>CM065815.1:13138000-13738000 GCA_033398695.1 Orobanche coerulescens | reverse complement strand
AACAAGGTTCGATTAATACTCTTAACAATGAAGGAGAACCGAAGTATAACTGAATCTATTCTTCTTGAAACCTGGTGTTCGACTCATCATGATAATATCGAACCTGGTAATCTCATAAACAGGTTCAAAACGTCATTAAGAACATGTATTCTAGTTTTTGAAGGATCAACATACCTTAATATAGACAAGAACGACGAAACACTTGGTCAAACTCAACACCGGAAGCTTGAACACCAATCCATAAGGGTCTACGATATTCTAAACTGAGCTGGGACGTTGATATAAGAGATTTATGGGACTGGGGAGCTCTAAAGTTGCAGAAATCGGCCAAGAAGTGATGGGGAAATGAAAAGGAGGTTGCGGTCTATAAATAGAATTTTACAGATTACGTACGTTAACAGCAAAGCTTTACGTACGTTATCACCTTAGCGTATGCTATTTGCCTTTCTTAGCGTTCGTTAACGTCCGACAGTAGTTCACTGCCTCGTTTCTGGCTTCTCTTACGTATGCTATCCAAAACCTTTATGTACGTAACATTATGAACATAGTGCATGTTACCACCCATATATAACGTACGTTAAGCCTCGTGGACCTACTTTATCCAAAATCCGTCCAGGTTTATGCGAGGAAAATCCGACAAATCTCCTCCTGGTTCCACACGCCGACCTTATCTGATCTGCCTATGACTGCTGCTTACGTACGCTACGCTACGATTATAACGTACGTTATATGCAACACTTAACGTACATTATGCTCAACATCTAGCGTACGTTATGACGTGCAGATGCATGCATGCATATGCATGTATTGGAAACTCAAGCACGTAGGAATACGAATATGGGAAATCACACTTCTATTAATAATACCACATAATCAATTACAAGTTCGGATACAGGTAAAATACACAATAATTATCTGGGTATTACATACTCTCCCTATAAAAAGAAGTTTCGTCCCGAAACTTAAGATGAAAACAATCTCGACTGCATACTATCCTCAGTCTCCCAAGTTGCTTCTTCGACTCCATGTTGAGACCACTGAACTTTATCCAAGGAGATTGGTTTATTCCTCAATTGCTTGACTCGACTCTCGAGTATCTTGATTGGCTTTTCTTCGAACGTGCCATCATTAGCCACTTCGATCTCTCCAAAATCGATGATATGACTGGGATTCGGTACATATTTCCGTAATTGGGATATGTAGAACACATTATGAACATGACTCAGCGATGGCGGTAAGGCCAACCTGTACGCCAACTCCCCAACTCTTTCAAGGATCTCAAATGGTCCGAGTAGGAGAAGCCTTTAAGATCACGTGGTCCCCAATTTCAAACTCTAATGGGCGACGGCGCACGGCTGCATAAAACTTTTGTCGACTCTGGGCAGTCAATAGCCTTTCACGAATCAAAGCGACCTTCTCTTGAGTCTGTACTATCAACTCCGGTTCCGTCCCGATCAAGTCAGACGAATCATCCCAACACATGGGTAATCTGCATCTTCTCCCGTATAATGCTTCAAAAGGTGCCATCTTAATGGAAGTATGCCAACTATTGTTGTAATTGAATTCAATCAACGGCAGATGAACTTCCCAATCAGTTGACCAATCTAAGGCACAAGCTCTCAGCATATCTTCTACTGTCTGAATAGTCCTTTCGGACTGTCCGTCAGTCTGAGGATGATAAGTTGTGCTGGAGTTCAGCTCGGTTCCCAAGGCTTTATAAACCGCCTTCCAAAAGTGTGACACAAAGCGACCATCCCGATCTGAAACAATGGTATTCGGCGTACCATGCAATCGGAGTATCTCCGCAATAAACACTCATGCCAACTTCTCTGGGCCCCAAGTATCCTTAATGCCTAGAAAATGAGCCAACTTGGTTACGATCAACTATCACCTAAATCATATTCATCCCCATTCTGGTCCTTGGCATATTGGTGATAAAGTCCATCGATATATCTTCCCACTTCCATTCAGGAATCGGAAGTGGCTTCAACATTCCGGCAGGTCACTGATGTTCAATCTTAACATGTTGACAAGTTAAACACTTCGAGACGTATTCTGCTACGTCCTTCTTCATATTTCCCCACTAGAAACTCTGCTTTAGATCCTTATACATCTTACTGGTGCCCGGATGAATAGAATAAGGCGCACTGTGAGCTTCCTTCAGGATTGTCTGCTTCAAAACATCATCATTGGGGACGCAAAGCCGACTCTGGAATCTCAAGACTCCATCATCATAAATTACGAATCCTGGGGCCTTTCCCTTGTCCACTTCATCACGTAATCGGATCATCAGGGGGTCATCTAACTGTTTAGATTTGATTTCATCGATCAATGATGAAGTTAATTCCATCACAAATAATTGCCCTTGAACGTCTTGTAACCATACTTCAATTCCTTCATGAATCAACTCTCGCTGGATACTAGATTGAGACGTAAGCGTTTCCAACATTCGAATAGAAACAGGTTTGCGACTTAGTGCATCAACTACCACGTTCGCTTTGCCTGGATGATAAAGAATTTCCAGGTCATAATGTTTAATCAATTCCAGCCATCTCCTCTATCTCATGTTTAATTCCTTCTGACCGAAAATATATTTGAGACTCTTATGATCTGTGAAGATCTGACAGTAAGTACCGTACAAATAATGTCGCCAAATCTTCAGAGCAAAGACAACGGCTGCTAACTCTAAATCATGTGTCGGGTAGTTAACCTCATACGGTTTCAACTGTCGAGAAGCATAGGCAATAAATCTATCCTTCTGCATCAACATGTAACCCAGACCCTGATTTGAAGCATCGCTGTAAACTATGAACCCTTCAGTTCCGTCTGGCCGTGCTAATATTGGTGCCGTTGTCAGTCTCCTCTTGAGTTCATTAAAACTAATCTGACATTTCTCGTTCCACATGAACTTCTGAGTCTTCTGTAACAACTGAGTAAGCGGACGAGCAATTTTGGAAAATCCTTTCACAAAACGACGATAATACCCAGCAAGTCCTAAGAAACTTCGGACCTCCTTCACGTTCTTAGGAGATTCCCACTCCAAGATTGCCTCAACTTTCTTCGTATCTACTTGTACTCCGTTAGTCGATATCACGTGCCCAAGGAACGTTACTTTCTTAAGCCAGAACTCACATTTGGAAAGTTTTGCATAAAGCTGTTCACTTCTCAAAGTATTCAAAACAATACGCAAATGTTCTGCATGCTCTTCTGGATCCTTCGAATAAATCAAGATGTCGTCAATGAAAATGACCATGAATTCATCCAAGTATTCTAAGAATACATGATTCATCAATTGCATAAACACAGTAGGAGCATTAGTAAGTCAAATGGCATCACCACAAACTCATAGTGCCCGTACCGGGATCTGAAAGCGGATTTCGGTATATCAGATTCCTTAATCCTCAACTGATGGTATACTAATACGAGAAAATGGGTATTTATTCTTGATCGTCACCTTGTTTAGCTCCCTGTAATCAATACACAATCAGAGGGATTTGTATTTCTTTCGAACAAAAAGAACGGGCACACCCCAAGGAGAAACACTAGGTTGAATGTAACCCTTCTGCAACAATTCCTCAAGATGTTTCTTTAACTCGTACATATCGGTTGGCACCATACGGTATGGTGCTATGGAAATATTTGCGGCTCCTGGTTCCAATTCGATATTAAACTCTACAGCTCTACGCGAAGGTAATCCAGGTAGTTCGTCAGGGAATACATCTGAGAATTAGTTCACAACTGGAATATATGAGAGCTCTACTCCTTCTTCTTTCTTCATGGCATAACACCAAAACCCGGTACAACCCTTTTTCAACAATTTAATCGCTTTCATGGCTTTAATCACTTTCTCTGAGCTTCCTGGTCTCCATCATTCGAATAAATGTTCAGATCCGTCATCAGCAATAATCGAGATAACTCTTCTTATAATTCAAAATAGCCCCACAACTATTGAGTCAATCGTCTCTAAGAATTAAATCGTCACCATGGATGTCGACCACAATAAGATTTGACGGCCAATTTCTCCCTCCTATCGACACAGGAAAATTTCTAGCTTCTAGATTTCCCATAATTCTCTCTCCATTCGGCAGACTCACAACATAAGGTTCACAATCATGCAAACACGAGATTTTCAAACGATTAACACAGTTCAATGATATGAAAGAATGCGTAGCTCCTAAATCGAATAAGACACTAACTGGTTGCAAAACAATCTGAATCGTACCTGATGCAACAACAGTGTTCTGAACATGTGACCTCCTCATCTCATAAAGGCACGAAGGAACGGACCCAGCACTGGATGCTTCTCTTTTTCCAAAATTCTGCTATTGTAGACCACTCTGCTGTGTCAGGTTCACACTCGTCTCTTTTGGAACTTGCGCTAAAGTATGAGCTCCAAACAATCTAGTCACATTCCCGCAAAATGTTGCACGATGCCCTTCTTGCCCACATTCAAAATAGGTCACAGAAGGAGCGGAGCAATCACACCGAACATGCCCTGGTCATCCACAGTTATAACACTTCTTCACTGCATCGGTAACCATTGATGTCGTTCTGAAATTCTTTCCACCTCGAGAAGGATACGGAGGCCTCTTAGATGAATGGAATGAGGACTGGCCCTTGCGGGGCCCATTACCCTTGCTCTCAGTGAAGTTGCCAGACACTCTTTGCTTCTTCGATTCCGCAAATTTCTCCACTGCTATCTCTTTCATCTTGTAAGCCAGGGCTTTATCCTAATACTGTCGAAGAGTAGTACATTCAAGTCCCGACATATATTGTTGGATCTCCGGCTTCATCCGCATGTCGAAGTGAAAAATCTTTTCTGCCTCAGTTCTGACCAGGTGCCGCACAAAGGTCAGCTGGTGATTAAAAGTCTTAATCATATCTGTCACAGATGCCTCCAGATTTTATGGTGAGAAAAACTCTCGGACTCTAGCCTCTCTAACTAGAAGAGGACAATATTGTGCTTCTATCATTAATTTGAATTCTGTCCAGTAAGCATTATGATCCTCAGGTCGAATGGCTTCCCACCAGTCGAAAGCTTCCCCAGTCAGAAAATACTGAGCGATCGGAACTTTTCGGTCATTGGGACAATTAATTTCCGCGAATATATTCTCCAGTACTTTCAGCCAGTGGTCCCATGTAGGCATCTCTGAAGAACCGTCAAACTTCGGTGGGTGTAATTTGACCACTTCTGAAAGCCACTTGTCTCCCTGATTATCTTCGTTATGCTGTTGGCCCATTGTCGCTTGCATGCGGTCAACCACCTGTGCAAATTGGGTCATCTGAGTGACCACTTGCTGGAGCACTTCCGACATGGTGGGAATTTGCACCTGCATCCTCAGTTCGTGCTCGCTCATTATTAACCGATTCCTGTTGTTCGCCAGAACTGAAATCAGTGTGATTAGACAACGAATCCGGGATAGACGATGAATCTTCCTGTCTAGCATTGCCACGTCCGCATCCACGACCGCGTCCACGTCCTCTTCTCAACATAATGTAAACATAAATACTCAATACCCAGAGCTAAATCTCCTAAAATTCATCAATATCCACAAAATGCGTAATAATTAAAATGATAGTATCTGATATTAGGAAACTTACAACCACGGTTCGCATGATGACTCTCGATGTACAGTGATGTTTTGCGCGACCGACAAAATCAAACGACATAAACAGACCCAACTAAACCCAACTGCCAAGATATCCATAAATCTTAGCTATGATACCATATTCGGTAACACCCCGAGATGTTCGGAATAATTACAGCACCATAAACCCTTTACGTAAGAATTTACAAGGCTAAATTAAATGAAATACAGATCAATTCACCATTAATAGTTGTGTAATTTAATAACCAATTTAATCATCCAAAACAACCCATTAATACAAAGTTCTCAAATCACCATAAAGGACACACGTACTTGAGTACTTATTACAAAAACAGAATACCAAAACAAGACGGTCCACATCATTGTGCCCCTTCGTCATCATGCCGACACTGTGGTTGCTTCCCCGCTCCTCGACTACCTGAACATTAAATAAATGTCCACCCCCGAAGGGGTTAGCAGAACGATGCTAATACAAGTACCAAAATTATACAAAATCAAGTAGGCAACAACAATGCATATCAAAACACTAAACATGGTCTTCCTTAACCGGAATCCAACGATGCGTATCCACACGATTCCATCAACACAACACAGGGTAATCCAACAATCCAGCGCCCTCAACATAGATCCCAAGATGATCCCGTCGGACTAACACGGGGTGGAAAAACCCATCCAATGATCCAGCGCCCTCCGCATAGATCCCAAGATGATGCCGTCGGACCAACATGAGGTGGACAACTGATCTAGCACCCTCAACATAGATCACATGATCCCATCGGATCAATACAACATATACAATAAAACTATGCATACACATATGCAAATCACTTTGTTCATCAACATGAACAACATATGAATCATAACATGAACAACATTATGACAAATCAACTTGGACAACCTCATGTTCAACAACATGAATGACAATATGCATGATCAAAATCATCAACATTAAACCAAAATCAAATTAAGGTACTTGCCTTGGAAAGATGGCAAGAATTAAATACTTCAACGACTGTTAATATGCCCGAAGGTCGCCCCTTCGATCAATCACCTTTCAAGGCTCGGACCTTATTCAAAAGAAATAACAAATAGTTCAACTTACGTCACATAGCTAACGTACGAACACCTAATTCCTTAAGTTATATCCGAGTTAGCATTAACGTATGGCCGGTTCACGGTTAATCTACTCGACGAATGCTAAGCCGAATTAATGACATACTTCATACGAATAGAATGACCATATCGGAGATGAAATGTCGACGTCTACGGTTTCATGGGTATACATGTCATCACAATCCAAACCTCAATTTTGATTTCGACTTCCAATATATATGTGGTTCGGCTAATTTTACAATTCATAGCAAATGTATGATTCAAGATATAAGCATACCAAAGCGTACTTCGAAAGGAGACGATAAAACGGTGTTCTGGGTTTGATTCTAACAACATAGTCTATTCATTTTAACCATGAATATGAAGAAGATTTTTAAATCAAGCACCTCTTTCAAAAATACGAACTATCCTTGGTGAAATACCTTAGAAATCTCAGAAAACTCATACGAAATCATGTTCAAAATCCATAACAATCTCAGTAAACTTCATCCTAGGGTTCTATCCCAAAAAGGTTCGATTAATACTCTTAACAATGAAGGAGAACCGAAGTATAACTGAATCTATTCTTCTTAAAACATGGTGTTCGACTCATCATGATAATAACGAACTTGGTAATCTCAAAAACAGGTTCAAAACGTCATTAAGAACATGTATTCTAGTTGGTGAAGGATCAGCATACCTTAATATAGAGAAGAACGACGAAACACTTGGTGAAACTCAACACAGGAAGCTTGAACACCAATCCAAAAGGGTCTACGATCTTCTAAACCGAGCTGGGATGTTGATATAAGAGATTTATGGGGCTGGGGAGCTCTCAAGTTGCAGAAATCGGCTAAGGAGTGAGGGGGAAATGAAAAGGAGGTTGAGGTCTATAAATAGAATTTTACACATTATGTACATTAACAGCAAAGTTTTACGTACGTTTCGCCTTAGCGTACGCTATTTGCCATTCTTAGCGTACGTTAACGTCCGACAGTAGTTCACTGCCTCGTTTCTGGCTTCTCTTACGTATGCTATCCAAAACCTTTACGTACGTAACACTATGAACATAGCGAACGTTACCACCCATATCTAACGTCCGTTAAGCCTCGTTGACCTGCTTTATCAAAAATCTGTCCAGGTTCATGCGAGGAAAATCCGACAAATCTCCTCCTAGCTCCACACGCCGACCTTATCTGACCTGCCTATGACTGCTGCTTACGTACGATATGCTAGGATTATAACGTATGTTATATGCAACACTTAACGTACGTTATGCTCAACATATAATGTACGTTATGACGTGCAGATGCAGATGCATGCATGTATCGAAAACTCAAGAACGTAGGAATACGAATACGGAAAATCACACTTCGATTAATAATACCCCATAATCAAATGTTACAAGTTTGGATATAGGTAAAATATATAATAATGATATGGGTATTACAGTTTTCTTATTTTCGTTGTTTTAAGTTTCGGGGACGAAACCTCTTTTTAATGGGGGGAAAATGTAATATCCCTATTTTTTTAATTTCCGTACCTTTTGATTCTAGTGATTCGCTTGTGTTCAATGACACATTTTGGATATGTTTTGTTCTGCACTTTTTGTCATTCGAGCGAGTTTGGATATTGTTTCAGACTAATCGGCATATTATTGCGACTTTTCTGTATTTGGGTTCGATTCTTGTAAATGTTGCTCAAAACTGTTGTTTTGTTGTTCCTACAAGTTCATTTAACATTTGTAGTCATGTTGTGAACTTCAGAATTGTTATTCGATCTTGTATCGTGATTTTACGGACATTTAGGCCATTTTGTAATTTTCCAAAGTTTTGGGTATCGCTTGCGTGCTCGTTTTTACCTACCTTCGGGTTGTCGGATGCATGTTTGTTTATCAATTTGTTCATTGTTGAGAATCCTTTGTAAGTGTTACGTCGCATTTTTGAGTCGTCGCATTTTGAGGGCATTCGGGACTGATCGAACAGCAGAATGGAATCTGCTGCCAGAATGCAGGTTACGGACGTAACCTGCAGTATGTTACGGTCGTAAAGGCAAGTGTGTTATGGCCGTAATGGCCATAATGTTATGGTTGTATCCTAGTCCAGAACATAAAGTCAGGACGCGGGTTTTCAGAGCAGTTTTGATCTTTTTTTTTCCTCACTCGAGGGCAGAGTTCTTGAGGCGATTTCAGGGCGATTCTTCATGAAAGTTCACCAATATTTCGTCCTACAACATAATAATCAAGGTCTTGGTGTGGATTAACAACATCAAATCATCATTTTCCCTTTAAATCGAGGTAATCATCCTAGAACCCTATTTCGGGAATAATTGGAGGGGTTTCTTGATTTCGTAATTCTAATACGAGATTGTTGGTTCCATCATTTATCTAGTCTTGTTGATCATAATACATGGTTTGAATTCCATTTTACATGAATTGTCAGGTCGATTTGTGTTCTTGACCCTTTTGAGGAAAACCCTTGAACTTTAGTTGTTCGTCTATTTGCTGCAACGGATTTATGTTGTGTTAGGGGATTTATTCTCATCACTGTTATTATCATTTGTAGTAATTATCACGTGTTGGTCCTCGGCGGAGTCTAAGGATTCATAGATGATTCATGCCAACTTACCACGGCAGGTTTTCCGTGCTTGCGATTATTCAAGGCAAGTATCTTGCCCATACATTTCGTGTTTCATAGATGTAATGATTGGTAATCGACAATGTGCATCTACTTGAGTGCTTAGAATGAACTTATTAAAGAATCAATATAGTTTCGAATAAAGGCTTTCTTTCAAGATACTTATGTGCTTTGGGAATAAATGAATTCTATGAATATGTTGTAATGTGGTTGTGAACTCAAATACGTTGTCTTCGTATTGTGTGGTTATAAAAGCTCTCTTATCTTGGTCTAGGGTTGTGTTTTGGAATGTGTATGTGTTTGTGTGACTGTTGTCAATATGATGTGTGATTCCGTTGGCTTACCATTGGTTTATTCACTTGGGTATGCACGAGGAAACTTCGAGGTTCATGCTTGCTAGCATGGAACGACAATAACCCTGGGGCGTATGTTGATGTGGATGTTCGGGTCGTGGACCCCGTAATTTATTGTCGGATTAGTATTTTGGGAAAATAAATATTTGGGTTGTGACCCGAAGCAATTTTTGAAAACATGAGGATTCTCCGATCCTAAATGTTTTCCTCTAAAACTCATGAGATCTTAAAAACGCTTTACTAGTTGCCTACTCGTTATTTAAGCCTATCATGGTTTGTGGATTATATTATCAATCTCGATTGTATCAGATTGTGGAGGCCATTCTATCAAGTACTTTGATTTTATGTTTTATAGGTCCTTACATTGGAAGTCTTGCATTCTTTTGAGTGAGGGTGTATACGTTCACTATGGGAGGGTCCGACGGGGCCTCGTAGGGATCCACACATGGTTGGGTCCACGAACATTGGGGTCAACCACTCCGGGAGGGTCCTACGGGGCCTCGGAGGGATCCATGCATGGTTGGGTCCACGGTTAATCATGAGCATTTTTGTAACTTGGTGATATGTCAGGAAGATCACAATGCTTTGACTTTCCATAATGCTTGGGATATAATACATACTTATCAGAGGTACTTTGACTAGAATGGCAATAAGATTGTATTATATGGCGAGAGTTTAGAATTGTTTCGTAAGCGAAAATATATCGGGAGGTCTTTACCCGTGTTTGATTCGTTGATCATTCAAGATCATTATATCCTTGTAATACGATGTGTATGCCTCGTAATTGCACTTTATACTTTCACTAGCACAATTTTCGTTTGCTAACCCCCGAGTAATCGGGGGGTGGATGCCTGTTATGGCATTCAGGTACATGCAGGTTCCTGGGCGAAAATCACGGGATCGGTACGAAGAATGATGGAAGACAATGATACTAATCACATGAAGACTAGTACTTGGTATTGTTGGTCGAATTGTATTTTCTTTCCGCTATAGTGTTTTCCCGTCGTATGGGAGTGTTGTTATCTTTTGACCCCTATGCGGGTATGAGTTTTGAAGTAGAAATGTATATGAAGTTTAAATTGTACGTTATTGATGAAAGACCAAATCGGTCTACGGATTTGTTATTCAGCCATGTTGGCATTAAGGTGATGTCTTGTTTTGGTATCTAGCTCGATAGATCCTCATGGAGAGGGTCTGCGGTGCTGTAATATTCCCGAATGGATTGGGGGTATTACACTTACGTTCCGCAAGTCTTATTAGTTCGTCAGTTGTATTTTATACAGTATTTTGATAATAGATGTCAAGCTTTTTATTTATATGGTTATGTCCATTTTCGACATGTATTGGTTAGTTTCATGTGTTGTAGCCTGGTAAACCCTTGATAAGAGTTTACGGGGATGTACTATCCCTAAATGTATTAGGGTGTTACAATCGTCGGCCTGCTATCCTGCGAGCCACCGCCGGCGGCCGGCAGACCTCCCGCGACCGGCCAGTTTTTTTTTCACGACAGGCCCTTCAGCCACCGATAGAATTTTGGGAAGAAACATATTTTTTTCTAGAAAGTAATCTGATAATTAATTATTTCAATTCAACCATATCACTGCCACCGTGCTATTATGGCACGGGTAATCTCTAGTCTATAATATAAAAGGACCACAATATTTTTTGGTCGTAGTAATTAGAGATGCCCAGAAAACCCGGACACGGCGGGTCGACCCGTCGACCCAAACCCTCCGAACCCGTGTACAACCCGAACCCGGTCAACCCGCCGGACCCGAGAACCCAGACCCGTTGTATACAGGGGTGGGGTCCGGGTCCTACATTTCGAGACCCTTCGACCCACCGGGTCCGACCAGGATGACCTGGCGAGGAAATTAATTTTTTTTAAAAGTGACCGTTGGACACGACGGGTCGGACTCGTGACCCGCCGGGTCCAACGAACTGATTTTCAAATTAAAAAAAAAAAGAAAATCAAAAATTATATCTATAAATACTCCCCCAATCTCTCTCGTTTTTTAACACTCACTCATTTTAATCTATCTATCTCTCAACTCTTATTGCTATAGTCTTTAATCTCTTTCTTTTTACTATCATTTAATCATTATGTCGAGTTCTAACAAGGGAAAGAGTTTTGATACGTCTCCCAAAAAATCCAGAATATCCAAGTTTGAACGAATGTCTCTTTGGGGCAAATCGAAGAAACCATCTGGCATAACTATTCGGAAGCCTCAAAACCAACCTCCGCCTGTTTTTGAAAATGAAAGCCAAGAAGATGAATGTGATGCTATATATGAAAGTATTTATTATGGTAGTACAACAACCACTAGTGAAGAAGAAGTTGAATCCCGGGGATTTCGACGTGTCCCAAATTATCAACAACTGCAAAATATTGACGAATAAATGTATCATGAAATCCATGTAGCTATGTTAAATCAAACATATGCAGTGTTTGAGGGCACTCTTCATGGCGTACCTGCTGGAAATAAAACGCAGCGGAAGCGAAGTTGGAAAAGTTTGATTAAATCGTTTTACTCATCCACTAGCACAAAACCTATTTAGGCATGCTAATTAATTAACTACTAATATTAATAATCAATTTAAATATTTTTTATTATTTATTAAATAAATATGTTGGTAAATTAAATATTTTAATCTAGATCAAAGATCATAGGATATTTACCTTTAAAGCGTAGTGGTTGCTTGCTCCTTGATCTTCTTGTATTTATACCTTTAGATTTTCCAGAGTATGATCCGCCTTAATCCGAATGTTGTGTTGGCAACGAGCTACAAAATCTTGCTTGGACTTCAATGTGGATCGGCCGAATATATTCTTGGGAGTCACTCGTTTTTTTTTATTTTCTAGTAGTATGTAAACACTCTTAGAAAATTGATGTGTTATCTAAATTGTAGAATCAAAGACACAAGTTAAGATCTACAATTAAACACAAGATGGAAACGATCGATCTCTCAAGTAGGAATAATGTCACAGCTGAACCATCCTCATTGGTGTCTTATGTATAGGCTTTGGACTACTCTAGGGATCTTAAGGAGGATTAGGGTTAGGACTCCTAGTGCAACCCAACTTTCCATATTAATCCATTTCCTAATATGGTTTAGTTCACTAATATCAATTCACTCCACTAAAGAATTAATATTGCACTTCCAACACAAATCCCAATTTACGAAATCGGACTCCTTATTTAAATATATTATTTCCCATATTTAAGATATTGAATGTCCATTAATTAATTTAAGCTACTAACAGCTTTAAGTAATTAATATCTTATCCAAGAGTAGTACCACTCGAGCATTATTATATCGGAATTAAATCCACCTGTAGGGTTTAATATAATAATCATTATCGAGCTCCTCAAGGGGACATCATCAACCCGCACGAGTCGGGACACGATTTCTAGTAATAATAATAATTTCCAGACAAATAATATTATTTCCCAAGATACGAAGCTTATTGAGTCAATCATTTTGACTCTCACCCATGTTAGATCAAAGCAATAAATATTATAAATACACAATTAAATATTATATACTTAGAATTAAGAAATAATAATTATCCGAGATTTACGTTCTTCCTACAGTCAATACAGATGACACTATCTCACTTCGATCCAGTTCAACGTATGCAAATACGCTAATGCATGCTAATAGTCAAGACCAACTAATCTCAAGCATACACTACAACCTTTTATATAATTTGTCTAATAATCATATAGGTTGTGAACTATTATATTATTTTATCAGGCACCGATAATATGATCTTCCGTGTGACACCAACACACCACATTATCTACAATATAAAATAATTAGACATTTCATTTGCATAACCATAATGTGAATAAATATGCAAAACATGTGATCAAATATATTTAATATTCTCATAGGTAGTTACCGGGAAATAAGGTAATACAAGCATAAAGTATGCTTTGCAGTATACAACCCTAACAATCTCCCACTTATACTCAAAGCATGCTTTTAAGTATACTACTCTATTACATAGTCTCTCATTTATCCCACTTATACTCAAAGCAATGTTGCCATACACCGAAATCCCATTCCTTCCACATGCCTTTCAAAAACTTTTGAGGGTAAGCCTTTCGTGAAAGAATCAACAAGATTATCTTCCGATGCAACCCTGCTACAAATATGTCTCCTTCTTTTACGAAGTGTCGTATGATGTGGTACTTGCGGTTGATATGTTTACTTACCTTGTGGGCTCGTGGCTCCCTCGAATTTGCGACTGCACCGATATTATCACAATAAAGTGTAATACCTTTTGAAAAATCGGGAATCATATCTAAGTCCTACAGAAAGTACTTGAGCCATACCGCCTCTTTGGCTGCCTCAGAGGCTGCCACATACTCGGCTTTCATGGTAGAGTCCAAGACACATTTCTGCTTCACACTCCTCCAACTAATGGCTCCACCTCCCAGGCTAAACACATAACCTGAAGTAGACTTGGACTTTTCTTTGTCTGATGAAAAATTTGAGTCAGTATAACCCACTGGACATAGCTCATCTGATTGATATACTAGCATATACTCCTTAGTCCTTCTCAGGTACTTGAGTATGTGCTTGACAGCAATCCAGTATCCTGGTCTTGGGTTCGACTGATATCTAGCAGTCATGCCTACGGCATGACAGATATTTGGTCTAGTGCAAATCATAGCATACATGAGGCTTCCCAAGCTAACGCATAAGGGATCATCTTTATGACATCTATCTTCTTTTGTGTCTTGGGATACATATCTTTATATAGTTGAATTCCATGTCTGTAAGGTAAAAAACCTTTCTTGGAATTCTCTATGCTAAACCGCTTTAGCACTATATCGATATAAGATGCCTGAGATAAGCACAACATCCTTTTCTTTCGATCATGAAAGATCTTGATCCTAAGGATGTGTCCTGCTTCTCCCAAATCCTTCATATCGAACTGCTCAGATAGCTATACCCGTACGCCCGACAACTCCTTCATGTTGTTTCCAATCAGAAAGATATCATCTCCATATAGTACAAAAAACACCAACACGTTTCCATCGCATTTCTTATATACACAACTCTTACTTGGACATTGGACGAATCCATATGACTGGACTACCTCGTCAAACCGAGTGTTCTAAGATCTAGATGCTTGCAGACTAAGTGCTCTTCTCCTTCAGCAATCAATCCCTCTGGTTGGCGCATGTAGATTTTCTTATCTAGACTTCTATTCAAGAATGCAGTCTTGACATCTATTTGCCAAATCTCCAGATCAAAATGTGCAGCTATAGCTAAAAGAATCCGGATTGACTTAAGCATGGCTACCGGCGAAAAGGTTTCATCATAATCGATACCCTCTTTCTGAGTGTTAGCTTTTGCTACAAGCCTCGCTTTGAAGGTTTCAACCTTCCCGTCACCTCCTGTCTTTCGCTTGTAGACCCACTTACTCCCAATGACTTGTACCCCATCGGGTAGTTCTATTAGCTCCCACACTTGATTGGAATCTATAGATCCCATTTCTGATTCCATTACCACTTGCCAGGAGTCAGCATCTTTATCTTGGATTGCCTCCTTGTAAGTCCAGGGATCTGATTCATCTTCGCCTGGGATTGAGTCCGAAGACTGTCCCACGCCTATGAATCATTCCGGTTGACGAACAACCCTCCCACTACGATGAGGCAAATCCTAAGTTGGTGTAAAAGTCTCAAAATCGATACGTGGTTCAGTGTTAGTTGGCGCTTGTACGATTGGTATAGATGGAATCTCGCCCCTCAACTCTTCCAGAATTATTTCGCTCATGGGCTTGTTACTAGTCATATAATCCTCTTAGAGAAATTGGGCATTGGTGCTAACAATGACCTTCTGATCTTGAGGACTGTAGAACAAGCCACCCTTCATTCCCTTAGGATATCCTACAAACACTCGTACTTCGGTACGAGATGCCAACTTATCATTTTCCTTATTTATCACATGTGCTGGAGTACCTTAAATCCGAATATGTCCTAGATTGGGATTTCGCCCGCTCCACAGTTATGTGGGTGTTTTGGAACTGATTTCGAAGGCACCAGGTTTAGAATGTACGCCGTTGTTTTTAAGGCATACCCCCATAATGAAATAGGTAAATATGAATAACTCATCATTGACCTAACCATTTCTAAAAGAGTTATGTTCCTTCTCTCAGCAACACCATTTTGTTGTGGATTTCCCGGCACAGTGAACTGGGACGAAATCCCCTCATTTTCCAAGAAATCTAAAAACTCTCTACTAAGGTATTCGCCACCACGATCAGATCGTAATGACTTGATACTCTTCCCATGATGCTTTTCCGTTTCAGCCTTGAAGTCTCTGAACTTGTCAAAGGCATCAGACTTACGTTGCATCAAATAGATGTATCCATATCTCGAATAATCATCTATAAACGTGATGAAGTATTCGAAATCACCCCTAGCCTGAACGTTCATTGGACCACATACTGTTGGGATCCGGTGATTAAAATTGAGATACGCAGCGAAAAATAAACCGGTCCAACCGGATAAAACCAAACCCCAAAAAGGATCGATCAAGCATCGTATAACCGTATATAAAATGACGAAGATAAAATTAGGAGATCATACCCTCGTAGAGCTTTGATAATATCTTCTTGAAGAAGATCGTGTCCGGTCACCAACACGAACACGAATCTAATTCGTTGTAGCTTGATGAATGATCAGAACACCGAAGATGTCGAGTGTCTCTACGTTATCATGTGTCGGATATTGATCGGAAAAATAATATATCAATTCGTTCTCAAAGAACACGGCTAGGAATTGATACAATATTTTCCTTCTCTTCTTCCTTTTCTTTCTCTCAAAGATGAATAAGATGAAGAAAATAATTTCTCTCTCTCCTCAAAATACCTCACGGCTCAAATGATTTCTAAGAGGTGCTGTGGTGTGTTGTTTGGTGTTATTTTATAACATGATGTGAAAAGATTTCAAGATAACAATCTTTATCTCTTTTGTAACTATGTGCAAGAAATAAATCAAAACACACCCCACACATGACAAGATAATCAAAGAAATCACGTGGAAGGTGGGAGGATATGGGGGGCGGCCCACTAGATTTTAGGTGAGAAAAATAAGCCGAGCCACTCGGTTCGTGTATCGAACATTCTCGTGTCTAGTCCGTTAAGTACACTTCGTTTATCTCAAATGTATTTATACTCAATTAATTAATCCAATTAATTAATTTTATCAAATGCACAATTATAATAATATATTTCCAAGAAATAATTATTTATGAATTAAATTAATCACCCAGTAATTAATTTCAATTCACTAGACCGCATGATTTATCAGATAAATCAAATTCGATATCTAATATCTAATATTAATGAAGAGATAACAAATACATATTTTATCCATCAAATATCCTTGTACGCGACTCCATAGGTCCGTCTTACTTGGCAATGGGAGGAACCAAGGAGTACGGGTAACACTTAGTCAGTCTAGTGCTCCGTACCGTAACCCAACTAAGAACGAATGATCGGATCATTCTAAAACCATTATGTCGTGAATACCGTATACGTATAAACCCTTCAATCATATGTCCCGGTCAAGTATTAGGGTCATGGTAAAGTCAAACCCTATTGTAACTTGACTCTATGCATTCTGTTAATGTAAACCGAGATCACCGAGCTCTCGTGTATCAAATACAACTAGTTCTAACTGCTTTGGCCAAAGACTTATGATCTCATTTGCCATTAACCGCATATGACATTTACCTGCTCACTAACAGGAGAAAGAATCAGATCTTGGTATTTAGTAGAGACTGCTACATGCCCACTAAGTTGTATTTCGAGGTTGACCCCACCAACCGGCGATTGGATCGAACTACTCTAATGACTAGCTTAATGTCACAAGCACATCTCCTACTGAAACCTCAAGTCAAAGGTCCACGTATACCTATCACAATCTTTCGATTCAATCATTGACAATCCCTAAGTGATATCCATGTGACCGAATCGAGTTGAGTCGTGTTCGAGTATACTAATCCCATTAGCATACCTATAACTTATGCTCCCACTAACCCTTAGTGAAGACAAGCACTCTACATGTCAAAGTACACGTTATATAAGTCTTGTCTAAACTTACTGGTGAGTTAAGTTTTATCGACTTGCGAACTAGTTAAGCATTCGAGTCCTAAACACTTCTAGTGCCTATCTCTTTATCTCCATAAGAAGTGGAATGTTTGCTCTCAAATGCAAGGACTATTATTTTATATACCAAATCACAATGCCTGTGATATACAATAATATAGAAATAATAAATGCCTTATTTAATATAATAGTCATAATAACAATACAATGCTCTCACGATCTTATCATCTGACTGGCATTCGAGAGCATATTCCGAACAATCTCTCACTTGCACTCAGTGCCACAAACTATGGTATCTAATACCCATACTCTCCAGATGTCTCTCTAAGACCTTCTGAGATAGTGGCTTGGGAAGCGGATTAGAACGTTATTTATTGTGTCTATGCTCTGCAGTATAACATTCCCTTGCTGAACCATTTGTCTAACAAAATGATATTTTCTCGCAATATGTTTGGTGTTGTGGTGAGCCCTAGGCTCCTTAGCCTGTGCAACAGCTCCGTTGTTGTCACAAAACAGCGTCACAGGATTCTCTGTTTTCGGAACCACTTGAAGTTCCTCAGTGAACTTCCTAAC
The DNA here is from genome assembly GCA_033398695.1 of Orobanche coerulescens. Classification (NCBI taxonomy): domain Eukaryota; kingdom Viridiplantae; phylum Streptophyta; class Magnoliopsida; order Lamiales; family Orobanchaceae; genus Orobanche; species Orobanche coerulescens. The sequence continues at coordinate 13,719,606 of CM065815.1, read as the reverse complement.
CCAAAAAGCTTCTTTAGCAGCCTCCGTGGCTGCCTGATATTCGGCTTGACATATAGAGATTGCAGTCGAGCTTTACTTGGCACTTCTCCAAGAGACTGGCCCACCAATATACCCTGATGTGAACATCTGAGCATCCATGTCCCCCGAAAAATCTGAGTATGTATAACCCATCACTCTAAGTTCTCCATTGCCGTATGTAAGAACCAAGCCTTTAGTCCTATTCAGGTACTTAAGAATGTTCTTCACAGTAGTCCAATGTTCCTGCCCTGAATTTGACTGAAACCGACTTACTACGCTCACATCATAGGCAATGTCCGGTCTAGTGCAAATCATAGCATACATGAGGCTACCAACTGCCGAAGCATAGGGTACCTTGCTCATATCCTTTTTGTCTTCCTCACTTTGAGGACACATCTCTAAGAAAAGTTTTGCACCATGTTGCATAGGTAGGAACCCTCTTTTAGAATTTTCCATCCTAAATCACTTCAGGATCTTTTCTATATAGAGGGGTTCGGAAAGACCTAACATTCTTTTCGCTCTATCCCAGTAGAGGCGAATACCCAGAATATAGGTAGCTTCTCCCAAGTCTTTCATTGAGAACTCTTTAGAAAGCCAAGCTTTCACAGAACTAGGCAATCCTACGTCGTTTCCTATAAGTAGAATTTCATCCACATATAGTATTAAGAACGCAATTTTGCTCCTGCTAACCTTCTTCTAAATACAGGGCTCCTCTTCGTTTTGGAAAAAATTAAACTCTTTTGCTGTCTCGTTAAAATGAAGATTCCAACTTCACGAAGCTTGCTTCAATCCATAAATTGTAACACCCCGAGATATTCAGAATAATTACAGCGCCGTAAATCTTTTATATAAGAATTTACAAGGCTAATTTAAGAAATGCAGAAATAATACAAAGGTACCATTAAAATTTAGAATTCAATAACCAGTTCAAACAGTTCAAATGAATCCATTATTACAAGCATCTCAAAACATCAACAGAACACGCGTACTCGAGTACTGAAGATCAAACCAGAAAGATAAAGCAACATAAATAACATCACTGAGCCCCTTCGTCATCATGTCGGTACTGTGGTTGCTTCCCCGTGTACACCCCAAACTAGGTGGATATTACAGTACCGTGGACCCCCGATTGGGACCCACCAGGCGAATGAAAATTAATGAATTAAATAATATAATTGTAGTACCGAACCACAATATATCATCAATCACTCCGATGAGGAGTTTCATTACAACACACCCAAGATAATACCGAATACATGTATATTTTATATGAAGATAAAATATACAACACTGAATGAAATGAAGATCCAAATGGAAGTCTGCAGTGGAAATAAAATAAAGAAAACACGAGTGAATGAAAGGACTGGGGCCCCCTACTAGTATCACTGGGACTCCTCGCCGTCAGCGTTCTCTTCCCGTGCCTTAGCCTTCCATGACCTGAAAAACAACATCCCCCAACGGGGTCAGTTACACAGAACAACAATCCTCAAGAGTTGAATAAACACAATCATGATATATCTTAATTATGAAATGACGCTGAAGAGAGGCATCATCATACACCCGTAATGGTATGTGCAAGTGCACAAGACGAGTGTCCGGACACACCCGTCCTTGTACCTAATTAGCCTCACGGAGGTACATTACCGTGTGCACAGTCCAATGTGTCGGTGAACCCAACACATGACCATCACGTGCCCGACTAAAAATTCCACACATCCCCACCCGGACACGCAATATGAACCCAGAAGGTCATATGGGCAAGGAATGACCATGAAGAATAATAATGAATAACAATCCGACAAAATCAAGAATGACTCACCCAGATGAAATGATAGTGAAACGAATGATAGCTCAATGAAATGATTGGAGCCATCGTTCCTCGTGAATGAAGTGATTAATTGACAATTACAAGTCTCAATACGGTTAATACACTATGAATGAACTATGATTATGAATGAACAACAACGAAAGGAATGAAAATCCTTTTAACCGAGTAAGAATTAACTTACACAACCGGTGAAGAATGTCCTTCCTCGAACAACGTCCAAAAAGGGATGTCGGTCGCTCGAACAACCTTGAATGACAATTACGAACAATGCTCAATATACGTATCAAACACGATTATAACCGACTCAAACGTCGATACAACTATATCCAAACTCATTGAGGCATTCTAGCGAACACTTAGCAACACACATCCTTTGATAATATCAAATCCCGAATATATCGAAACCAACTCCAAAATGAGTATTTCAAACCAACAAAACAACTTCAATGATATCAATAATCCCGTAGGAATCCACAATTCGAGTTAACGACAACATCTAATCGAAAATCCCCAAAAATGTCAAAGTCAACCCCAAAGTGTTCTTGATTCAAACCCCCAACAATTCTTGAAATCCGAAATACATGCTATTAAATCCGTATGAATACATTTATCCAAGGTAGATAATTTATATCTAACATATTCCAACAACAATCCAAGCTTACACGAAGAAATCGGAAGGAAAAATGCCCAAAATCCGAAATACTAGATCCAAGAGGTTAATACCTTGATTTGATGTGATGGGGATGATGGAATGATGATTAATCCGAATGATAAGCTTAAAGATGTTGATAGTTGATTGCACCTCGAAGAACACTCTCCAAATCGCCCGGAATCGCCCAAAACCGCCGAAGGAATGAAGTGGGATGATGAAATGACGAAATGGACTGCACTGTCCAATATATAGCAAATCCCAGTTAGCGTGCGCTAGCTCCTGTGCATAGCGTGCGCTAACGGGTGTACTGGTTAGTCCAGTACCCTCTGATCACAACGGTAGCGTGCGCTACGTACCTTTTGTACCGTGCGCTACAACCATATACCTAGCGTGCGCTAACTCAAAATGTTAGCGTGCGCTAACGATTTATCTGGTGCCCAGTACTGAAGTCCAAAACCTCCTGTTCTCTAATCTGATCGGGATAGCGCGCGCTACTCACAAAAATCAGCGTGTGCTACAGACACCGATTAGCGTACGCTAATCTACTCGTAGCGTGCGCTAGGAATTATTCCTAAACAGTCCAGTAGCCACTGGACTCTGCCTGATCCGGCCTTAGCGCGCGCTACACCGACTGCATAGCGTGCGCTACTTACCATTCGTAGAGTGCGCTACTTGCAACCCAACTGCAGTCCAGTGCCTTCTGGACTGCCTACTCGAACTACAATAGCGTGCGCTAGTGTTGAGAGGTAGCGTGCGCTACCTGAACTCAATTAGCGCGCGCTAAAGAGAGTTCATAGCGTGCGCTACTCCTCACACACAGCCCACTATGAAGATGACAAAGATGATAAACACGACACGATTCTCCAACAAGATTGATGATGAATGAAGATTGATACACGATACAATTACTCTGAACGGTGATTACAATGATTGAATATGAGTGATAAATGGTCATTAATGAGTGAAAATTACTGAGTGACAATTACTCAACGATAAATACTGAATGATAACGACTGAATTACAACCGGGTATTACATACACCCCCCTTTAAAATAGTTTCGTCCCCGAAACTAAGGGTCAAATAACTCGGGATGACTCTCCCGCATACTATCCTCGGTTTCCCAAGTAGCCTCTTCGATTCCGTGTCTAGACCACTGAATTTTAACCAAAGGAATCGTCTTGTTCCTCAACTGTTTGAATCGGCGTTCTAAGACTCGTATGGGGCGCTCCTCATACGAATGATCATCCGCGATCTCGATTTCGTCAAACTGAAGTATGTGACTCGGGTCGGCAACATACTTCCGTAACTGAGATATGTGAAACACATTATGAATTCGGCTCAATGCCGGAGGTAAGGCCAATCGATAAGCTAACTCACCTACTCGATCCAAAATCTCAAACGGTCCAATGAATCTCGGACTCAACTTTCCCGTCTTCCCAAAAGGTAAGATACCTCGACTCGGGGATACCTTGACCAAAACATGGTCACCTGTCTCGAATTCTAATGGCCGACGACGGTTATCTGCATAAGATTTCTGTCGACTCTAAGCGATCAACAAACGACTCCTGATCAAAGCTACCTTCTCACGGGCGGCGATAAGCATATTGGGCTCGGTGCCGATTGATTCTGATAAGTCATCCCAACACAAAGGAGATCGACAACGACGACCGTACAAGGCCTCTTAAGGTGCCATCTTAATCGAAGTATGCCAACTATTATTGTACGTGAACTCGATCAACGGTAGTTGGGCTTCCCAATCATCTTTCCAATCGAGAAGACATGCCCTCAACATGTCCTCCAAAGTCTGAATAGTCCTCTCCGATTGTCCGTCGGACTGAGGATGAAAAGATGTAATGAGATTAAGCTGAGTTCCCATAGCACGATGAACTGATTTCCAAAAATGAGACATGAATCGTCCATCACGATCGAAAACGATACTTTTAGGAGTATCGTGCTGTCTCACTATCTCTTTGATGAACAACTGGGCCAGTCTCTCGGGACCCCACATATCCTTAATCTCAAGGAAATGAGCTGACTTAGTTAGACGATCCACAATTACCCAAATTGTATTCATGCCACGACGACTCGTCGGCAAACTCGTGATGAAGTCCATTGAAATATCCTCCCACTTTCACTCTGGAATAGGGAGAGGTTTCAGCATACCCGCCGGTCGCTGATGTTCTATCTTGACTTGCTGACAGGTTAAGCATCTCGAAACAAATTCCGCGACTTCTCGCTTCATATTACTCCACCAGTAATTTTGTTTCAAGTCCTTGTACATCTTGATAGACCCCTGATGAATGGAATAAGGGGTAGCATGAGCTTCTCTCAAAATAGAGTTTTTCAACTCGTCATTCGCCGGAACACATAACCGGTTCTGAAATCGCAAAAGTCCATCCTCGTGGACCACAAATCCAGGGGCTTTCCCCTGAGTCACATCATCTCTAATGCGCAACAAAAATGGGTCCGAACCCTCATTCACCTTGATCGCCTCCTCAAGTGGCGATGAAATCTCTAACGTACAAAGTTGCCCTTCTACTCGCTGTACCCAGACCTCGATCTCGGGTCTCAGAAATTCCTGCTGAAGTTCCTTCTAAACTGTTAATCGAGCAAGCATCTGCTCCTGAACGGACTTACGACTCAAGGCGTCGGCGACAACGTTCGCCTTGACCGGGTGGTAAAGTATCTCAATATCATAATATTTGATTAGTTCCAACCACCGTCTCTGTCGCATATTTAACTCCTTCTGAGTAAATATATACTTTAAACTCTTATGATCGGTGAATATCTGACAGGTAACGCCATAAAGATAATGACGCCAAATCTTCAATGCGAACACCACGGCTGCTAGCTCCAGGTCGTGGGTCGGATAATTAACCTCGTAAGGTCTCAATTGCCGTGAAGCATAAGCAATAACTTTCCCGTTCTGCATTAGTACACATCCGAGACCCTGTCCGGATGCATCACTATAAACCACAAATCCTTCCGTCCATTGCGGTAAAGAAAGGACAGGTGCTGAAATTAACCGGCTCTTGAGTTCCTCAAAACTCTGTTGACACGCGTCGGACCACGTATATTTCTTATCTTTCCTTAAAAGGTTCGTCATGGGTTGAGCGATTTTAGAAAATCCTTCAACAAATCGCCGATAATAGCCAGCTAATCCGAGGAAACTTCGGATTTCCTTAACATTCTTCGGAGGTTGCCAATCTCGGATAGCCTCCGTCTTCTGAGGGTCGACAAGAACTTCGTCTAATGAAATTACATGTCCGAGAAACGTCACTTCGGACATCCAGTATTCACATTTGGAAAACTTTCCAAAAAGTTGCTCTCGTCTCAACACGTCGAGTACCTAATGAAGGTGAAACTCGTGCTCCTCCTGGTCACGAGAATAAATTAAAATGTCATCAATAAAGACAACCACGAACCGATACAAATAGTCGATGAAAACCCAATTCATTAACTCCATGAATACCGCAGGTGCATTAGTTAACCCAAACGGCATTACCACAAACTCATAATGACCATAGCGTGTTCGGAACGCCATCCTTGCGATATCCGACTCTCGAATTCGCAACTGATGATATCCAGATCTTAAGTCGATCTTGGAAAATACTGAAGCTCCCTGAAGTTGATCCAAAAGATCATCGATACGGGGTAGAGGATACTTATTCTTGATCGTCACCTGGTTCAATTCCCGGTAATCAATACACAAGCGGAACGAACCATCCTTCTTCTTGACAAATAACACTAGTGCTCCCCACGGGGACGTACTCGGTCGAATATAACCCTTCTCGGTCAAATCCTCTAATTGATTCTTCAACTCCTGCATTTCGGTCGGGGCCATCAGGTACGGTGCCTTCGATATTGGGGACGTACCGGGCTCCAGGTCTCTCTGTGGAGGCAAACCAGGTAACTCGTCTAGAAATACATCGGCATATTCTCTCACTACAGGAATATCCGTCAAAATTATTGATGGTTTCTCGGTCTTGGTCATATAGCACCAATAACTGACACACCCCTGATTGAGTAATCTTACTTCTTTCATCAAGTTGATGACTCCCAGAACAGCTGGGATTACCTCCCTGAAATACACATTCGACCCCATCGTCTGAAATGATAGTGACCATACGCTTACGGACACTAATGACGGCATCGTGACGATCCATCCAATCAATACCCAGAATGACGTCATCTCTCGGTAAATCTACCACGATTAGGTCGGCTAACCAATCACGGCCATGAAGCTGAATCGGACAATCCTTAATCTCATGATTCCCGATAATTCTTCTACCATCAGGTAGACCAATGACATAAGGCTCACAACTAGTAGCACTACCCAGACGTAGTCTACTCAAACATGACTCGGAAATGAATGAATGTGATGCACCAGTATCAAAAAGGGTACACACAGGTTGAGATAGAATATCGAGTGTACCTGAGATCATCTGGGCCTCTGGATCGTCGGTCTTCTTCATCTCATAAATTCGGGGCTTGCCGGCCCCCGAACCGGACGCTCCCGTCTGATAGCTCTTGGCTCCGCCTTTATTTGCTCATGTCGTCTTGAACGACGCGGACTGAGTGGCCTGATTCTGTACCGCTGAATGTCTCAGGGCTTGAGATGACGCCGGAGTAGGTTTAGAGTCTCTTCGGCAAAAACAGGCCTTATGCCCAGCAATCCCACAGTTATGGCACGTGACAGTCTGCCTCGGACACTTGGTGCTGAAATGACCCTGTCCTTCACAGTTGAAACAGGTGATGGCCGAACTGGCCGCTCGTGACTGAGATTCCGTGGGTCTAGGCGCCATAGGAGGTTGCTCAGAAAAAGTAGAGCCCGCACGGGGTTTCTTGAAAGTGGCCTGGCTGCCGCCAGACTGATTACGATTCTTAGACTTCTTGCCAGCAGATGAAGGTTGTTGCTTAGCAATCTCCTTAGCAGTAAGCTCATAAGTAAGAGCTTTCTCAATGAATTCGGCAAGAGTGGTGCAATTGTGATTAAGCAACTGCATCCGCATACGAGGCTTCAACCTCTTGCTGAAATATTTGATCTTGTCCGCCTCAGAGTGAATAATGGACGAGGTGAAAGGAAGTAGCTCCTGAAATTTCTCGGCGATGGCTAGAACATCATCGTCCGCTGAGAGGAGTGAGTAATTCTGATAACTTGGCCTCCCTGAGTGGGGCCGGATAATACCTCTCCATCATGAGAGTCCTGAATTGATCCCAAGTACAAGATCCGTCGGTGGGCTTCAACGATAACCACCATGAATGTGCACCCTTACCAAGATAGTAAGCCGCAACTGAAACTTTGTGTCCCTCAGGACAGTCCACCATAGCAAACAGTTTCTCGAAATGCTCAAGCCAGTGAATGATATCCGCCGGCTCAGATGAGCCCTCGAAGGTAGGTGGTCTCTGGCGAGAGATGTCGCCAATGATACTGCTCACACCCCTCTCTTGCCTCTGAGGTGGCGGCGGAGGAGCCTGTTGATTTTGAGTAGTTGAGTTATGCATCGTCTCCATCAGTTGTGCCATCTGAGTCATTTAGGCCATCATGCCCTGCATAAAAGCGAGTGGATCAACCCGAACACCTTCTGACTTGTTGTGCGGCGATTTATACGCCTCGATCACGATCGGCATAATGGTCAGGAGCCAGCTAAAGAAGGCAGACGCTGGGCAATCACCTAGCGATCGCGTCCAAGGCGATCGCCAATGATATCTGATTGTAGACGATCGTCCCATACCACATGTGAATCCGACACCCGTCAGAGTCTTCGAAGACCGAATCTTGGACGAAGACCCACGTGCAGATCCACAAAAGGCACCGTAAGTTAAAGCCTTTGACCCCAGCCTGTCACCAACCTCACACCTACCGACAGGCCCGCCGAAAGGTACAAAGTGGGTCCTCCCCAGACAGCGACTCAGGATGCGTGCAGGCTCCTCATTGGCCCGCAAAGCTGGCTGCCAGCTGCAGCCTCGGACTTCAAGGAAACAATCCCCCGTGATGGGACGATAGCCCGCATTATTCTAATATAGAATACGGCGGTTGCCCGCGATCGTCGGGGATGACCTAGCAACCTTTCCTACTATAAATAGTAGGCCTCAAACAGTGGCCAAGGGACATTCAGAAACTCACAGAAAAGAACGTACAACAAGATCAGAACACTTATCTGATGAATACTTACACATACACAGTGATACATAAGCAAGAACTCACAGAACTTCATATCTGGTTCTTCCGGCAATCTTCACGCTCTATAGCTAAGATAACTAGAATATTTACACTCATTGTAACAGTATTCTAACATTTATATTTGTACTCCGAAGTATTTATATTAATAACATCTCGCGAGAGCATTCAAGCCTGGGACTAACAACCCCGACAAATCTTGTGTTATTTACTTTCCCACGGAAGTGTTCTCGCATTTGTTTGTTACTCGACCATTCCAGCAATATCATCTCCGGATAATATTTTGGGTAACAACTATTGGCGCTAGAAGGAGGGCGCGGCGCATATCTTAACCTTCATTTTTATTCCAACCGTCTCGAAGAACACTCACTGTTCTCCGGACATATACTTGAAGAAACACTCACTGTTCTTCAAAGAAAAGCCTTCAGAAACATGACATCTGCCACCACCTCCAAAAGAGTCACCCTGCGATCTGTCGGACATCTCATTCCGGCCCAGACCGAATCCCAGCCTACGGTGGAAGGTGACCGCGGCGACGCTAGACTCTCACTCCCGCCCCCGAGGGACGGTCCCAGCCTCTCACTCGATCAGTTCCAGACCGCGGAACAGATTGAGGAGGCTATAGCCATCCTCAGGGAGCGACGGAGGGAATGCGACTCGCCCACCATTACTCCGTCAGCCATCCGTCGAGCAGGCAAGCGGAAGCTCAAGGGGATATATGTTGAGAAATTGGCAGAAAGCCCCGAGCCGCAGGAAAAGGCTCTCGTAAGGCGGGGCGACTCCGTCTTCAGCCGCCTAGGGAGTGATCCCTCGTGGTGACCCGGGCATTCAGGCCCCAGCCGGGAGGCATCGGAGTCCGAATCCGTTACTAGGAGTTCGGCATATCCGACTCCTAGAAGACAAGCCGGCCAACGGGCCCCAGCTCGCCCAAGAACTAAGCCCGGTGGCGGATAACTCATCATCTACCATGGGGCCAGGGGATCAGTACATGATCGCCTTGGCTCACGCTCCGGGAGCCAATCAGCGAGCAGTCAGGCTACGGTGATGGCCGTCATGCAGCGCCAGCTCGACGAAATGAAGGCGCTCCTAGAAACTGGGGCAGGCGCCAAGAGATCGATCGTTGGATCGAGTGAGCCACTCGCGGTCCAGATCGAGCTCGCCCCAGTTCAACCGAAGATCGCTCCCCCTCAAACACCTCTATATGAGGGGAGATCGGATCCTGAGACCCATTTGAGCAAATTCCGGATTTACATGACCGGATGCGGAGCATCAGATGCGACAAAATGTCCAATGTTCCCATTGACATTGGGCGACCTCGCCCACAGGTGGTACATCTCACTACCACCTCGCTCGATCAATTGTTTTGAGAAGCTGGCGAACGACTTCACGTCGTACTTCGCCGCTAAAGCTGCTCGGCCAGAAGGCCCCCACCGCATGATGAAAATCAGGCAGGGGAAGGACGAGATCGATGAAGATTACATCGACCGGGTGGATGAAATAATCCTCACTGGCGAACCCATTAGCGACGAGCTCGCACTCTACTCAGTCCTAGGGGGATTCTACGGCCACTCGCCCATGTTCAGGCACCTTACAAAGGACATCCCCTAGACCTACGCGATCTTCCGTGTCAGGGCCGCTGATATCCTGGCCAGGCAGAGGATGCTCACCCTCCGCTTAGGCGAGGGATCTGCCGGAGAAGGGAAGGCGCCATCCCACATCCAGAAGAAGGCGGTCGCCAAGCCCGGAAAGGCAGTCGCAAAGCCGCCTGGTGAGTTCAAAGCCTTCGAGGATGTGGAGGTCCACCTCCTTCGCAACCTCAACCTGTCTCCGGCCCACATCTTTAACGCCATCAAGGGGCGCGATTGGCTTAACAAACAAAAGCCGATAAGGGACAACGGTCATCTAAACCGCAGCAAATTTTGTGCCTACCACAAGAGTCCCGACCACAACACCAGCCAATGCCGCGACCTCCTCCGAAAACTCGGGCGGCTGTTTGAGGAAGGCAAGTTGGACAACTTGGTTACCAAGCCAGAACCTCGAGCAGAGAGGACCGGAGGGCGCGAACGCCGACAAAACGACGGAATCCCTCCCAATCCGGTCGCAAGGATCGAGCAGAATGATCCGGAGTACTCTGATGAATCGATCCCTCCGATCAACCCTGGCGGCCGGATCAACATGCTCCAGGCGGGAGGTGGAAACCTCGGAGGACTTTCCCCGGTTTCCACCATGTCGAACAGAAATCGGAAGGCCGAACTAAGGGCATTCGCCGGGGTCCATGTCGTGGTACCCCCAGAGCCGACCATCTCCAAAGACGCGCTCATCACTTTCTCAAACAAGGATAGGGAGGGAGTGCAGTGACCCAAAGAGGATGCATTGGTGATCTCTGCATGTATCCTTGGGAAAATGGTCGATCGCGTGCTGGTTGACAATGGGAGCTTTTGCAACATCATATTCAAATCCGCTCTTGACCAGCTCGGCAACCTGACCAACTTTATCAAGCCAGTTGACACCGTGCTCCAAGGATTCGGCGACAGCACAGTCCAAGCCTACGGGAGGATCAAGCTCTCTGTCGAGCTAATATGTCATTACGATCCCAAGGTTAGGATTACTAGGAACCTAAACTTTGTAATCATAGATAGGCCCAGCATCTATAATGGGTTCCTAGGTCGTCCATTTCTAGAACCCTTCGAGGCGGTCGCCTCTTCTTTCTTTTACTGTATCAAATTCCCCACTGTCGATGGGACGGTCGGTACTGTAAAAGAAGACCTGCTAATGGCTAAGAAATGTTTGAATTACTCCTGTGTCATAACTTCTTTCAACACTTCCCGTACTATTTATAACATTGAGACGATCGACAATCAACCGATGGAGACCGACGAGCCAAGCACATCGTACCAACCCGACTCAGAGGACGCCATCTCACATCGATTAACGGACGACATCGAGCCAAGGATCGGTTTCTAGCCAAGCCTCGACATCGATCTAAGGATCGAGTCCGGAAATCGTTCCAAACGAGAGGCAACCGTCCCTATTGAAGAGTTGGAAAGTATAACGATAGATCCGGCTCGCCCGGAGCGGGAAGTACAGATCGGCACGAGCGTCGACCTCGAATTAAAGGAGGATCTGATCAATTTACTACGTAAGAACATCGGAGTCTTTGCCTGGTCGCATCAAGATATGGTTGGCATAAGTCCTGAACACGATTGCCACTATCTAAAGATCGACCCAGCAAGGAAGCCTGTTCACCAGAAACGTAGGAAATTCGGTCCTGAGAAGTACGCAGTGCTCGACATAGATGTCAAAAAGCGATAACAAACTAATCGGAGTAGCTACAGGCGAACCACAATGGGTCGCCAATGCGGTGCTCGTCAAAAAGCCAAACAGCTCCTGGAGGTTATGCGTCGACTTCACCGACCTCAACGCGGCATGCCCAAAAGACCACTTTTCGATGCCTCATATTGACCACTTGGTCGATAGCACAACAGGCTGTGAGATGATGTCATTCATGGATGCCTTCGCCGGATACCATCAGATCCCCATGGCGGAGAAAGACATAAAACACACATCGTTCCACACGGAAAAGGACATATACTTTTGGGTCCGAATGCCGTTCGGTCTGAAAAACGCAGGAGCAACCTACCAACGACTAGTCAACGGGATGTTTGCCAACCAGATCGGCAAGACCATGGAAGTCTTCATTGACGACATCATGGTCAAAAGCTTCAAGAAGGAAGATCACCTCAATGACCTTGCCGAGACGTTCGCCATCCTCGAGAAGTTCAACATGAAGCTGAACCCCAAGAAATGCAACTTCGAGGTGAGCTCCGGAAAATTCCTGGGGCACATCGTGAGCCAAAGGGGAATCGAGGCAAACCCCACCAAGATCCAGGCGATCCTCGACATGTAGGAGCCATGGAATGTCAAGCAGGTGCAACGCCTCCAGGTTGTCTAGCTGCCCTCAACCGTTTCATATCTCGGCTCGGGGATAAAAGCAAGCTGTTCTTCGCGACCATAAAGAACAAGAAGTTCGCATGGACGAAGGAGAGTCAAATGGCGTTCGCCAAAATCAAGGAATATCTATCTAACCGCCAGATCTTGGCGAAACCAATCCCCGACGAAAAGCTATTGCTTTACCTGGCGGCCTCGGAGGTCCCGCTAAGTGCTGTATTAGTGCGAGCAGAGGGGAAAACCCACTTGCCAATCTACTACGTTAGTCAAGCGCTCCATGACGCGGAAACACGTTACACACCTCTGGAGAAGATCGCCTACACTCTAGTCATGAGTGTTCGCAAGCTAAGGGCTTACTTCTTCGAACATCAAGTGGAGGTTCTGACGACTCTCCCTTTGAGGCAAGTTCTACACCGACCAGACACCAACGGGCGACTCCTCAAGTGGTCACTGGAGATCGCCTAATACGGTATCACGTACGCTCCTCGCACGGCGATCAAAGGCCAGGCTCTGGCGGACTTCGTGGTGGAATTAACATTCCCTCACAGTCCGACCCAGATCGGCCGCCCTGCTTGGAAGCTGTACGTAGATAGCTCGGCGACCAACTTGCGAGCAGGGGCAGGGATTGTCCTCATCAGCCCCGACGTCCAAAGTTTCACAAATTCTGTGCGCTTCGGGTTTCGTGCGACCAACAATGAAGCCGAGTACGAAGCTTTGGTAGGCGGGCTCGATCTAGCCCTCGCCCTGGACGTTCGCCGCCTCCATATCTTCATGGACTCCCTCTTGGTCGTGAACCAAGTCAAGGGAGAATATGAGGCGCGCGGCGAACAGATGGTCAAATACCAAGAATTGGTCGCCGAAATGTGCACGAAATTTGAGGAAGTGCTAATCGAACAAGTCCCGAGAGAGCACAATTCCCAGGCCGACGCCCTATCCAAACTGGCGTCATCAGATGGGGCGGCCGATTTCTCTAACATCCAAATCACAAAATCAGCAAAGCCAGAGATCGACAGAAACCTGGTTACCACAGTTACCATCGCCGAAGAGAACTGGATGACTCCGTTCATTAAATACTTAAAGGATGGAATGGTCCCCGACGACCATATCAAATCTCGTCAGCTTCAGCTCCGTGCGACCAGATACACCCTATTGGGCGACCGGCTTTACAAGCGAGCTTTCAGCCTTCCTCTCCTTAAGTGCATCACGCCGGAGGAAGGCCGGCACGTTTTAGCCGAGATCCATGATGGGATCTGTGGAAACCATGCTGGAGGGCGAGCTCTCATCCATAAAACAACCAGGCAAGGGTTTTTCTGGCCTACACTACAAAAAGATGCGATCGCCTATGCCAGATCGTGTCACAGGTGCCAAATGATGGGCCCAAACATCAAGCTCTCCCCCGAGCAACTCACCTCAATATACAGCCCATGGCCATTCGCCCAATGGGGCATCGACCTTATAGGTCCCTTGCCGATGGCGCCAGGGGGCTATAAGTTTGCCATCGTAGGAGTCGATTATTTCACGAAATGGGGTGAGGCCGAGCCACTCAACAAGATCGGCCAAGAGCAAGTAATCAAGTTCATTTGGAAGAACATCATATGCCGATTCGGTCTACCCCAGGCTATCATCTCCGACAACGGAAAGCAGTTCGACGGTTTAGAAGTCATGTAATTCTGCGAGAAGTGGGAATCAAAAAGTTGTTCTCGACCCCTACCACCCTCAGACGAACGGGCAGGTAGAGGTTGTAAACAAAATCCTCAAACATACGATCAAAGCACGACTTGAATCCAGACAAGGACGATGGGCGAGCGAGCTCCCAGATGTTTTGTGGTCTTATCGAACGACGACCCGAAACTCAAACGGCGAAACTCCGTTCGCCCTCGCCTTCGGTACAGAAGCAGTGATCCCTTCGGAGATTGCCGTCCTCAGCCACCGAACTGAACAGGAGATGACGACGGACAATGATGTGGCCCGACGAATCGACTCGGACATGCTGGAAGAACGACGACTGACCTCATAAATGAAGAACACAATCCACAAAAGGAGATCCGAGAAGTTCTTCAATTCGAAGGTCAAGGAAAGACGGTTCCAAGTGGGCGACCTAGTCCTTAAAAAGGTCCAGACTCACACGGGAGTTTTTGGCCCGAATTGGGAAGGCCCCTTCAGGATATCTAAGTGGCTAACTAGGGGAGCCTACGAACTCGAACATCCTGACGGCACTCCGGACCAATATCCCTGGAACGCCGTACACTTGAAGAAATACTACCAGTAAAAATTCTATATTCAGTTACCCAATGTACAAAGAGTATAATGAGATTTTCCTATCCCATCTATGTGATTCGCCTCGACGAAAACAAACAACTAAAGAGAGGACGACTCGCTCGCCCTATCAGAGGTCGTCATCTAACCTGACAGACTTATGCAAGCGATCGCCCCCCAAGCACAACGTATACCGTCGAGGATCGTCATTCAACATGGCGATCCGAGGTAGAAAAGTGCAGCCATGGTCCTGGAGGTCGATGGAACCGACAGCTTCGTCCATGCAAGGATCCTTTGGGCTGCGATCGCTCGCCCTTCGTTTAAATACGAGGCGAGCGTAGCCGAAGAACCCTCCAAACAAATCTGTGGACACGCTCGCGCGCCCTCAAAAGTACATCATCTAACATGATATACCCGGACAAGGCGACGCGTCCCTACCCCGTCACAACGTATACCGTCGAGGGTCGCCGTCTAACATGGCGACCCGAGGTAGAAAAGTGCTAACAAGCCGCGGACGTGGAGTCGAATAAACCGACGACGCCCCGTGCAAGGACTCCTCCAGACCAAGACCGCTCGCCTTTCGCTTAAACACGAGACGGGCGCAGCCTAACGGAGGACCCTAACAATAAAGTGATTCGCGAGATAGACCTACAGATGGAATGTCCCTCGCGCATAAAGACACGGTCATGGAGGTCGGTCCATCGAACTCCACGACCGTGCACGGTTCCTCATAGTCGAAACAGTTGACCTCCCTCGAAGGATCGGCAAAACTGAAGATAGCTCACCAAACATACTATTTTTGTTCCCTTACTTACACTAAGAAAACAAAAACAAGGGGCAAAGTCAAGCTATTCCTAAATGCGATCGGGAGGAAGGGACCATACACGATCGGCTTCGTTGAAACACACACATGACGATCGGTTTTGTTTAAGAAATTTACAAGTAAGAATTTTCAAGTATACCAATACATTCGGATCCATTCAACATTCGAACAGTCAATCAGGCGAACAAGGCATCAGATGCATTTATATAAACACTTGTACAAGTTCATACACAAATATTCAAAAGAGACGATCGTACGTGTAAAGAATCAGATACGAAAAAGGAGTATTTTATTCCATTCGAAAATATTGTACATTCAAGCCCGAAGGCAATACAAGAGAAAATTTTTCTTCTTACCTAGAAGGAGAAGTCGGTCGGCACAAGAATCTTCAGAAAAATTCGGCAGAGTCTCGTTTGAAAAGCAAGGGCGCATAAAGAGTTGAACTGAAATGGCCCTAGACCTTTTATAGGCGAGTCTAGGGACCTCTGTGCAAATAGGCGGAATCCCAGGGGCTGGAGTGCAACCGTCGGGGGGGACACATTAAATGCAGCCCTTGAAACCCGCGTGCGCGTCGTTTCGAGGGCACGCCAGGCGACAAGTCTGACAAAACCGTCGGACTCCCCCAACGATAGCGCGACGCGTGTCCCTGCAACGTTTCGAAAGCTCACCTTCATTTCCCGCTATTTCCAGCGCATAAGGATATCGTCCGGATTCGAAATTAGATCGTCCAGGCGACGATCGTCCTTGTAATAAGTGGACGAGCCAATCGTCCAAAACAGGCGATCGCCAACAGTGCCATCTTACCCCATGTTTTCAACATCGGAGCGAGCTGGGGGGCAATTGTTGTGCGGCGATTTATACGCCTCGATCACGATCGGCATAATGGTCAGGAGCCAGCTAAAGAAGGCAGACGCTGGGCAAGCACCTAGCGATCACGTCCAAGGCGATCGCCAATGATATCTGATTGTAGACGATCGTCCCATACCGCATGTGAATCCGAAACCCGTCAGAGTCTTCGAAGACCGAATCTTGGACGAAGACCCATGTGCAGATCCAAAAAAGGCACCGTAAGTTAAGGCCTTTGACCCCAGCCTGTCACCAACCTCACACCTACCGACAGGCCCGCCGAAAGGTACAAAGTGGGTCCTCCCCAGACAGCGACTCAGGACGCTTGCAGGCTCCTCATTGGCCCGCACAGCTGGCTGCCAGCTCCAGCCTCGGACTTTAAGGAAACAATCCCACGTGATGGGACGATCGCCCGCATTATTCTAATATAGAATACGGCGGTCGCCCTCGATCGCCGGGGATGACCCAGCAACCTTTCCTACTATAAATAGTAGGCCTCCAACAGTGGCCAAGGGACATTCAGAAACTCACATAAAAGAACGTACAACAAGATCAGAACACTTATCTGACGAATACTTACACATACACAGTGATACATAAGCAAGAACTCACAGAACTTCATATCTGGTTCTTCCGGCAATCTTCACGCTCTATAGCTAAGATAACTAGAATCTTTACACTCATTGTAACAGTATTCTAACATTAATATTTGTACTCCGAAGTATTTATATTAATAACATCTCGCGAGAGCATTCAAGCCCGGGACTAACAACCCCGGCAAATCTTGTGTTATTTACTTTCCCACGGAAGTGTTCTCGCATTTGTTTGTTACTCGACCATTCCAGCAATATCATCTCCGGATAATATTTTGGGTAACAACATGACTGAGCTGTGTCCTGGATACGACTCCCTGATAGTGAATGATTACGTCCAGGTGAATGAGTGGCAGCATCACTGCTCGATGAATTAGCATTATTCCTTGCATTAGCGCATGTATTCACAAGATCTCTCGGGTTTCGGCCCGCACCAAGACCTCTTCCCCCGCGCCCTCTGCCAACTTTCTCCATACTGAAGTGGGAAAGTCACATGATAATTATATATCTCGCATGAATATCACAGTTTGATTACGTTATGAAATGATGAAAATGAGCATACGCGCTCAAACACAATGATCACATGAATGATCAACTGAAGTGACGTGATTATCTGATGAAATTCTTGAAATGATTATCTTGAACAAGTTAACAAGATTAATGATATGATCCTCAGATCAACAACTGAACAATGACATGAACTGAGTGATTAATGAATTAACATGATCGACTTGATCACAAATGAAAATGATGAATGAGGATTGTTGACTGTTGAATGATGAATGTGTGATTCTTATTGCCAGAAATTATATCATGGCGTCAGAAATCTTACTGTTCTTTGGTCTGAGGGGCTCGGCTCTTGCATAGGTCACACGTGACGCGAAAGTCCAATGATACTAGTCTGATGAATGATGATTTCAAATGAGACATGACTCGGAAGGTAGTATTCAAAACCACGCTCCGATACCTACTCTGTAACACCCTAAACTAGGCGGATATTACAGTGCTGTGGACCCCCGATTGGGACCCACCAGGCGAATGAAAATTAATGAATTAAATAATATAATTGTAGTACCGAACCACAATATATCATCAATCACTCCGATGAGGAGTTTCATTACAACACACCCAAGATAATACCGAATACATGTATATTTTATATAAAGATAAAATATACAACACTGAATGAAATGAAGATCCAAATGGAAGTCTGCAGCGGAAATAAAATAAAGAAAACACGAGTGAATGAAAGGACTGGGGCCCCCTACTAGTATTACTGGGACTCCTCGCCGTCAGCGTTCTCTTCCCATGCCTTAGCCTTGCCATGACCTAAAAAATAACATCCCCCAACGGGGTCAGTTACACAGAACAACAATCCTCAAGAGTTGAATAAACACAATCATGATATATCTTAATTATGAAATGACGCTGAAGAGAGGCATCATAGTACACCCGTAATGGTATGTGCAAGTGCACAAGACGAGTGTCCGGACACACCCGTCCTTGTATCTAATTAGTCTCACGGAGGTACATTACCGTGTGCACAGTCCAATGTGTCGGTGAACCCAACACATGACCATCACATGCCCGACTAAAAATTCCACACATCCCCACCCGGACACGCAATATGAACCCAGAAGGTCATATGGGCAAGGAATGACCATGAAGAATAATAATGAATAATAATCCGACAAAATCAAGAATGACTCACCGAGATGAAATGATGGTGAAACGAATGATAGCTCAATGAAATGATTGGAACCATCGTTCCTCGTGAATGAAGTGATTAATTGACAATTACAAGTCTCAATACGGTTAATACAGTATGAATGAACTATGATTATGAATGAACAACAACGAAAGGAATGAAAATCCTTTTAACCGAGTAAGAATTAACTTACACAACCAGTGAAGAATGTCCTTCCTCGAACAACATCCAAAAAGGGATGTCGGTCGCTCGAACAACCTTGAATGACAATTACCAACATTGCTCAATATACGTATCAAACACGATTATAACCAACTCAAACGTCGATACAACAATATCCAAACTCATTGAGGCATTCTAGCGAACACTTAGCAACACACATCCTTTGATAATATCAAATCCCGAATATATCGAAACCAACTCCAAAATGAGTATTTCAAACCAACAAAACAACTTCAATGATATCAATAATCCCGTAGGAATCCACAATTCGAGTTAACGACAACATCTAATCGAAAATCCCCAAAAATGTCAAAGTCAACCCCAAAGTGTTCTTGATTCAAACCCCCAACAATTCGTGAAATCCGAAATACATGCTATTAAATCCGTAGGAATACATTTATCCAGGGTAGATAATCCATATCTAACATATTCCAACAACAATCCAAGCTTACACGAAGAAATCGGAAGGAAAAATGCCCAAAATCCGAAATACTAGATCCAAGAGGTTAATACCTTAATTTGATGTGATGGGGATGATGGAATGATGATTAGTCCGAATGATAAGCTTGAAGATGTTGATAGTTGATTGCACCTCGAAGAACACTCTCCGAATCGCCCGTAATCGCCCAAAACCGCCGAAGGAATGAAGTGGGATGATGAAATGACGAAATGGACTGCACTGTCCAATATATAGCAAATTCCAGTTAGCGTGCGCTAGCTCCTGTGCGTAGCGTGCGCTAACAGGTGTACTGGGTAGTCCAGTACCCTATGATCACAACGGTAGCGTGCGCTACGTACCTTTTGTAGCGTGCGCTACAACCGTATACCTAGCGTGCGCTAACTCAAAATGTTAGCGTGCACTAACGATTTATCTGGTGCCCAGTACTGAAGTCCAGAACCTCCTGTTCTCTGATCTGATTGGGATAGCGCGCGCTACTCACAAAAATCAGCGTATGCTACAGACACCGATTAGCGTACGCTAATCTACTCGTAGCGTGCACTAGGAATTATTCCTAAACAGTCCAGTAGCCACTGGACTCTGCCTGATCCGGCCTTAGCACGCGCTACACCGACTGCATAGCGTGCGCTACTTCGACCTACTAGCGCGCGCCACTTACCATTCGTAGCGTGCGCTACTTGCAACCCAACTGCAGTCCAGTGCCTTCTGGACTGCCTACTCGAACTAAAATAGCATGCGCTAGTGTTGAGAGGTAGTGTGCCCTACCTGAACTCAATTAGCGCGTGCTAAAGAGAGTTCATAGCGTGCGCAACTCCTCACACACAACCCACTATGAAGATGACAAAGATGATAAACACGACACGATTCTCCAACAAGATTGATGATGAATGACTATGAGTGATAAATGATCATTAATGAGTGAAAATTACTGAGTGACAATTACTGAACGATAAATACTGAATGATAACAACTGAATTACAACCGGGTATTACACCCCGCTCCTCGGCTACCTGAACATCAAAACAAATGTCCACCCCTGAAGGGGTTAGCAAAACGGTGCTAGTACAAGTATTATAATACACAAAATCGGATATGCAACAACGATGCATAACAAAATACACAATACGGACTCCTGCTACTGGAATCCAACGATGCGAATCCACATGATTCCATAAACACAACATTGGTATTCCAATGATCCAGCGCCCTCAGCATAGATCCCAAAATGATCCCGTCGGACCAACATGAGGTGGGAAAACCCGTCCAATGATCCAGCGCCCTCAACATAGATCCCAAGATGATCCCGTCGGACCAACACGAGGTGGACATCCGATCTAGCGCCCTCAGCATAGATCGCCCGATCCCTTCGGATTAAAACAACATACACAAACACAACTATGCATGCACATATGCAAAAATCGGTATGTCCATCAACATGAACATTCAAGTAATCGATAACGAATATCATGACAATTCAACGGAAATGATCTCATGCTCAACAACATGAATAAACAGTATGCATGATCAAAATCACCAATATTAACAAATTTCAAAATACTATACTTGCCTCAGAAATGGCGATAAGGATTGCTACTACGAATAGGCTTCAACCCGCTCGAAGAATTCTCACTCGACCAGCTCACCAAAATCCAAACCTTCATCGAACAATAATACCGGTATAACTAACTGTTCCGGATAATCATTCTAATCATCAAACGAATCATCAAAAGGCATGTTATACCCTATCATGGCAATTGAACTAATCTGCTCCAATTCATTCGGTTAAATCGACTCTACGCTATTCGGCCGAGCAATAATCTCATAGAATACTATCCAAGTTCAAACACATCTTTTCGATCGAATGATACAATATGAAATGAAATTCATCTTAGGAGGATTCTAATCATGTTCTTCAATAACAAAATATCGGAAATACTTCGACGAATCATCATAAGAACTTATTCACTAGGTTCATCTTGATTGTCATCTCCTTCTAGGAATTAACCTTAAACTCAATCCATTAACTTCTCCAACGAAATGCTCGATCATATAATTCCTAAGAACTTAGATAATCTCCGAAAACTTGTTATAATTGGGTTCATAATCTCAGGATGCTAAATTCAAGAGTCTAATTACTATAAGGCTCGTTCAACATGTTCAATCAACAAAAGAGAACCGAAGCACAACCGAATTTATTCTTCTAAAATCATGATGTTCGACTTCTCGCGAATATAATTGATTTGATAATCTCATACTCAAAACATCACCAAGACCACGTAATCAAGTTGGTGATACCTCAATATAGTGAAGAAGAACGAAAAACTTGAAGAAACTCAACACCGGAAGCTTGAACACCAATCCACAAGGGTCTATGATCTTCAAAATCAAGCTAAGACGATGATATGGGAGTTATATTGTGCTGGATAGTCCTCAGATGGCGAAAAACGAAGCTGGATTGGGGAAGAAATGAAATGGGGGTTAAGGGTTATAAATAGAATTCTAACCATTACGTACATTACCTATTCTCCATTACGTACGTAATGGCCGTAGCGTACGATATACTCAATCTTTAGCGTACGTTAATGTTTGGCGAAAACTCACTGACTTGATTCTGGCATTCGCTTACGTACGTTATCGTAGTGTTACATACGTAACACTATGCACTTAGCGTGCATTAACAATCCGCTGTAACGTACGCTAAGCCCAGTTGACTTGCTTAGCTGAAAAGCCGTCCAGGTTCACGCGGGGCAATTTCAAAGAATCTTCTCCCCGTCCCCACACGCCGACCCTTGTATGATCTCGAATTGACTGAAGCTTACGTACGTTAAGCTTATGCTATAACGTACGTTATATTACAATCGTAGCGTACGTTAAGATCAACACCTAGCGTACGTTATAACGTGCAGAACCATGCATGAAAGAATGTTGGAAATACAAAAACGTATGGATACGAATACGGGAAACCAATCTTCGATTAATAACGCCACAAAGTCCAATGCGACAAGTTCGAAAACAGGATAAATATATAATAATTATCCGGGCATTACATACTACCCCTCTAAAAAGAAGTTTCGGCCCGAAACTTAGAACGAAAACAATTCCGGGTATCTCGACTTCATAATATCTTTAGTCTCCCAAGTTGCTTCCTCGACTCCATGTCGGGACCACTAAACTTTAACCAAGGAGATCAGTTTATTCCTCAATTGTTTGACTCGACTCTCGAGTATCTTGATTGGCTTTTCTTCGAACAAGCCATCATTAGCCACTTCAATCTCGCCAAAATCAATGATATGACTGGGATCCGGTACATATTTCCGTAATTGGGATTCGTGGAATACATTATGAACATGACTCAGCGATGGCGGCAAGGCCAACCTGTACGCCAACTCCCTAACTCTTTCTAGGATTTCGAATGGTGCGATATATCTCGGACTCAACTTCCCTTTCTTCCCAAAACGGAAAATTCCCCGAGTAGGAGAAACCTTCAGTAGCACGTGGTCCCCAGTTACAAACTCTAACGGGCGACGACGCACGTCTGCATAAGACTTCTGTCGACTCTGGGCAGTCAACAGCCTTCCACGAATCAGTGCTACTTTCTCTTGAGTCTGAACTATCAACTCTGGTTCAGTTCCGATCAAATCAGAAGAATCATCTAAGCACAGGGGCGATCTACATCTTCTTACGTACAATGCTTCAAATGGTGCCATCTTAATGGAAGCATGCCAACTATTGTTGTAGGGAAATTCGATCAACGGCAAATGAATCTCCCAATCGGTTGACCAATCCAAGGCACAAGCTCTTAGCATATCTTCTACTGTCTGTATAGTCCTTTCGGGCTGTGCGTCCGTCTGATGATGATAACCTGTGCTAAGGTTTAGCTCGGTTCCCAAGGCCTTATGAATTGCCTTCCAAAAGTGTGACACAAAGCGACCATCCCGGTCCGAAATAATGGTCTTAGGCGTACCATGCAATCGGACTATCTCTGCAATGAACACTCGTGCTAATCTCTCTGACCCCCAAGTATCTTTAATACCCAGTAAATGAGCCAACTTGGTTAGACGATCCACTATCACCCAAATCATATTCATCCCCATTCTGGTCCTTGGCATACTAGTGATAAAGTCCATCGATATATCCTCCCACTTCCATTCAGGGATCGGAAGTGGTTTCAACATTCTGTCAGGTCGCTGATGTTCAATCTTGACCTGTTGACAAGTTAAGCACTTCGAGACGTACTCCGCCACGTCCTTCTTCATATTTCCCCACCACAAATTTTGTTTTAGATCCTTATACATCTTACTGGTGCCTGGGTGAATAGAATAGGGCATGTTTTGGTCTTCCTTCATGATGGTCTGCTTCAAAACATCGTCATCGGGGACGCAAAGTCGACTTTGAAATCTTAGAACTCCATCATCCTGTATCCAAATCCGGGGGCCTTTCCTTTGTTCACTTCATCACGTAATGGAAAAATCAGAGAGTCATCCAACTGCTTAGATTTGATTTCTTCGATTAATGACGAAGTTAATTTCATCATACATAGCTGCCCTTGGACCCTTTGCGACCATACTTCAATTCCTTTGCGAATCAGTTCCCGTTGAATGCTGGGTTGGGACGTAAGCGCTTCCAACACTCGAAGAGAAACAGGTTTGCGGCTCAGTGCATCAGCTACCACGTTTGCTTTGTCTGGGTGATAAAGAATCTCCAAGTCGTAATCTTTGATCAATTCCAGCCATCTCCTCTGCCTCATGTTTAATTCCTTCTGACTGAAAATATACTTGAGACTCTTATGATCTGTGAAGATCTGACAATGAGTGCCATACAAATAATGTCGCCAAATCTTCAGGGCAAAGACGACAGTTGCTAACTCTAAATCATGAGTTGGGTAGTTAACCTCGTACGGTTTCAACTGTCGAGAGGCGTAGGCAATCACTCTATCCTTCTGCATCAACACGCAACCCAGACCCTGATTTAAAGCATCGTTGTATACCATGAATCCATCAGTCCCATCTGGTAGTGCTAGTACTGGCGCCGTTGTCAGTCTTCTCTTAAGTTCATCAAAGCTAGTCTCACACTTCTCGGCCTACACGAATTTTTGAGTCTTCTGCAACAACTAAGTAAGTGGATGAGAAATTTTGGAAAATCCTTCTACAAAACGGCGATAATATCCAGCAAGTCCTAAGAAACTTCGGACTTCCTTCACGTTCTTAGGAGATTCCCACTCCAAGATTGCCTCAACTTTCTTCGGGTCCACATGAACTCCGTCGGACGATATCACGTGCCCAAGGAACGTTACTTCCTTAAGCCAGAACTCGGATTCAGAAAGTTTCGCATAAAGCTGTTCATTCCAAAGTAATCAAAATGATACGCAAATGCTCTGCATGCTCTTCTGAATCCTTCGAATAAATCAAGATGTCATTGCTGAAAATGACTACAAATTTATCCAAGTATTCTAAGAATACCCGATTCATCAATTGCATAAACACCGCAGGAGCATTAGTAAGTCCAAATGGCATCACCACAAATTCATAGTGCCCGTACCGGGATCTGAAAGCCTATTTTGGTATATCCGATTTCTTAATTCTCAACTGATGGTATCCTGATCTCAAGTCGATCTTCGAGAATACTGTTGCCCCCTGCAGTTGATCAAACAAGTCGTCGATCCGAGGTAGTGGGTACTTATTCTCGATCGTCACCTTGTTTAGCTCCCTGTAATCAATACACAATCGGAGGGATCCATCTTTCTTCCGGACAAAAAGAACGGGTGCTCCCCAAGGGGAAACGCTAGGTTGAATGTAGCCCTTCTGCAACAATTCCTCAAGCTATTTCTTTAACTCGTACATCTCGGTTGGCGCCATACGGTATGGTGCTATGGAAATAGGTGTGGCTCCTGGTTCCAATTCAATATTAAACTCTATAGCTATTCGCGGAGGAAATACGAGTAGTTCATCAGGGAATACGTCAGAGAATTCGTTCGCCACTGGAATAGATGAGAGCTCTACTCCTTCTTCCTTTTTCATAGCATAACACCAAAACTCGTGACAACCCTGTTTTAGCAACTTAACCGCTTTCATGGCTTTGATCACTTCCCCTGAGCTTCCTGGTCTCCATCCTTCGAATAAGTGTTCAGACCCGTCATCAGCAATAATCGAAATAACTCTCTTCCGATAATTCACAATAGCCCCATAGCGGTTGAGCCAATCGTCTCCAAGACTTAAATCGTCACCATGGATGTCGACCACAATAATATTTGATGGCTAATTTCTCCGTCCTATAGACACAGGAAAATCCCTAGTTTCTAGAGTTCCCACAATCCATTCTCCACTCGGCAAGCCCACAACATAAGGCTCACAATCATGTAAAAATGATATTTTCAAACGATTAACACAGTTCAAAGATATGAAAGAATGCGTAGCTCTTCAATAGATTAAGACACTAACTGATTGCAAAAGAATTTGAATCGTACCTGATGAAACAGCAGTGTTCTGATCATCTGATCTCCTCATCTCGTAAAGGCGTGGAGGAACGGACCCAGCACTTGATGCCTCTCGTTTCCCGACATTCTGCTGCTGAAAACCACTTTGTTGTATCAGGTTCACACTTGTCTCCTTCGGAACTTGTGCTAGAGTGCGAGTACCCATTGATCTAGTCACATTTCCACATAAAGTCTCACGATGTCCTTCCTGCCCACATTCAAAACAGGTCACGGAAGGAGCGTGGCAACCACGCCGAACATGCCCTGCTCGACCACAGTTATAACACTTCTTCGATGCGTCTGAAACTGTTGATGCTGTCCGGAACTTCTTTCCACCTCGAGAAAGATACAGAGGTTTCCTGGATGAATGAAAAGAAGACTGGCCCTTGCGGGGACCACTACTCTTGTTCTCAGCAAAGTTGCCAGACACTTTCTGTTTCTTTGCTTCCGCCGATTTCTCCGCCGCTGCCTCTTTCATCTCGTAGGCCAGTGCTTTGTCCTGATACTGTCGCAAAGTAGTACATTCAAATTCGGACATATATTGCTGAATCTCTGGCTTCATCCGCATGTCGAAATGAAAAATCTTTTCCGCCTCGGTCCTGACCAAATGTCGCACACAGGTCAGCTGGTGATTAAAAGTCTTAATCATGTCTATCACAGATGCCTCCAGATTTTGCGGTGAGAAAAACTCTCGGACTCTAGCCTCTCTAACTGGATGAGGACAATATTGTGCTTCCATCATTAATTTGAATTCTGTCCAGTCAGCATGATGATCCTCAGGTCGAATGGCCTCCCACCAGTCGAAAGCTTCCCCAGTCAGAAAATACTGAGCGATCGGGACTTTTAGATCATCGGGACAGTTAATTTCCGCAAATATTTTCTCTAATTCCTTCAGCCAGTGATCCCAAGTAGGCATCTCTGCAGAACCGTCGAATTTCGGTGGGTGTAACTTGACCACTTCCGTAAGCCACTTGTCTCCCCGGTTGTCCTCGTTACGCTGTTGGCCCATCGTCATCTGCATGCGGTCAACCACCTGACCAAACTGGGTCATCTGAGTGACCACCTGTTGAAGCACTCCTGGCATGTTAGGATTTGCGTCTTCCTTCATAGTTCGAGTTCGGTCATCATTTACCGACTCCTGTTATCCTCCAGAATGGGAATCAGTTCGATTGGCCGATAAATCCGGGGTAGAAGATGAATCCTCCTGTCTCGCATTACCACGTCTGCGTCCACGACCTCCTCTCAACATACTGTAAACACAAATACTCAATATCCAGGGCAAAATCTTCTAAAGGAAATCCGTCAATATCCACAAAACTCAAAATAAACAAAATGGTAGTATATGAGATTAGGAAACTTACAACCACGGTCCACATGACGACGCTGGCTGTGCAGTGATGTTACAACGACCCATAAATTAAATGACGTAACCAGACCCAACTAAAACCCGACTGCCAAGATATCTATGAATCTTAGCTCCGATACCATATTTTGTAACACCCCGAGATATTCAGAATAATTATAGCGCCGTAAATCCTTTATATAAGAATTTACAAGGCTAATTTAAGAAATGCGGAAATAATACAAAAGTACCATTAAAATTTAGAATTCAATAACCAGTTCAAATGAATCCATTATTACAAGCGTCTCAAAACATCAACAGGACACGCGTACTTGAGTACTGAAAATCAAACCAGAAAGATAAAGCAACATAAATAACATCAATGAACCCCTTCGTCATCATGTCGGTAATGTGGTTGCTTCCCCGCTCCTCGGATACCTGAACATAAAAACAAATGTCCACCACCGAAGGGGTTAGCAAAACGGTGCTAGTACAAGTATCATAATACACGAAATCGGATATGCAACAACGATGCATAACAAAATACACAATACGGACTTCCGCTACCGGAATCCAACGATGCGAATCCACATGATTCCATCAACACAACATGGGTATTCCAATGATCCAGCGCCCTCAGCATAGATCCCAAGATGATCCCATCGGACTAACATGAGGTGGAAAAACCCGTCCAATGATCCAGCATCCTCAGCATAGATCCCAAGATGATCCCGTCGGACCAACACGAGGTGGACATCCGATCCAGCGCCCTCGGCATAGATCGCCTGATCCCTTCGGATCAACATAAGATACACAAACACAATTTTGCATGCACATATGCAAAAATCGATATGTCCATCAACATGAACATTCAAGTAATCGATAACGAATATCATGACAATTCAACGGAAATGATCTCATGCTCAACAACATGAATAAACAGTATGCACGATCAAAATCACCAATATTAACAAATTTCAAAATACTATACTTGCCTCAGAAATGGCGATAAGTATTGCTACTATGAATAGGCTTCAACCCGCTCGAAGAATTCTCACTCGACCAGCTCACCAAAATCCAAACCTTCATCGAACAATAATATCGGTATAACTAATGGTTCCGGATAATCGTTTGAATCATCAAACGAATCATCAAAAGGCATGTTATACCCTATCATAGCAATTGAACTAATCTTTCCCAATTTATTCGGTTGAATCGACTCTACGCTATTCGGTCGAGCAACAATCTCATAGAATACTATCCAAGTTCAAACACATCCTTTAGATCGAATGATACAATATGAAATGAAATTCATCTTAGGGGGATTCTAATCATGTTCTTCAATAAAAAAATATCGGAAATACTTCGACGAATCATCATAAGAACTTATTCACTAGTTTCATCTTGATTATCATCTCCATCTAGAACTTATTCACTAGTTCCATCTTGATTAGCTCAATTCATTAACTTCTCCAACGAAATGCTCGATCATATAATTCCTAAGAACTTAGATAATCTCCGAAAACTTGTTATAATTGGGTTCATAATCTCAGGATGCTAAATTCAAGAGTCTAATTACTATAAGGCTCGTTCAACATGTTCAATCAACAAAAGAGAACCGAAGCACAACCGAATTTATTCTTCTAAAATCATGATGTTCGACTTCTCGCGAATATAATTGATTTGATAATCTCAAAACATGTTCAAAACATCACCAAGACCACGTAATCAAGTTGGTGAAGGATCACATACCTCAATATAGTGAAGAACAACCAAAAACTTGAAGAAACTCAACACCGGAAGCTTGAACACCAATCCACAAGGGTCTATGATCTTCAAAATCAAGCTAAGGCGATGATATGGGAGTTATATTGTGCTGGATAGTCCTCATATGGCGAAAAACGAAGATGGGGTGGGGAAGAAATGAAATGGGGGTTAAGGGTTATAAATAGAATTCTAACCATTACGTATGTTACCTATTCTCCATTACGTACGTAATGGCCTTAGTGTACGCTATACTCAATCCTTAGCGTACGTTAACGTCTGGCCAAAACTCACTGACTTGATTCTGGCATTCGCTTACGTACGTTATCGTAGTGTTATGTATGTAACACTATGCACTTAGCGTGCGTTAACAATCCACTGTAACGTACGCTAAGCCCAGTTGACTTGCTTAGCTGGAAAGTCGTCTAGGTTCACGCGGGGCAATTTCAACGAATCTTCTCCCAGTCCCCACACGCCGACCCTTGTCTGATCTCGAATTGACTGAAGTTTACGTACGTTAAGCTTACACTATAACGTACGTTATATTACAATCGTACTGTATGTTAAGATCAACACCTAGCGTACGTTATGACGTGCAGAACCATGCATGCAAGAATGTTGGAAATACAAAAACGTAGGGATACGAATATGGGAAACCAATCTTCGATTAATAATGCCACAAAGTCGAATGTGACAAGTTCGAAAACAGGATAAATATATAATAATTATCGAGGCATTACATAAATGGCACGCTGAAGTTTGCATACTTTATGAATATTGGTTTCAGATATGAATCCTTTAGGCTGTTCCATGTAAATCTGCTCCCCGAGGAATCCATTTAGGAATGTTGTTTTCACATCCATTTGCCATATTTCATCATCTAAGTGGGCTGCTATGGCAAGCATCATACGAATAGACTTAATCATAGCTACAGGCGAGAAAGTCTCGAAATAATCACTTCCTTCTCTTTGGGAATAACCCTTTGCCAGAAGTGTGGCCTTATAGGCATCAACCTTGCCATTCTCATCAGTCTTTCTTTTATAGATCCATTTATTTCCAATAGGTGCCATGCCTTTAGGACGATCTACTAAATTCAAGACCTTATTAGCATGCATCGAGTCTATCTCAGCTTCCATAGCTTCTTGCCACTTGGTGGAGTCAACATCTACCATCGATTGGTCGTATGTAGAAGGATCATTCTCATGACTACTTTCTGTCATCTCATGGACACCCAGTTTCTCTTAATGCAGATAGCCATACCTCTCAGGTAATTGAGAAATTCTACAAGACTTGCGAGGTTGTGTTTGTATTTCAGAAGGTTTGATTCTAATAGCTTGCACAGGTGTCTCATTTGGTGTTTCTATTATTTCTTCCAAATAAATATTTCTACATGCGCCTCCTTCCTGGATGAACTCATCTTCGAGGAAGTGTGCTTGTAAAGCAACGATGATCCTATGATCTTCGTGCATGTAGAATAGATATCCCATGGAATGGATATCCTATGAAACGACCTTTCACAGACCTAGCTTCCAATTTATCTACTTTAGTCTTCTTGACATAAGCAGGGCATCCTCAAATCCTAATGTGATTAAGACTTGGTTTCCTACCTATCCACATCTCATGTGGAGTCTTAGGAATAGATTTGGAAGGACATCTATTCAAGATACGCGCAACAGTAAGCAGCGCATGACCCCACAGATAAATCGGTTAATCGGTATAGTTAAGCATGGAGCGAACCATGTCCAACAAGGTTCGGTTCCTTCTTTCTGATACACTATTTAATTGTGGAGTAGATGGAGGAGTGAATTGTGACACTATTCCTAGTTCTTTTAAAAACTCATCAAACTCGGTACTCATGTACTCACCACCTCGGTCTGACCGAAGAGTCTTAATATGGTTACCTGTTTGATTTTCAACTAGGGCATTAAATTCCTTCAATTTATCAAAAGCTTCAAACTTATGTTTCATTAAGTACACGACCCATACCTAGTATGGTCATCAGTGAATGTAATGAAATACTAAACACCATCTCGTGCCATTTCAAAAGGGCCACATACGTAGGTATGGATCAATCCAAGTTTTCCAGTAGCTCTTTCAAAAGTCCCTGCGAAAGGTAACTTAGTCATTTTGCCTTGAAGGCAAGATTCACAAGTTGGATAGAGATCCGATCCCAATGGACCCGAAAGTCCATCTTTCTCCATTTTATGAACCTTGGTCTTGTAATACCCGTAATTTCGATTTCCGGTAAATTTTTTTTTCGGCGAAAGTCCATTTTGACGGCTCGCTCATGATCGTTTCGTCATTCCGAGAATGATTAATTCTACACTTTTTGTCATCCGAGTTCGTTTCGGTGTTGTTTTGTTGAGTTCCGTGCTTTTTGGCGACTTTTCCGCACTTGAGTTCGATTCTTGCGAATCTCGTTCGAAACTGCTGTTTCGAGTTTCCCGTAAGTCCGTTTAACTTTGTTAGACGTGTTGTGAACTTCGGTTTGGTTATTCGATCACGTATCGTAATTTTCGGGCGTTTTGGGCCATTTTGTAATTTCCTAAAAGTTATGGGTATCTGTATCTGTATTTGTTGTCTCAACCCTTTTCTTGGTCGCGTATGATTAATTATTGCATTATGTTTTCATTTCGGGTCGTTGATGTTGTCCGCGAACTTTTCGTCGTGTTCGCTCGCACGCGTTTTAAATCGAGTCGTCGGGTCATGGCGGTGGCGGTGGCCGGACAGTGCGGCCTTCGGAAGTCTTGGGCATCGCCGAGCAGTACAAGAGAATCGACGTAGCGCACGCAACGGCCGGAAGGCTGCGCGCGCTAGCTCGGCAGTGTAGCGCCGCGCTGCCGACCAGGCCAGACGCTATCGGGTCTGGGCAGTAGGGGCAGTGAGGTTCTGGACTCGGGTGGATCGGCAGGTAGCGCACGCTACTGTCGGACACTGCACACGCTACGACCGGCAGGTAGCGCACGCTACGGCCTAAAGGCTACGCACGCTACCTGGCCGAGCAGTCTAGTCCAGGAGGTCTCTG
Source organism: Orobanche coerulescens (assembly GCA_033398695.1). NCBI lineage: Eukaryota > Viridiplantae > Streptophyta > Magnoliopsida > Lamiales > Orobanchaceae > Orobanche > Orobanche coerulescens. Next base: position 13,687,467 of record CM065815.1, on the reverse strand, counting down.
GATTGCGGCCTGGGCCGATAGCGCATGCTAGCTCGGCAGCCTAGCGCACGCTAGGCCGGCCCAGTATAAATGTGACAGAGCAGTCGAGTTTCGGTCATCTTTCCCATTTCTCTCTTTCTCTTCCGCGGCTGGAGCCTTGGGGATCTCGAAGCCATGTTGTTGAACAACACATCCATGAAGTTCTTGAGTTCATAACATTGATTGATCATCTTATATCATCCTTTGATCCAGCGAATCACGGTAATCTCTTCTTAGAACCCTAGTTTCTTGAATTTTGGGGGTTTTGAGTTTTTGTCCGATTCGTTCCGAATTGTTGATTAATCCATGATGGGTATGATTAATCGTAGTAGTATTCTTGTGTTTAATATCATTTAATCCATTGTTCTTCGTCGAATCAAAGTATCTTTCTTGATTTCCTTCGAATCGACTTTTTGGGGGTGTTACATAAATGGTATCAGAGCTTAGGTTGTGGAAACCTAGGCTGTCGGGTTTAGTGATGCTTGTTGAGTTTTCTCTCGTCGAATTTTATCTGACTGAGTCGTGTCGCGACGCGTCGTCTGAGTTTGTTGGTCATGATTAGTATCGTGGGGCGATCATCATCTTCGTGCGACCTATGGATGTAAGTCTCCCTTCTTTGTGTTGTGCCTCGTGTGACACGAGCTATTTGTTTGATTTTGTGTTAAGTGATGGAATCTTTATGTAGATTCTCGGTTTCGTGATGCATTTATGTGACTCATGTTTCATTTATATGAGGAGTGTTGTCATTATTTACGTCCTTTTGACTGTGATATTTGACTGTTGTTTCCGGTAAAAGACAGGTGTTTTCTTGATTTTGAGCAAGTTGATGCGTGTATTATGATTGTATATAAGTGAATATTGTTACATGTGAGTTTTTAGGCATTCTAGCCTAATAGATTTTCGAAAACCTTGAGTATCTTAGAAAATAAAATTCGAGACGTACTTTTAAATGAATTGTATTTTCAAGGCGCCTACTAGCGCAACTATCCGTTTCAAAATTCTTCTACCTTGAGGACCAAAATATTTTTTTTTCCAGTAAATTTGGAAATGCTTTGCTTAGACCTGAGGGTCGAATATTTTTGAAAGTTTTTCACTAAAAGAAAAGTGTTCTCATTTTTGTTCAAACGCAAGATGATTTTCAAAGTCTCGACAATGATGTTTGTTCAACTTTCTGTAAAATGATACTCAAGATCAACTGGTGTTTCCAAACTGTTTTCAAAAGGTGGTTTTCGTTTTTAAAACCCATCTTTTCCTGCTTGTGGTCGGAGAAGGTGTGTATGATGTTGGTATTGTTGTTAGGGTGTTAGCCCTCCGAATTGTGATTGAATTGGTGGTGTGAACGTTGAGTCGTTCGCCACGCATATGTTTTGTTAGCCCTTTGTGGGAGGTGTGATGACGATCTTCAGTGTTGTCATTTTGTGGTGGCTTGCCTGTTATTGCACCTGTGTGAGCTGTTAAAGCTTGGGTTTGTACGTTTGTGTACATGTGTGATTGTTTCATGATGTTTGTAATTATGTGCTGGCTATTGTTCGGGCCGTTGAGGTCGCCGAACGATACCGTCGTTGCTGTAGTATTTGTGTGTGTATTACTTCACGATGGTAATCGTTGTATATGATATGTGTTATGATTCTTTGTTGTGCTGAGTTGGCATCTCCGCTATGTTGTTTTGCGACGTTATGCCCCATTGTATCTAGCATTTTTATTTTCGGTATGCCAAGCCGAGGCGTTTCAACCGTGATGTGCCGGGGCATGCCCATGTAAATTGTCCTTCTCGTCAGTAATGCGTTTCAAGTGCAGACTCGAGGGACACCAGATTCAGTTTTGCGAATTGGCTACCGAGACTTTCGGAGTTCGCGCTTCAGCACAGTTATCAGAATCGGCTTTAAGAGGCCTTTGAAGGATGTTTCTGTCGGCTGCTTTTATGTTGTTGCCTTGTTTCTGTTATTGTGAGTTGCGGGGACGACCTTCTTTTATAAGAGGTCGAATGTAATACCCGTATTGTTTTGGACTTCTGCATTTTCTCTTCCTCAAGTCTATTGACTCGCTCGTGTTCGTTGATATTTTCTGAGCTTGTCCTGTCCCTTGTTTTTGTTGATCGAACGAGTGTGGTATTGTTTCAGAATAACTCGTTTGTCGTTGTGACTTTTCAATTGCTATTCCCTTTCCTGTGGATCTTATGTGGATGCACATCTTGTTGTTTTCACCGGATCATATACTGTCTCGAGTCGAGATGTGAACCTTGGAGTTGTTATTTTGAATTTTATTGTTCTTCGTGGTTCGAACATGATTGTTCGTTTTTTTTGTTGTCTCGATCGTTGTGGTTCGATCGTTTGATTGTTCGGTTTTTGTTGATCTCATTTCTTGATTGTTGAATGTTCAGACTCCTTCATAATTCCCTTAAGATCGGGAAATTAGTCTCATTTTCGATCTTCCAACCCTTGGGCGGTGGAATTCCGTATTTGTTCAGCGATTGGCTCACGTTTTGATTGATGTACCGTTGGGCTGGTCAATCATATTGGTTTTCGTTCATTGTGTTTTGTGATTGTTCGGATAATTGACTTGACTATATTATCCTTTTGATGACGCTTGTCACTTGTTGGTTTTATTATATCCCTAACGGTGACGTTGTGTTGGTCGTCGTGGAGCGTGTTTTCACGCCGTATATTCCTTTGTGTTGCTTGTAACGTTTCGCCGTTGGGCGTAAGTTACGCGTTTCTTGTGTACCTCGTTGAGTCCTCCTGGCGGGATATCGCTTCTCCCTACTTGTTTTAAGTTTCGGGACGAAACTTCTTTTAAGGAGAGTAGTGTGTAATACCCGTAATTTCGATTTCCGGTAATTTCTTTTTTTTGGCGAAAGTCCATTTTGACGGCGCGCTCATAACCGTTTCGTCATTCCGGGAATGATTAATTCTGCATTTTTTGTCATCCGAGTTCGTTTCGGTGTCGTTTTGTTGAGTTCCGTGCTTTTTGGCGACTTTTCCGCACTTGAGTTCGATTCTTGCGAATCTCGCTCAAGCTATTTGTTTGAGTTTCCCGTAAGTCCGTTTAACTTTGTTAGACGTGTTGTGAACTTCGGTTTGGTTATTCGATCACGTATCGTGATTTTCGGGCGTTTTGGGTCATTTTGTAATTTCCTAAAAGTTCTGGGTATCTGTATCTGTATTTGTTGTCTCGACCCTTTTCTTGGTCGCGTATGATTAATTATTGCATTATGTTTTCATTTCGGGTCGTTGATGTTGTCCGCGAACTTTTCGTCGTGTTCGTTCTCTACGTTTTCGGAAATCGAGTCGTCGGGTCATGGCGGGTGGCGGTGGCCGGACAGTGCGGCCTTGTCGGAAGTCTTGGGCCGCAGCGACGGCAGGAACCGGCATAGCGCATGCTACGGATGGAAGTCTGCGCGCGCTAGCTCGGCAGGTGTAGCGCACGCTGTCGACCGGCCCAGTGTACGCTATCGGGTCTGGGCAGTAGGGGCAGTGAGGTTCTGGACTCGGGTGGATCGGCAGGTAGCGCACCCTACTGTCGGACACTGCGCACGCTACGACCGGCAGGTAGCGCACGCTACAGCCGAAAGACTGCGCATGCTACCTGACCGAGCAGTCTAGACCAGGAGGTCTCTGGATTGCGGCCTGGGCCGATAGCGCACGCTAGTCCGGCCCAGTATAAATGTGACAGAGCAGTCCAGTTTCAGTCATTTTTCCCATTTCTCTCTTTCTCTTCCGCGGCTGGAGCCTTGTGGATCTCGAAGCGATGTTGTTGAACAACAAATCCATGAAGTTCTTGAGTTCATAACATTGATTGATCATCCTATATCATCCTTTGATCCAGCGAATCAAGGTAATCTCTTCTTAGAACCCTAGTTTCTTGAATTTTGGGGTTTTTGAGTTTTTGTCCGATTCGTTCCGAATTGTTGATTAATCCATGATGGGTATGATTAATCTTAGTATTATTCTTGTGTTTAACATCATTTAATCCATTGTTCTTCGTCGAATCAAAGTATCTTTCTTGATTTCCTTCGAATCGACTTTTTGGGGGTGTTATAGGTCTGACCAATATGACCAAGTCTAAGATGTCACTTAAGTGCTTGGTTTGTTTTATCCCTACCATGATTTCTAATTATAGCATTCACAGTTGTTTTTTTTTTCTTTAGATTCATATGGTATAAACCATTTAATAATGTAGCAGTACCAACCAATTTATTTCTAAAATACTTCGACAGGACCCATCTCCAATAAAGAAGTGAAATCCCTTTCGGTCCATGACCGAAATTGATACAATATTTTTATGCCCCTTGGGGAAAACAAGTACATCATCTAAAGTAATAATAAAACCAGATTCTAAATTCAACAGAAGTGATCCAATATCAGAAGCCTTGACACTATGTCCACTTCCGACGGTGACCATCATCTCCTCTTAATCCAGCTTCCTACTTCATTCGAGATCCTGATTCATTGTACAAATGTGAGAACTCGCACCGGAATCAAGTATCCAAGAAGTAGAATATACAGTTATAGAACAATTTATTTCTAAAACTAGTAGTTCTGTGCCTGTAGGTGCATTACGGTCAAGGTTTGGACAGTACCTCCTTCAGTGGCCGAGCTCACCGCAGTTGAGGCATACGTCTGTTTTCTTGGCCCCCTTGCTCTTTTGAACCATTGGGACCTTGCCCTTATCTTTCTGTACCCCACCTTTTGGCTTGAAATGTTTCTTGCCTTACTTCTTATTGTTCTTGGACCTCCAAGGCCCTGAAGAAATTACAAGAGCAGCCTCCTTCGGCCTAGTCTTCATCTAAGACTGTGCCGTGCTCAATTTGTTCATTAGCCTAGCTTAATTACATGCAATCTCATTGTAGTTAAAGTTCATTACAAACTGAGTGAAGGAATCATGAAATGATTGAAGAATGAGGTCGGTCTGGAGTGAAACGTGCATACTAAAATCAAGAGCCTCCAATCTCTCGATCATAGATATCATTTTGAGAACGTGTTCCCAACTTTCTCTCCTTCCTTCATTCAAGCACTAAACAACTATTTCGATATCTCATATCGAGCAGTTCGACTGTGCTCCCCATAAAGTTCAGTCAATGTGCCAGAATCGCCCTTGAAGAGGGTATTTTCTCATGGGCCCTCTGAAGCTCATTGTTCATAAAGGCCATCATAAAACCACGGACCCTGACATCATCTTTAACCCATTTCTCATGGGCATCAACTTCTTCCTGATTAGCCCTGGTCCTTGCATGAGCCGGTGGGATGTCCGCCTCCAAGACGTATCCCAGGGTCTCCATACTGAGGACTATCCTCAGATTCCGGAGACAGTCCACAAAGTTGGGTCCACTTAGAGTGTTCTTTTCAAGTAGAATTGCGAGTGGGCTAATTGTTATATTGAGAGATGTTTATTAACTGCAGAGAATAACTAAGATTCGTTAGTGATTGTTTAATTATGATCCGAGTAAAGAATTTAAGGACTTTATTTATTCATAAGTCGGCTCCCACTATTTTATCGGCATTTACACACTCCCATGTGAAATCCGGAAGTCACGGTTGACTTCTTATTGGTGATCGAGTTCTTTACAAAGTTTAATAGAGGGCAACCCATTCGGTTTCTATTCTATCATTCTTTATAAAGTGATGTCTAACACCAGCCCATCTAATGGATGATTCGATCTTCTTTTACCCTAGTTCACTTGTCCTCAACCCATTCGGTTTCTATGGCTCGCTGAACTATCTATGTTTAAACCGTCAACTCCTATTAGTCTGACAATTGAATCTTACCCAACAACCCATACGGTTTTTAGGGGTTTGATTTGTCACAACCAAAGGCATCTAATGCACTCTAGGAATTTATCAACCTTCTCCAAAAATATTACCCCGACATACTCGGAAGAATAATATTCCAGTTTATATTTCAATTTTCCATGAGTTTGACAGAAGGTAGGAAACCTCATAACCTTTATAACTTGGTGTTTTTAAGTGGGAGTTTAACGCGATTATATGTTACACTTTGCACATTAATCTGTTTATAAGTGCGGTTTGTCGGTTTGTTTGTTTGTCATGCAATATGAAAATATACACAACCTAAAACTAACAACATGCAGTTCATGGGCCATTCATAAGTACCGAGTCTTCATCGACTCGATAAAAATACAAGTAATCTAATTAAAAGTCTTGAATCTTCGTCTTCATGGCAGTTCGTCCTCGGCTCTTCATCGTAGCTAATTTATTACATTTATAAAATTTGCATCCTATATAAATTTACTAAAAAAATAAATCGGCTCAAAACGCCATTATAACCCCCATCGAATAAAGATTCAAAATACTATTAAATAATACAACCATTACATTAAAATAAATGGCAATATTGATTAATCTTAATATTGATCTAATCAACAAAAATTAATCCAACTATTAAAATTAATCCCATTAATTCACATAACCGTTAATTTTAATTTGTTCTGGACAAAATAAATATTTCATTAAATTAATTCCCTTAAAAATAAAATTACCATAATTATATTTTAGTCAAATTAAATCCAATTTAATTTGCGGGAAATTAATTTACCGAATAAAATATAAAAACACAGTCGAAAAACACAAGGCCCGGGCCAAGCCCACGGCCCGGCATGGGGCCATCCCGGCAGCCCCCGAGCTGCCAGGTCCGAACATTTTTTCGGCTCGCCTTTTCGTCCCGAATCCAAAAATAATATTTTTTTAAATTTTTATATTACAAAATTAAATCGGTTTTTCAAAATAAAACTAGATTTATATTGTAACATAAAATCATGAAAAATAATTTTTAGATGAACAATTAAACATTAACAATTAAAACAATTATGATTTTAAATCATAAAAAATAACCAAGCATTGCAAATGCAAATATCGAATATACGATCGCATAGACCTCGCTCTGATACCACTGTTGGGATTCAGTGATTAAAATCGAGATACGCAGCGGAAAATAAACCGGTCCAACCGGATAAAACCAAACCCAAAAAAACGGATCGATCAAGCATCGTATATGTAACACCATGAAAATGGCGGCTAATACAGTGCCGTGAACCCCCACCGGGACCCACCAGGCGATATCACAATATGAACTTTAACATCCCACAACGTGGTACCGAACCACAATATTAATCCAAACCCCGATGTGGAGTATAAAATTATACATATATCAACTCACGCAACCATACACAGGATCCAAATTCGGTATAGACCATATGAAGATGGAGAATACCTTACAAATTATCTTACATTCATCCGAAATAGAATAAAATGAAAAATCACTGAAAGACATAACCGAACATCAAAAGACTCGGGCCCCCCGAATTAGCATCCTTCAAAACCCTCTGTCACCATCGTGCTCTTCCTGTGCCTTGCCCTTTCCTCGCCCTGAAATACAAGTATTTCGCCCAAACCACAGGGTTAGCTATACATGATAATAATTCTCATGGCATTATACAATTCATATACATACTGATCTCAAGAAACAACCGACTACTGAATATACCCCGCAGGCATATAAACAGTCAGTCCCAACTGTCGAACATATCCAAACATACGAACGACCAAATAATATGGCTCAAGACGGACGTCACAGTACGCCCGATCCGGAAATGTGCCCGTGCACATGTCCACCCCGTATACGAAATCCAGAATATACGTAGGACGATGTACCTAATTAGCCTCACGAACTACGTCTCGTGTGCATGATCTAATGCGGAAAACATCCACGCATGACCATAAAGTGCCCGGCTAAAAATCCTACACATGACCAATCGGAACGCAGATATGACTCCAGAAATGTCACGATGCAACATGACAACGAAACGCAATGAATTACACATTCATCAAGGAATCGAACAACTCACCGAAGTGACAACAAAGCTCAATGAGACAAACGGTAACAAGGGCGATAAGCTTGGGAATGCAATCCCGCCACAAATGGTAACACGATCAAGGATATCACCACATCATGAATCATAGATTCACAGAACATTTCCATATACACGAAACGCATAATAATCGCAAGAATTCAACCATCATTATAACCAAGCAAGATAACTTGCCTCAATTCCGTAGATGAGTAATCCTTCTTTGAACGAACAACGAACGGTATCTTCGTCTAACAATACTCACTTGAACAAGCAACCTTGAATGAAATGTAATTCATTCAACAACACATTCGTACTATAATGGTATTAATTCATAGAAGCAATATTTGTAATTTTACTCGAATAGTTTCGACTATCCTATTGAACATTCTAACGCTCCAATTATGGATCATCACATCACAAGTTTATTAGATTCGCCCACACTTTCCGACATTAATGGCAAGTGTTTGAAGTCAAGAACATTATCAATGTAATACTATGATGATTAGACATACCCTCAATTCATCAACACTTCCGATTAACGTCAAATCATTTTAAAAGTTTGTGTTTATTTACATTCTTCATCATCTTCACAATAATTACGTTAAGCCAATCCAGAAATGAAATAATAACTTTAAGTTTTAAGTATAATAAGAACATCATCCTAATTTCCGTCATCCCAATACACGAGGATCAACATAATAGAATTCGGTTATTAATTCTACCGCACCATTATTACCCATATTTGTTATAATCGTCTTAAAGCACTATCAACATATTAATGTAGTGATCAACCCCTTCTTGAGTTATCAACACACCCAATTATCTTGAATATATAAAGGTTATATGTTCTACATAATCCATCATCATCCCTAAGATTTTTACTCAAAGCATAATTATATCTTTGAAGGTTTTGAAATTCTAAAGACATCATCAATATCTTCCCAATGAGTTGTTAAACCTTCTCCAATATATGGATATAACATCAAAGGATCCTACTAGTAATTAAGAACATATTCATAACTCTAATCTCCTGATTTTAACATGATTAAGTAAGGGTTCTATATTGAACATGTTATCCACAACTTAATTAATCATTCAAGGAAGGGTTCTAACAATATTATCATGTTCTAAACTAAATTTGTATATAACTTTAATGTTCATCATGATATATCAGGTTATTCTACTACTAACATCAATAATCATATGAACAACAAGAGTAAGATAACCAACCTCAAGAAAAGGGATGAAGAATAGCACCAAATCTTCCAAGAACACACTCCTAGCTTCTAGTTACCAAGCTATAATCCAAGTGTTGTAGCTCTAACACGAGATTGGAGGGCAATAATATGATTTAAGGGGGCAGGGAATCGGTTTTGAGGGAAAGGGGATGAAAAAAGGTCGTGCAGAAATGAAAGGCAACTCATACTTTTATAACCCGAATTCAGCATTACGTACACTATGGCTACATATTAACGTACGTTACCAACTTTACGTACGTAACCTTATAAGTATTATGTACGTAACAAATTCTCAGATGTTACTGACTCAAAATACACCTGTCCTTACGTACGTTACCAAAATGGATGTACGTAAGGTTCAAGTACATTACGTACGCTAAGGCAGGGTCATTACGTACGTAATGGCCGTTGACTTAGGCTGTCACGATCGATTCCCGACCACCTACCCATGCTCGGTCCCACCCGCCGAAAGGTGAGCTGTTGATAGATACACCGCATTACGTACGTTAACATATGAGAGTTACGTACGTAATGCTACGTACATTGCGTACGTAAGGAGAGTAGGCTAGCATACGCTGAGGTTAATAATAAGTAAAAATGAAATTCTCCCAATAACATCCAACGATCCATATAGTATGAACGACCAGGATTTCAATTTAACATAATTCATCAATATGTTCATTACAAACACAGATATGGTACGACAACAACGAAGAATACAGTAGTAAAGGCGCGGGTATTATATACTCCCCCCCCCCTTAAAAGGAGTTTCGTCCTCGAAACTAAGGGGTAAACAACTCGGGGTATCTCTCTCGCATGTTATCCTCAGTCTCCCACGTAGCCTCCTCGACTCCGTGTCTCGACCACTGAATCTTCAATAAGGGAATCGTCTTGTTCCTCAATTGTTTGATCCTCCTCTCGAGTATCCGTACAGGACGTTCTTCATATGAATGGTTATCGGCTATCTCGAACACTTCGAAGAGAATAATGTGGCTTGGGTCAGCAACATACTTCCTCAGCTGGGATACATGGAATACATTGTGAATTCGACTCAAAACTGGTGGTAACGCCAAACGATAAGCTAGGTCGCCTACACGATCCAAAATCTCGAACGGACCAATATACCTCGGGCTCAGCTTGCCTTTCTTCCCAAAACGGAAAACACCTCGACTAGGGGACAATTTAACTAGTACATGATTACCAACCTCAAACTCGAGTGGTCGCCAACGATTATCTGCATACAATTTCTGGCGGCTCTGGGCCGTTAATAGTCGACTCTTAATCAGAGTAATCTTCTCGCGGGCTGCTAAAAACATATTAGGCTCCGTACCAATGGATTCAGACAAGTTATCCTAACACGTCCATACAATGCCTCATAAGGTGCCATATTGATCGAGGCGTGCCAACTGTTATTATATGTGAATTCCACCAACGGTAGTTGGGCTTCCCAATCGTTCTTCCAGTCGAGAGAACATGCCCTCAACATATCCTCCAGAGTTTGGATAGTCCTCTCAGACTGACCGTCGGTCTGAGGATGAAATGCCATACTAAAGTTCAACTGGGTACCCAACGCACGATGAACCGCCTTCCAGAAGTGTGATACGAACCGTCCGTCACGATCTGATACAATACTCTTGGGGGTGCCATGCAGCCTCACAATCTCTTTAATGAACAACTGGTCCAACCTCTCAGGACCCCACGTATCCTTAATCTCCAAGAAGTGGGCTGATCTGGTCAGTCGATCCACAATCACCCAAATCGTATTCATGCCTCGACGGCTCGTCGGCAAGCTAGTAATAAAATCCATCGATATGTCTTCCCACTTCCACTTGGGAATCGGGAGTGGTTTCATCATGCCAGCTGGTCGCTGATGCTCAATCTTGACCTGCTGACAGGTCAAACACCTCGAAACAAATTCTGCAACTTCCTGTTTCATCTTACCCAACCAATAATACGGCTTCAAATCCTTATACATTTTGTTTGATTGTGGGTGTATGAAATACGGGGTAGCATGAGCCTCCTTCAGAATAGTATTCCTCAACTCTTCATCTGCCGGTACATATATCCGGTTTTTGAAGCGTATCAGTCCGTCCTCGTGAATCACAAATCCAGGGGCCTTCCCTTTATCTATTTCTCCCCGAATTTTAGATAAGAACGGGTCTGTCATCTGTTTTGCCCTGACTATCTCATCAAGGGTCGATGAAATCTCAAGCGTGCAAAGTTGTCCTTGAATGCGCTATAACAAGACCTCAATCTCCGTCCTCATGAACTCTAACTGCAATTCTCTCTGGGCGGTCAAGCGGGCAAGTATCTGCTCTTATACGGTCTTACGGCTCAAGGCATCGGCAACCACGTTTGCCTTGCCCGGATGATAAAGGATCTCGATATCATAGTCTTTGATTAGCTCTAGCCACCTCATTTGTCTCATATTTAACTCCTTCTGAGTAAAAATGTACTTCAGGCTCGTGTGATCCGTAAAAATCTGACAGGTAACTCCATACAGGTAGTGGCGCAAGATTTTTAAAGCAAATACCATGGCTGCTAACTCCAAATCATGGGTCGGGTAGTTGACCTCATAAGGTCGCAACTGTCTAGATGCATAGGCGATCACTTTTCCATTCTGCATTAATACGCATCCAAGGCCCTGTCTCGATGCATCACTATATACCACGAATCCTTCCGTTCCTTTAGGTAGAACCAAAACAGGTGCTGAAATCAATCGACTCTTGAATTCATCAAAACTTCACTGACATGCTTCCGACCACAAATATTCTTATCTTTCCTCAATAGATTAGTCATCGGTTGAGCAATTTTGGAAAAACATTCCACGAACCGCCGGTAATAGCCTACTAGACCCAGAAAACTACGAACTTCCTTCACGTTCTTCGGTGGTAGCCAGTCCCGGATGGCTTTTGTCTTCTGTCGGTCTACTCTCACCCCATCTGTTGAAATTACATGTCCAAGAAAAATAACTTCAGGCATCCAGAATTCACACTTGGAAAATTTTCCATAGAGTTGTTCTCGCCTTAACGCATCGAGAACCTGGCGGAGGTGACACTCTTGCTCTGCATGGTCACGAGAGTAAATCATAATGTCGTCAATAAAAACGACTGCAAAAAAATCCAGATAATTAATAAAAACTCGATTCATCAGCTCCATAAACACTCCCAGTGGATTAGTTAGTCCGAATGACATGACAACGAACTCATAATGCCCATAGCGAGTACGAAAAGCTGTCTTCGGAATGTCAGACTCTCGAATCCGTAATTGGTGGTACCCGGATCTCAAGTCGATCTTGGAAAATACTGCGGCTCCCTGGAGCTGATCCAGCAAATCATCGATACGAGGTAATGGATATTTGTTCTTGATTGTTACTTTGTTCAGCTCACGGTAATCAATACACAAATGCAGCGATCCGTCTTTCTTCCGTACAAATAACACTAGTGCTCCCCAAGGGGATGTACTAGGTCGAATATAGCCTTTCTCAGTCAACTCCTTAAGCTGGCTCTTCAACTCTAACATATCGGTCGGTGCCATGCGATATGGTGCTTTCGAAAGCGGGGTCGTTCCTGGCTCCAACTCAATGGTGAATTCTACTCCTCGTTGTAGGGGTAATACTGGCAGCTCATCTGGAAATACATCTGGGTAGTCCGAACTACCGGAATATCGGCCAACTCGACTGGTCGGTCGGTTGTCTTAGTCATGTAACACCAATACCCAACGCACCCCTGGTTTAGTAGTTTCATTGCCTTCATAGCGCTGATGACTCTCCCGGAATGACTGGGATTATCACCCTGAAAAATACACTCGACGCCATCATCAGATGTGACAGTCACGATTCGCTTATGAACGCTAAGGACGGCATCATGACGATCCATCCAGTCGATGCCCAAGATCACATCATCTTTAGGTAAATCGACCACAATCAAGTCTGACAACCACTCACGGTCATTCATGCGAATCGGACAGTTCTGTACTTCACGATTCCCAACAATTCTTCTACCATCGGGTAGACCAATGACATAAGGTTCACAATCGGTAACATGATCTAATTGTAAACGACTCAAACAAGAGGTAGATAAAAAGGAGTGTGAAGCACCAGTATCAAAAAGAACACAAACGGGCTGAGAATGGATCTCGAGAGTACCTGCGATCATGTTGGCTTCAGGATCGTCAGCCTTCTTCATCTCGTAGACTCTGGGTTTAGAAACTCCGGTACCAGGTGTACCAGCTTGATTTCCACGGCCCATCCCTTTGTTCGCCCCGGTAGTCTGATAAGAAGCGGACGGAGGTACACGGTCCTGGACAAAAGACTGTACTGGAGCAAGAGATGCTACTGGAGCACGTAAGGGTCCACCCCTGCAATAGCGAGCACGATGTCCGTTCTTCCCACAAGTGTGGCAGGCAACGGCCGGCTTCGGGCATTTGGAGCTGATATGTCCCTGGTCCCCACAGTTATAACACACAATAGATGAGATGATTGCTCGAGAGTGCGATCCAATCGGCTTTGGTGCCATAGGTGGCCGCTCAGAAGGATTTGGTACTGGCTGGGGCTTCCTGAACATCCCCCGATTATTGTTTGCCTAGGTCTGGTTCCTGGATCTCTTGTTGGAAAACTGAGGCTGCTTCTTGGAAATCTCTTTCGCAGTAAGTTCGTATTCCAGAGCCTTCTCGATAAACTCTGGTAGGGTCGTACAGTGGTGATTTAGCAACTGAATCCTCATTCGGGGTTTAAGTCTCTTGAGGAAATATTTGATTTTATCAGCTTTCGAACGGACAACTGACGTAGCAAAAGGGAGAAGTGCCTGGAATTTCTCGGTGATAGTTAACACATCCTCGTCCTCAGATGGATCGGGATTCAACAATTCTGACAATTTTGCTTCGCGGAGTGGTGCAGGATAGTAGCGATCTAGCATAAGATTCTTGAATTCCTCCCAAGTACTTGCACCATCAGCAGGCCTAACAGAAAGCCACCAAGTATGGGCACTCTTGCTAAGGTAGTAAGCCGCCACAACAACTCGATTCTCTTCTGGGCACTCCACCATCTCGAACATTTTCTCGAAATGCTCTAACCCATGTACAATGTCAGCAGGCTCAGAAGAGCCTTCAAAGGTTGGAGGTCGCTGACGCGATATGTCGCTAATAATCCGGCTCATAATCCCGCAGTGCACCGGAGGCGGAGGCTGCTGCCCCTGCTATTGGCCAGTAGTATTCCTCTGCATAGCTTCCATCAGCTGACCCATTTGGGTCATCTGGGCCATCATGCCCTGCATCACAGCGTAAGGATCAACACGCGCATTCTCTCCAGGGTGGTGTGATTGCTCCCTAGAAGGCGAATCACTGCCTGCGGAACTCTGCTCCATGTTCGCGCGCCTGTTGGATCGTGGTATCGGGATTCGGCCCCTTCCGCGGACTCGTCCCCCTCTGCCCCGGCCTCTCAGATTTCTTTCCATATTGAATGTTGTACAGCGATTTATACGCCTCTACGGCGATCGGTATAAGGGCCGAGCGACCGAGTTCACGACCAAATGAGCTACGGCAACTTGCCAAATCGAAGGTAACAGTCCATCTTCGAGTATCTAGCGATCGACCTCTCGGAGCGATCGTCTCTTGGTACCTAGCGACCGACTCTGGTGCCCGACCAAAGACGATCATCCTATGCCACTTATAAGGCCATCGTCCATCAAGTCTTCGAAGACTGAATCACGGAGCAAGGACCCATGTGCAGATCCGTGAATGGCGCCGCAGAACATGGATCGTTGACTCCAGCCCAGCACCAGCTGTCAGTGACAAGGACTGCCTCACCTACCGACAGACCCGCCGAAAGGTCCTAAGTGGGGCCTCCCAAAACAGCGACATGGATGCGTGTTGGCCTCTCATTGGTTCGCACATCCGGCTGCCAGCAGCTGCTGCGGATTTTAAGGAGACCAACCCATGTGCTAAAGACGATCGACCGCTTATTATAATACAGCAGAGGCGATCACCCAGCAACTTTCAGTCCTATAAATAGAGAACCTCCAGCAACTGGAAAAGGATTCAGAAATTCTCTCCTCTCGGCTTTCTCTCTTGAATCTATTTTCGGATTTCTCTCTCAGTACCTCTTAACAAAAAGACGGTCGGCAGAAACGAGAACTCCCTACAGTTCAGATTTGAAGAGATTCACAAGTTTATAAGCTCAGACATTCAGCTAATTCATACAGTGAGAGACCGTCGATTTTGTAATATCCGGTATTTTTCTTTCCCTTGTATTTTCATTTTTGGGTATATTTCTCGGTCATAGTGACCCACATGTATCTTTCAATATGTCCTTCCTGTCAATTGTTGAATTGTACTCTCGTTATTGTTCGTTGTTTCAACTTTCCTCGCTTGAGTTCGACTTTGTTAGATCATCATTAATTTTTGGTGACTCCAAAAATTATAAATCTTTGCAATATTGTAGAACATCGAATTAGCTTTCCAATGGTTCAAACGGTGAGTCAATCGAGTCGGACGAGAGAGTTATGGTCGTTTGCTTTTGGCCGAGCACTCCGGGAGCCTTTCGGCCCGATAGGGGGCCGATAGAATCTACTGCCTGCATTTTGTATGGGTATAGGTTGGGCCTATCGGCCGATAGGCCGGCCGATATGTTATCTTCTTAACCTTCGAACTTCCGGTAGCCTTTCGTAGATAAGGGGGTCGATAGACCTACTTAGGCATTCCGTAAGTATATCAGGCCTATCGGCCGATAGGCCGGCCGATAGGTTCTGCTGCGTTACCCTATAAATGTGTCGTTTTGGGTGAGCAGCTCAGTTTTCTTCCCCATTTGCACAGCATCGCGAGAGAGAAACATAGAGGGAGAGAGAGTTCTTCATCCGGGGGTCGATTTTCATCATTTCTTTTCGGTTGTGAGGCTCGGATAATCAATCTAACGCGTGTTCTACGGATCTTGACACTTGAATCACTCAAGGTAATGTCTCTTGAAACCCTACCTTTTTGGATAATTGGGGATTTTGGGGTTTTGTCCGATTCTTTCCGTTTCGTTGATGGATTCATGATGAATATGATTATTCTTGTTAGTATCTTTAGTTTCCTACGGATTCATGGATATTTTGTGGATTTTTACGGAATCGAGAGGGTTTGGTTGTGGTCCGCCCTCGTTGTTATTTTGGTATGAATATACATGAATCGTAGGCGGGTTTCAGTGTATTTCTTTTCCGTAATCGTCTAGAGTTGGTTGTGATTGTGTTGTTCGAATCGTTAGGTTCATTTCGCGGTTCCTTGCGGTCGTGTTCAACTCTTCCGTTCCGTTCGTGTCATCGTCTAATTGGTCGAGGCAAGTATCCTTATGAACTTACAATCTTGACGTAGTAGTTTTGTATGAGAAATTGTGTGTGTGTGTATGCTCACTACGGGTTAGACTCGACGGGGTCTCGGTAGGGTTCCACGGCCGTGGACCGCGAGCTTGCTTTTAACCATGTGGGTTAGATCCGACGGGGTCTCGGCAGGATCCACGAAGGCGTGGGTCCGCGGTTAATTGTGGTGCATTTTTACAAATGTGGTTTGATATTGGCATTTAGAAATGAGCGTTTTGGAAATTATGATTTTCTTGATGGCATGCATTACTATATGTGTAAGATGTAAAATGTTCATTTGGCTACTTGTACTAGCGTAATTGCTAACCCTCTGGGACCCGTTTCGGAAATTCGTTTTATGAATTTGGTCGAGTTCATCGGGACGAGCGGGCCGGACCAAGACACGGATGATGGCCATGCGTGATGATTGTGCATAAGAGATGTCTTTTTGTCTTTTCATCTTTTATGGCTTTTGAACTAATAGCTGTGCTCGAGTACTTAAGAGTTCTTGTTCGTCCAGATTGTATTGTTGTGTTTATGTTGTGTTGGATGATGATGTTCTATTGACCGGTTGAACCGGATGGATTGTTCTGTTTTGCGTCTTTATGACGTGGTGTTATTTTATCGTTTCAGTGAGTCATTGTGTATGATGCTGTTCAGCCTGGTGGGTCCCATATAGGGATTCACGGCGCTGTAATATACCTCGGATATCCTGGGGGTGTTACAGAAAATGGTATCAGAGCTATAGGTTTATGGATACCTAGGCTTGTTGGTTTATTGGGTCTTGTGGTGTTTGGTCTTGCACATCATCGTCACGCTGCCATGATTCCGGTACTACCAGTGTCCGTAAGTTTTCCTTCCTCTGTTCATTATTTCCTTGTATCGTACCTTTGATTCTCGACTGGTAATTGTTCTTCTCTCGTACTTACCCTCGTATGGATTTTGCTACTTGTTTAACTCCAGCATGGATGCTGGAAGAGGTCGTGGTCGCGGTCGTGGTCGTGGACGCGGCCGGGGACGTGGGGCAGCCGGTGGGGCGGCCACGTCACGATCTTCGAGGCCGGCGACGGCGGCCGTCATAGCCATGCTTCTTCTCGGGAGCGTGCGATCTTGGTATTGCGGCCGTTATGCAGCAGATGGTGAACCAAATGGCGGCGATAGCTCAGCGGTTCGTAACGAGATCAAGCCCATGCTAATCGGGCGGAGCGGACCGTTGGCTCCAAGATGTCATCAAGATGCATCCACCTCGGTTTCGGGAGCTTGAGACCCGATTGGCTGGGAAGGGTGGATCAAGGAGATGTCTAAGGTCTTCGTTGCCACTAACTGTCCTGAGGACCGTAGAGTCCCTATTGCTCAATATTTTCTCACGGGGGACGCTACGGACTGGTGGGAGGCCGTTGGGCCCAAAGACCATGCCGCTTCGTGGGCTGAGTTTCAAGAGTTGATGGAGACCGAATATTGTCCGTGGCCGGTCAGACAGGCTCGAGTGCATGCTTTCTATGATGCTCAACCACGGGATATCCCCGTAGCTCAAGCCATTGCTGATTTTAACAAAGAGTTGGGTTATGTGAAGACCCAAGTTGTCGAGGAGGGTGACAAGATTTTCCATTTCTCCAGACGGATGAAGTTGCCGATTCGGGACTATATGTCGGGGCTCGTATGCACTACATTGAAGGATTATCAGAGTAGGGCCCTTGCGTATGATATGTCGGTGACGGCAAGTGAGGCGGCCCGCGAGAGTAAGAAGCAGAAGTCCGTTGGGAACTTTTCGGGCCACAAGAGTGGGGGTCAGCAGAGATCCCAATCTGCTAACTTCCCCGGCGGTGGTCCGGCTCGTTCACTGGGGGTCCTCGTGGAACTACCGGTGCTCCTTTTCGTGATGCGAAGTGTTTCAACCGTGGTCGTCACGGGCCACATCGGTCGTGTTTGTCCGAACCCTTTCCGACGTGTAATCGGTGTGGCCGGGCCACAAGGTGCTACGTGCCGAGAGAGAAAATTCTTGGCGCCCGGGCTTCCATTCCAGCGCCTAGGGAACCAAGTGTGAATCAGGGATCGTTTGCTCCTCAGTCTCCGCCGAGTGCTAGTCGGGGGAGAGGTCGAGGTCAGCCCTCTAAGGGGGAGCTTCCAGTGTCGGCTCCGCCCATCCGCGTGTCTATGAGATGCGGAGAGCCGATGATCCAGCGGCTACCGTGGCGACAGGTACCGTTTATATTCTTTCTCATCCTGTCAGTGTGCTTTTCGATTCCGGTGCTACGCATTCATTCATATCTCTGGATTGTGTGCGCCGTTTGAGTCTCGACCGTTTGACACCTTGTGAACCCTTCATCGTTAAGCTTCCTAGCGGCGGTAGGATCGTTGGTGATCAGGAGGTTCGAGACGCTCTGTCTATTTGTGAGAGGACTTGGCCCTCTAATCTTATTGTTGTGAGCATCGAGGGTGAGGATTTGATTCTTGGTGATGATTGGCTCGAGCGGCATGGTGCGATCATGAACTACCGCACGAGGATCATCACTATGTTAGCCGAGGACGGCACCAGCACTCTTTCGCGGGGCGAAGAGGGGAAACAGTCGTTATTAATGCCTTGAAGGCGATGAGCCTCTGCGAAAGGGTGTCTTGGTTATTGGTGCTATGCCTTGAAGGCGGAGAGTGGTGGAGTCGAGCTTTCGTCGATTCCAATCGTTAATGAATTTCCGATGTTTTCTGACGAGTTACCGGATTACCACGGACCGAGAGGTCGAGTTCACTATAGAGTTAGAGCGGGTGCGGCCCTATCTCAAAGGCGCCCTATCGCATGGCACCTTCGAGAGATGTCCGAGTTGAAGAAGCGATTGGGTGAGCGTCTTGAGTCGGGGTATGATCGACCGAGCGCCTCGCCTTGGGGCGCACCGGTCATGTTTGAGTCGAAGAATGATGGATAGCAACGTTAGTGTATCGACTATCGCGAACAAAACAAGGTGACCATCAAGAACAAGTATCCATTGCCGAGGATTGACGACTTGTTCGACCGATTGCAGGGAGCTTCGGTATTCTCGAAGATTGATTTGAGATCGGGGTACTATCAGCTCCGGGTGAGGGAGTCCGACGTACCGAAAACAGCTTTTCGGACGAGATACGGACATTATGAGTTTGTAGTTATGCCTTTCGGGTTAACTAACGCGCCGGCGGTGTTCATGCAGTTGATGAACAAAGTCTTTATCGAGTATTTGGATAAGTGTGTCGTCGTCTTCATTGACGATATTCTTATTTATTCGAGGAACGAGGAGGAACATGCCCATCATTTGCGGATAGTGTTAGACATTTTGAGGGCCGAGCAACTCTATGCGAAGTTCTCGAAATGTGAGTTCTGGCTGAAAGAAATGATGTTTTTGGGCCACGTGATTTCAGCCGAGGGAGTTCGAGTAGATCCGCAGAAAATTGAGGCAGTATTGGATTGGGCATCGCCCACAAGTGTGAAGGAGGTCCGTAGTTTCTTGGGTTTGGTGGCTACTACCGTAGGTTCGCCGAGGTTTCTCAAAACTAGCTCGACCACTTACGATTGCTCAATCCGAGAAGTTAAATGCGGACCGATGAGAGGCGATCGAGTTTTGAGGAGTGAAGAAGCGTTTGACTTCCCGGTTTTGGCATTGCCATGTGGCAACGAGGGTTTCGCCGTTTTTAGCGATGCTTCGGGTCAGGGTCTTGGGTGCGTATTGATGCAGCACGGCAAGACCATTGCCTATGCATCGAGACAGTTGAGGCCGTATGAGCTTAACTACCCTACTCACGATTTGGAGTTAGCGGCGGTTGTCTTTGCACTCAAGATTTGGCGTCACTATCTTTTCGGCTCTGCATGTCAGATTTTTACCGATCATAAAAGTCTGAAGTACATATTTACTCAGCGAGAGTTGAATATGAGGCAGAGGAGGTGGTTAGAGTTGATTAAGGATTATGACCTCGAAATCCTTTATCATCCGGGTAAGGCGAATGTCGTGGCCGACGCTTTGAGTCGGAAACCAGTTGCGTTGCGAACGCTTGAGATCCTTACATCTCAGTCTGAGCTTCGGAGGGCTTTGATCGAGTTAGATGTTGAGGTCTTGTTGCCGGGAGCCGTCGGGCAACTTTGTGCTTTAGAGATTTCGTCGTCTTTGATCGATGAAATTAAGTCAAGCGATTAGAGGATCCGATGATTACTCAAATCCGAGAGAACGTTCTTAAAGGGAAGTCTCCTGGATTTGTGATTCACGAGGATGGTGTTTTGAGATTCCAGAGTCGGCTTTGTGTGCCGAACGACTTAGAGTTGAGGCAGAGTATTTTACGGGAGGCCCATGCTACACCTTATTCCGTTCATCCTGCGAGTAAGATGTACAAGGACACGAGGAGAAATTTGGTGGAATGACATGAAGGATGAGGTCGCACGGTTTGTAGCGAGATGTTTGACTTGTCGTGAGTCAAAATCGAGCATCGAGACCATTTGAGTTATTGCGGTCACTTCCCATTCCGAATGGAAATGGGAAGATATATCGATGGATTTCGTTACGAGTTTGCCGAGATCGAGGTCGGGCATGAATATGGTATGGGTGATTGTTGATCGCGACCAAGTCGGCACATTTTACGGGCATCAAGGACACTTGGGGCCCGGAGAAGTTAGCTCGTGTGTTTATTGCGCAGATCGTGAGACTTCACGGTACTCAAGTCTATTGTTTCGGATCGTGACGGCCGTTTTGTATCGCACTTCGCGGGCGGTGCATAAGGCGTTAGGTACCGGTTGCGTTTGAGTACCTCTTTTCATCCCGATCGGATGGGCGGTCGGACGCACTATCCGGACATTCGAGGACATGTTGCGTGCTTGTGCCCTCGATTGGAGTAGTATTTGGGAGGAGCATTTGCCATTGATCGAATTCACGTACAACAATAGTTGGCACGCGTCAATTCGGATGGCACCGTATGAGGCACTTTATGGCGGCGATGTCGATCGCGATTTGTTGGAATGAGGCGACCTATTTAGTCTGGACCGAGCCGTAAGTCGTATTAGAGACTAGTCGTAAGATATAGATAATTCGAGAACGGATGTTGGCGCCCGAGTCGGCGAAGTCATATGCCGACGTCCGTCGTCGACCTTTGGAATTCGAGGTGGGAGACCACGTTTTGCTAAAGGTGTCGCCGACGAAGGGAGTTTTTCGTTTTGGGAAGAAAGGAAAGCTGAGCCCGAGATTTATTGGACCCTTCGAGATTCTCGAGCGAGTCGGTGAATTAGCGTACCGCTTGGCGTTACCTCCAGCCTTGAGTCATGTTCATAGCATTTTTCATGTTTCCCAGCTGAGGAAATATGTTCCGGATCCTAGTCACGTCATCGATTATGGCGAGGTTGATATTGCTGAAGATATTACTTTTGAGGAGCGTCCTTTGAAGATTTTGGAGCATCGTGAGAAACGATTGAGGCATAAGACCATACCTTTGGTCAAGGTGCAATGGTCGAGACACGGTGTCGAGGAAGCAACTTGGGAAACCGAGGATAGCATGCGTGCTAGGTACCCCGAGTTGTTTGTTCCTTAAGTTTCGGGACGAAACTTATTTTTAGAGGGGTAGAATGTAATATCCGGTATTTTTCTTTCCCTTGTATTTTCATTTTTGGGTATATTTCTCGGTCATAGTGACCCACATGTATCTTTCAATATGTCCTTCCTGTCAATTGTTGAATTGTACTCTCGTTATTGTTCGTTGTTTCAACTTTCCTCGCTTGAGTTCGACTTTGTTAGATCATCATTAATTTTTGGTGACTCCAAAAATTATAAATCTTTGCAATATTGTAGAACATCGAATTAGCTTTCCAATGGTTCAAACGGTGAGTCAATCGGAGTCCGGACGAGAGAGTTATGGTCGTTTCAGTTTTTGGCCGAGCACTCCCAGGAGCCTTTCGGCCGATAGGGGGGGCCGATAGACTCTACTGCCGGCATTTTGTATGGGTATCGGTTGGGCCTATCGGCCGATAGGCCGGCCGATATGTAAACTTCTTCACCTTCGAACTTCCAGTAGCCTTTCGGCCGATAAGGGGGGTCGATAGACCCTACTGCCGGCATTCCGTATGGCTATCGGCTGGGCCTATCGGCCGATAGGCCGGCCGATAGGTTCTGCTGCGTTACCCTATAAATGTGTCGTTTTGGGTGAGCAGCTCAGTTTTCTTCCCCATTTGCACAGCATCGCGAGAGAGAAACATAGAGGGAGAGAGAGTTCTTCATCCGGGGGTCGATTTTCATCATTTCTTTTCGGTTGTGAGGCTCGGATAATCAATCTAACACGTGTTCTACGGATCTTGACACTTGAATCACTCAAGGTAATGTCTCTTGAAACCCTACCTTTTTGGATAATTGGGGATTTTGGGGTTTTGTCCGATTCTTTCCGTTTCGTTGATGGATTCATGATGAATATGATTATTCTTGTTAGTATCTTTAGTTTCCTACGGATTCATGGATATTTTGTGGATTTTTACGGAATCGAGAGGGTTTGGTTGTGGTCCGCCCTCGTTGTTATTTTGGTATGAATATACATGAATCGTAGGCGGGTTTCCGGGTGTATTTCTTTTCCGTAATCGTCTAGAGTTGGTTGTGATTGTGTTGTTCGAATCGTTAGGTTCATTTCCGCTGGTTCCTTGCGGTCGTGTTCAACTCTTCCGTTCCGTTCGTGTCATCGTCTAATTGGTCGAGGCAAGTATCCTTATGAACTTACAATCTTGACGTAGTAGTTTTGTATGAGAAATTGTGTGTGTGTATGCTCACTACGGGTTAGACTCGACGGGGTCTCGGTAGGGTTCCACGAAGCTGTGGACCGCGAGCTTGCTTTTAACCACTGTGGGTTAGATCCGACGGGGTCTCGGCAGGGATCCACGAAGCTGTGGGTCCGCGGTTAATTGTGGTGCATTTTTACAAATGTGGTTTGATATTGGCATTTCCGGAAATGAGCGTTTTGGAAATTATGATTTTCTTGATGGCATGCATTACTATATGTGTAAGATGTAAAATGTTCATTTGGCTACTTGTACTAGCGTAATTGCTAACCCCTCTGGGGACCCGTTTCGGGGAAATTCGTTTTATGAATTTGGTCGGAGTTCATCGGGACGAGCTTTGGACCAAGATACGGATGATGGCCATGCGTGATGATTGTGCATAAGAGATGTCTTTTTGTCTTTTCATCTTTTATGGCTTTTGAACTAATAGCTGTGCTCGAGTACTTAAGAGTTCTTGTTCGTCCAGATTGTATTGTTGTGTTTATGTTGTGTTGGATGATGATGTTCTATTGACCGGTTGAACCGGATGGATTGTTCTGTTTTGCGTCTTTATGACGTGGTGTTATTTTATCGTTTCAGTGAGTCATTGTGTATGATGCTGTTCAGCCTGGTGGGTCCCATATAGGGATTCACGGCGCTGTAATATACCTCGGATATCCTGGGGGTGTTACAGATTTCTCACAGTTAGCACAGCACTCCATCGTTGTTACAAGAACTCACAGAGCATCATCTCTGGTTCTTCCGGCAATCTTCAGCACTCGAGAGCTAAGATAACTAGGGTCTTTACACTCATTATAATTGAACTCTAACATTAATATTTGTACTCCCAAGTATTCGTATTAATAACATCTCGCGAGAGCATTCAATCTCGGGCCTAACAAACCCGGCAAATCTTGTGTTATTTACTTTCCCCACTGACGTTCTCTCGCATTTGTTTGTTACTCGTCCATTCCAACATATCATCTCCGGATAATATTTTGGGTAACAACACTGAAGAATCAAATCATAATGTTAACCATGAGTACTGTCCAGGATATCAATCAAAATTCATGCTAAGTTAATAGCAACAAGGAATTACATATTCAAGAAAACAGTTCGTAATGAATCATTGGCACCGCGGGTGCTACACACTCAACATCATATCGACATCAAGTCGAACCAGTTCCAATCACACAATCAATTTAGGATTTCCTCAGAAAGTCAAACAGATGAATCTTACTACACATTATCAAAATGCCAAGATCAGTAAAGGGATCAATTCGTCATCAATATTAAATCATGGCTCAATGAGAAACATACTGTAATCGGCGGGTCAGGCGCCTGCACAGGTCACATGTGGCACAAAGGTTTCTTGATGCTAGTTCGATTTACAATGACTCAAAAGGAAAAAAAACTCTCTGATACCATCTTCTGTAACACCCCGAAAACGGCGGCTATTACAGTGCCGTGAACCCTCACCGGGACCCACCAGGCGATATCACAACATGAACTTTAACATCCCATCAACGTGGTACCGAACCACAATATTAATCCAAACCCCGATGTGGAGTATAAAATTATACATATATCAACTCACGCAACCATACACAGGATCCAAATTCCGTATAGACCATATGAAGATGGAGAATACCTTACAAATTATCTTACATTCATCTGAAATAGAATAAAATGAAAAATCACTGAAAGACATAACCGAACATCAAAAGACTCGGGCCCCCCGAATTAGCATCCTTCAAAACCCTCCGTCCCCATCGTGCTCTTCCTGTGCCTTTCCCTTTCCTCGCCCTGAAATACAAGTATTTCGCCCAAACCACAGGGTCATCTATACATGATAATAATTCTCATGGCATTATACAATTCATATACATACTGATCTCAAGAAACAACCGACTACTGAATATACCCCGCAGATGTATAAACAGTCAGTCCCAACTGTCGAACATATCCAAACATACGAACGACCAAATAATATGGCTCAAGACGGACGTCACAGTACGCCTGCAACTTTGGAATTAAAAAAACCTAAAAATTTTTAAATTTAGTTTTTTTAATATTCCAGATTTTTTTATTTTTTTTAGATTTTTTTTATATTATTTAGGTTTTTATATTTTTTTTGCCACGTGTCAGCCACGTGTCGTCCACATCAGCTCCGGTGGCCGAAAAATACTCTGGCCGGCGACGGAGGACTAAATTGGCTAAAGTATGAGGGGAGATGTGGGGTTTTTTGGTCCGCCGGAGACAGATGGGTTTTTTTGGCCAATTGGTCCCACATACGGGACCAATTTGATAATTTTCTCAACTTAAAATTAAATACAACCTCATTTTTTAATTACTTCATTTGTTCATTAGTTATTTTTTTGTATATAAAATGATAATAAATAAAATTTTATAAATACTTTTTTAAAAAAAAAGAATCATTGGTCGGACCCGTGACCTGGCGGGTCGGACCCGGGCCGAACCCGTGGCTGACCCGTGAAACCGAAAACCCGTACATTTCATATGTACGGGTGAGGTCCGGGTCCTGGTCGGCCGACCTGTGGACCCAGCGGGTCGGACCCGGACCCGTGGTTGGGCACCTCTAGTAGTAGTGTGCACCTAAAAGACTATTGTACCCCTCCCTCCCCTTCTCTTTTTTCTTGGGCGTAATTTAATAATACATAATAATAATAAGAATAAGAATAATAATAATAATAATAATAATAATAATAAATATGCAACAATAAATTTTAAAAAAATACTCTTAACATATTAAATTAAATTAAAAGGAGAATTAATTTTCAAAAAAAGATCTTTTATTTACAAAGATCTCTGATGGACCCCCGCCGATCAGTTTTTCTTGAAGTGCCGCCAGTCGCCGGAGACCTCCGACGGCAGGTCAGATTTTTTTTCGTAATTTTTTATTTTTATTCTTTTTTACACATCAGGACGCCGTCCTGCTTCCCGACGGCCCATCATCGGCGACCGGCAATCTTTTTTTTTCTTCCTAAAACGTGAGTCCGTTGTCGGACCTCCAACGACATACATTTTTTTTTACCCCAGATAGATGGCCTACTTTCCGGCTGACCACCGCCGGCGGTCAGCAGACCTCCGGCGATCGACCGTTTTTTTTTGTGCCAGGCTGTAGGCCTGCTTTCGAACGGGCCACCGCCGACGAACCTCCAACGACCGGCCTTTTTTATACGCCAGGCCACCTTCCTACTTTTCGGTGGGTCACAGCCGGCGGTCCACGAACCTCCAACGACTGATCATTTTTTTTTGATGTCAGGCCGCTGGCCTGCTTCCTTGCGGGTCATAAGTAATCAACACTGCAAATAGAAAATTTCGGCCATCACAGTTGAAAGATAAAAAAGAGCAGATTTTTTTATAATCTCATTTTTTGTTTCCAAATTATCTAATATTTTCAAAATTATTTTTTAATTATTTTAATAATTTTTATGTCTCTTAAAATGTTTAGAGTTTTGATTAATAAAACCAGATTTTCTAATTAAATATTTTATATTTTACAAATTAATTTGATAATTTAAAATACTTTTTTATTTTTTACAAAGTGTTAGACTTTTTAGAATAAATTCTAGATTTTGTAAATCAATTGGTTTTCATAATTTAGTGTCAAACATTTTGTTCCTAAAATACCTTATATATTTTTTATGTGTTGGAAAAAATAAACTTTAATTGATTTTTTAATGGCTAAAATATTTAATTTATGTGAAATTAAATTGTACAGGATAATCTACGCTTGGGCTCGCGCTCGGGCTCGTGGACCGTGCAAATATTAATTTTTTTGGTGCCAAGCAGACCTGAATTTTACGTTTGAAATCCTCCTCGTGTGACTGTTGAAATGACGGTCAGTTACAGTGTATTAGACCCGTTTAATACAGAAGTTTCACTGTCATAAAACCTGCAGTTTCGTTTGTATTAATGCCTGAGTTAAAACTCTGCATGATGGAGAGCCTATATATATGAGTGCATAATAGGCTGCAGATCATCCATTATATCATACTCGAAATTATCAGAAGTATATATACATTCATATAGTTTGCTCAGCTCTGCACAATTCAAGTTCGCTGGAGCTTCGTTTTTGGTGTGCTACAGAACCGAAGACATTAGCAGTTGTATCATTGGGGATAATACGTCTAAAAACCATCAGCACTATACGGACCTAATTATCTTGCGGAAAGATATTAATCGCCTCGGCTTCAGATTATTATTCGTGTATTTCTAGTCTCTGTCTTTTAGTTTTTATTCTGTACTCGAATTGTAAGAACAGTAGTACTTTTCAGTAGATTTTCTTTTTCCGTTTTAATTATAATTTTCGATTTACCGAAAAAAAAACAAGAACAACAATCGCAAGATAATTAATTGAAAGTGTCTACTGCGTTCGATGCTAACTCTTCTGGTCAGAAGACGATCACTTCGGCTGCTATTCCAAACCCTTCCTGTTCACGCGGAAAAACCTGAAAAATTGAACAGACTCGATTTCAAGCATTGGCAACATAAAATGCTTTTCTACCAGACCACCCTCGGTTTGGAAAATTTCCTGAAGGATGACCCTCCTGTCGTGGCTGAGAATGACATAAATGCTGAAAAATATGAATACGGAAAAGGAATACACCCGAAAACCCGCCTACGATTCATGTATATTCGTACAAGAACAACAACGAGGGCGGACCACAACCAAACACTCTCGATTACGAAAATACCACGAAATATACCATGAATCCGTAGGAAAACCAAGAATACCAACAAGATTAATCATATTCATCATGAATTAATCAACAACACGGGACGAATCAAACAATAAAATCGAAAACCCCCAATTTACCCAAAAGTAGGGTTCTTAGAAGATTTAGCTTGATTCGGACGGAGGAAGATCATTACGATGATGATAAACTACACTAGGAACACAATACTTGATTCCCCAAGGATTTTCACGGGTAAAACTTGAAGAATCGCTCAAAATCTCACTTGGATCGCAGCTCTCGGTCAAAGGAGAAGAAATGAAGAAAGTGCCGAAATGAAGGTCAACCCCCGGGTTATAATGGTTGTGCGTCGTGTAACCAAAACAAGTACTAATGAGAAAGATTCTTCTTCTGTTTATATGCTTGAGCATTCTTATTTATGGCATGTTAGTAAATCTAAATGCGTAATACGACTTATGAATTTGGAATTACTTCCAACTTCAAAATTGATTCACAAAAGAAATGTGAAGTCTGTGTTGAAGCCAAAATGGCCAAATTACCTTTTCGTTCAGTTGAAAGGTGTACTGAACCTCTAGGTTTAATTCATACTGATGTATGTGGTTTAAAAATGATTCAAACTAGAGGTGGTAAAAAATATTTCATTACTTTCATTGATGATTGCACCCGGTATTGCTACTTATACTTGTTAAGAAGCAAAGATGAAGTTATAGAAGTTTTTAAAAATTATAAAATTGAAGTTGAAAATCAACTTAGCAAAAAGATCAAAGTGGTTCGAAGTGATAGAGGTGGAGAATATGTTGCACATTTTGAAGAATTGTGTGCTGCAGGCATAATTCATCAAACGATTACACCATATGCACTAGAGTCTTATGGTGTCGTTGAACGCAAAAATCGAACTTTAAATGAAATGATAAATGCCATGTTGATCAATTCTAGATTACCTGAGAATATGTGGGGGGAAGCTGTAACGCCCCGACTTTCTAGGGTAAATATTGGGGAAAAATAAATAAAAGGTAAACTTTGAGAAAAATAATTTTCTTGAGAATATAAAAATTATCGCCTACAAAGTCGAGTCGCAACAATGTCGTGAAAATAAATACCTTTAAATAAGGTAACATTTCATCATAAATACGAGGTAAAAATTTGCGGCGGAAGAAAATAAATCGTAATTTAATATTTCTAGTCAAAGTTTCCCCAAAAGTTTCAAACAGTTGACATAAAGAAAACAACATTTAATAAATTCTTTTTTCATATGCTCCCTCGGCTTGCTTTTTCATCCATCCGGCTCGGTTCAACCTGCGGGATCAATAAAGGTGGGGGTGAGCTTTCTTCAGCTCGTGGAAATCACACTGATCACAGTAATATACAATCTCATGGAAAACATAACATGAATAAATTATCACATTTTTCCTCAACATGAATGCATACTCACAATATTACGTACAGCATGAATCGAGCACGCATAACATGAATATTGAGGTTGCGCAGGTGCCCCCGCAACAACATGAAACATACACGCAATACCACATATAACGTGAATACTGGGTTGAGCAGGTGTCCCCACACAACATGAAACATACACACAATACCACATATAACATGAAACGAGTTCATATGTGAATACTGGGTTGTGCAGGTGTCCCCACACAACATGATAACCTCTTACGAATACGGTGAGCACGATTTACAACGTGTATCATAATTTATAAACATGAAATGAATATCACATATGCGGTCCAATCAAAGCAATTAAAGTGATAGTGAAGATTCCCACGAATAAATGATGATGATGTCATTTGAAATGAATGTGCTCGACTCACGATCCTAAGCCGTAAATTCTTGACAAGGTCTACATATAATAATAATAATTAAAATCCTTATAACTTATTATTTATATAATAAATGAAAGGATACGAATATCACTATATAATAGCGAAAATAAATTATAATTACTAATTAATATTAATCAGAAGGGTTAACATTACTAATAGTAAATTAAAATACTTATTCATAATTTGATTAATTATTAATATTAATTGAAGTCAATATTTTAAATGTCTCGGTCAAAATTAGGATTAAATTCAAGTTTTAAAGTTGGTAGGTCGGAATGTAAAAGTTAAGAAGAATGGGTAAAATCGAATTAATAATCCGATCAATTTGAATTGGATACTACTGAAAATTGGGAGGACTAAATTGAAAAGTCCTAAAAATTCGGGGGTATAAATACCCTAATCTCAACTCCTCAGCCGACACAACC
This sequence comes from Orobanche coerulescens, assembly GCA_033398695.1. Taxonomy (NCBI): domain Eukaryota; kingdom Viridiplantae; phylum Streptophyta; class Magnoliopsida; order Lamiales; family Orobanchaceae; genus Orobanche; species Orobanche coerulescens. The sequence continues at coordinate 13,657,296 of CM065815.1, read as the reverse complement.
CTTCTCCTCATCCCGTTACCTTCTCTCCCGTCTCTATCTTCTACATCTCTCTCCTTCTCCAATTTTTCCTCTCGGTCGTGAAAAACACACACACACTGAATCGCACCGAAAATGGCGGAAGGACACACACACTTATTCACGGCGGGCGAAATCTCTGGTGATTCGGCTCGGGTGCAGCGGTGGCGATGGTTAGGGATATGTGGTTCGTCCGTCGAAAAGATGATGTTGGTGGTAGCAGCGGCGGTTCCGACGAAGGCTTCCGATTTAGGTTCGGCCCTGAGTTCGGTCGGGTTCTTTTGCGGGCTTGACCCAATTTCGGGATTTTCGGTAGGTGCAAAAATATTGAATTCGGGTTTGATTCTTTAAATCAAGCATAGCGAGAAAATTAGGGTTCACTTGAAGTTGATTTTCGGGCTTGGCCCGATTTCGTATTGCTCGGAAATTGAAAAGTATTAAATTTGATTTGGTATTAGGCTTGAATCATTTGGGTTCTTGGTTTCTGGTTTGAGGTGAAATGAATCGGGTTGAAAGTTTCGGATTTGGAAGATGTTTCGGGTTTGGCCATGAGTTCGGCCGAGTTGGTTGATGATTCTTGTTTTTTCTGGATTTGAGTTCGGTGTTGATGATTTTCGGTTTGGGCGCGGCCCGAAATTATCTTGATTTGTGATTTTGTTGGTTTAAATTTCTGGGTTGAGGTTTCTGTGTTTGATTGAATTCATATTTTTTGGATTTGTGATTTTCTGTTATGGATTCAAAATCACGAAGAAGAATTATCTGATATCATAGCAGGAAATAAGAAAACGAGAATATGATTCCGAAAATAAATGGCAGAATACCTTACGCCGAGATTCGAATGACTTGTTGAACTTGGACGGTCGAAGATGAAGATGGTGTCTTCTTCTCCCTCCTCTTTCAAACAAATTTGTGTTGTATTGTATTTTTTTGTATTACGGATGTTGAATGACTTTGGGAAGAAAAAGAAAAGTGTGTACTAGGTATAGTATTTTGTACTGCAGAGACAGTATATTTATACTGTATTGGATTAGGGTTAGGGTTAAACTTTGGGCTTGTATTATTCTGGGTCAGCACAACATGTTTGGGCCATTGATAATAATAATAATAATAATAATAATAATACTAATAATAATATCGAGGGTAATATAAATGATGATATATAAATGATACTGGTAAAAATATTAATACTGTTAATATTATTATGGTTCCTATTATAAATAATATTATTATTAATAATAATAATACCTTTAATTATCATACTAAAAAAAAATGACTAATATTAAATGTTCTGAAATTAACTTGAGAAATTGACTCGGGTTTAGAACATATGAGATATCATGAAAATGTTTGATCTTATTAAATGATATTACATGAAGTTGACTTGTATGTGTAGTGAAAGAAATTGTACAACAATTACTCACTCGGTAATGAAATGAGATTAAATGAAATAAAATGCATTATTAATATTATTAGTAGTAAATGACTACTTGAATATAACTGACAAAATGATTTGGGCTAGAACTTGTGATACGTCGAAATAAATGTTCATGATTCTCTAAATGGAATTAAATAATATGAAATGCATTATAATATTATTATAATTAATAATATTGCATTATAAAAATGACGGGCATTACATCCTACCCCTCTTAGAAAAATTTTCGTCCTCGAAAATAAATGGTATACCTCGATTGAAGATATTCGGATAACGAGCTTGAAGTTCTTCTTCGCCCTCCCAAGTGGCTTCATATTTACTGTGGTTACGCCATTGGATCTTGACAAACATCTTCTCTTTGTTCCTCAACTGCCGGACTGATCGGTCGAGAATCAATTCTGGTTGTTCTTCATAGGTAAGGTCTTTGTTCATCTCCACGGCGGTATAGTTGATGACGTGGCCGGGATTGTGCACATATTTCCTCAACAATGATACGTGGAAAACGTTGTACACAGCCGAAAGTTCCGGGGGTAAAGCCAAACGGTAAGCTAATTCTCCAATCCGTTCAAGAATTTCGAACGGTCCAATGTATCTTGGCCTCAACTTGCTCCTTAGACCAAAACGAACAATTCCTTTGGTAGGAGATACCTTCAGGAATACCTTGTCGCCAACACAGAATTCGAGATCTTTCCTACGCTTGTCGGCGTAAGACTTCTGACGATCCTGTGCTATCTTGATCCTCTCAAGAATCTTATCCACCATGCCAACTGTCTGTTCGATCATCTCGGGACCCAAAATCCTCCTTTCACCTACCTCACCCCAATACAGTGGTGATCGACACTTCCTACCATATAAGGCTTCATACGGTGGCATACCGATCGTCGACTGGTAACTGTTGTTGGAAGCAAATTCTACCAAAGGCAACAATCGTTCCCAATTATTTCCCATATCTAGCACACATGCTCGCAACATATCCTCATGGATCTGGATGGTCCTCTCGGACTGACCATCAGTCTGAGGATGATAAGCCGTACTGAAATTCAATTGTCCAAAAGGCTTCTTGCAAACTCTCCCAAAAACGCGATGTGAAACGAGTATCCCGGTCGGATAATATAGAGACTGGCACTCCATGCTATTTAATAATCTCACGGATGTAAAGTTGAGCATACTGATCCATTCGAAAGTTCATCTTAACTGGGATAAAATGAGCTGACTTTGTGAGTCGGTCGACAACAACCCAAATAGCGTGGTTTCCTCTTTCCGTTCGAGGCAAACCTACCACAAAGTCCATCGTAATGTGCTCCCATTTCCATTCTGGGATATGAAGTGACTTAAGTAATCCAAAGGGGCGTTGGTGTTCTGCCTTCACTTGCTGACAAACTATACACTTTCTGACAAAGTCTGCGACATCTCTTTTCAAACCTTCCCACCAAAATGTCCCCTTAAGATCTTGGTACATCTTTGTACTCCCAGGGTGTGCCGTATACGGAGTACTATGTGCCTCCTTCAATATATCTTCTCTCAACTTAACAACATTGGGAACACAAATCCTCCCTTTCTAGTACATCGTGCCATCATAAGACACGCTGAAACCCTCCTTATCCTCACCTGAAAGAGTACGTTCTTTCATCATGACCAAGAAGTCGTCCTGTCCTTGACCTTCTTTGATTAGTTCCCTCAAGGTTGGTTGTACCACCAAACTAGGCAATAATGACTCAGCTGGACTCGATGGTGTAGCCACCTCAAGGTTCATCCTTGCAAATTCCTCGACCAAGCTTTCCTTCTTGGTCAACAAACAAGTTAGGTCTCCTCTTGCCTTAAGGCTTAGTGCATCAGCAACTACGTTTGCTTTACCACGGTGGTAATGAATTGTACAATCGTAGTCTTTGACCAACTCAAGCCATCTGCGTTGCCTCATATTTAACTCCTTCTGTGTGAAAATATATTTCAGACTTTTGTGGTCTGTATAAATTTCACACTTACCTCCATAAGGGTAATGTCTCCATATCTTCAGGGCATGAACTACCGCTGCTAATCCCAAATCATTAGTAGGGTAGTTCAGCTCGTGCGGTTTCAACTGTCTCGAAGCATAGGCAACTACCTTGCCCTCTTGCATTAATACACATCCCAAGCCTTGCTTGGATGCATCACTGTAGATGACAAATTCTTTCGTCGGATCGGGAATCGTCAAAACTGGTGCAGCAGTCAACCTTTGCTTAAGTTCTTGGAAACTCCTTTCTCATTTCTCATTCCATAAGAAAGCTTCTCCCTTTCGAGTCAATCTAGTCATAGGTGCAGCATTCTTCGAAAATCCCTCGATAAATCTCCGATAATAACCGGCTAATCCCAAGAAGCTTCGAACTTCATTCGCATTACTTGGTACTTTCCAATCATTGACTGCCTCAACTTTAATCGGGTCAACCTCGATTCCTTTAGAAGTGACCACATGACCCAAAAATGCAACTCGGTTAAGCCAAAATTCGCACTTGTTGAGTTTCGCATATAACTTCTCCTTGCGCAGTATTCCCAATACCGTTCTAAGATGCCGCTCATGTTCAACCTTGGTCTTTGAATATACAAGTATGTCATCAATAAACACAATGACAAACTTATCCAAATAAGGTTGAAATACACGGTTCATGAGGTCCATGAATACCGCTGGCGCATTAGTCAAACCAAATGGCATCACTATAAATTCATAGTGTCCATAACGAGTTCGAAATGCGGTCTTCGGGATATCATCACCCTTAATCCTCGGTGGTGATATCCGGATCTCAAATCTATCTTAGAAAATACTCCCGACCCTCCAAGTTGATCGAATAGGTCCTCTATTCTAGGAAGTGGATATTTATTCTTTATCGTGAGTCGATTAAGTTCACGATAGTCAATGCACATCCTCAAACTTCCGTCCTTTTTCTTCACGAAGAGCACTGGCGCACCCCATGGCGAAACACTCGGTCGGATGAATCCAGAGTCGAGCAGTTCCTGGAGTTGTACCTTCAACTCTTGTAACTCCTTAGGCACCATCCTATAGGGAGCCTTCGATATTGGTGCCGCTCCTGGCACTAGATCAATCGAGAACTCAACTTGACGATTCGGTGGAACTCCGGGCAAGTCTTCGGGAAAGACATCTGGATACTCTTTGACGATAGGTACATCAGCTACCGTCTTCTCCGAAGTTGTTTTCCCCATCACGTTCACCAAGAATCCTTGGCAACTTCGCTTCTTCAACATTTTCACAGCTTTCATGGCTGATATCACCTTCGGGGTACTGCTGTGTCTAACTCCCTCGAATACGGTCTTGACATCAACAGACGGACATAAAGTTACTCTCCTTTCGGAGCATTCAACTACAGCTCTATGCTTGTCCAACCAATCCATACCCAAAATAACATCAAAATCGCTAAGTTTCACTATGTGCAAGTTGGCTAAGAAGCTATGTTCGTTAATCTCTATCTTCACATTGTTAGTTATTGAGTCCACACGCACTACTCCCCCCGCAGGCATGCTAACTAACAAGGATCTAGGGGCTTTACTACTTCTACAACCAGTCATAGTACAAAGCTTCCTAGAGATGAATGAATGAGACGCACCCGTATCAAACAACACCAAAACAGGAATATTTGCAGCGACAACATACGACATGGTTTGGGGTTCGATCTCGGCTTGACCTCGGCCATGCTGTACACTCGAGCTCTGCCTCCGGAGCCTTGACCCTGCACATAATTGCTTGGGCCTTGTCCCTTCTTCGGGCACGCTGAGGCCATGTGTCCTTCCTCATGGCAATAGTAGCACCGCCTCTGACCAAGCATACACGCACCTTTATGCCCTTTGCCACAAGTAGTACACATGGGGTTAGTGACCGGGGTTTCACCTGAAGGTCGATCTTAACAATCTTCTTGTTACCACCTCCTTGCTCGTGCCACTTGCGTTTGTTATTTGTTGCAACTGGTGGTGCCCTTGCCTTCTCCACGTCTAAACTTGCTGAAATGTCCTCGGCCCTCGAAACGGCTTCCTTATAGCTCAGCCGACCATGACCAGCTAAATGGTGACGGATCCGGTCATGAAGCCCATCCCGGAATTTCTGAGACTTCATATCATCCGTCTCGACCATGTGGGGAGCGAAATGGCACATATGGTTAAACTTGCGCTCATACTCGGTGACCGACATTCCACCTTGGGTTAGATCAAGGAACTCCTTCTGCATCTTGATCTTGTATGCTCTTGGGTAGTACTTTTCCATGATGGTCTCCTTAAAGCCGATCCCAAGTGAATGTGTCTTTCTCGTCTTGGGTCTTGAGCCTCCACACTCCCATCCACCATGTCAGAGCATCTTCCTTAGGTGGAACACGGCACATGACACCTGCTGAGCGTCGGTGCACGCCATGTAGTCAAAAATGCTATCTAGATTCATCAACCATTCCTCTATGGCTGCTGGTCCTTCACGACCAAGAAAGACAGGCGGCTTGAAGTGGTTGAACCTCTTAATAACTTGAGCACAGGCACCTTTCGAGGTTATTAAGCGATACGATAGTCGCGCCTTGAAGCAAGGTGGCCAATCCGGCCAAGAGTTGATCTTGTGTGGGTGGGGCATTGCGATTTCCATGATTAGCCATGAGTGCCAACGAGTTGTAAAACTCATTAGTAATTCTAGGTTTGGCCATTCTAACGATTCGTACATGCATAAATAATTATGTGAATAAAATGAAATGACATATGCATGAATAATGGTGAAATTTGGTACCTCGGACGGAGTGACGAAGTGGCGAAGGCGAGAGCATATGATACTTTTACATTTTAGCGAGTCTACGTAAAGGTAAAACCGGCCCGATACCACTATGTAACGCCCGACTTTCTAGGGTAAATATTGGGGAAAATAAATAAAAGGTAAACTTTGAGAAAAATAAATTTCTTGAGAATATAAAAATTATCGCCTACAAAGTCGAGTCGCTACAATGTCGTGAAAATAAATACCTTTAAAAAAGGTAACATTTCATCATAAATACGAGGGAAAAATTTGCGGAAGAAAATAAATCGTAATTTAATATTTCTAGTCAAAGTTTCCCCAACAGTTTCAAACATTTGACATAAAGAAAACAACATTTAATAAATTCATTTTCATATGCTCCCTCGGCTCGCTCGTTCATCCATCCGGCTCGGTTCTACCTGCGGGATCAATAAAGGTGGGGGTGAGCTTCCTTCACCTCGTCGAAAACACACTGATCACAGAAATATACAAACTCATGGAAAACATAACATGAATAAATTATCACATTTTTCCTCAACATGAATGCATACTCACAATATTACGTACGGCATGAATCGAGCACGCATAACATGAATATTGAGGTTGCGCAGTGCCCCGCAACAACATGAAACATACACGCAATACCACATATAACGTGAATCTTGGGTTGAGCAGTGTCCCCACACAACATGAAACATACACGCAATACCACATATAACATGAAACGAGTTCATATGTGAATCTTGGGTTGTGCGGTGTCCCCACACAACATGATAACCTCTTACACGAATACAGGTGAGCTGATTTACAACGTGTATCATAATTTATAAACATGAAATGAATATCACATATGCAGTCCAATCAAAGCAATTAAAGTGATAGTGAAGATTCCCACCTGAATAAATGATGATGATGTCTGACTGAAATGAATGTGCTCGACTCACAGTCCTAAGCCCGTAAATTCTTGACAAGGTCTACATATAATAATAATAATAATTAAAATCCTTATAACTTATTATTTATATAATAAATGAAAGGATACGAATATCACTATATAATAACTGAAAATAAATTATAATTACTAATTAATATTAACCGAAGGGTTAACATTATTAATGACTGAAATTAAAATACTTATTCATAATTTCAGATTAATTATTAATATTAATTGGAAGTCAATATTTTAAATGTCTCGGTCAAAATTAGGATTAAATTCAAGTTTTAAAGTTGACTGGGGTCAGAATGTAAAAGTTAAGAAACTGAATGGGTAAAAATCGAATTAATAATACTGACTGGGGCTGAATTGGATACTACTGAAAATTGGGAGGACTAAATTGAAAAGTCCTAAAAATTCGGGGGTATAAATACCCTAATCTCAACTCCTCAGCCGACACAACCCTTCTCCTCATCCCGTTACCTTCTCTCCCGTCTCTATCTTCTACATCTCTCTCCTTCTCCAATTTTTCCTCTCGGTCGTGAAAAACACACACACACACACTGAATCGCACCGAAAATGGCGGAAGGACACACACACTTATTCACGGCGGGCGAAATCTCTGGTGATTCGGCTCGGGTGCAGCGGTGGCGATGGTTAGGGATATGTGGTTCGTCCGTCGAAAAGATGATGTTGGTGGTAGCAGCGGCGGTTCCGACGAAGGCTTCCGATTTAGGTTCGGCCCTGAGTTCGGTCGGGTTGCTGTTGCGGGCTTGACCCAATTTCAGGATTTTCAGGTAGGTGCAAAAATATTGAATTCAGGTTTGATTCTTTAAATCAAGCATAGTCAGAAAATTAGGGTTCAGCTTGAAGTTGATTTTCGGGCTTGGCCCGATTTCGTGACTGCTCGGAAATTGAAAAGTATTAAATTTGATTTGGTATTAGGCTTGAATCATTTGGGTTCTTGGTTTCTGGTTTGAGGTGAAATGAATCGGGTTGAAAGTTTCGGATTTGGAAGATGTTTCGGGTTTGGCCATGAGTTCGGCCGAGTTGGTTGATGATTCTTGTTTTTTCTGGATTTGAGTTCGGTGTTGATGATTTTCGGTTTGGGCGCGGCCCGAAATTATCTTGATTTGTGATTTTGTTGGTTTAAATTTCTGGGTTGAGGTTTCTGTGTTTGATTGAATTCATATTTTTATGGATTCAAAATCACGAAGAAGAATTATCTGATATCATAGCAGGAAATAAGAAAACGAGAATATGATTCCGAAAATAAATCGGCAGAATACCTTCTGTCGAGATTCAGATGACTTGTTGAACTTGGACGGGTCGACGAAGATGAAGATGGTGTCTTCTTCTCCCTCCTCTTTGCAAAGAAATTTACGTGTTGTATTGTATTTTTTTGTATTACGGATGTTGAATGACTACTGGGAAGAAAAAGAAAAGTGTGTACTAGGTATAGTATTTTGTACTGCAGAGACAGTATATTTATACTGTATTGGATTAGGGTTAGGGTTAAACTTTGGGCTTGTATTATTCTGGGTCAGCACAACATGTTTGGGCCATTGATAATAATAATAATAATAATAATAATAATAATAATAATAATAATAATAATAATAATAATAATAATATCGAGAGTAATATAAATGATGATATATATAAATGATACTGGTAAAAATATTAATACTGTTAATATTATTATGGTTCCTATTATAAATAATATTATTATTAATAATAATAATACCTTTAATTATCATACTAAAAAAAAATGACTAATATTAAATGTTCTGAAATTAACTTGAGAAATTGACTCGGGTTTAGAACATATGAGATATCATGAAAATGTCTGATCTTATTAAATGATATTACATGAAGTTGACTTGTATGTGTAGTGAAAGAAATTGTACAACAATTACTCACTCGGTAATGAAATGAGATTAAATGAAATAAAATGCATTATTAATATTATTAGTAGTAAATGACTATTTGAATATAACTGACAAAATGATTTGGGCTAGGACTTGTGATACGTCGAAATAAATGTTCATGATTCTCTAAATGGAATTAAATAATATGAAATGCATTATAATATTATTATAATTAATAATATAGCATTATAAAAATGACGGGCATTACAGAAGCTGTTTTAACGGCCGACCACATATTGAACAAGATACCTAGTAACGGTGAAGATAAGACACCCTATGAGATGTGGAAAAATCATAAACCATCTTATAAATACCTCAAAGTGTGGGGGTGTTTGACTAAGGTAGCAATATCAGAACCCAAACAAGTAAAAATTGGACCTAAGATGGTTGATTGTGTCTTTATTGGATATGCATACAATAGTATGGTATACGGAGTTTTAGTACACAAGTCAGAAAATTCTGAAATTACTGAGGGTACTACGACTGCATCAAGAAATGCTATATTCTTCGAAAACATCTTCCCTTGCAAAGATAGTGCTCAATCTAGTTCTAATAAAAGAACGTATGAGACTGCGATGAAGTCTTCACTGAGTGTTAAAGCATCGAAAGATGTAGAACCGGGACATGGTAAACGAGTAAAAATGGCTAAATCATTTGGACATGATTTTATCACTTTCATGTTGGATGATGAGCCTAGTTCTATCAAAGATGCCATGTCCAGTCCAGATAGACTACTCTGGGAATAAGCAATTAATTGTGAAATGGAATCTATTCTGCTAAATCATACTTGGAAGTTAGTTGATCTTCCACTGGGCTGTAAACCTTTAGGATGCAAGTGGATCCTAAGGAAGAAATACAAAGCAGATAAAACCATTGATAAGTTTAAAGCCTGGCTGGTCGCTAAAGGATTTAAACAAAGAGAAGGATATGATTTCTTCGACACTTACTCATCAGTAACCAGAATAGCATCTATTAGGGTGCTTCTTTCAATTGCTGCCTTACACAATCTTGAGATTCATCAAATGGATGTGAAGACTGCGTTTTTGAATGGGGAATTAGAAAAGAAATTTACATGGAACAACATGAAGGGTTTTTTGCATCGGGTCAAGAGAAAAAGGTGTGTAAATTAGTCAGGTAATTGTATATACTTAAGCAAGCTCCAAAAAATGGCAAGTTAAATTTGATAACATGATGTTATCAAATGGTTTCAGAATCAATAAGTGTGACAAATTTGTTTATGTCAAAGGTACATCAAATGCATATGTCATTGTATTTCTATATGTAGATGAATTGATAATGGGTAGTAGTCATGATTTAATCATGGACACAAAAATAATGTTCAAAAGAAATTTTGACATGAAAGACATGGACAATGCGGATGTAATCCTGGGTATTAAAATTCGTAGAACTCAAAATGGAATTATCTTGTCACAATCTCACTACATTGAGAAAGTGCTCAAGAAATTCAATGCCTTTGATGGTCCTATATGCAGGACATCCATTGATCTGAGCATAAATCTGATTGCTAACAAATCAGAACCAGTAGCTCAATTACAATATTCACGTGTTATAGGAAGTCCGATGTACTTGAGAAATTGTACTCGTCCAGACTTGGCCTTTCCAGTCAACATGTTGAGTAGGTATACGTGCAATCCTAGTAATGTACATTGGACTGCTTTGAAAAGGGTTTTAAAATACTTAAAGTACACTCTAGACTATGGGATACACCACTCGAGATACCCGTCTGTACTCTAGGGATATTGTGATTGAAGATAATAGAGAGTCTAAATCAACTAGAGGATATGTCTTGTGCATTTGAGGTGGAGCTGTTCTTTGGAAATCCACAAAGCAGACATGTATAGCTCAATCCACCATGGAATATGAGTTTTATCTTTAGATAAAGCTCGTGAAGAAGTTGAATGGCTTCGGAACTTTTTGGAGGATATTCCGTGTTGGTATAAGCATGTGCCACCTGTGATGATTCACTGTGATACTCAAGCGGCTATAGGAAGGACACAGAGCCTTATGTATAACCGAAAGTCTCGTCATATTCGTCGAAGACATAATATCATTATATAATTGATCTCAAATGGTGTAATATCCATAGACTATGTAAAGTCAAAGGATAATCTTGTTGATCCCTTTACAAAGGGACTTGACCGAGCTAAATTGGAATTATTGCTAGAGGGAATGGGTTTAAAATCCATAAATTTAAAGAAGGATCATAGTGGTAATCCAACCATGCTGAATGGGGATCCCATGAACTTGGTTCAAAGGAAAAAACTAAGCTATGTGAATTCAGTAGAGCACTTGGAACAATTTGTTGTTCAAAGCTCATCCTTAGAAAGCAATCCAAGTGTTGTTACCTGAGAATTATGGTGAGGATAAGTTATAATCACTTTTAATGAATCCCAAACCTATAAGGTGGAGTATTGCAGGGTACTCTTGATGGGAGGTCACCTATATAAGTGTGAAGTGAGGTCCACTTCAAATGTAAACACTTATGAATCCAAAGTGTTGTCCATGGCCAAAAGGACACAACAGAAGAACGGAAATGTGCTGAGAACTTGTTGTGGGCATATCATTGTCTCGGTATACACTATGAAAGAATAGTTCAAGGCATCACGTCCACTAGGCCGTCAGTATACCCGATGATATTTACTAAAGGAAGATTCAAAGCCACAAGTTACATATCCTGATACAAGAAGAACTCATGAGGACTGAGCAAAAGAGTCTGCATTCATGCATGCATTAATTTCCACTCATGTGGGGATTGTTGGAAAAAATCAATTTTAATTGGTTTTTTAATGGCTCAAATATTTAATTTATTTGAAATTAAATTTTCCATGATTAATCTACCTTTGGAGTAGATAATCGTAGTATATCTAATTTCTCAAAATAAAATTTTGGTGAGTGAGAAATTAATTAATGAAATTAGTCATTTGAAATGGCATTTGGAAATGAATGGGAATATGAAGAATCCCATCCCACATTGGATATGTGATGAAGTTTAATACACTTAATAAAGTGAAGAGAGTTGGATGGTGTACAATATGACCAAGACTATGCACTTAGACTTGGAGTTGACTACACCACACGTGAGCGCACGTGCGCCCGCCGGCCCATCCGGCCGGCCGGCTCAGCTCTGCTTGAGCTCGGGCTCTGGCTCGTGGACCGTGGACCGTAGACCGTGGACCTTGGACCTTGGTTCTTGGAAATTGGTCTTTGGGATGGTATATGGGTGGTCTTTGGATTCTTGGGCTTGGGCACAAATATTATTGGGATGGTCTTTGGGGTCTTGGGCGTGGGCACAAATATTATTTTTTTGGTGCCAAGCAGACCTGAATTTTACTCGAAATTATCAGAAGCATGTATACATTCATACAGTTTGCTCAGCTCTCGCACAGTTCAAGTTCTTTGGAGCTTCGTTTCTGGTGTGCTACAGAACCGAAGACGTTAGTCGTTGTATCTTTGGGGATAATACGTGAAAACCGTCAGCACTATACGGGACTAATTATCTTGCGGAAATATATCAATCGCCTCGGCTTCAGATTATTATTATTCCTGTATTTTCAGTCTCTATTTTTCAGTAGTACTGTTCAATATATTTTTGTTTTCCGTTTTAATTGTAATTTTCGATTTACCGAAAAGAACAAGAACAACAATATGATATTTACCCAAACCAGCCCATCCCACACCATGAACCCAGGCTCTCAAATCTCAACCTAGAACATGCTGATCAAGCTCCTAACTCCCCACAAGTATGGTCCTACCCCAGGACCAAACACCCAATTGTTAAGTCTCCAATGGAGGCTGAAGCCAAATAACAACACGCAACCCGCTCCTCAAGGCTTCAAAACCTTGTTGCGGAATTGTTGCAGCGCTCGGAAGTCAGGCTTCATACGAGCCTTCAAATATCTTATTAAAGACCACAACATCACTTTGGCAGCTGTAATGGAAAACCAAATAAGTGGGGAGTCGGCAGCCTCAGTCTGCCGCAAAATTGGGGTTAATTCCTGTTGAACAAATTATTTTGATGATGGACGTTTACAAAACATTTAAACAAAAATCAACAAAATGGCGTGAATCTCATCGAAGACAATATTTTCAGAACACAAATAGCGCACGCTACACATATGTGTTAACGCACGCTATATGGATAAAATTAACGCACGCAAAAAGGTGCCTAGCGCACGCTATCTGTTCCATGTTTAAAAACGACAGTAAAAACAGTGAGTTCTGGATTGAAAAAGGAACAACAGGTAACGCATGCTAAGAAGAAATTTGCGCACGCTATGAAAAAGAGTAACGCACGCTATGGGATATAATTACGCATGCTACCTGTTAGTGTATCCGAGACAGAAAGCTCTAAAGTTTAAATAAAGCAACAGGTAACGCACGCTACAATGAAGACTGATGCACGCTACCTGAAGACCATTAGCGCACGCTATCTACTACATGTTAGCGCACGCTAACTGTTTAAAATACTACCATTAGTCATTCAACCGTTGAATCCACAAAGTCAACACAAGAATCTCGCTCAAATCTGGAAAGCATATCTTTAACGTCGCTAGGAATGATTATTAGCGCACGCTAAGTTAAAAATTTATCCATTGGAAAGAGACGTTAAGAGACAAGCCCGTTTCATGTCAACGTCAGAAGAAAAGTTGGTTGACTAAGCCGTTAGTACATGAAACGCATAAGAGTTAGCGAACGCTAAACTCCACAAATCAGTAACGGCTATAAGGCTCAAAATGCCTATTAATACCATCACATTTGGAATGGCTGAACACACTGTTGTGCGGCGATTAATATGCCTCGATGGCGATCGGCATAATGGTCTGAGAGCCAACCATAGAAAACATACGCTGGGCAAACACCCAGCAGTCGGCACCCACGGCGATCATCTTTTGGTATCTGGCGATCGTCTATGATGTCCGACCATAGACAATCGTCTCGTGCCACGTATGAATCCAGCATCCGTCAAAGTCGTCGAAGACCGAATCTTGGACGGAGACCCACGTGCATATCCACAAAAGGCGCCGCAAGATAAGGCCTTTGACCCCAGCCTGTCACCTACCAACAGGCCCGCCGAAAGGTACAAAGTGGGTCCTCCCCGGACAGCGACTCAGGACGCGTGCAGGCTTCCCATTGGCTCGCACAGCTGGCTGCCAGCAGCAGCCTCGAACTTTAAGGGAACAGCCCCACGTGACGGGGCGATCGCCCACCTTATTCTAATATAGAAAACGGCGGTCGTCCGCGATCGCCGGAGAAGACCCAGCAACCTTGTCTCCTATAAATAGGAGGCTTACAACAGTGGCCTAAGATCATCGGGAATACAGTGAAAAACGCACAGAGAGAATAAAGACTCATCTGGCAATTACTTACACATTCATAGTGATATTCATACACACTTACAGAACATCTAAAGCAAAAACTCACAGAGCTTCATATCTGGTTCTTCCGGCAATCTACACGCTTTACAGCTTAGATAACTAGAACTCTTTACACTCATTGTAATAGATTCTAACATTAATATTTGAATTCCAAGTCCAAAGTATCTATATTAATAACATCTCGCGAGAGCATTCAAGCCCGGGATTAACAACCCCGGCAAACCTTGTGTTATTTATTTTCCCACGGAAGTGTTCTCGCATTCGTTTGTTACTCGATCATTCCAGCAACATTATATCCGGATAATATTTTGGGTAACAACAATTGGCGCTAGAGGAAGGGGATCTAACTTACATTTTTATTCCGACCGTCTCGAAGAACACTCACTGTTCTCAGGACATATACTTGAAGAAACACTCACTGTTCTTCAAAGAAAAGCCTTCAGAAACATGACATCTGCCACGACTTCCAAAAGAGCCACCCTGCGATCTGCCGGAAATCTCATTCCGGCCTGCATCAATCCCACTTACGGCGGAAGGTGGCCGCGCGACGCTAGGCTCACTCCCGCCCCGAGGGACGGTCCTAGCCTCTCACTCGATCGCCTGCATCATGGAATGATTGAGGAGGCTATAGCCATCCTCAGGGAGTGACGGAGGGCATGCGACTCGCCCATCATTACTCCGTCAACCATCCGCCGAGCAGGCAAGCGGAAGCTCAAGGGGATATATGTTGAGAAATCAACATAAAGCCCCGAGCCGCAAGAAAAGGCTCTCGTAAGGCGGGATGATTCCGTCTTCAGCCGCCTAGGGAGCGATACCTCATGGCGACCCGGGCACTCGGGCCCCAGCCAGGAGACATCGGAGGCCGAATCCGTTACCAGGAGTTCGGCATATCCAACTCCCAGGAGACAAACCGGCCATCGGGCCCCCGCTCGCCCGAGGACTGAGCCCGTTGGCGGCGAACTCATCATCCACCATGGGGCCAGGGGATCAGTGCATGATCGCCTTGGTTCGCGCTCCGGGAGCCAATCAGCGAGCAGTCAGGCTACGGCGATGGCTGCCATGCAGTGCCAGCTCAACGAAATGAAGGCGCTCCTAGAAACTGGGGCAGGCGCCAGGAGATCGATCACTGGACCGAGTGAACCACTCGCGATCCAGATCGAGCTCGCCCCAGTTCAACCGAAGATCGCTCCCCCACAAACACCTCTATATGAGGGGAGATCGGATCCGGAGACCCATTTGAGCAAATTCCGGATTTACATGACCGGATGCGGAGCATCAGATGCGACGAAGTACCGAATGTTCCCATTAACATTGGGCGACCTCGCCCACAAGTGGTACATCTCACTACCACCTCGCTCAATCAATTGCTTTGAGAAGCTGGCGAACGACTTCACGTCGTACTTCGCCGCCAAAGTTGCTCGCCCAGAAGGCCCCCACCACATGATGAAAATCAGGCAGGGGAAGGACGAGCCCGATGAATATTACATCGACCGGGTGGACGAAATAGTCCTCACCGGCGAGCCCATTAGCAACGATCTCGCTCTCTACTCAGTCCTAGGGGGATTCTACGGCCACTCGCCCATGTTCAGGCACCTCACAAAGGACATCCCCCCGACGTACTCGATCTTCCGCGTCAGGGCCGCTAATTTCCTGGCCAGGCAGAGGATGCTCACCCTCCGCTTAGGCGAGGGATCTTCCAGAGAAGGGAAGGCGCCATCCCACGTCCAGAAGAAGGCGGTCGCCAAGCCCAGAAAGGCGGTCGCAAAGCCGCCTGGTGAGTTCAAAGCCTTCGAGGATGTGGAGGTTCACCTCCTCCGCAACCTCAACTTATCTCCGGCCCACATCTTTAACGCCATCAAGGGGCGTGAGTGGCTTAACAAGCCAAAGCCAATAAGGGACCACGGTCATCTTGACCGCAGCAAATTTTGTGCCTACCACAAGAGTCCCGGCCACAACACCAGCCAGTGCCGCAACCTCCTCAGACAACTCTGGCGACTGTTTGAGGAAGGCAAATTGGACAACTTGGTCACCAAGCCAGAACCTCGGACAGAGAGGACCAGAGGGCGCGAGCGCCGACAAAACGATGGGATCCCTCCCAATCCGGTCGCCAGGATCGAGCAAAACGAGCCGGAGTATTCCGACGAATCAATTCCTCCGATCAACCCTGGCGGCCGGATCAATATGCTTCAGGCAGGAGGTGGAAACCTCGGGGGCCTTTCCCCAGTTTCCACCATGTCAAACAGAAAGAGAAAGGCCGAACTGAGGGCGTTCGCCGGGGTCCATGTCTTGGTACCTCCAGAGCCAACCATCTCTAAAGACGCGCTCATCACTTTCTCCAACAAGGATAGGGAGGGAGTGCAGTGCCCCAAAGAGGATGCATTGGTGATCTCTGCATGTATCCTTGGGAAAATGGTCGATCGAGTGCTGGTTGACAATGGGAGCTTCTGCAATATCATATTCAAATCCACACTGGACCAGCTCGGCAACCTGACCAAGTTCATCAAGCCGTTCGACACCGTGCTTCAAGGGTTCGGCGACAGCACAGTCCAAGCCTACGGAAGGATCAAGCTCTCTGTCGAGCTAACATGTTACTATGATTCCAAGGTTAGGATTACTAGGAACCTAAATTTTGTAATCATAGATAGGCCCAGCATCTATAATGGGTTCCTAGGTCGTCCATTTTTAGAAACCTTCGAGGCTGTCGCCTCTTCTTTCTTTTACTGTATCAAATTCCCCACTGCCGATGGGACGGTCGGTACTGTAAAAGGAGATCAGCTAATGGCAAAGAAATGTTTGAATTACTCCTATGTCGTAACTTCTTTCAATACTTCCCATGCTATTTGTAACATCGAGACGATCGACAATCAACCGATGGAGATCGACGAGCCAAACACATCATACCAATCCGACTCAGAGGACGCCATCTCACATCGTTCAACAGACGACATCGAGCCAAGGATCGGTTTCGAGCCAAGTCTCGACATCGATCCAAGGATCGAGTCCAGAAATCGTTCCAAACGAGAAGCGACCGTCCCCATTGAAGAGTTAGAGAGTGTAACGATAGACCCGGCTCGTCCAGAACGGGAAGTACAGATCGGCGCAAGTGTTGGTCTTGAGTTAAAGGAGGATCTGATCAACTTACTACGTAAGAACATCGGAGTCTTTGCCTGGTCGCATCAAGATATGGTTAGCATAAGTCCTGAACACGCTTGCCACTATCTAAAGATCGACCCGGCAAGGAAGCCTGTTCACCAGAAACGTAGGAAATTCGGTCCCGAGAAGTACGCAACACTCGACATAGAAGTAAAAAAGCTTCTCGATAACAAACTTATCGGAGTAGCTACAGACCAGCCACAGTGGGTCACCAACGCGGTGCTCGTCAAAAAGCCGAACAGCTCATGGAGGTTATGCATCGACTTCACCGACCTCAACGTGGCATGTCCAAAAGACCACTTTCCGATGCCTCATATTGATCACTTGGTCGATAGTACAGCAGGTTGCGAAATGATGTCGTTCATGGATGCCTTCACCGGATACCATCAAATCCCGATGGCGGATAAAGACATAAAGCACACATCTTTCCACACGGAAAAAGACATATACTTTTGGGTCCGAATACCGTTCGGCTTGAAGAATGCGGGGGCAACCTACCAGCGTCTAGTCAACGGAATGTTCGCAAATCAGATCGGCAAGACCATGGAGGTCTACATTGACGACATCGTGGTCAAAAGCCTCAAGAAGGAAGACCACCTCAATGACCTTGCCGAGACTTTCGCCATCCTCGATAAGTTCAACATGAAACTGAACCCCAAGAAATGCAACTTCGGGGTGAGCTCCGGAAAATTCCTGGGGCACATCGTGAGTCAAAGGGGGATCGAGGCAAACCCCACCAAGATCCAGGCGATCCTAGACATGCAGGAGCCACGGAATGTCAAGCAGGTGCAACGCCTCACAGGTTGTCTGGCTGCTCTCAACCGTTTCGTATCTCGGCTCGGGGATAAAAGCAAGCCTTTCTTCGCGACCATAAAGAACAAGAAGTTCTCATGGACGAAGGAGAGTCAAATAGCGTTCGCCAAAATCAAGGAGTATCTATCTAACCCCCAGATCTTAGCAAAGCCGATCTCCGGCGAAAAGCTATTCCTTTACCTGGTGGCCTCGGAAGTCGCGCTGAGCGCTGTATTAGTGCGAGCAGAGGGGCAGACCCACTTGCCGATCTACTTCATTATCCAAGCGCTCCACGACGCAGAAACGCGATACACACCTCTGGAGAAGATCGCCTACGCTCTAGTCATGAGTGTTCGCAAGCTAAGAGCCTACTTCTTCGAACATCAAGTGGAGGTTCTGACGACTCTCCCTCTGAGACAAGTTCTACACCGACCAGACACCAATGGGCGACTCCTCAAGTGGTCACTGGAGATCGCCCAATACGGTATCACGTACGCTCCTCGCACAGCGATCAAAGGCCAAGCTCTGGCAGACTTCGTGGTGGAATTAACATTCCCTCACAGTCCGACCTAGATCGGCCGCCCTGCCTGGAAGCTATACGTGGATGGCTCGGCGACCAATTCGCGAGCAGGGGCAGTGATTGTCCTCATCAGCCCCGATGCGCAAAGTTTCACAAATGCTGTGCGTTCTGGGTTTCGTGCGACCAACAATGAAGCCGAGTACGAAGCCTTAGTAGGCGGGCTCGATCTAGCCCTCGCCCTTGATGTTCGTCGCCTCCATATCTTCATGGACTCCCTCTTGGTCGTGAACCAAGTCAAGGGAGAATATGAGGCGCGCGGCGAACAGATGGTCAAATACCAAGAATTGGTCGCCGAAATGTGCACGAAATTTGAGGAAGTGCTAATCGAACAAGTCCCGAGAGAGCACAATTCCCAGGCCGATGCCCTATCCAAGCTAGCGTCGTCAGATGGGGAAGCCGATTTCTCTAACATCCAAATAACAAAATCGGCAAAACCGGCGATCGACAGAAACCTGATTACCATGGTCACCGTCGCCGAGGAGAACTGGATGACTCCTTTCATTAAATACTTAAAGGACGGGATGGTCCCCGACGATCGTATCAAAGCTCGCTCCAACTTTCGTGCAACCAGATACACCATACTGGACGACCGGCTTTACAAGCGAGCTTTCAGCCTTCCCCTCCTCAAGTGCATTACGCCGGAGGAAGGCCAGCTCGTTTTAGCCGAGATCCATGATGGGATCTGTGGAAACCATGCTGGCGGACGAGCTCTCATCCACAAAACAACCAGGCAAGGTTTTTTCTGGCCTTCGCTTCAGAAAGATGCGATCGCCTATGCCAGATCGTGTCATAGGTGTCAAGTAATGGGCCCAAACATCAAGATCTCCCCCGAGCAGCACACCTCGATGTACAGCCCATGGCCATTCGCCCAATGGGGCATCGACCTCATAGGTCCCTTGCCGACGGCGCCAGGGGGCTATAAGTTTGCCATCGTAAGGGTCGATTATTTCACTAAATGGGCTGAGGCCGAACCACTCAACAAAATCGGCCAAGAACAAGTAATTAAGTTCATTTGGAAAAATATCATATGCCGATTCGGCCTGCCCCAGGCAATAATCTCCGACAACGGAAAGCAGTTCGATGGCTTAGAAGTCATGCAATTCTGCGATAAGTGGGGAATCAAAAAGTTGTTCTCGGCCCCCTATCACCCTCAGACGAACGGGCAGGTAGAAGCCGTAAACAAAATCCTCAAACACATGATTAAAGCACGACTCGAGTCCAGGCAAGGACGATGGGCGAGCGAGCTACCAGACGTTTTGTGGTCTTATCGAACGACGACCCGAAATTCAACCGGTGAAACCCGATTCGCCCTCGCCTTCGGAACAGAAGCGGTGATCCCCTCCGAGATCGCCGTCCTCAGCCACCGAACCGAACAAGAGATGACGACAGACAATGATGTGGCCCGGCGGATCGACCTTGACATGCTCGAAGAACGACGACTGACCTCAGAAATGAGGAACACAATCCATAAAAGGAGATCCGAGAAGTTCTTCAATTCGAAAGTCAAGGAAAGACGTTTCCAAGTGGGCGATCTCGTCCTCATAAAGGTCCAGACCCACACAGGTGTCTTTGGCCCGAATTGGGAAGGCCCCTTCAGGATATCTAGATGGCTAACTAGGGGAGCCTACGAACTTGAACACCCTGACGGCACTCCAGACCAATATCCCTGGAACGCCATACATTTGAAGAAATACTACCCATGAAAACTCTGTATTTAGTTTCAGTTACCCAATGTACAAAGAAGTATAATGAGATTTTCCAATCCCATCTATATGATTCACCTCGACAAAAACAAACAGCTGAAAATAGGACGGCTCGCTCGCCCTACAAAAGGTCATCGTCTTAACGTGACAGACCTATGCAAGCGATCGTCCCTACAAGCATAACGTATACCGTCGAGGGTCATCATTCAACTTGGCGATCCGAGGTAGAAATAGTGCAGCCGTGGGCCTGGAGGTCGATGGAACCAATAGCTTCGTCCAGGCATGGTTCCATTAGGCTGCGATCGCTCGCCCTTCGTTTAAATACGAGGCGGGCGTAGCCGAAGGACCCTCCAATTTGTGGACACGTTCGCGCACCCTCAAAGTACACCATCTAACATGATGTACCCGGACAAGGCGGCGCGTCCCTACCCCATCACAACGTATACCGTCGAGGGTCGCCATCTAACATGCCGACCCGAGGTAGAAAAGTGCTAACAAGCCACGGACGTGGAGTCGAATAAACCAACGACACCCCGTGCAAGGACTCCTCCAGACCAAGACCGCTCGCCTTTTGTTTAAATACAAGGCGGGCGCAGCCTAACGGAGGACCCTAACAAAAAAGTGAGCCGCGGGACAGTCCCTCGCACATAAAGACACGGATACGGAGGTCGGTCGATCGAACACTGCGACCGTTCACGGTTCTTCAGATTCGGCAAAACTGAAGATAGCTCACCAAACATACTATTTTTGTTCCCTTACTTACAATAAGTAAACAAAAACAAGGGGCAAAGAAGTGGAGCTAGTCCTAAATGCGATCGGAAGGAAGGGACCGTACCCGATCGGCCTCGTTCAAACACACGCAGGATGATCGGTTTTGTTCGACAATATTTACAAGTATGAATTTCCAAGCATGTCAATACATTCAACATTCAAACAATCGATCGGGCGAACAAGGCATCAGAAGCAATTATATACACACTTGTATAAATTCACATGCAAACATTCAAAGGCGATCGCACATGGAAAGAATCAGATGCGACAAAAGGAGTATTTTATTCAAATCAAGAAATTCGTACAAATACAAGCCCGAAGGCAGTAGAAGAAAAGGCAGAAAATTACAAAGCGATGGAAGATAAAAATCGCTCAGGCTCCCCCCGGCTGGTCTTCGCCCCCAGGTGGCGGATCGGCACGCGCTCCCTCATCGGCCTCAGGATAAATGAGTTTATCCAGGATACCAACTCAAGTCGATCCCCAAGTTGGTGAGGTCGAGGATCGGCAGGGAAAATTCCGGATGCAAAGGGTGCTCGAGTGCGTAGGCCTTGAAGCTCTCCATCATAGGACCGACCTCGATCCCTACCTTCTTGGCGGCTCGGACAGCATCGACGTAGGCCATATAGTAGGCAAACTCGTCGATGAGTGCTACATTAAGGTAGGGATCGGTCTTGATCGCCTTGATCTGCCCTTTCAAATCCGAAGTCGTCTTCTCAGCATCCGCTAGCTCGACCATCTTGGCGGCCAATTCTCCCTTTTCTTTCTCCAGTTCCCCCTTCGCCTTCTCCAGCTCGCCGTTGAGACGATCCACTGTGATGTGAATCAAGATATTATGAAGAACCCGGATGAGGACTTGAGCATGCCGACTGGACCAATAACGAGGTCTCGATCAAAGAAGTTCAAAAATAATTTATCGACACTCATCATTGATATGTTTAAAAATAACTATGTTATCAAAGACAACAAATTCGTGAGTAGTGTCGAAGTTGTCGAACAATAAGTTTTTCGTTTATTTTATCTTGGTGTATTTTAATTTGAATTGTATTTCTTGAGTTGTATTTTTATATTTTGAGTTGTATATAATCAAGTCGTGTAATATTAATGTCGAAGACGATCGGAAAAGACGAACAAACAAACAAGGATCAAATTCCCGCGCGTAAGACTGACACGCAGCAGTCTCGTATTTTGGCCATAACTTACTCGTCTGAAATCCGATTCAGGTGATTCAGGTGTCTATGGAAAGTTAAGAAAGAGAGCTACAAATATTGTTCAGACCATAGGACCAAATTCGGAGACATTGGAGCTCAGAAATGATAAAACAGACAGCATCGGATTTATGGTGACTTGTTGTCCTTGTTTTCACACCTTAAAATCTTGGTCTTTGATATTTTGTCACCTAAACATATGTTGACTGACTTTGTATCAGATTTTAGGATCTTTGAATGTTGATTTTTCTATTTTGTAGGTTTCTAGTTGTTTCCTTGTTCACACTAGAGTTAGGTGTAAGATTTTGGCTATAAATAGCCTTGAAGTTTCATTGTAAGAGGACACCAAAGATTTTATGAATTTGAGAGTGTTTGTATTAACAAACCTTTGTGAGTGCTTTCTTGTTTTGTTGAGTGTGTCTCCAAAACATCCCTTGTGTGATTTATATACTTATCAAGTGCAATCTTGTTAGTATTTATATTCCACCCCTTCCGAGTTGCTACGGCGTGTCACGTAGAGGTTTGGAAGTAAAGC
Source organism: Orobanche coerulescens (assembly GCA_033398695.1). Classification (NCBI taxonomy): domain Eukaryota; kingdom Viridiplantae; phylum Streptophyta; class Magnoliopsida; order Lamiales; family Orobanchaceae; genus Orobanche; species Orobanche coerulescens. Next base: position 13,634,099 of record CM065815.1, on the reverse strand, counting down.
CCCATTTTGCTTATTTTGGAAACATCCTGGGAACGAATTCATCTAGCGGTGTCGGTTACCATAGCGTGTCGTGTGGGGGTCGCATCAGTTGGCTTCGGAGCTCGGTTATTCCAAAACTAAGTGGTATCATCTATTTTCCTTCATTACCATAATCTTCCTATCTTATCATCCTATTATTTCCTTTATCTTTTAAATCTTCCATCTTCTTCACACACAAAAAAAAAAAGAAAAAAAAAAAAAAAAAAAAAAGAAAAAAAAAATGTCAGGAACCGAAGGAAACGAGCAAAATCTTATCCTTCAAAATATTGTACAACAACTTGCTCAAATAGTCAGAAGACTAGATAAACAAGAGGAAACAATTGCTACTCTTACGAAGGGTAGAGAAGAGGAGCCCGTACGAAGGGGACCGGAACCCATTCGATTTGGAGGCTATGATGATGAAGATTCGATGAATTCCGAGGAGGAAACTCCGAGGTTTGTACATCGAGGAGGGCGAGAAGGACGAGGAGGAAGGAGAGAGTATGAAGGAAGACGAGGAAGATATGTCCGAAACGAGGAGGATCGGAATATGGGAAACATCAAAATGAAAATCCCATCTTTCGAAGGGAGAAGTGATCCGGACACATATCTCGATTGGGAAAGGAAGGTGGAGACCATTTACGATTGCCACAACTATTCCGATGAGAAGAAAATGAGGTTAGCAATAACCGAATTTTGAATATGCAAGCATTTGGTGGGACCAACTTGTGACGGAGAGAAGGAGGAGTCGGGAGAGACCGGTTAGCGGTTGGGAAGAATTGAAGGTTGTTATGCGGAAAAGATTTGTTCCTAATTACTATCTTAAGGAACTATTTTCTCGCTTACAAACTTTAAAACAAGGCTCGAGAAACATTGAAGATTTTCGAAAGGAAATGGAGATGTTGATGATCCGAGCCAATGTTCGGGAATCGAGAGAGGCCACCATGGCGCGGTTTTTACACGGGATGAGAGCCGATATAGCTAAAGAAGTTGACAAACAACACTTTGTTGAATTCGAGGACATGGTATATGCGGCGGTAAAAATCGAGCGGAGCTTACGAAGAGGGAGCAATAACAACTATTCCACGGGATACTCTACCCCTTGGAAACAACAATCTCAAGTAAGTTCAGACAAATTTAAAAATTTTGATAAAAGAGAAGGGAGTGTCTTAAAAGGAAAGTTTGAAGTTGGGAGCACTAGCAAACCAAAATTTGATGGGAAACCTAAACCCGTCGAAAGCACCCAAAGGAGAAACCGGGACATCCAATGCTATAAGTGCCAGGGTCGTAGACATATAGCATCCGAATGCACCAACAAACGGGTGATGGTACTTCGGGATGGGGAGATTGAAACGGAAAGCGAAAAAGAAGAAGAAGAAGAGACAAGAGAGGTGGAGAGTGATGATGAGACGTATGAGTATGCACCCGCACTTGTTGTTCGGAGGGTGTTAAGTTCTCAAGCAAAAGAGGAGGAAGTTAACGAACAAAGAGAAAATCTATTTCACACACGTTGTTTTATTAAAAATAAAAATTGTAGTGTGATAATAGATAACGGGAGTTGCACTAATGTCATTAGCGCTATGCTAGTGGAAGAACTCGATCTCCCAACAAGAAGACACCCTAAACCGTATCGTTTACATTGGCTAAATGATTGTGGGGAAGTTCGAGTTAATAAACAGGTACTAGTGGCTCTCACCATCGGAAGGTATCAAGACAAAATCCTATGTGATGTCGTTCCGATGCATGCTTGCCATATCTTGTTGGGAAGACCATGGCATTTTGATCGAGATGCTACTTTGAGCGGAAGGAAAATCGTTACTCATTCGAGAAGGACGGAAAGAAAATTACCTTAGCTCCCATGACTAAGGTACAAATACAAGAAGATCAACTTCGTCTTGAAAAGGAAGTTGAAGGAAAATCGAGAAAAGAAAAGGAAAAGAAAAATGAAAAAAATGAAAAAAGCGAGAAAAATGAAAACAATGACAAAAGCGAGAAAAATGAAAAAAATGAAAAAAATGAGAAAAATGAAAAAAATGAAAAAATGAGAAAAATGAAAAAATGAAAAAATGAAAAAAGAAAGAAAAAGAAAATTTGAGAAAATGCATGCTTGTAAGTGCAAAGGAACTTGAAGAAGATATCAAGGAAAATGCACCCATATACTTGATTATTTTCCGAAAAGTTTGCGCTACTACTAACTCCCGAACCGGATAATTCCGAAGTTCTATTGAATCTTTATTGCAGGAATTTGTTGATGTTTTTCTGAAGAACTACTGTGGTTGCCACCAATCCGAGGGATTGAACATCAAATAGACTTTGTGCTCGGAGCGGTCATTCCAAATAGACCGCATACCGACACAACCCCGAAGAGACCAATGAAATCCAAAGACAAGTCGAGGAGTTGTTAAGTCTTGGGTATATCCGGAGAGTCTAAGTCCTTGTGCCGTTCTGTGATCGTCGTGCCAAAGAAAGATGGAACGTGGAGAATGTGCACCGATTGCCGAGCGGTAAACAATATCACGGTTAAGTATCGACACCCTATTCCAAGGTTAGATGATATGTTAGATGAATTACATGGTTCATGTGTTTTCACTAAAATCGACCTAATGAAAGGATATCACCAAATTCGTATGAAAGAAGGAGATGAATGGAAAACGGCTTTCAAAACTAAATACGGATTATACGAATGGTTGGTAATGCCCTTTGGACTAACGAACGCACCAAGTACTTTTATGAGATTAATGAATCATGTTTTACGTGCATACATCGGAAAATTCGTTGTTGTATACTTTGATGATATACTCATTTACAAGAAAATGTTGAAGAACATGTTGAACATTTAAGATTAGCTTTAATTACCTTGAGAAGGGAACAATTATATGCTAGTCTTAAGAAATGTACTTTTGCATGAATGAAGTTATTTTTCTTGGATATGTCGTTAGTCCGACGGCATAAAAGTTGATGAAGAAAAGGTTAAGGCTATCCGAGAATGGTTAGACCAACGAACGCGTCCGAGGTAAGAAGTTTCCATGGCCTAGCAGGTTTTACCGACGCTTCGTAAAAGATTTTAGCACAATTGCAGCCCCATTAAACGAACTTGTCAAGAAACATGCTAAGTTTAATTGGGAAATGAACAAGAAAAAGCATTTAACACTGAAAGATAAATTGTGCACCGCACCTGTCTTAGCATTACCTAATTTTTCTAACACTTTTGAAATTGAGTGTGATGCTTCAGGAGTAGGAATAGGAGCAGTATTAATGCAGGGAAAAAGGCCGATAGCCTATTTTAGTGAGAAACTTGGAGGAGCTACATTGAATTACCCGACCTATGACAAGGAATTGTATGCTTTGGTTCGAGCCCTACGTACGTGGCAACACTACCTATGGCCTAAGGAGTTCGTGATTCATACCGATCATGAATCCTTAAAGCATCTCAAAGGACAGGTAAATTGAGCAAGAGACATGCCAAGTGGTTAGAGGAAATTGAATCCTTTCCTTACATCATCAAATACAAACAAGGTAAGGAAAACATTGTCGCGACGCTTTGTCAAGAAGGTATGTATTACTCAATACACTTTCTTGTAAACTTTTGGGATTTGATTTATTGAAAGAAGCATATGAGGGGGATAAAGATTTCCATGATATTTATGTCGCTTATAGAAAAAAGGAGTAGAAAAATTTTATCGGGATAATGGATTCTTGTTCCGTGAAAATAAACTTTGCATTCCTTTTTGTTCAACACGGAATTATTGGTAAGAGAAGCACATAGTGGAGGTCTAATGGGACATTTTGGGATTTCTAAAACTTACGAAATATTGCATGAACATTTCTTTTGGCCAAAAATGAAACATGATGTTTTTAAAGTTGTAAATTCATGCATTGTTTGTAGGAAAGCAAAATCGCGAGTGTTACCGCATGGTTTGTATATGCCACTTCCGACCTTCCGAACCTTGGGTTGATCTTTCTATGGACTTTGTATTAGGATTACCTGGGCGAAATCCGGTTGTGACTCCATTTTTGTTGTAGTTGATAGATTTAGCAAAATGGCACACTTCATTGCATGTCATAAAACGGACGACGCCACACATATTGCTAATCTATTTTTCAAAGAAATTGTTCGTTTGCATGGTATGCCCAAAAGCATCGTATCCGATAGAGATACCAAATTTTTGAGTCATTTTTGGAGAGTCTTATGGGCAAAATTGGGGACGAAATTGCTTTATTCTACAACATGTCATCCCCAAACTGATGGTCAAACCGAGGTTGTTAACCGAACGCTTGGTCAATTGTTGCGAACTATTGTTAACAAAAATTTGAAAAATTGGGAAACATCTTTACCATTTATCGAGTTTGCCTATAATCGAACCGTACATTCTACTACGACATTTTCGCCATTTGAAATCGTGTATGGTTTTAATCCAATAACTCCTTTAGACTTGTTGCCTATTCCAATAGATGACAGGAGTAACCTTGATGGCAAGAAAAAGGCGGAGATGGTGAAGCAATTACATGCCAAAGTTCGTGAACAAATTGAGAAGCGCAACGAACACAATGCAAGAATGAAGAACAAGGGACGTAAACAAGTACTCTTTGAACCAGTGATTGGGTTTGGGTTCATTTGAGGAAAGAACGATTTCCGCTTCAAAGAAAATCCAAGCTAATGCCAAGGGAGATGGACCGTTCCAGATCTTAGAGCGGATTAACGACAATGCCTATAAAGTAGATCTACCCGGTGAGTATAATGTTTCCACTACTTTCAATGTTGCCGACTTAAGTCCTTTTGAAATTTGATTCGAGGACGAATCCTTTTGAGGAACGGGGAATGATGTGAATCAAGATATTATGAAGAACCGGATGAGGACTTGAGCATGCCGATTGGACCAATAACGAGGTCTCGATCAAAGAAGTTCAAAAATAATTTATCGACACTCATCATTGATATGTTTAAAAATAACTATGTTATCAAAGACAACAAATTCGTGAGTAGTGTCGAAGTTGTCGAACAATAAGTTTTTCGTTTATTTTATCTTGGTGTATTTTAATTTGAATTGTATTTCTTGAGTTGTATTTTTATATTTTGAGTTGTATATAATCAAGTCGTGTAATATTAATGTCGAAGACGATCGGAAAAGACGAACAAACAAACAAGGATCAAATTCCCGCGCGTAAGACTGACACGCAGCAGTCTCGTATTTTGGCCATAACTTACTCGTCTGAAATCCGATTCAGGTGATTCAGGTGTCTATGGAAAGCTAAGAAAGAGAGATACAAATATTGTTCAGACCATAGGACCAAATTCGGAGACATTGGAGCTCAGAAATGATAAAACAGACAGCATCGGATTTATGGTGACTTGTTGTCCTTGTTTTCACACCTTAAAATCTTGGTCTTTGATATTTTGTCACCTAAACATATGTTGACTGACTTTGTATCAGATTTTAGGATCTTTGAATGTTGATTTTTCTATTTTGTAGGTTTCTAGTTGTTTCCTTGTTCACACTAGAGTTAGGTGTAAGATTTTGGCTATAAATAGCCTTGAAGTTTCATTGTAAGAGGACACCAAAGATTTTATGAATTTGAGAGTGTTTGTATTAACAAACCTTTGTGAGTGCTTTCTTGTTTTGTTGAGTGTGTCTCCAAAACATCCCTTGTGTGATTTATATACTTATCAAGTGCAATCTTGTTAGTATTTATATTCCACCCCTTCCGAGTTGCTACGGCGTGTCACGTAGAGGTTTGGAAGTAAAGCCCCATTTTGCTTATTTTGGAAACATCCTGGGAACGAATTCATCTAGCGGTGTCGGTTACCATAGCGTGTCGTGTGGGGGTCGCATCACACTGTCGCCTTCAGCCCGGTCGCCTCCTCTTACGGGGCCGAATGCATCCGGATAGCTTCCGTCACCTGGTCGCGGAACCGATCGGCCACCTCCTTGGACCGGCTAAGCTCCTGCTTCATCCGATCGAGGTCCTGCTTGGCTCGTTTGGCCGTCTCTAAGTATTCCTTCTCCATGGCCTGGATCCGGTTGGCATAGTCGACGTTTTTGTTCCGAGCGGCCTCGAGGTCTTGATGGAGGCGAGCATTAGAGGGTCGCCCCTCATAATCCTTAACGGCTTGGGCGGCCATCGCCGCCGCCTGGAGAGTCAGGGCGAACGTCGCCTGCATGGCGTCTCCAGACCGCCGACGAGCAATCGCGTCGAGATCGGTCGTCCAAGCCTTAGGCAGAGAGGTGATGGCCTTCGAGACGTAAGAAGGGACGTCGAGGGACTGGCGCGGAGACATGCTCGCCAGGAAATCCAACACCATCGGCGAGACGTACGGATCAGCAAGACGGACCCTGCAACACAAACAAAAGAAACAAAGGAGTTAGTATATGCCTTACACAAATTGCCTAACTCGGAAAGATCAAACAGGTCCTACCTGTTGACCAACTCGGGGTCGCGGCCAAAATAGGGCTTGCCCCGAGGAGTTTCAGCTTCGGCGATCGCCGCAGTCTTTAGGAAGCCGGCCGAGGACCTGGAGCCGGATCCCTCCACCATCGGAACAGCAGAAATAGGCGGCGCGGCAACCGGCGGCTCCAGAATGGATGCGTCCGCCTCAGCAGTCGGCAGGGACTCCTCCGGCCTCCGACTCTTGCGGTTGCGCTGGAGTTGCTCTTCCTCCTGAACTTCCGGCTCGGCGACCGGCACCATAGCAGGCCTCACCGCAGGGACGGGGCGAGACGTAGTCGCAGGGGCACAACCCGTCTTCTTTCCCTGGTGAAGACGACCCAAGAGTCTGGGGTTTGACATCGCAATCTCTCTCGGTGGCTCGGCGTAGCGGGGGAAATAGATCTCTGTCAAAGAAGAAATTCAGTCAAGTAAGACATCTGCTTCAAATCAGACGATCGTCATGCTGGATAAAGGAAGTAAAAATTCATACCCGGGGCCTTCAGGTGGCGAGGCTAGCGAAACAGTCGAGCTCCCAACCGATGAAGTTCGTGGCTGACTGAGTGAACGTCTATGTAGGAATCCGGCAAGGTGCGAATTCGCTCCCAGACGATCAAGAAATCAAAGGGGAGATCGCCGATCGCTGGAACAAGGGATCCTGCAAAAAGAAAACCAAAATTAGACCAGTTCAAGGTGTATCCAAATAAAGGGAGAGTTGAAACCCTTACTCGGATTCCTCTCCTGAAAATTGGTGGGATATCCAACTCTTCCTCCGGCTTATCGCTCGACGCCGACCTCCATGCTCCGCCGACCCAGCACCATTTTGCCAGGTCGCCGCGAACCTTGTTCGGCACCCCAAGGACCACCCTACCCATGCGACCCTGGATATGGTGGCCTCCGACCGATCCCTTCTGCGCGGTCAGCTTGAAAAGATAGTTCATTTCCAGCGCGGAAGGCAGGCAAAATAGTCGATGACCGCCGAACAATGTCAAGGTACTGATAATCTGCAGCCAGGCGTTCGACGTCAACTGGAGCGGCGCCACATTCCAGGCGACCAACAGATTCGACACGGCGAACGGCAAAGGAAACTGCAATCCGGCCGCCAAGATCATTTTATTGACAGTGACCATACCCCTCGGGAGGCTGGTTGACACGTTCGTTCTCCGAGGGCACGTGCAATGAAACATCAGAAGGAATGTGATATTTCGCCCTCCAGCGACTCAAGTCTTTCCGGGTCGCCGAACTCCGAATCTGACCGAGAGTCCACCGAGAAGGGTCAGCGGCCCGAAACGCCGTCCGCTTCACGTGCTCATAGGGGTGGGCGGCGGAATACGCTTCGAAATCAAATTCAGGACATGGTCCGGCGATCCCCTTCATAAGCTTAGCGAAATCTAAATAAGCAGGGCCAAATACGCTATTCTTTTCCCAAGACAGCCGTACCATTTCATCTTCATCCACCGGCGAGCCCCCCTGCTCCGCCGCCGCCGCTGATCTCGCCACTTCGGCCTCATTGAAGAGCTCTTCAAGTTCCGCGGGCGCAATCCCCGCACGAATGGCCTCGACGTCCGTTTCCAGATGAAGACCCATGGGAATTTCCTCCCGGTCAGGCGAAGCCGCGGCGGCGGAGGAGCTACCGGCCTCGAATGTTTTAGATCCTCCAGACATGTTCTTAAAAGTAAAGGGGGAGAGAAGATTTGTGTTCTTACCTAAAAAGAAGGACGGTCGGAACACAGATCTTCGAAAAATTCTGCAGAGTCTCGACTAAATAGCAAGGGTGCGTGAAGAGTGGAAATGAAGTAGCCCTAGCCCCTTTTATATGCGGGAGCAGGGGTCTCTGTGCAAATAGGCGAAATCTCGAGGGCTGGAGTGCAACCGTCGGGGGGGACACATTAAATGCAACCCTCGAAACCCGCGTACCCATCTTTTCCAGGGCACGCCAGGCAACAAGTCTGACAAAACCATCGGACTCCCCCAATAGTAGCGCGACGCGTGTCCTTGCAACGTTTCGAGAGCCCGCCTTCATTTCCTGCTGATTCCAGCACAAAAGAAGATCGTCCAAATTTGAAATAAGGCGATCGCCAACAGTGCCACCTCACCCCGTGTTTTCAACATCGAAGCGAGCTGGGGGGCAATTGTTGTGCGGAGATTAATACGCCTCGATGGCGATCGGCATAATGGTCTGAGAGCCAACCATAGAAAACATACGCTGGGCAAACACCCAGCAGTCGGCACCCACGGCGATCGTCTTTTGGTATCTGGCGATCGTCTATGATGTCCAACCATAGACGATCGCCTCGTGCCACGTATGAATCCAAAGATCTCACAAAGTCGCCAAGACCGAATCTTGGACGGAGACCCACGTGCAGATCCACAAAAGGCGCCGCAAGATAAGGCCTTTGACCCCAGCCTGTCACCTATCTCACCTACCGACAGGCCCGCCGAAAGGTACAAAGTGGGTCCTCCCCGGACAGCGACTCAGGAGTCGTGCAGGCTTCCCATTGGCTCGCACAACTGGCTGCCAGCAGCAGCCTCGGACTTTAAGGGAACAGCCACACGTGACGGGACGATCGCCCACCTTATTCTAATATAGAAAACGGCGGTCGCCCGCGATCGCCGGAGAAGACCCAGCAACCTTGTCTCCTATAAATAGGAGGCTTACAACAGTGGCCTAAGATCATCGGGAATACAGTGAAAAACGCACAGAGAGAGAATAAAGACTCATCTGGCAATTACTTACACATTCATAGTGATATTCATACACACTTACAGAACATCTAAAGCAAAAACTCACAGAGCTTCATATATGGTTCTTCCGGAAATCTACACGCTCTACAGCTTAGATAACTAGAACTCTTTACACTCATTGTAATAGATTCTAACATTAATATTTGTACTCCAAAGTATCTATATTAATAACATCTCGCGAGAGCATGCAAGCCCGGGATTAACAACCCCGACAAACCTTGTGTTATTTATTTTCCCACAGAAGTGTTCTCGCATTCGTTTGTTACTCGATCATTCCAGCAACATTATCTCCGGATAATATTTTGGGTAACAACACACACAACTTCAAGCTATCAAGCATACATTCTGAGCTCAAGTTATTATCATATTCAAGCAAGTTTATTTTATTAAGTTGTGTACGAAAAAGATACAAAGCATTGTACTTAATTTTCCATATCATATACTGTGTCTTTTTCATTGTGATAGAGTGTCGCATCGCTCTTTCACGAGTCAAATCAGAAATTCAATCCGGTGTTATTAATATTAGTGATCTGGCATTGTTAGGATTGAATTCTTAGATTCAAAGTGAGGTTATTCTAGTTCCGATAAAATACAAGAAAAAGAATTGTATCAATTATAGTTGGTTGTGCTTGGACAAATAGAAGACAAGCAATTTGTATCGGTTGTGCCCGGACCAATAGAAGACGAGGCAAAGTGAAGTGTGGTTGCTCTTTAAGCCAATAGAAAAAGAAAACGGAAAGAGGACGTAGGCAAGTTGCAGAACCTCTATAAATCTGGTGTCATTTATTTTCCGCATTACTTTTAATCTCTCGAGAAATTTTATTTATCCGCAACACCACTATTCAACCCCCCCTTCTAGTGGTATTTTTCACTCTTCAGTTGGTGTCGGGTCGGGTCTCATTTTAAAGGTTTAAACACCTTAGAGACAAAGATCCGCAAATGGCTCTATTATGCCAAATCGAAGGTAATGCTCTAAACCGACCTCCTTTCTTTGACGGCTCCAACTTCATGACTTGGAAAAAGAAGATGTCTATATTTGTTCAAGCTTACGACATTGAAATCTGGAAAGTCATTGCTCTTGGTCCAAAAATCGCCAAGAAGGAAGATGGTTCGCTTAAAAAAATTGATGAGTTTAACGACGAAGATTGGAAGAACACACATATTAATTCTCGTGCCACTCAACTCTTATATTGTGCTCTCAATCCCGAAGAACTCAACCGGATATCCTCATTTAAAGTGCAAAGGAAATTTGGGAAATTCTCGAAGTCACTTATGAAGGAACTGTAATATCCGCAAATTCGATTTCCGGTAATTTTTTTTTTTGGCGAGAGTCCGTTTTAACGACTCTTTTGGGACCGTTTCATCATCATTTTGAGAATGATTAATTATGCACTTTCTGACATCCGAGTTCATTTCGGTGTTGTTTTGTTGAGTTCCGTGCTTCATAGCGACTTTTCCGCACTCGAGTTCGATTCTTGCGAATCTCGTTCGAAACTACTGTTTCGAGTTTCCCGTAAGTCTATTTAACTTTGTTAGACGTGTTGTGAACTTCGGTTTGGTTATTCGATCACGTATCGTGATTTTCGGGCGTTTTGGGCCATTTTTGTAATTTACCTAAAGTTGTGGGTATCCGCATTCGTAATTGTTGTCTTGACCCTTTTCATGGTCGCGTGCGATTAATTGTTGCATGTTATTTCATTTCGGGTCGATGATGTTGTCCGCGAGCTTTTCGTCGAGTTCGTTCCGTGCGTTTTCGGAAATCGAGTCGTCGGGTCATGACGGCTGAGCACTGGCCGGACAGGTGCGGTAGGCACTGTCGGAAGTGCTGGGCACTGGCCGGGCAGGCGCGGCAGGAACTGGCGTAGCACACGCTACTGCCGGAAGGCTGCGCACGCTAGCTCGGCAGGTGTAGCGCACGTTGCCGACCGGCCAGCGTACGCTATCGGATTTGGGCAGAGGGGTTTCTGAGGTTCTGGACTCGGGAAGGATCAGCATGTAGTGCACGCTACTGTCGGTCGCGGCGCACGCTAACCGGCATGTGTAGCGCACGCTGTAGGCCGGCTAGCGCACGTTACCTGGCCGAGCAGTTTACTCCAGAGGGTTCTGGACACGTTGGCTAGCGCGCGCTAGTGTCCGCGCAGCGCACGCTATCGGGGTTGGGCGGGCAGGTCTCGGTCGGCAGGTTTTGTCAGCAATGCCGGGTCGTACGGGCCCCGTCCGAGGGTTCTGGGCCGATACTGGCCGATAGCGCACGCTAGTCCGGCCCAGTATAAATGTGACAGAGCAGCCGTATTTTCACTCGTTTTTCATTTCCCTTCTTTTCTATCCGCGGCTGGAGTTTCAGAGGAGGCGAAGCCATGTTGTTGAACAACAAATCCATGAAGTTCTTGAGTTCATATCATTGATTGATCATCCTAAAACATCCTTTGATCCAACGAATCAAGGTTAGATTTCTTAGAACCCTATCTTTGGGAAATTTTGGGGTTTTCGAGTTTTTGTCCGATTCGTTCCGTATTTTTGATTAATCTATGATGGGTATGATTAATCTTAATATTATTCATGTATTTAACATCATTTAATCCATTGTTCTTCGTCGAATCAAGGTATATTTCTTGATTTCCTTCGAGTTGACTTTTTGGGGGATTTGTTCTTGATTTCATTTTCCATCCGTTTTTGATGAACCGATTGTTGTAAAATGATGTTTTTAAACATATCCTATGGATTGAATATCCATATTTCGGTTGGGAATTCCATTTTCATGTTTTGTCGGGTCGATTCGTGTTCTTGGCCGTTTTGGGGGAAGCCCTTGAACTTTCATCGTTTGTTACTTGAATTCAACGGCTTTGGGTCATACTTTCGAATTCATTTTCGTTGTTATTGTTGTCGTTCGTAGTTTATTGTTGCGGGTTGTTGTTTAGCGGAGTCGACGGGTTCGTAGTCGGTCCGAGTCTCCTCACTTCGGTCGATTCTCCGCGTTGTGATTATTCGAGGCAAGTATCTTGCCCATACATTTCATGTTTCGTAGGCATAATTGTTGGTAAATGATTTTATGTAAAATCCGGATGTTTAATAAATGTTAAAAAGTATCGGTATGTTCTCGATAAATGTTGTCTTTCAACGATAACTCCGATGCTTCGTGAATAAGTGTGTTTTTGGCCTATGTGTGTTAACTCCGTTGGTTGAAAGACTTATGATTACATTTAGTGAATGTAATAAACCGTAATCATTTACCGAGGATAACATGTTATATGTGCTTGTTCGGTGAATATGTGATGGGTGATATTGGTTGTTACTCCTTTGAAAGGAAGTTGTGATGCTTAATGTTGCTTGGCTTGATAGTTGACTATTGTTGTGTGCTTGTTATATGTGATGTGCCTCCGGGTAGGATTGTTGAATCTATGGGATCCATACTTGCTAGTATGGGTTGGGCGTGGCCGTAGGGTTATCCACCGGGTATGTCTTGCGGGGACTCCGAGGTTCGTGGCTTGTTAGCCCGATGCCGAGATAACTGGTGGGGTTATCATCGGGTATGTCTTGCGGGGACTCCGAGGTTCGTAGCTTGTTAGTGCGATGCCGGGATAACTTATGGTTGTGGTTTGGTTAAGTACGTATCTGTGCTTGTAGTCACGTGACTGTTGTTACGGTGACATGTGATTTGATATAGTTTCCCTGTGGGTTATTCACTCGGGTTTGTTCTACGGGAGCATCTGAGGTCCGTGGCTTGCTAGCACGGGACGCGAATAATCTGTGGAAACAGGTTGTTATGGTATGATCGGGTCATGGACCCCGTGTGTTGTTATCGTAATTTTGATTTGGGAAAATGACTTTTGGGATGTGTCCCTAAATGTTTTCGAAAGGCTTGAGAATTCTTAAAATCCCAAACGTTTTCAAAACTCCTGAGATCGTAAAATATTTTTACAAGATGTATATCGGGTTTACCCCTATCTTTCGATTTAACCGTTTTGATCAAGTGATTTACCTCGGGAAGTATGTTTATGATTATCATGTCCCGTGGAGTATGATATGTATGGCTCGTTTTCGTATTTTACACTTGCACTAGCAAAACAGTGGAGTTTTGCTAACCCCCGAGTATTCGGAGGTGGATGTCTGTATTGCATTCAGGTTTTGGAGCATAGCACAGGGTCGGCACGAAGGAAGATGAAAGATGATCGATACTAATCACATGAGGGCCCGTACATTATTGTTTGGTTTAGTTGTATTTTATTTCCGCTGCAATATTCCTTCCCGTTGTATGGGAGTGTGTTGTATTCGACCCCTGCATGGGCATGTATTGTAATTGAGTTGTATGTATTTATTGAAAGACCAAATCGGTCTACTGAGTCATTTTAGCCTTAAAGGCATTGTTGAGTTGTTCGTTTTTGTTACCAGCCTGGTAGAACCTTGAGGAAAGGTTCTACGGCGTGTAATATCCCTGAGCGGATTGGGGGTGTTACATAAATGGTATCGGAGATTAGGTTGTGGAAACCTAGGCTGTCGGGTTTAGTGGTGTCTGTTGAGTTATTGTCTCGTCAGATTTTGTCTGACTGAGTCGTGTCGTGATGCGTCGTCTGAGTTTGTTGGTCGTGATTAGTATCGTGGGGCGATCATCATCTTCGTGCGACCTGTGGCCGTAAGTCTCCCTTCTTTGTATTGTGCCTCGTGTGACACGAGCTATTTGTTTGATTATTTGTTTAGTGATGGAACCTTCATGTAGATTCTTGGTTTCGTGATGCGTTTATGTGACTTTCATGTTTTGTTTATATGAGGAGTGTTGTCATTATTTATGTCCTTTTGACTATGATATTTGACTGTTTGTTTCCGGTAAAGACAGATGTTGTCTTGGTTTTAAACGAGTTGATGCGTGTATTATGATTTTATGGAAGTGAATGTCGATACGTGTGAGTTTTGGGCATTCTGACCTATTGGATTTTGAAAACCTTGAGTGTCTTAGAAAATAAAATTCGAGACGTACTTTTAAATGGATTGTATTTTCGGGGCGCCTACTAGCGCAACTATGTATTTCAAAATTCTTCTACTTTGAGGACCAAAATATTTTGAGATATTTTCAATTTTTTTTTTGAAGTGTAGTTGCTTAGACCCAAGGGTCGAATATTTCTGAAAATCTCAATTTAAAGGAAAGTGTCCTCATTTTATCAAACGCAAGATGGTTTTCAAAGTCTCGATAATGGTGTTTGTACAACTTTTTGAAAATGTGATACTCAAGATCAACTGGTATTTCCAAACTGTTTTCAAAAGGTGGTTTTCGTTTTTTTTTTAAAACCTATCATTCCTGTTTGCGGTCCGGGAATGTATATGTGATATTCGCATTGTCGTTAGAATGTTAGCTCCCGAGTATGATGGAATCGGTGGCGTGAACGTTGAGTCGTTTGCCACGCATTTGTTGTGATTAGCCCTCTGTGAGAGGTGAGATGTTAGTATTGAATGTTGTCGCTTTGTGATGATTTGTGTGTTACCGCACCAGTGCGAGCTGTTGGAACTTGAGTTTGCACGTTTGTGTAAATGCATGATTGTTTCATGCTGTTTTGTGATTATGTTCTGGTTATCATTCGGGCCGTTGTAATCGTCGAACGATGTCGTGGTTGATGTGATTTTAGTATGTGTTAATATGTTATGCCAAGTTGGCATCTCCGGTTTGTTGTTTTGTGATGTTATGTTCCATTGTATCTAGCATTTGTATATTTGGTATGCCGAGCCGAGGTGTTCCAACCGTGGTGTGCCGGGGGCATGTACGTACAATTGTCCTTCTCGTCGGTAACGCATTTCAAGTGTGGCCCCGAGAGACACAGGATCCAGTTTTGCGAGTTGGGTTCCGAGTCTTCTGGGGCGCGAACTTCAGTACAGATATCAGGATCGGCTCTAAGAGGTCCATGGGAAATGTTTCCGTCGACTGCTTTTGTGTTGTTGCCTTGTTTCCGTTATTGGGAGTTGCGGGGACGACCTTCTTTTATAAGAGGTCGAATGTATTACCCGTATTATTTTTGGACTTCTGCATTTCCTCTTTCTCAAGTCTATCGACTCGCTCGTGTTCGTTGATACTTTCTGAACTTGTTCTGTATTTCGGTTTCATCGTTCGAACGGGTTGTGACCTTGTTTCGGATCGATCTGTTTATCGTTGTGACTTTTATGAGTTCGGTTCGATTCTTGTGAACCTTGTTCGAAAGTAACATCTTCCAGTTTCTACCAGCTCTTTTAATGTCTTGAGTTGAATTGTGAACTTTGGAGTTATTTTTTGACCGTTGTTGTTCGATCATTGTTATCTGATCGTTGTTGTTCTATCGTTGTTGTTCAGTCATTGTTGATCGATCGTTGTTGTTCGATCGGGGTTGTCTGACTGTTGTTGCCTGATCTCGTACCGCGAAGAATCGTCGTTCACCGTTAATTTGTTGTTTCGGGTGTGGCCAGATGGGTCACCGAGCCGTGCAATGCGAGATGGTAACTGAGAGATTTGGGGGATCGAGGTTGCGTCCCTGCTCCGAAAGGACATGTAGATGCCTATTGTGGTTTTGAGGATTTCGACGTAGTCCGAATTGTTTGTGATTGTCCGTTTTCTCGACTATGCGTATTTCCTTGTGATAGGTGCTTTGTGTTTTGGGATTGTTCGGATAATCGACTTGATTGTATTATTTGTTTGATGATGCTTGTCACTTGTTGGTTTTATTATGTCTCTACCGGTGGCGTTGTGTTGTCCGTCCTGGAGCGTGTTTTCACGCGGTATATTCTTCTGCGTTGCTTGTAACGTTTCGCCGTTGGGCGTAAGTTACGGGTTTCTTATGTATCTCGTTGAGTTTTCCTGGCGGGAGATTACTTCTCCCTGCTTGTTTTAAGTTTCGGTACGAAACTTCTTTTAAGGAGGGTAGTATGTAATATCCGCAAATTCAATTTTCCGGTAATTTTCTTTTTTGGCGAGATTCCGTTTTGACGACTCGCTTGGGACCATTTCATCATTCTGAGAATGATTAATTCTGCATTTTTTCACATCCGAGTTCGTTTCGGTGTTGTTTTGTTGAGTTCCGTGCTTCGTAGCGACTTTTCCGCACTCGAGTTCGATTCTTGCGAATCTCGTTCAAAACTACTGTTTCAAGTTTACCGTAAGTCCGTTTAACTTTGTTAGACGTGTTGTGAACTTCGGTTTAGTTATTCGATCACGTATGGTGATTTTCGGGCATTTTGGGCCATTTTGTAATTTACCAAAAGTTGTGGGTATCCGCATTCGTAATTGTTGTCTTGACCCTTTTCATGGTCGCGTGCGATTAATTGTTGCATGGTATTTCATTTCGGGTCGATGATGTTGTCCGCGAGCTTTTCGTCGTGTTCGTTCCGTGCGTTTTCGGAAATCGAGTCGTCGGGGCATGACGGTTGAGCACTGGCCGGACAGGTGCGGCAGGCACTATCGGAAGTGCTGGGCACTGGTCGGGCAGGCGCGGCAGGAACCGGCATAGCGCACGCTACTGTCGGAAGGCTGCGCACGCTAGCTCGGCAGGTGTAACGCACGCTGCCGACCGGCCAGCGTACGCTATCGGATTTGGGCAGAGGGGTTTCTGAGGTTCTGGACTCGGGAAGGATCGGCAGGTAGCGCACGCTACTGTTGGTCGCAGCGCATGCTAACCGGCAGGTGTAGCGCATGCTGTCGGCCGGCTAGCGCACGTTACCTGGCCGAGCAGTTTAGTCCAGAGGGTTCTGGACAGGTTGGCTAGCGCACGCTATCGGGGTCGGGCGGGCAGGTCTCGGTCGGCAGGTTTTGTCAGCAGTGCCGGGTCGTGCGAGCCCCAGCCGAGGGTTCTGGGCCGATACTGGCCGATAGTGCACGCTAGTCTGAGAAGGCTAGCGCACGCTAGTCCGGCCCAGTATAAATGTGACAGAGCAGTCGCATTTTCACTCGTTTTTCATTTCCCTTCTTTTCTATCCGCGGTTGTAGTTTCGGAGGAGGAGAAGCCATGTTGTTAAACAACAAATCCATGAAGTTCTTGAGTTCATATCATTGATTGATCATCCTAAAACATCCTTTGATCCAACGAATCAAGGTTAGATTTCCTAGAACCCTATCTTTGGGAAATTTTGGGGTTTTCGGTTTTTGTCCGATTCGTTCCGTATTGTTGATCAATCTAAGATGGGTATGATTAATAGTAATATTATTCATGTGTTTAACATCATGTAATCCATTGTTCTTCGTCGAATCAAGGTATATTTCTTGATTTCCTTCGAGTTGACTTTTTGGGGGATTTGTTCTTGATTTCGTTTTTCATCCGTTTTTGATGAACCGATTGTTGTAAAATGATGTTTTTAAACATATCCTATGGATTGAATATCCATATTTCGGTTGGGAATTCCATTTTCATGTTTTGTCGGGTCGATTCGTGTTCTTGGCCGTTTTGGGGGAAACCCTTGAACTTTCATCGTTTGTTACTTGAATTCAGCGGCTTTGGGTCGTACTTTGGAATTCATTTTCGTTGTTATTGTTGTCGTTCGTAGTTTATTGTTGCGGGTTGTCGTTCGGCGGAGTCGACGGATTCGTAGTCGGTCCGAGTCTGCTCACTTCGGTCGATTCTCCGCGTTGTGATTATTCGAGGCAAGTATCTTGCGCATACATTTCATGTTTCGTAGGCATAATTGTTGGTAAATGATTTTATGTAAAATCCGGATGTTTAATGAATGTTAAAAAGTATCGGTATGTTCTCGATAAATGTTGTCTTTCAACGATAACTCGGATGCTTCGTGAATAAGTGTGTTTTTGGCATATGTGTGTTAACTCCGTTGGTTGAAAGACTTATGATCACATTTAGTGAATGTAATAAACCGTAATCATTTACCGAGGATAACGTGTTGTTATGTGTGCTTGTTCGGTGAATATGTGATGGGTGATATTGGTTGTTATTCCTTTGAAAGGAAGCTGTGATGCTTAATGTTGCTTGGCTTGATAGTTGACTATTGTTGTGTGCTTGTTATATGTGATGTGCCTCCGGGTAGGATTGTTGAATCTCTGGGATCCATACTTGCTAGTATGGGTTGGGCGTGGCCGTAGGGTTATCCACCGGGTATGTCTTGCGGGGACTCCGAGGTTCGTGGCTTGTTAGCCCGATGCCGAGATAACTGATGGGGTTATCGTCCGGTATGTCTTGCGGGGACTCCGAGGTTCGTAGCTTGTTAGTGCGATGCCGGGATAACTTATGGTTGTGGTTTGGTTAAGTACGTATCTGTGCTTGTAGTCACGTGACTGTTGTTACGGTGACATGTGATTTGATATAGTTTCCCTGTGGGTTATTCACTCGGGTTTGTTCTACGGGAGCATCTGAGGTCCGTGGCTTGCTAGCACGGGACGCGAATAATCTGTGGAAACAGGTTGTTATGGTATGATCGGGTCATGGACCCCGTGTGTTGTTATCGTAATTTTGATTTGGGAAAATGACTTTGGGGATGTGTCCCTAAATGTTTTCGAAAGGCTTGAGAATTCTTAAAATCCCAAACGTTTTCAAAACTCCTGAGATCGTAAAATATTTTTACAAGATGTATATCGGGTTTACCCCTATCTTTCGATTTAACCGTTTTGATCAAGTGATTTACCTCGGGAAGTATGTTTATGATTATCATGTCCCGTGGAGTATGATATGTATGGCTCGTTTTCGTATTTTACACTTGCACTAGCAAAACAGTGGAGTTTTGCTAACCCCCGAGTATTCGGAGGTGGATGTCTGTATTGCATTCAGGTTTTGGAGCATAGCACAGGGTCGGCACGAAGGATGATGAAAGATGATCGATACTAATCACATGAGGGCCCGTACATTATTGTTTGGTTTAGTTGTATTTTATTTCCGCTGCAGTATTCCTTCCCGTTGTATGGGAGTGTGTTGTATTCGACCCCTGCATGGGCATGTATTGTAATTGAGTTGTAGGTATTTATTGAAAGACCAAATCGGTCTACTGAGTCATTTTAGCCTTAAAGGCATTGTTGAGTTGTTCGTTTTTGTTACCAGCCTGGTAGAACCTTGAGGAAAGGTTCTACGGCGTGTAATATCCCTGAGCGGATTGGGGGTGTTACATAAATGGTATCGGAGATTAGGTTGTGGAAACCTAGGCTGTCGGGTTTAGTGGTGTCTGTTGAGTTTTTGTCTCGTTAGATTTTGTCTGACTGAGTCGTGTCGTGATGCGTCGTCTGAGTTTGTTGGTCGTGATTAGTATCGTGGGGCGATCATCATCTTCGTGCGACCTGTGGCCGTAAGTCTCCCTTCTTTGTATTGTGCCTCGTGTGACACGAGCTATTTGTTTTATTATTTGTTAAGTGATGGAACCTTCATGTAGATTCTTGGTTTCGTGATGCGTTTATGTGACTTTCATGTTTTGTTTATATGAGGAGTGTTGTCATTATTTATGTCCTTTTGACTATGATATTTGACTGTTTGTTTCCGGTAAAGACAGATGTTGTCTTGGTTTTAAACGAGTTGATGCGTGTATTATGATTTTATGTAAGTGAATGTCGATACGTGTGAGTTTTGGGCATTCTGACCTATTGGATTTTGAAAACCTTGAGTGTCTTAGAAAATAAAATTCGAGACGTACTTTTAAATGGATTGTATTTTCGGGGCGCCTACTAGCGCAACTATGTATTTCAAAATTCTTCTACTTTGAGGACCAAAATATTTTGAGATATTTTCAATTTTTTTTTTGAAGTGCAGTTGCTTAGACCCAAGGGTCGAATATTTCTGAAAATCTCAATTTAAAGGAAAGTGTCCTCATTTTATCAAACGCAAGATGGTTTTCAAAGTCTCGATAATGGTGTTTGTACAACTTTTTGAAAATGTGATACTCAAGATCAACTGGTATTTCCAAACTATTTTCAAAAGGTGGTTTTCGTTTTTTTTTAAAACCTATCATTCCTGTTGCGGTCCGGGAATGTATATGTGATATTCGCATTATCGTTAGAATGTTAGCTCCCGAGTATGATGGAATCGGTGGCGTGAACGTTGAGTCGTTTGCCACGCATTTGTTGTGATTAGCCCTCTGTGAGAGGTGAGATGTTAGTATTGAATGTTGTCGCTTTGTGATGATTTGTGTGTTACCGCACCAGTGCGAGCTGTTGGAACTTGAGTTTGCACGTTTGTGTAAATGCATGATTGTTTCATGCTGTTTTGTGATTATGTTCTGGTTATCATTCGGGCCGTTGTAATCGTCGAACGATGTCGTGGTTGATGTGATTTTAGTATGTGTTAATATGTTATGCCAAGTTGGCATCTCCGGTTTGTTGTTTTGTGATGTTATGTTCCATTGTATCTAGCATTTGTATATTTGGTATGCCGAGCCGAGGTGTTCCAACCGTGGTGTGCCGGGGGCATGTACGTACAATTGTCCTTCTCGTCGGTAACGCATTTCAAGTGTGGCCCCGAGAGACACAGGATCCAGTTTTGCGAGTTGGGTTCCGAGTCTTTTGGGGCGCGAACTTCAGTACAGATATCAGGATCGGCTCTAAGAGGTCCATGGGAAATGTTTCCGTCGACTGCTTTTGTGTTGTTGCCTTGTTTCCGTTATTGGGAGTTGCGGGGACGACCTTCTTTTATAAGAGGTCGAATGTATTACCCGTATTATTTTTGGACTTCTGCATTTCCTCTTTCTCAAGTCTATCGACTCGCTCGTGTTCGTTGATACATTCTGAACATGTTCTGTATTTCGGTTTCATCCTTCGAACGGGTTGTGACCTTGTTTCGGATCGATCTGTTTATCGTTGTGACTTTTATGAGTTCGGTTCGATTCTTGTGAACCTTGTTCGAAAGTAACATCTTCCAGTTTCTACCAGCTCTTTTAATGTCTTGAGTTGAATTGTGAACTTTGGAGTTATTTTTTGACCGTTGTTGTTCGATCATTGTTATCTGATCGTTGTTGTTCTATCGTTGTTGTTCAGTCATTGTTGATCGATCGTTGTTGTTCGATCGGGGTTGTCTGACTGTTGTTGCCTGATCTCGTACCGCGAAGAATCGTCGTTCACCGTTAATTTGTTGTTTCGGGTGTGGCCAGATGGGTCACCGAGCCGTGCAATGCGAGATGGTAACTGAGAGATTTGGGGGATCGAGGTTGCGTCCCTGATCCGAAAGGACATGTAGATGCCTATTGTGGTTTTGAGGATTTCGACGTAGTCCGAATTGTTTGTGATTGTCCGTTTTCTCGACTATGCGTATTTCCTTGTGATAGGTGCTTTGTGTTTTGGGATTGTTCGGATAATCGACTTGATTGTATTATTTGTTTGATGACGCTTGTCACTTGTTGGTTTTATTATGTCTCTACCGGTGGCGTTGTGTTGGTCGTCCTGGAGCGTGTTTTCACGCGGTATATTCTTCTGCGTTGCTTGTAACGTTTCGCCGTTGGGCGTAAGTTACGCGTTTCTTATGTATCTCGTTGAGTTTTTCTGGCGGGAGATTACTTCTCCGTGCTTGTTTTAAGTTTCGGGACGAAACTTCTTTTAAGGAGGGTAGTATGTAATATCCGCAAATTCAATTTTCCGGTAATTTTCTTTTTTGGCGAGAGTCCGTTTTGACGACTCGCTTGGGACCATTTCATCATTTTGAGAATGATTAATTCTGCATTTTTTCACATCCGAGTTCGTTTCGGTGTTGTTTTGTTGAGTTCCGTGCTTCGTAGCGACTTTTCCGCACTCGAGTTCGATTCTTGCGAATCTCGTTCGAAACTACTGTTTCAAGTTTACCGTAAGTCCGTTTAACTTTGTTAGACGTGTTGTGAACTTCGGTTTAGTTATTCGATCACGTATGGTGATTTTCGGGCATTTTGGGCCATTTTATAATTTACCAAAAGTTGTGGGTATCCACATTCGTAATTGTTGTCTTGACCCTTTTCATGGTCGCGTGCGATTAATTGTTGCATGGTATTTCATTTCGGGTCGATGATGTTGTCCGCGAGCTTTTCGTCGTGTTCGTTCCGTGCGTTTTCGGAAATCGATTCATCGGGGCATGACGGTTGAGCACTGGCCGGACAGGTGCGGCAGGAACCGGCGTAGCGCACGCTACTGCCGGAAGGCTGCGCACGCTAGCTCGGCAGGTGTAACGCACGCTGCCGACCGGCCAGCGTACGCTATCGGATTTGGGCAGAGGGGTTTCTGAGGTTCTGGACTCGGGAAGGATCGGCAGGTAGCGCACGCTATCGGGGTCGGGCCGGCAGGTCTCGGTCGGCAGGTTTTGCCAGCAGTGCCGGGTCTTGCGGGCCCCGGCCGAGGGTTCTGGGCCGATACTGGCCGATAGTGCACGCTAGTCCGGGAAGGCTAGCGCACGCTAGTCCGGCCCAGTATAAATGTGACAGAGCCGCGGCTGGAGTTTCGGAGGAGGCGAAGCCATGTTGTTGAACAACAAATCCATGAAGTTCTTGAGTTCATATCATTGATTGATAATCCTAAAACATCCTTTGATCCAGCGAATCAAGGTTAGATTTCCTATAACCCTATCTTTGGGAAATTTTGGGGTTTTCGGGTTTTTGTCCGATTCGTTCCGTATTGTTGATTAATCTATGATGGGTATGATTAATCATAAGATTATTCATGTGTTTAACATCATTTAATCCATTGTTCTTCGTCGAATCAAGGTATATTTCTTGATTTCCTTCGAGTTGACTTTTTGGGGGATTTGTTCTTGATTTCGTTTTCCATCCATTTTTTATGAACCGATTATTGTAAAATGATGTATTTAAATATATCATATGGATTGAATATCCATATTTCGGTTGGGAATTCCATTTTCATATTTTGTCGGGTCGATTCGTGTTCTTGGCCGTTTTGGGGGAAACCCTTGAACTTTCATCGTTTGTTACTTGAATTCAGCGGCTTTTGGTCGTACTTTGGAATTCATTTCCATTGTTATTGTTGTCATTCGTAGTTTATTGTTGCGGGTTGTCGTTCGGCGGAGTCGACGGGTTCGTAGTCGGTCCGAGTCTCCTCACTTCTGTCGATTCTCCGCGTTGTGATTATTCGAGGCAAGTATCTTGCCCATACATTTCATGTTTCGTAGGCATAATTGTTGGTAAATGATTATATGTAAAATCCGGATGTTTAATGAATGTTAAAAAGTATGGGTATGTTCTCGATAAATGTTGTCTTTCAACGATAACTCGGATGCTTCGTGAATAAGTGTGTTTTTGGCCTATGCGTGTTAACTCCGTTGGTTGAAAGACTTATGATCACATTTAGTGAATGTAATAAACCGTAATCATTTACCGAGGATAACGTGTTGTTATGTGTGCTTGTTCGGTGAATATGTGACGGGTGATATTGGTTGTTACTCCTTTGAAAGGAAGTTGTGATGCTTAATGTTGCTTGGCTTGATAGTTGACTATTGTTGTGTGCTTGTTGTATGTGATGTGCCTCCGGGTAGTATTGTTGAATCTCTGGGATCCATACTTGCTAGTATGGGTTGGGCGTGGCCATAGGGTTATACCCCGGGTATGTCTTGCGGGGACTCCGAAGTTCGTGGCTTGTTAGCCCGATGCCGAGATAACTGATGGGGTTATCGTCGGGTATGTCTTGCGGGGACTCCGAGGTTCGTAGCTTGTTAGTGCGATGCCGGGATAACTTATCGTTGTGGTTTGGTTAAGTACGTATCTGTGCTTGTAGTCACGTGACTGTTGTTACGGTGACATGTGATTTGATATAGTTTCCCTGTGGGTTATTCACTCGGGTTTGTTCTACGGGAGCATCTGAGGTCCGTGGCTTGCTAGCACGGGACGCGAAGAATCTGTGGAAACAGGTGGTTATGGTATGATCAGGTCATGGACCCCGTGTGTTGTTGTCGTAATTTTGATTTGGGAAAATGACTTTTGGGCTGTGTCCCTAAATGTTTTCGAAAGGCTTGAGAATTCTTAAAATCCCAAACGTTTTCAAAACTCCCGAGATCATAAAATGTTTTTACAAGATGTATATCGGGTTTACCTCTATCTTTCGATTTAACCGTTTTGATCAAGTGATTTACCTCGGGAAGTATGTTTATGATTATCATGTCCCGTGGAGTATGATATGTATGGCTCGTTTTCGTATTTTACACTTGCACTAGCAAAACAGTGGAGTTTTGCTAACCCCCGAGTATTCGGGGGGTGGATGTCTGTATTGCATTCAGGTTTTAGAGCATAGCACAGGGTCGGCACGAAGGATGATGAAAGATGATCAATACTAATCACATGAGGGCCCGTACACTATTGTTTGGTTTAGTTGTATTTTATTTCCGCTGCAGTATTCCTTCCCGTTGTACGGGAGTGTGTTGTATTCGACCCCTGCGTGGGCATGTATTGTGATTGAGTTGTATGTATTTATTGAAAGACCAAATCGGTCTACTGAGTCATTTTAGCCTTAAAGGCATTGTTGAGTTGTTCGATTTTGTTACCATCCTGGTAGAACCTTGAGGAAAGGTTCTACGGCGTGTAATATCCCTGAGCGGATTGGGGGTGTTACAGGAACCACTCAAGTCAAGGAGACCAAAATTAACATGCTGCTTCATGATTACGAACTATTTTCCATGAAAGTCGATGTAACGATCACAAATATGTTGGATCGATTTTCAGCTATAACAAATGGTCTTGCATCTTTTGGAAGACCTATCTCAAGTAGCGACAAAGCTAAGAAAAATTCTTCGCTCATTACCTCGTGAATGGGATGCTACAATACCGCAATCATGGAATCCAAAGATCTCAAAAAGCTTGAATTTATCGTAGAGGTGGTATCTGGGTCGGTCGCAGAACAGCACAGCACGGCCCGGCATGCTTATACTATTTGGCCCGGACCGACCCATGTACATTTAAGTTATGTAGGCCTTAGGGGCCTTTGTTTTAGAGGCCCGGCCCGGACCGGCCCGTGAACGCCTAAAACTGCTAGCCCGGCATGGATCGGCCCGAGCCCGTGTTAGCCCGTGAATCGGGAAGGCCCGATCCGTTTAGCCCGCCTCAAGACCGTTTCATCTAAATGTTAATTTTGGATTTATAGTGCATACCATAAGTCCAATTGAAAAATCCAACACCAAGCCCAAAGCCCAATAGGGTTTTATCTTCTTTCTTTCCTATCAACTAACGCACTTGTTCCCTATTCAACCAAACCCTCATTCCATCAACAGTTTGCGCCTTCATTTTCCTACCAACTAACCCACTTTCATGAATGAGTAGTTGAGTACTAGTCTTATTTTGCTATTGTAATATCCGGGGGTAATTTTTTTCGTGTTACTGTTGAGTTGTTCTTGATGTTTTAGAATGTTTGGAGGTTTTAATCATGTCTAGGAAGGATTATGCTAAGATTGTTATATGATTAACATAGTCTTGATATGATTGGTGTTGTTGTTTGTGTTTCTTGGGGAGATTTTCAGCATTTTAGTAAGGAATTATGATGAATTATGTAATGATTATCATAATCTTGAAATAGTTGATTTAATCTTGTTGATTGACTATTGTTTAGACATCATGTTTGTTGAGATGATGTTGTTCTTGGAGTATTGATGATATTAGTGATATTATCATTTTGACTGTTTGTTTTGATGATTGTTCTTAAGTGATTCTTGTTGAATTGATTTCACAAGTGTTAATAACGTAATGATCTTGTTAATCGATCATTGAGGTGATGGAGAATGTTAGAATTCATAGTTGAGAACTATGATATTCGTTGGTTGAGTTTAACCAATTCGGGGTTGAATCGGGATTGTTTTGGTGTTACTTTCCATTGATTTTGTGTTATTGAATGAATCGTATTTCATTCAAAGGTTGTTCGAGTGCTTGTGATCATCGGAGGACTCCGTTCGTCGTTTCGTGGAAGGACGTTGATCGTGGAAGGACTTTCTCGCCTTCGGTTTGAGGCAAGTTTTATACTTGTACTGGTCAATGAGATTAATATTATCTTATATGTGTATGAATATGTTGTAGCTTTTCGAGACTTGATCTCTCTATGATTTTGTTGATATCAGGGGATTGTTTGATACGATGCCCTTCGGCAAATTATGCCAAATGTTGTATTGTCCGATAAAAGCCGTTCAGGGCTTTGAGATACTCGTGGTTGATGTTATTATCGATAGCCGGTCCGCGGCATCGATGTATCGATTGTTGTTGTTGATATTGATGTCAGTTTAAGACATTGTTGCGATCATTGTTATTGATATTGATATTTTACTATTGATGCTGTAATTGGCCGAGTGAAGGCATTGACGTGCTCGATTATCATCTCCGTCATCGGTAACCGATTAAAGGTACTGGGATATCTGTTCTAATCATTTCGTTGTTATCGATTGGCCCTTCTAAGGCAATCAAGGTATTGAATTGGGATTATCGAAGATAATTCCCATCTGTTGTATCGTTGTGGTCGATTGACCATTCTAAGGTAATCGATGTATTGAATTGGGATTATCGAAGATAATGCCCATCCGTTGTATCTTTGTTTATCGATTGACCGTTCTAAGGCAATTGAGGTGTTGAATTGGGATTATCGAAGATAATTCCCATCTATTGTATCGTTGTTGTCGATTGACCATTCTAAGGTAATCGATGTATTGAATTGGGATTATTGAAGATAATGCCCATCCATTGTATCCTTGTTTATCGATTGACCGTTCTAAGGCAATCGAGGTATTGAATTGGGATTATCGAAGATAATGCCCATCCGTTGTTTCCTTGTTTATCGATTGACCATTCAAGGTCGATGTATTGAATTGGGACTGTCGAGGATGGATCCCATCTGTTGATGTCGTTATGATCGATTGACCATTCTTAAGGCAGTCGGGGTATTTGAATTGGGACCGCCGAAGACGGTGCCCATCCGTGAGTTATTGTTGTCGTGTTGGCCGACTCAAGGCAGCACACTATTATTCTTGTAATTCTGTAATCTTGGGATCATTGTCGTTCGTGA
This sequence comes from Orobanche coerulescens, assembly GCA_033398695.1. Classification (NCBI taxonomy): domain Eukaryota; kingdom Viridiplantae; phylum Streptophyta; class Magnoliopsida; order Lamiales; family Orobanchaceae; genus Orobanche; species Orobanche coerulescens. The sequence goes on along the minus strand of CM065815.1, from coordinate 13,607,038 downwards.
TTAATTGTGTTTGGAGGCTAGTCGTGACTAGTGCTCGATGGGTAAGCTTGGGGCTTGAACCTTCGCGGTTGGTTTCCCAACACCTACAGTTCAGTAGGTCACGGTCACTGGGTGATCTCATTATGGGTAAGTCTGGGGCTTGAACCTTCGCGGTTGGTTTCCCAGCACCTGCAATTCAGCAGGTCACGGTCATTGGATGGCCTCATTGTGATACGGCTTCGTGCCGTGGCTTCGGCCCTCATTGTGATACGGCTTCGTGTCGTGGATTCTGCCCTCATTATAATACGGCTTCATGCCGTGTCTTCGGCCCTCATTGTGATATGGCTTCACGTCGTGGCTTCGGCCCTCATGTTACAGCTTTGGGCTGTTTGGCTTCAGGCGATTGTGATGATTGGCAGTTTTGGCTGAGTAGTTTTCAGACCATTATGATATTTCGGTGGTTTCTGTTAAGTGGCCTTCAGGCCATTGTGATGTTTTTGTATTTCTGTCGGAGCCTTCGGGCATTGTGATTCGTGTTTATTTCAGTTTCTGGTTTGGTTTACCTTCGGGTAGTTCATGGTTGTGTTTGTTAGGAGTATGCCCTCGAATGCCACTCAGAGGATGTTGAGTGAGGGCATTGTACTTGTAATTATGTAAATCATTAATATAAGGCAATGGATGTTTCTTTATTTACTGGTAGTTACTGACATTCCTAACTCGTAAATATATATATAGAAACTAGTCCATGTATTTGAGAGCAAAAACGTTCCACTCCTTATTGGATAAGGGGGTCGGAACTGGAAAGGTTTATAGCTCAAATACTTAATCGTTCGCAAGTCGATGAAACTTGATTAGGCGTTAAGTTTATGTAAAGAGTGCCTGTCGAACACTAATGGTTTGCGGGAGCACACGTTATAGGTATGCTAATTAGATTAGTATACTCGAACCGACTCACCCTCGATTCGTCACACGGATTTCACTCCGGGACAGTCAATGACAGAATCGAAAGGTTGTGATAGGTATTCGTTAACCTTCGACTTGAGGATTTAGTAGGGATGTGCTTGTGACGTTAAGATTTTCATTAGAGTAGTTCGACCCTATAAATCGGTAGGTGGGGGTCAACCTTGACGTGCATCTTAACCGTCAAGTAGCAGGTCCTACTGAATACCAAGATAGAATTCTTTCTCCCGTTAGTGAGCGGGTTATATGTCCTATGCGGTTATTGGTAGATAAGATCATAAGTTTTTGGCCAAAGCATTGGAGCTAGTTGTATTGGATACACGAGAGCTCCATGATCTCGATTTACATTAACACATGCATAGTGTCAAGTACAGATAGGGTTTTACTGACCGTGACCCTATAACTTGATCGGGACATTTGAAAGAAGGGTTTATACGTTTACTGGTATTCAGGACAGAATGGTTCTTGAATGATCCCATCATTCGTTCTTAGTTGGGGTACAGTGTAGGCCGCCAGGCTGGCTAGGTGGTGCTACTAATCTTTGGTTCCTCCTATTGCTGACTGAGACATGTTGGAATATTTATTCCACACATTATTTAATTTGTGTTTTGATGATTAAAGTTGCTAAACAACAAAACAACATCGAGGCGAAGCAAAACGACGAAGCAGACGAAGTCGCGAAAAGCTGAGCAAAATGCATGTCTAGCGCACGCTAAGACATATATGTTAGCGTACGCTAACGGGGAGTTCTCTGCATATCAGCCAAGTTCGAAGTTACCTGAAGGGAAGTCAGCTGATAGGATAGCGCACGCTACACGTTATCATTAACGCACGCTATCGAAGCCTTGTTACCGTTGTGAAGGAATTCAAACACAGAATGTCGTATGCAATGAAGTCAGCATTAGCGCACGCTACAAAGAAGGAATAGCGCACGCTAAGTAGTTTGAATCAAGTCAGTCAGAACATTGGGAAAAGTAAGTCAAAGTCAGCATATCAAACGGATACTTTGACAAGTCATGCAACGGATATATTGTATTAGCGCACACTACAATGTGTTATTAACGCACGCTAATACAAGATAGTTACGTACGTAAGGCAGAAGGCATAACGTACGCTAAAGAAGAAACGGTTACCGGATCAAATCGAATGATCTAACGCACGCTAAATGAAAGTCATTACGCACGCTAAAGCAAAAATGTGCGATAGCGCACGCTAAGAAGGAAGAGCTAGCGCACGCTAGCTAGTCAACAGCCAGCAACGGCTATTTTGTGGGAAATGCCTATAAATACCATTCTTATGGTATTGTTTGAGTACAGCAACTTCCAACATTCAAGACATTGATCTTACATTCATATACTTACATTGTTGTTGTAATATTGAGCTTATATTGTTAGTTTGAGTGTTTATACATTCAACATTATACACGAGAGGTAAAAGACAAGATACGATTGGATTCGGTGTTATTGGGATCAAGTATCCGGCATTGTTAGAATCGCAATCGATATCTAAGTGAGTTTTATCTAGTACCCATAGAAAGCTAGAGTGGTTGATTCCTTATCCAATAGAAAAGGAAAAACGGTTTTACTCGGACCGATAGAAGACGAGCTTGTAAACGGTAATCCCTCGACCGACAGAAGAGGGGCGTAGAGGTTTTGATCTTAATCCTAAGAAAAAGATACATCGAGAGAGGACGTAGGCTTCGTTAATAGCCGAACCTCTATAAATCCTTGTGTGATTTATTTTCCGCAATTTATTTACGCTTCCGCACAAAACGGCGCAAATATCTAATTTTATACCAACAATTGGTATCGGAGAGGTACTCCATTACGCGGCTTAACATCCGAGGAGAAAAAGATCCAAAATGGCGTTTCAAATGGCTCCAGCCGAAGGCTTTGCTCTCAACCGACCACCATTTTTTGATGGCGTGAACTTCATGACTTGGAAGAAGAAGATGTCGATATTCATTCGAGCTTACGACATCGAACTTTGGAAGGTGATTTGTCTTGGTCCAAAAATTCCAATGAATTCCAATGGTACGCTTAAAACTTTTGAAGAATATGACGACTCCGATTGGAAAAATGACCATTTTAATTGTAAGGCAACTCAACTCCTTTATTGTGCCTTAAATCCGGAAGAACACAACCGGATATCATCGTGTGATAGTGCCAAAGAAATCTGGAAAATGCTTGAGGTAACACACGAAGGTACGTCTCAAGTCAAAGAGATGAAGATAAACATGCTCCTTCACGATTATGAATTATTCCAAATGAAGGACGACGAATCCATCTCGATTATGCTCGACCGATTTTCGGTCATCACTAATGGATTAGCATGTTTGGGAAAACCACTTTCGAGTAGTGAGAAAGTAAAGAAAATTCTCCGATCACTACCTCGAGAATGGGACGGTACGGTTACGGCAATTATGGAATCTAAAGATTTAAACAATCTTGATTTTAGTGCTCTTGTTGGTTCTCTTATCAACTACGAGATCGTTCTAAAATCTCGGAATGCCAAACCAAAACCGAAGGAGAGGTCGATAGCCTTCAAGGCTAAAATGCCGAAATAGAAAGAAGAAATCCCGGTGGACGAAAGTGATGAAGAAATGGCATATTATGCCAAAAATATTAATAAGTTCCAACACTTATTAAACCGGAGAAAGAAGGACATTCAAGTGGGGGAATCGAAGAAACCCGACAACACATGTCGATTATGTGGTAAATCAGGCCACTTTCCCAAAAACTGTCATGTAAAGCAAAAGGAGGGTTTAATCGCAACGTGGAGCAACGAAGATCCCGATGAAGATTTTCTTGACCAAAATAATCTCGCTCTTATGGCCCGGAGTTCATTCGACGATAGCGACGTCGAAAGCCAAGTAACTCCTACGATGAACTCTTTGAAGCATTCGAGTTATTACATACGGACTATCAAAATGCTTTAAATGAAATTAAATCCCTCAAGTCTAAATATAAAACTTTGGAAATTGAAAATTCCAAAATACTTGAAAAAGGGAAATTTTTCGAGATTGATCATTCGAAATGCATTGAAAATGAAAATATTTTGAAAAATGATCTTTTAAAAGTTCAAGATGAACTAAAAATTTTGACAAAGAAATTCTCGTGCGGCAACGATAAATTTGAACAAATGTTATGTGTTCAAAAATATACTCTAAATAAAGAGGGGTTAGGATCAAACCACGTTTTAAAAACGAATCCGTAAATCTCAATATACCCCGTTGCGAAAAATGTTTGAAAATCGGGCATCACATTTCAAATTGCAAAAGCCCAAGACGGACGATAAAAATTAAAAAGATTTGGGTTCCTAAAGGAACAAATATTTCAAATATCGTTCACATCTCTAAACAAAAACCAACTATCGGTTGGATCCCCAAAAAATTAAATTGTGATATTTTACAAAGGGGGAGATAATACTTTCAGGGGGAGTATTTTTTGGCTTCTTAATGCATATTCATTTGCATCATGCATATTTATATTTCATTATACTCTATATCTTTATACTTTATATTTTTACACTTTTTGATGAAGACAAAAAGGGGGAGAAGGAGATGACTAACCAAACGATCAAAGCCGAAAACTTTGATTCGTATATATATACATATACTTTATTTTTACAGATTTTATCCAATTCAAGAGTTGTTTTGTAATCATCAAAAAGGGGGAGATTGTTGGAATATTTATTCCACATATTATTTAATTTGTGTTTTGATGATTAAAGTTGCTAAACAACAAAACAACATCGAGGCGAAGCAGACGAAGTCGCGAAAAGCTGAGCAAAATGCATGTCTAGCGCACGCTAAGACATATATGTTAGAGTACGCTAACGGGGAGTTCTCTGCATATCAGCCAAGTTCGAAGTTACCTGAAGGGAAGTCAGCTGATAGGATAGCGCACGCTACACGTTATCATTAACGCACGCTATCGAAGCCTTGTTACCGTTGTGAAGGAATTCAAACACAGATTGTCGTATGCAATGAAGTTAGCATTAGCGCATGCTACAAAGAAGGAATAGCGCACGCTAAGCAGTTTGAATCAAGTCAATCAGAACGTTGGGAAAAGCAGGTCAAAGTCAGCATATCAAACGGATACTTTGACAAGTCATGCAACGGATATATTTTATTAGCGCACGCTACAATGTGTTATTAACGCACGCTAATACAAGATAGTTACGTACGTAAGGTAGAAGGCATAACGTACGCTAAAGAAGAAACGAAGCTACTGGACTGAAACTGGGAACAGTCTAACGCACGCTACATGAAAGTCATTACGCACGCTAAAGCAAAAATGTGCGATAGCGCACGCTAAGAAGGAAGAGCTAGCGCACGCTAGCTAGTCAACAGCCAGCAACGGCTAGTTTGTGGGAAATGCCTATAAATACCATTCTTATGGTATTGTTTGAGTACAACAACTTCACGCATTCAAGACATTGATCTTACATTCATATACTTACATTGTTGTTGTAATATTGAGCTTATATTGTTAGTTTGAGTGTTTATACATTCAACATTATACACGAGAGGTAAAAGACAAGATACGATTGGATTCGGTGTTATTAGGATCAACTATCCGGCATTGTTAGAATCGCAATCAATATCTAAGTGAGGTTTATCTAGTACCCATAGAAAGCTAGAGTGGTTGATTCCTTATCCAATAGAAAAGGAAAAACGGTTTTACTCGGACCGATAGAAGACGAGCTTGTAAACGGTAATCCCTCGACCGATAGAAGAGAGGCGTAGAGGTTTTGATCTTAATCCTAAGAAAAAGATACATCGAGAGAGGACGTAGGCTTCATTAATAGCCGAACCTCTATAAATCCTTGTGTGATTTATTTTCCGCAATTTATTTACGCTTCCGCACAAAACGGCGCAAATAACCGATTTTATACCAACAAGACAGACCTACTGAGTCGCGCAATAGGATTGACGACGGAATGTATCATGCTTATTATCTCATTATGAATATTAGATATTAGATATCTAATTTGGGACATTGGATGTCTAAATCGATTTATTGGATAAATTAATTTACGGCCTAATGGATTGAATAAATTACTGGGTGATTAATTTAATTCATGAATATAATTATTTCTTGGAGAAATTAATTATGTTATTATGTATTTGATATGATTAATTAATTGGATTAATTAATCAATATAAATACATTGGAATGGAATCGGAGTTTATCTGTTTGGACTCTCGGGAGTCCGAAACGAACCAAACTCGTCTGATTCCTTCTAGAGGCCGGCCCCACATTGATTCCTTACCTTTGTCATAGTCTTGATTTTGTTGGTGGAAGACTTTTGACTTGGGAGATATCATATCTAGAGGTGGCCATTGTGGTGGGCTGGGCCCGAACCGCTATGGCCCAGCCCGCATGGAAGCCATGCATTCAGCCCGCACTGGCCCGGCCCGTAAGGAAACCGGCCCTGAACAGATTTTATTGGGTTAGTGTCAGTGTTTTGTTTTTTCGACCCTGACCCGAGGAGGCCCGACCCTAACCCTGCTATGGCCTGATGAACCCGCCCTGCTATGGCCCAACCCGAGGCACGAACCGGCCCGCAGTGGCCCGCCACCTGTACCCTGGCTGTTCAAGATTATTATCGTTGGGGAGTTGTTGTCTTGGACTTGGGACATGGGAGTGGGTGGGGAATCATTGAATTTGAATGCCTTTTTTTTTTCCGTTGGGAGTGGGTGGGGGGAGTCTTGGACTGGGAGTGGGTGGGTGGAGAGTCTTGGGATATAAAGGAGTGTTGGGACCCGCAGCCGTAGTCAGGGAATAACAAATGAGTGTTGCTTTTTTTTTTAATGGCAGAAGTCTGAGTGACCGTTTGAGAGGGAGGGAGGCATTTAAATTTTTAATGCATTTTTTTCTTATTTTAATATTTTTCAATTCTTATAAATACCACATTAATCCATCCCATTTTCTCACACCAATTCTTTCAATCTCTACTACAATTCTCTATAATTCTCCACAACTTCTCTCAATTAGTTTTATTCGATTTATAATTTCTTCCTTTTTCTTATATTATCTTATCTCTATATTTATATTATTTCGCAAAATGGCATTCAACCCCTCAGATTCTCTTTCTGATCAAGAATTTGAAAATTTGATGGATACAACTGCTACTCAACTTTCTCCTACATTGCAAAGACCACAAACACAAGGTTCTACAACTTTGCCAATGGCACCACCACCCGACTGCATCACAAAGAAGGTAATTACGTGTATTTGATTCGGAAACTGGATTCTCTTTCGTATGATATTTTAATTTAAATAGATTGAAGGCCACCCTCAAAAACTCTCATTTTTTGTATTATATTATATCAAAAGAAAAGTGCAATATGTTCCAATTTTGATTTATAGTATTCAATTAATTCTCAATTATTGATTAGTTCTGTAATAAGTACTTCAACAAAATATATGTATTCCTAACAAAATCTTAATAGTGTTTACTTATTTATTTTATTTTATTCTATACGTCATTTACGATTATAGTTATTTAATTATAATTTAATACGTATTAGATTTATTTATTGATTTAGGTGGTTCAAGTTCTATATCCACTTCCTCCGCTAAAGTATCTTATGTATGGAACTACTTCGAAAAAGTCGAAAATCCGGCCCAAGGTCCTGGACGATATCTACTTAATCGTAAGCTATGTGCGGAGCAAGGAAAAAGACCAATCAATTACAAGTGGAAAACAGGAGATGGAACAGGCACGCCGAGTCGACATTTGAAGCACTCACATGGTATAACCTACGGTAAAGAAGGGGAGGTCCAAAGTGACGCCTCCGGCCAAACACAAATCGGTAATTTTTCACAACCCGGTGGAGGTACCCCATTTATCTATAATAGAGATAGGATGATTGATAATATGGCAATTTTTGTTACGGCGGATGAATTGCCATTTAGTCACGGTGAAAGTGTTAATTTAGAAACCTTTAATAGACTTTCGTTAAATCCGGCTTATAAAAGGGTACCTAGAAACACCCTTAAGCGTCGTATGATGAAACAATATTATGGAGCACGTGTACAATTGATGGAATATTTTCGTAATTTTAACGGTCGGGTGGCTTTAACAAGCGATTGTTGGACTTCCACCCAAGGTGAGCCTTATTTATGTGTAACCGTTCACTGGTTAGATGAAACTTTTTCTTTGCAAAAACGTATAATAACTTTTGATATTATGGAAGAGTCACATTCGGGTTTTAATATTTATACTAGAATTTCAAGCACTTTAAAAGAATTTCATTTACTTTCTAAAATATTTTCTATCTCTTTCGATAATGCATCCGCAAACACTAAATGCGTTGATTATTTTAAAGGGTCTACTATTCCATTACTATTAGATGGTAAACTAATACATGTTAGATGTTGTGCTCATATTATTAACTTATCAGTTCAGGAAGGAATTACCTTTATTGCACCTCTTTTATTACCCATTAGGAATATTATTAAATGGATTAGATCATCTAAGAATATTAGACAAGAATATTTTGCATTATGTAAACAACATAATTTACCAAGAAAGAGGTTTTCTATTGACACACCAACAAGATGGAATTCAACATATCAAATGCTTAAAGAGGTATTAAAATATAGGAAAATAATTAGTACTTTATATAATAATAGACATAGGGACGCACCGGAATTATTAGTTGATGATAGTCATTGGGATATAGCAGATTCTATTTGTACCTTATTAAAAGCTTTTAATGATGCTACTAAAGTCTTTTCTTTAGTTTATGAGCCTAATATTCATTTAGTAATAATTGAATGTGTTAAAATAATTATGACTGTTTCAAAATGTACTTCAGAAGATCCTGCTTTGATACATATATGGGAGGATATGCGAGTAAAATGGGTATCATATTTTACCGAATTTCCTCTCTTATATGGTGTTGCTACTATTCTTGATCCATGTATTAAAAGTGTAGCTTTATCTAATATGTTAGAATTTTACTATGAACAATTAGAAATTGAATATAATGTTCAAAATTATATTGACCAATGTATTGCATGCTTAATAGAATTATATCAGGTTTATGATCAGTCTTCCCCCCAAGATGATACCGGATCATCTAAAGGTAAAGGTAAATTTGATGCGGGTTTATCAAATATTCTTTTTCGAAACCCCAAAAAATCAAAGACTTCAGGTTCTTCTTCTGCTTCTGCTTCTATTAATGTTCATAAATATTTAGATCGAGATCATAGTGATGAAACTAATTTACCTGATTTTGAAATTTTCTCATGGTGGCGTAAAAATAGTTGTGATTTTCCTATACTAACAAAAATTGCTAGAGATGTGCTTGATGTTCCTGCCTCGACAATAGCCTCGGAGTCGGCTTTTAGTGCAGGTAGAAGAGTGATCGATGATAGAAGAACACGCTTGGCTCCAGATTCCGTCAAAATGTGTGTATGTAAAAAAGATTGGGATCAAGCCGAAAGACGTCAACAAGGAAAGGGGTACGATGATGATGAAGATGAAGAAGACTCTTTCATGATTATGGACACTTCATCGGAATCTGGTGCATCACAAGGGACTGATCAGGACTAGACACCAATTTGATTGTTTTATAAAATTGTAATAATTAAGATCAATCCCTTTTTTATTTTTATTTTTTTTAAAAAAAAATAGGTACGGCCCACCCTGCTATGGCCCGATTTTTGGCCCAGTTAAAACCCTGGCCCTACTATGACCCTGGCCCAACCCTGCTATAGCCCGACCCTAGACATAGCAGTGCTAGGGTTGGCCATACATGGCCCGTGAACTGGCCCGGGCCCGGCCCTGCTATGGTATGAACCGGCCCGTGGCCATCTCTAATCATATCTCTTAAAATAAGGAATAAAGGGATTTTAAGGGATTTGTAAGATAAATATATGTGTGAAGACTTCACTTTCCACCAAAGACTTACAATGCATACGTGAAGTTTCAAGAGGAGAGAGAGAGAGAGAGAGAGAGAGAGAGAAGTCTTATTCACCATCTTGTTCTTTATTCATCTTCTTCATAATTTCTTAGAGAAATTTTGTGAGGAAATATTGAGAAAGATAGATATTCATACACTTAGAGTGATATTAATATCTATAACAAGCTTACTCACTTTGATCTAGCCGCATCCTTGGAGGATAACAAGGTGAGTATTGTTCCGATCATTTTTCCGACGCGTGGCAAGTAGAGACGCGGTGCTTTCAGCGTTGGATCGTTCAAGTGCTTGGAGTGCTTCGGATCGTAGAGAATTCAAGTAAAGCTTGGGGAATATCTCAAGAGAAGGATACCATTTAATCAACGGACTTCAAGGGTGAGTTTCTTACAACTCTTGTTTTTCCGTTTATATATATTCGTATATACGTAGCTCGATCCTCGTAGGGATTCGGATCGAATTAATTTTCGTTTTACCGCTTCCGTTGGGCCTTCGTTTTAGGCACCGAATCCCAACAGTGTTCCATATTGATGATTCGCCGTTGAGCACTTGTGTTCTAACCTGTTGAGTAGGTACCGATCGTATGCCGCGGGCATAATATTTCACGAATGCTCGATTCTTACTTTGGTTTGTGAGCATCTCGTATTACCATTGTTGTACCATTTTATTCTGACCCTAGATGCATATCATGTTGTACATGTATTTGATATTCATTATCTGGATGACTGACCCCGTGGGGACGGAACATGTTTACATATTTTAGGTGCTTGCGAGGAGAGAGTTGAGACATAGGGGCATGACGATGGCGATGAGGCATTCGAGCGATACTAGTCTGAGTTGTTTTGGTGTTCATGTCGATCAGACAGTTTGGAGTACTCCAGTTTTGTTAGTTGTTGTCATTTTGTATTATCCGAGCAAGGCTCGTGGATGATGTTGTATTTTTATTTGGCCATGTAGGCCCACTTTTGTCGTTGAAATTCCATATCGGAATATTTTGTTGGATGTCAGTGTAGGGATTGTGATCCCCCTTTTTGGTCAGTTTATTGTATTTTAGTCATGTTCGCCTGGTGGATCTCCTGGCATGGGGTCCACGGCACTGTAATAACCCAATGGGATTTGGGGGTGTTACAGAAGATGGTATCAGAGAATTGGGTTGTGATATTGTAATATCCGCAATTTTCGATTTCCGGTAATTTCTTTTTTTTCGGTCGGAGTCCGTTTTGACGACTCGCTCATGACCGTTTCGTCATTCTGAGAATGATTGATTCTACACTTTTTGACATCCGAGTTCGTTTCGGTGTCGTTTTGTTGAGTTCCGTGCTTTTTAGCGACTTTTCCGCACTTGAGTTCGATTCTTGCGAATCTCGTTCGAAACTGCTGTTTCAAGTTTCCTGTAAGTCCGTTTAACTTTGTTAGACGTGTTGTGAACTTCGGTTTGATTATTCGATCACGTATCGTGATTTCCGGGCGTTTTGGGCCATTTTGTAATTTCTTGAAAGTTTCGGGTATCCTTATCTGTAATTGTTGTCTCGACCCGTTTCTTGGTCGCGTATGATTAATTATGGTATTATGTTTTCATTTCGGGTCGTTGATGTTGTCCGCGAACTTTTCGTCGTGTTCGCCCGCGGCGTTTGGAAATCGAGTCGCCGAGCCCTCGTGTTCGAGCACCGGCCGGACGGCTATGGATCGCCGACGATTGTGGGCACCGGCCGGACGGGTGCGGTAGGAACCGGCGTAGCGCACGCTACGGCAGGAAGGCTGCGCGCGCTAACCGGCAGGTGTAACGCACGCTATCGGCTGGCCTAACGCACGCTATCGGGTCTGGATAGTGGAGTCCTAGGGTTCTGGAATCGGTCAGGCTCGGCAGGTAGCGCACGCTACTATCGGGCATTGCGCACGCTACGACCGGCAGGTACCGCGCGCTACGGCCGGAAGGCTGCGCACGCTACCTGGCCGAGCAGTCTAGTCCAGGAGGTCATTGGATTGCGGCCTGGGCCGATAGTGCACGCTAGCTCGGCAGCCTAGCGCGCGCTAGTCCGGCCTAGTATAAATGTGACAGAGCAGTCACATTTCATCTCGTTTTTCATTCCCTTCCTTCTCCGTCCGCGGCTGGCGATTCATGGGTGACGAAGCCATGTTGTTTAACAACAAATCCATGAAGTTCTTGAGTTCATAACATCAATCAATCATCCGTTATCATCCTTTGATCCAGCGAATCAAGGTAATCTTCCTTAGAACCCTAATTTCGTGAATTTGGGGGTTTTTGCATTTTTGTCCGATTTGTTCCGTGTTGTTGATTAATTCATGATGGGTATGACTAATCTTGGTAGTATTCTTGTGTTTAACATCATTTAATCCATTGTTCTTCGTCGAATCGAAGTATATTTCTTGATTTCCTTCGAATTGACTTTTTGGGGGATTTGTCCCCGATCTCGTTTTTCATCCGTTTTCGATGGATCGATTATGGTTAAATGATGTTGTTAAACATATTCTATGGATTGTATATCCATATTTCAACTTAGAATTCCGTTTTCGTGTTTTGTCGGGACGAATCGTGTTCTTGGCCGTTTTGGGGAAAACACTTGAACATTTGTCGTTCGTTCTTTGAATTCAATGGCTTTGAGTCATGCTATGGAATTCATTTTCATTGTTGTTATTGTCCTCCGTAGTTTATTATCGCCAGTTGGCTTTCGGTGGAGTCGGCGGGTTCGTAGTTGGTCCGTGCCAACCTACTTCGGTCGATTCTTCGCGTTGTTCTTATTCGAGGCAAGTACCTTGTCCATACTATTCTTGTTTTGTGGATATGATAATTGGTGATCATCTTGGTGTGTTTGTTTATTAGTTTGAAATGAGTTTTCAAAAGATTCGGCTAGCCTCGTTAAAGGCTCACTTTCAAAACGCGTGTGTTTTGTAAATTGTGTGGGTTGTAAGTAACTACGTGAATCCATTGGATATACTTGATGTTGATGTTGCGCTTGATAATGCGTGTGTACGTATATTGCTTCTTTCCGCCGCGTTATGGTTGACGTGCGTGTTGTTATTTATTCATGTGGTCGTAGACTGACGGATGAATTATGTGAATTGGTGTATTGATTTGATAATTATTACGACGATGACTGTGTACTTGATGTTTGTGACAATGTGAATACTTGTTGTGAGAGACGTCATATCCGGGAGCCTCTGAGGGCGGGGCGTGCGATCTCCGGCCTGGTGTACGCTGCAATGTGCGGCTCCATATGGTTGGTGAACGCCAGTGTTTACCTGATGCGCGTGCAAGGGGCGGCTCTTATGGGAGTGACGCCGGCGCGGTGACACGGATAATGTGCGGCTGACATGTGGAGTGAACGCCGGTGCACAGGTGTTTCAGTGGAGGCGCCTGGCAGGCTTATTGGTAACGGATATTTGAGTGTTTAGCTAAGACCCCATTACCGAACGATTATCGTATTCAAATTCTTTCAACTCTTTTCAAATGCTGGTCTCGATATAGACCGTGATTCATGTTTTCTGAAAGTGTGTTTCAACTTGTTTTAAAATGTTGGTATTAGGGTTAATTAACCAAGGACATTTGACGAGATCTCCGAGGGTTAATTAATCAGGGGTCTTGAGCAGTTTTTAGGCGGACGAAAGGTTGAGTCCTTGATTATACTGTGTTGACATTTTGTGTTTTGGGTCAAGGACCCCGTGTGACGTTCAGATGTTTGATCTCGTGTTGATATTATTTGGATTGGGTCGAGAACCCCGTGGGGAATATGTGAAGACTCGATTGTGTTGATTGAATGGTTTTCTTGCAAATTGCTTTCCGCCTATTGGTCGTGGACCTTGTTGGTTTTGGAATGAGTAGGATTTGATAATCCTAAATTGTTTTCTATTAAAACTCTCGATGGCACTTTAAACGGTTTTATAAATTGTTTTCCCTTGATTTGTGATCTTTCGGTTTTGAAGTGTTTTACCCAAACTCAAGCCTCGGGAAGTACTTTTCATTACGTTTGATTCTTTGAGGATTTCCTGGTTATTGTTATTCGTGGAATGTGAATTGTATGGCTCGTATTTGCACTTTGTTCTTGCACTAGCAAAACAATGGAGTTTTGCTAACCCCCGAGTATTCGGGGGTGGATGTCTATTTTTGCATTCAGGTTTTGGACCGTAACACAGGGTCGGCACGAAGGATGATGAAAGATGAACGATACTAATCACACGAGGATCCATATGATGTCTTCGGCTTAGTTGTATTTTATTTCCGCTGCAGTATTCTTTTCCCGTTGTACGGGAGCGTGTTGTATTCGACCCCTGCGTGGGCATGTATTGTAATTGAGTTGTATGTATTTATTAAAAGACCAAATCGGTCTACTGAGTCATTTTAGCCTTAAAGGCATTGTTGAGTTATTCTATGTTGTTACCAGCCTGGTAGATCCTTGAGGAAAGGGTCTACGGTGTGTAATATCCCTGAACGGATTGGGGGTGTTACATAAATGGTATCAGAGCTTAGGTTGTGGAAACCTAGGATGTCGGGTCAAGTCGTGTTGTTTGAGTCTTGTTTCGTCGGATTTTATCTGACTGGGTCGTGTCGCGACACGTCGTCTGAGTTTGTTGGTCGTGATTAGTATCGAGGGGCGATCATCATCTTCGTGCGACCTGTGGAAGTAAGTCTCCCTTCTTTGTGTTGTGCCTCGTGTGACACGAGCTATTTGTTTGATTTTGTGTTAAGTGATGGAACCTTCATGTAGATTCTTGGTTTCGTGATGCGTTCGTGTGATTCTCTTATTTCGTTTGTATGAGGAGTGTTGTCATTATTTATGTCTTTTGATCGTGATAATCGATCGTATGTCTTCAGAAAAGACATGTATTGTCTTGACTTTGTACGATTTGATGCATATATTATAATATGTTTAAACGAATATTGTTACATGAGTATTTTTGGGCATTCTAGCCCATTGAATTATTTTTGAAAACCTTGAGTATCTTAGAAAATAAATTTCGAGACGTACTTTTAAAATGAATCGTTTTCTCGTGGTACTTCCAAGGTGCCACAATATGTTTCCAAATTCTTCTACCTCGAGGACCAAAATGTTTTGAGATATTTTCAATGTTTTAGAAACACTTATACTTAGACCCGAGGGTCGAATATTTCTGAAAGTTTTTCACTAAGAGAAAATGTCCTCACTTTTGTTTAAACGCAAGATGATTTTTAAAGTCTCGAAAATGATGTTTGTTCAACTTTTTGTAAAATGATACTCAAGATCAACTAGTGTTTCCAAACTGTTTTCAAAAGGTGGTTTTCGTTTTTAAAACCCATCATTTCCTGCTTGTGGTTGGACAACGTGTGTATGATGTTGGTATTGAATATTGTCGCCTCATAGTGATTTCTGCGTTGTCGCGCATGTGCGAGTTGTTAGAGCTTGGTTTGGTATGACCGTGTGCATCGGTGATGGTTCCGTTATGTGTCGGTTGTTTAATGTCTTGTTACCTTCTCCCGTTTTTGTGAATTTCGTGGACGAGGTCGGAGGTAATACCCGTACTATTTTGACCTCGGTATTTTCTCTTTGTCCATTCTATCGACTCGCTCGTGTTCGTTGTTACTTTATGAACTTGTTCTGTATTTCGGTTTCATCGTCCAAACGAGCTGTGATCTTGTTGTGGGTCGATCTAGTTATCGCTGTGACTTTTTCGAGTTCAGTTCGATTCTTGTGAACCTTGTTCGGAAGTGACATCATTTGGTTCTATTAACTCTTCTATTCGACGTAGATTGGATTTTGAATTTTTGTATTTTCGACTCTGTCGACTCGTTTATGTTCGTTGACATTTTCTTAACTTTCCCTATCCCTTGCTTTTATTGAACGAACGAGTGTAGTATTGTTTCGGAATAACTCGTTTGTCGTTGTGACTTTTCAATCGCTATTCCCTTTCCGGTGGATCTTATGGGAATGCATGTCTTGTAGTTCTCACCAGATCATCCTGAGAGTTGTTGTTTGAATTTTATTACCCTTCGTGTTTCGGACATGATTGTTCGATTTTTGTTGTCTCGATCGTTTGTTTGTTCGGTTTTTGTTCTCGTTTCGTGATTGTCGAGCGTTCAGGCTCCTTCCTAATTCCCTTAAGTTTGGGAAATTAGTCTCGTTTTCGATCTTCCAACCCTTGGGCGGTGGAATTCCGTATTTGTTCAGCGATTGGCTCGCGTTTTGATTGATGTACTGATGGGTTGGTCAATCGTATTGATTTGCGTTCGTTGTGTTTTGTGATTGTTCGGATAATTGACTTGATTGTATTATCCATTTGATGACGCTTGTCACTTGTTGGTTTTATTATATCCCTAACGGCGACGTTGTGTTGGTCGTCGTGGAGCGTGTTTTCACACCGTATATTCCGTTGTGTTGTTTGTAACGTTTCGCCGTTGGGCGTTACGCGTTTCTTGCGTATCTCGTTGAGTTTTCCTGGTGGGATATTGCTTCTCCCTACTTGTTTTAAGTTTCGGGACGAAACTTCTTTTAAGGAGGGTAGAATGTAATATCCGCAATTTTCGATTTCCTGTAATTTCTTTTTTTCGGTCGGAGTCCATTTTGACGACTCGCTCATGATCGTTTCGTCATTCTGAGAATTATTGATTCTACACTTTTTGACATCCGAGTTCGTTTCGGTGTCGTTTTGTTAAGTTCCGTGCTTTTTAGCGACTTTTCTGCACTTGAGTTCGATTCTTGCGAATCTCGTTCGAAACTGCTGTTTCGAGTTTCCTGTAAGTCCGTTTAACTTTGTTAGACGTTTTGTGAACTTCGGTTTGATTATTCGATCACGTATCGTAATTTCCGGGCGTTTTGGGCCATTTTGTAATTTCTTGAAAGTTTCGGGTATCCGTATCTGTAATTGTTGTCTCGACCCGTTTCTTGGTCGCGTATGATTAATTATGGTATTATGTTTTCATTTCGGGTCGTTGATGTTGTCCGCGAACTTTTCGTCGTGTTCGCCTGCGCGCTCGGAAATCGAGTCGCCGAGCCACAGTGTTCGAGCACCGCCGGACGGTTGCGGATCGCCGGACGACAGGCACCGGCCGACGGTGCGGCGGCAGAACCGTAGCGACGCCACGGCAGGAAGGTCGCGCGCTAACCGGCAGTGTAGCGACGCTATCGGCCGCCTAACGACGCTTATCGGTCCGGACAGTGAGTCACGGGTTCTCGAATCGGCCAGCTCGGCAGTAGCGACGCCATCGCCGGCATTGCGCACGCCACGACCGGCAGTAGCGCGCTACGGCCGGAAGGTCGCGACGCTACTGGCCGAAAGCGTCTAGTCCAAGAGGTCATCGGTTTGCGGCACGGGCCGAGAAGACGCTAGCTCGGCGACTAGCGCGCGCTAGTCCGGCCCAGTATAAATGTGACAGAGCAGTCACATTTCATCTCGTTTTTCATTTCTTTCCTTCTCCGTCCGCGGCTGACGATTCATGGGTGACGAAGCCATGTTGTTTAACAACAAATCCATGAAGTTCTTGAGTTCATAACATCAATCAATCATCCGTTATCATCCTTTGATCCAGCGAATCAAGGTAATCTTCCTTAGAACCCTAATTTCGTGAATTTGGGGGGTTTTGCATTTTTGTCCGATTCGTTCCGTGTTGTTGATTAATTCATGATGGGTATGATTAATCTGGGTAGTATTCTTGTGTTTAACATCATTTAATCCATTGTTCTTCGTTGAATCGAAGTATATTTCTTGATTTCCTTCGAATTGACTTTTTGGGGGATTTGTCCCCGATCTCGTTTTTCATCTGTTTTCGATGGATCGATTATGGTTAAATGATGTTGTTAAACATATTCTATGGATTGTATATCCATATTTCAACTTGGAATTCCGTTTTCGTGTTTTGTCGGGACGAATCGTGTTCTTGGCCGTTTTGGGGAAAACACTTGAACATTTGTCGTTCGTTCTTTGAATTCAATGGCTTTGAGTCATGCTATGGAATTCATTTTCATTGTTGTTATTGTCCTCCGTAGTTTATTATCGTGATTTGGCGTTCGGTGGAGTCGGCGGGTTCGTAGTCGGTCCGTGCCAACCTACTTCGGTCGATTCTTCGCGTTGTTCTTCTTCGAGGCAAGTACCTTGTCCATACTATTCTTGTTTTGTGGATATGATAATTGGTGATCATCTTGGTGTGTTTGTTTATTAGTTTGAAATGAGTTTTCAAAAGATTCGGCTAGCCTCGTTAAAGGCTCACTTTCAAAACGCGTGTGTTTTGTAAATTGTGTGGGTTGTAAGTAACTACGTGAATCCATTGGATATACTTGATGTTGATGTTGCGCTTGATAATGCGTGTGTACGTATATTGCTTCTTTCCGCCGCGTTATGGTTGACGTGCGTGTTGTTATTTATTCATGTGGTCGTAGACTGACGGATGAATTATGTGAATTGGTGTATTGATTTGATAATTGTTACGACGATGACTGTGTACTTGATGTTTGTGACAATGTGAATACTTGTTGTGAGAGACGTCATATCCGGGAGCCTCTGAGGGCGGGGCGTGCGATCTCCGGCCTGGTGTACGCTGCAATGTGCGGCTCCATATGGTTGGTGAACGCCAGTGTTTACCTGATGCGCGTGCAAGGGGCGGCTCTTATGGGAGTGACGCCGGCGCGGTGACACGGATAATGTGCGGCTGACATGTGGAGTGAACGCCGGTGCACAGGTGTTTCAGTGGAGGCGCCTGGCAGGCTTATTGGTAACGGATATTTGAGTGTTTAGCTAAGACCCCGTTACCGAACGATTATCGTATTCAAATTCTTTCAACTCTTTTCAATTGCTGGTCTCGATATAGACCGTGATTCATGTTTTCTGAAAGTGTGTTTCAACTTGTTTTAAAATGTTGGTATCAGGGTTAATTAACCAAGGACATTTGACGAGATCTCCGAGGGTTAATTAATCAGGGGTCTTGAGCAGTTTTTGGGCGGACGAAAGGCTGAGTCCTTGATTATACTGTGTTGACATTTTGTGTTTTGGGTCGAGGACCCCGTGTGACGTTGAGATGTTTGATCTCGTGTTGATATTATTTGGATTGGGTCGAGAACCCCGTGGGGAATATTTGTGAAGACTCGCTTGTGTTGATTGAATGATTTTCTTGCAAATTGCTTTCCGCCTATTGTAACACCCCCAATCCACTCAGGGATATTACACGCCGTAGACCCTCTCCTCGAGGATCTACCAGGCTGATAACTAAAATAAAACATCTAAACATCGCCTTTAAGGCTAAAATAACTCAGTAGACCGACTTGGTCTTTCAATAATAACATACAACTCAATTCCAAACACATACCCACGCAGGGGTCAAAATACAATAAACTCCCGTACAACGGGGAAAAGATACTGCAGCGGAAAAGAAAATACAACTAGACCAATACGACATCAACGGATCCTCGTGTGATTAGTATCGTTCATCTTTCATCATCCTTCGTGCCGACCCTGTGCTATGCTCCAAAACCTGAATGCAAAAATAGACATCCACCCCCCGAATACTCGGGGGTTAGCAAAACTCCACTGTTTTGCTAGTGCAAGTACAAGTGCAAAAATACGAGCCATACAATTCACATTCCACGAATAGCAATAACCAGGAATCCTCAAAGATCCAAGTGTAACGAAAAGTACATCCCGAGGCATGAGTTTGGATAAAACATTCCAAAACCGAAAGATCACAAATCAAGGGAAACAATTTATAAAACAGTTTAAAATGCCATCGAGAGTTTTAATAGAAAATAATTTAGGATTTTTGAATCCTTCTCTTTCCAAAAATCAACAGGGGTCACAACCCAAAGGTTTTGTTTTCGCAAATAGAAAACAGAAAACAATTCACAGGGCCCGAGCCCAACATCACGTGTCCTCGACGGACATAAAAATCAACACAACGTAATCACGCACGCGCATCGCCTAGGACCGGGACGAAGCCACAAATCCCACTCGAGGCCTCGAAGGACCCTCCCGAGCTGGCTAGTGAAACAAATCACACACATCTCACGGTTGGATCAATCGCTTGTTGCATCCTGGCCACATGATCGCATGCCATGTGCCACCGTAGATTATCTCAGGCTCTCACGGTTAGATCAATCACTTGTTGCATCCCGACCACATGATCACGTGCCATGTGTCACCGTAGACCTTCAACCATATCCACACATTCACACAAATAACATATCACATCAAGGATATTCAAACAATTCGCCCAGAGGCATCAAACACTTAGCAAAACACCACGTCAATCCACAACGCACCGAAATGAAATAATACACGTCCACACGCAATACCAAGTGCAACATCAACACCAAGCATATCCATGGAATTCACATAGTTATTCACAAACCACACCATTCACAAAACACATGCGTTTTGAAAGCAAGCCTTTAACAAGGCTAAACCAAATCTTTTGAAAGCTCATTTCAAACAATCAAACAACCACATAAAGACGATCACCAATTATCAGATTCACAAAACAAGAATAGTATGGACAAGGTACTTGCCTCGAAATCACGATCGCAACGAGACGACGGATGGGACGCGGTCGAATAGCCCCGAACCCCCGAACAATATCAAGAACGCGATAGCACCACGAGTACTACGAGAATAACACCACACGAATCATCAATCACCAAACGGGATTCAACATCGGAATCCTCGAACACCTATAAACCTCCTAAGGAACAATAACACATGGTTACGACAAGAATCAAGGCCAAAACAACGGAAATCCCAACAAACTATCGAAGGGAAACTCATTGGGACATTTAATCGAACACTCAATGTTCGATAACTCCCAAGAACACTGAATCACTAATCGAGTTGAACAAACTCAAATATGGATATACAACCCATAGAACACGATTAATAACATCATACTACACCAACCGATGTATCAAAATCGGATTAGAAACGAAATCAAGAACAATTTCTCCGAAAAGTCAACTTGAAGGAAAATCAAGAAATATACCTTGATTCGACGAAACACACGGATTAGATGTTGATATAATCAACAAGAATCTTCCAAAATGTCTTGGAATGAGTAGAATCGCCAAGAACACCTCCTACCGGTCACTCCCAAATTCGCATTTAAACGAGGAAAAAATGAAAAAACGAAGTCGCCGAGCCAGCCTATATGGCCGGCAGGTTACGGCCAGAATCGGCAAAGGCCTTTTACGGCCGTAACTCGCCCTTACGGCCGATTTCGGCAGCCTTACGGCCAGAATCGCATTCGCCAAAAATCACCCAAAGAATCGTCGGACACTTACTACCGTGAATCGCACACATTACGGCCAGAATCGCCTTCGTCCTAAGATGCCCATCGCCTGCACGGCCGCACCGATCATGCTTATGGCCGTAATCGCACACATTACGGCCAGAATCGCACCTTACGGCCGTAACTCGCCAGCAGCCCTGCTCCGGCCGTGACTCGGCTGGCCACTCCGACGTCTTGACGACCAAAAACCCGAACTCCGAGTAAAAATCGAAGATACGGTTACGAAGTACTCGCAAAGACGAATCCAAGCGCTAAGAGAACACACGATTCCGACCACCCGAAGTGTCGGAATTCGACAACGGAAGTAATTACCCCAAACTTTGGGAAATTACAAAAATGGCCCAAAATGCCCGGAAATCACGATACGTGATCGAAACACCGAACCGAAGCTCGCAATATGAATAATAACATTAAATGAACTTACGAGAAACTCGAAACAACAGTTTCGGACGAGATTCGCAAGAATCGAGCTCAAGTGCGGAAAAGTCGCTAAAAAGCACGGAACTCAACAAAACGACACTGAAACGAACTCGGATGACAAAAAGTGCAGAATTAATCATTCTTGGAATGACGAAACGGTCATGAGCGAGTCGTCAAAACGGACTTCCGCCGAAAAAAAAAAAGAAAATTACCGAAATTCGAAATTGCGGATATTACATTCTACCCTCCTTAAAAGAAGTTTCGTCCCGAAACTTAAAACAGGTAGGGGGAAGCAATATACCCGCCAAGAAAACTCGACGAGATACACAAAACTGAAAACTCGCGCCCAATGGTGAAACACCGCAAGAAACGCAAAGAGACATACGGTGTGAAAATACGCTCCACGACGACCAACACAACGTCGCCGTTAGGAATATAATAAAACCAACAAATGACAAGCGTCATCAAACGGTTAATATAGTCAAGTCAATTATCCGAACAATCACAAAACACAACGAACGAAAATCAATATGATCGACCACCCCGACGGTACATCAATCAAAACGCGAGCCAATCGCTGAAGAAATACGGAATTCCATCGCCCAAGGGTTGGAAGATCGAAAACGAGACAAATTTCCCGAGTATAAAGAAATTAGGAAGGAGTCTGAACGCTCAACAATCACGAAACGAGATCAACAAAAACCGAACAATCAAACGATCGAACCAAAACGGTCGAGACAACAAAAATCGAACAATCATGTTCGAATCACGAAGAACAATAAAATTCAAACAACAACTCCAAGGTTCACATCTCGACTCGAGACAATATATGATCCGGTGAAAACAACAACATATGCATTCACATAAGATCCACATGGAAGGGAATATAAATTGAAAAGTCACAACGACAACCGAGTTATTCCGAAACAATACCATGCTCGTTCGATCAACAAAAGCAAGGGGCAGGACAAGCTCAGAAAATGTCAACGAACATAAACGAGTCGACAGAGTCGAAAATACAGAAGTTCAAAATCCGATCCACTTCGAATAAAAGAACTAGTAGAATCAAAAGATGTTATTTCCGAACAAGGTTCACAAGAATCGAACCGAACTCGGAAAAGTTACAGCGATAACCAGATCGACCCAAAACAAGATCACAGCTTGTTCGAACGATGAAACCGAAATACAGAACATGTTCAGACAGTATCAACGAACACGAGCGAATCGATAGACTTGATAGAGAGATAATGCGGAAGTCAAAAATGATACGAGCATTACATTCGACCTCTTATAAAAGAAGGTCGTCCCCGCTACTCACAATAACGGAAACAAGGTAACAACACAAAAAGCAACCGACAGAGAAATCTCCCATGTGCCTCTCAGAGCCGATCCTGATATCTGTGCTGAAGCGCGAACTCCGAAAGTCTCGGTAGCCAATTCGCAAAACTGAATTCGGTGTCCCTCGAGTCCACACTCGAAATGTGTTACTGACGAGAAGGACAAATTGCACGTACATTCCCCCGGCACATCACGGTTGAAATGCCTCGGCTTGGCATACCGAAAATACAAACGCTAGATACAATGGAACATAACACCGCAAAACAACATACTGGAGATGCCAACTCAGCACAACAAGGAATCATAACACATATCATATACAATGATTACCATCGTAAAGTAATTCACACACAAACACTACAACAACGACAGTATCGTTTGGCGACCTCAATGGTCCGAACGATAACCAGCACGTAATTACAAACATCATGAAACAATCACACATGTACACAAACGTACAAACCCAAACTTTAACAACTCACACTCGTGCGACAACACGCAAATCACCACGAGGCGACAAATAGTAAATACCAGTTCACACCTCTCACAGAGGGCTAGTTCAACAAATGCGTGGCAACGCCTCGACGTTCATGCCACCAATTCGATCATACTCGGGAGCAAACACCATTACGACAACGCGAACATCATACATACATTCCCAAACGCAAACGGGAATTTATAGGTTTTTAAAAAAAAAATGAAAACCACCTTTGGAAAATAATTTAGAAAAACACCGGTCGATCTTGAGTATCACCTTTCCAAAAAAGTAAAAATGTAAAACATCGTTATCGAGACTTTGGAAAACCATTTCGCATTTGATAAAAATGAGGACACTTTCTTTTAGTGAAAAGTTTTCAGAATATTCGACCATCGGGTCTAAGTAAAAGTGTTTATAAAACATTGAAAATATCTCAAAACATTTTGGTCCTCGAGGTAGAAGAATTTTGAAACATATTGTGGCACCTTGGAAGTACCGCGAGAAAACAATTCATTTTAAACGTACGTCTCGAAATTTATTTCTAAGATACTCAAGTTTTCGAAAATAATTCAATGTCAAAAAGGACGATGCCAAAAAGGCTAGAATACCCAAAAATTTCAGGTAATCACACGGAACATCATAGCGCTGTGGGTCCCGCGTCGGAACCCACCAGGCTAAAAATCATTTACAAAAATGCCAAAAAGGCCGATGGCGGTAATATTTCAAAAACTTACAAAAGCCATTTATAGAATACTAAATACCGTCTTAAGAATTTCGCCAAAGCGATCAAGGCCATAATGCCAAAAACTCGGTTAAGGGAATCGGTTTTCGAAATAAAACTCCGTCGGTAAAATACCGAAAGTCATTACAAAAGAACTCATGCATCAGATAAAAAAAAATAAAGTCAAACATGCACAATCCAGCAACACTACTCCTCATATGAACGAAATATGAGGGTCAATAACCACATATCAAGAAATCAAAATCCATAAGAGGATTCCATAACTTAACAAATAATCATAAAAATAGCTCGTGTCACACGAGGCACAACACAAAGAAGGGAGACTTACATCCACAGGTCGCACGAAGATGATGATCGCCCCACGATACTAATCACGACCAACCAACTCAGACGACACGTCGCGACACGACTTAGTCAGACAAAATCCGACAAGACAAAACTCAACAGACACCACTGACCCGACAGCCTAGGTTTCCACAACCTAAGCTCTGATACCATTTATGTAACACCCCCAATCCACTCAGGGATATTACATGCCGTAGACCCTCTCCTCGAGGATCTACCAGGCTGATAACTAAAATCAAACATCTGAACATCGCCTTTAAGGCTAAAATGACTCAGTAGACCGACTTGGTCTTTCAATAATAACATACAACTCAATTCCAAACACATACCCACGCAGGGGTCAAAATACAATAAACTCCCGTACAATGGGGAAAAGATACTGCAGCGGAAAAGAAAATACAACTAGACCAATACGACATCAACGGATCCTCGTGTGATTAGTATCGTTCATCTTTCATCATCCTTCGTGCCGACCCTGTGCTATGCTCCAAAACCTGAATGCAAAATAGACATCCACCCCCCGAATACTCGGGGGTTAGCAAAACTCCACTGTTTTGCTAGTGCAAGTACAAGTGCAAAAATACGAGCCATACAATTCACATTCCACGAATAGCAATAACCAGGAATCCTCAAAGATCCAAGTGTAACGAAAAGTACATCCCGAGGCATGAGTTTGGATAAAACATTCCAAAACCGAAAGATCACAAATCAAGGGAAACAATTTATAAAACAGTTTAAAATGCCATCGAGAGTTTTAATAGAAAATAATTTAGGATTTTTGAATCCTTCTCTTTCCAAAAATCAACAGGGGTCACAACCCAAAGGTTTTGTTTTCGCAAATAGAAAACAGAAAACAATTCACAGGGCCCGAGCCCAACATCACGTGTCCTCGACGGACATAAAAATCAACACAACGTAATCACGCACGCGCATCGCCTAGGACCGGGACGAAGCCACAAATCCCACTCGAGGCCTCGAAGGACCCTCCCGAGCTGGCTAGCGAAACAAATCACACACATCTTACGGTTGGATCAATCGCTTGTTGCATCCTGGCCACATGATCGCATGCCATGTGCCACCGTAGATTATCTCAGGCTCTCACGGTTAGATCAATCACTTGTTGCATCCTGACCACATGATCACGTGCCATGTGTCACCGTAGACCTTCAACCATATCCACACATTCACACAAATAACATATCACATCAAGGATATTCAAACAATTCGCCCAGAGGCATCAAACACTTAGCAAAACACCACGTCAATCCACAACGCACCGAAATGAAATAATACACGTCCACACGCAATACCAAGTGCAACATCAACACCAAGCATATCCATGGAATTCACATAGTTATTCACAAACCACACCATTCACAAAACACATGCGTTTTGAAAGCAAGCCTTTAACAAGGCTAAACCAAATCTTTTGAAAGCTCATTTCAAACAATCAAACAACCACATAAAGACGATCACCAATTATCAGATTCACAAAACAAGAATAGTATGGACAAGGTACTTGCCTCGAAATCACGATCGCAACGAGACGACGGATGGGACGCGGTCGAATAGCCCCGAACCCCCGAACAATATCAAGAACGCGATAGCACCACGAGTACTACGAGAATAACACCACACGAATCATCAATCACCAAACGGGATTCAACATCGGAATCCTCGAACACCTATAAACCTCCGGAAGGAACAATAACACATGGTTACGACAAGAATCAAGGCCAAAACAACGGAAATCCCAACAAACTATCGAAGGGAAACTCATTGGGACATTTAATCGAACACTCAATGTTCGATAACTCCCAAGAACACTCGAATCACTAATCGAGTTGAACAAACTCGAAATATGGATATACAACCCATAGAACACGATTAATAACATCATACTACACCAACCGATGTATCAAAATCGGATTAGAAACGAAATCAAGAACAATTTCTCCGAAAAGTCAACTTGAAGGAAAATCAAGAAATATACCTTGATTCGACGAAACACACGGATTAGATGTTGATATAATCAACAAGAATCTTCCAAAACGCCTTGGAATGAGTAGAATCGCCAAGAACACCTCCTACCGGTCACTCCGTCCATGACGCCTGAACGAGGAAAAAATGAAAAAAGCGAAGTCGGCCGAGCTGTGCCTATATATGGCCGGCAGGTTACGGCCAGAATCGCAGCGGTGCCTTACGGCCGTAACTCGGCCCCTTACGGCCGATTTGGCAGCCTTACGGCCGTAACCGTCATTCGTCAAAAATCACCAAAGAATCGCCGGACACTTACGGTAATCGCACACATTACGGTAATCGGCCTTCGTCCGAAAGATGCCCAGCGTGCTGGCCGTACCGATCATGCTTACGGCCGTAACTCGCACACATTATGGCCGTAATCGGCACCTTACGGCCGTAACTCGGCTGAGCCACCCTCCGTGACTCGGCCGTGGCCACTCCGACGGCCCGGACGACCCCGAAACCCGAACCTGAGTAAAAATCGAAGATACGGTTACGAAGTACTCGCAAAGACGAATCCAAGCGGTAAGAGAACACACAATTCCGACCACCCGAAGTGTCGGAATTCGACAACAGAAGTAATTACCCCAAACTTTGGGAAATTACAAAAATGGCCCAAAATGCCCGGAAATCACGATACGTGATCGAAACACCGAACCGAAGCTCGCAACATGAATAATAACATTAAATGAACTTACGAGAAACTCGAAACAACAGTTTCGGACGAGATTCGCAAGAATCGAGCTCAAGTGCGGAAAAGTCGCTAAAAAGCACGGAACTCAACAAAACGACACCGAAACGAACTCGGATGACAAAAAGTGCAGAATTAATCATTCTTGGAATGACGAAACGGTCATGAGCGAGTCGTCAAAACGGACTTCCGCCGAAAAAAAGAAAATTACCGAAATTCGAAATTGCGGATATTACACCTATTGGTCGTGGACCTTGTTGGTTTTGGAGTGAGTAGGATTTGATAATCCTAAATTGTTTTCTATTGAAACTCTCGATGGCACTTTAAACGGTTTTATAAATTGTTTTCCCTTGATTTGTGATCTTTCGGTTTTGAAGTGTTTTACCCAAACTCATGCCTCGGGAAGTACTTTTCATTACGTTTGATTCTTTGAGGATTTCCTGGTTATTGTTATTCGTGGAATGTGAATTGTATGGCTCGTATTTGCACTTTGTTCTTGCACTAGCAAAACAGTGGAGTTTTGCTAACCCCCGAGTATTCGGGGGGTGGATGTCTATTTTTGCATTCAGGTTTTGGAGCGTAACACAGGGTCGGCATGAAGGATGATGAAAGATGAACGATACTAATCACACGAGGATCCATATGATGTCTTCGGATTAGTTGTATTTTATTTCCGCTGCAGTATTCTTTTCCCGTTGTACGGGAGCGTGTTGTATTCGACCCCTGCGTGGGCATGTATTGTAATTGAGTTGTATGTATTTATTGAAAGACCAAATCGGTCTACTGAGTCATTTAAGCCTTAAAGGCATTGTTGAGTTATTCTATGTTGTTACCATCCTGGTAGATCCTTGAGGAAAGGGTCTACGGCGTGTAATATCCCTGAACGGATTGGGGGTGTTACAGATATACCCTGATATGTGAGTTATGTGGCTCTACTGACGCGGTAGTAGTGGGGTTGTCAGGTTATGACAATCTGGACAGTCGGGTTTTGTGAGTCGTGATAGTTGGACGACTGTATGAGTCATTCTTTCATCGAGTCGTCGTTAGTGAAGACTAGTATCGCAAGACCTCGAAGCATCGTATGACCTGTGTAAGGACTCGATTCTCTTTTATGTTCATACATTCATTATGCCATTGATTATACATGTTTTGTTGAAACCTGTAAGTAGCATTTGTGTTACGATTCATTCATGATTATTTGTTTTGGAGCGTGGGCTCAATATTGGCTATAATTAGCATGTTTGTGGTGATTGTTTATCTGTTGAGTATGTATACTCATGTTTGGCTATTGACTTAGCATTCTGGATTGGCCGTAGAGGCGTATTTAAGCCTTGTTCATGATCGAGCGTTATTCTTTCAGTATGGAAAGAGGAACCCGAGGACGTGGCAGAGGGGGTAGAGGCTGCAGAGCAGGTCGAAACCCAGAACCTCATGTTTATATGCGTACGGATGCCGAGATGGATCAGAATTCGTTCGGAGATGTGACTTATGTGACCGGTTCTCCTTCGAGACGTCATACTCGAGGAGTCGATCAGACTGACATCGACCCTTTCTTGCTTATGAGGGGCATGATGGCCCAGATGACTCACATGACGCAGATAATGGAAACCATGCAGACCTCAGTGGTTCGTGGTACATCGCAGCAGAGATTCCAGGTGTCGTTTTATGGACAGGCTGGGAGAGTGAGTCAGATTATCGGCGACATATCTCGTCAGAGGCCGCCTATTTTTGAGGGTTCTTTGGAACCAGCTGACATTGTTCATTGGCTTGAACATTTTGTTAAACTCTTTGACATGGTTCAGTGTCCGGAAGAGAGTAAGGTGGTAGTAGCGGCTTACTACTTGAGTAAGGGTGATTATTCATGGTGGCTTTCTGTTAAGCCCACCGATCGTGATTGTGTTTGGAGTGAGTTCAAGACTCTCATGTTAGAGAGGTATTATCCGGCTCCACTTCGTGAAGCCAAGCTGTGAGAGGTTTTGAACCCCGAATCCGTCGAGGACGAGGGTGTTATTGTTATCGCTGAAAAGTTTCAAGGACTTCTTCAGTTTGCTTCATCTATTATCCATACTTGGGCGGATAAGATTAAGTATTTTAGCAAGAGGCTAAACCCGCAGTTGAGGATGCAGTTGTTCAACCATAATTGTAACTCACTTGGCGAATTCATCGAGAAGGCTCTTGGAGCAGAGCTTTTGATCAAGGAGCTTGCTCGGAAGAACCCTTCAGTTTCTTCTGGTGAGAGGACTAGGATGCTGGCTCGTTCAGAGGGACATCAGGCTCCGACGTCCAAGAGGTCGTCTTCTAGGCGTCTTCGTGCTGGGAAAGCATCTTCTTCTCAGACGATGAGTTCGACTGTTGTTTGCTTTAACTGTGATTCAGCGGGGCATATTAGCACTCGTTGTACTGTGCCAGCTATTGTTTGTTTTCTGTGTGGGAGGCAGGGACACCTTCAGAAATACTGCAGGAGTTCTAGTGCCAGTAGGTCTCGAGAGAGCTCATGGCCTCGAGAGATTTTGTTACTCCAGTCCGTACTTCATCCAAGGGGTCCTATCAGGCTTCGGGAGCCAGAGGTAAGGACATCCGAGGAGGAGCAGTGAGTTCAGGTTTGGGTTTTCCTCAAGTCAGTGAGATCGAGGAGATCGATGATCTGGAGGATATTGATTTCGGGTACATTTGAGATGTAACCTTGATTTGTATTTTCCTTGTTTTTCGGATTGATGTTTGACTCATTCTGTATTGTAGTATTGTGGTTGTGAACTATTTATTATTGATTTATCTTGTAATGATAGCTTTTTGAGAATCTTGAGATTTGCGGTCGTTTGATGTGTTTTCTTTCCTTTTGGTATTGTACCCGAGATTTTTGTAATAATCTGGGTAATTGTTCATTGTGATTCGGGACGTCAAGTCGTGAGGACTTGGGCGTGCGATTGATATGGTCCCGGAGACTATGTCTGTGTTGTCTTTGCGTGACGTGACTCAGTGTTTGCATGGGCGTCCGATGCCGACGAGAACGGGGGGTGTACACCGATGATTGTAGACATGTTCAATGGGCGGCTCCCGCAGGGTATGTACGCCAGTGTTACGAGTCATGCGGTTGGTACGACTTCCTGGCTGGTCTTTGGCAGAGGAGTCATGATTCGACTAATCTCGCACTTTATTTAGTGTTTTTGTCACTTGATTTTCGACGTGGTCGGGCAGAGGAGACACGGGGACCCGAGGGGTTGGCCCAGTTAGTCAGACGGAGTTGCTCATATTGAGGAGTATTCCTGGAGATGTTGTTTTCAGATCCTGATGGATAGTTCCTACACCGTGTTGTACACCCTGAGTTTCGGGGACGAAACTCTTTTTAAGGGGGGGAGTATGTAATATCCAGGGGTAATTTTTTTTCGTCTTACTGTTGAGTTGTACGTATTCATTTGGAATTGTAGAAGTTTTGTTGTTTTGGACTGATACAATATATATTATATTGGGATATTTCTGAATCGAAATATTTGTACTTGTCATCGGTTTGGTTTCGTCGTTTGGATGTTGCTTGGAGAGTTTGAACTTTTGACTAAGTATACTAGCTTTAACGTACGCTACATGTGTAGACTTACATACGTTATGGGCTGAGTATTATGTACGTTAGACCTGTATGGTTACGCACGTAATGCGTGGTCGGTGGTGGGAACCTTCCTCGATGTCAACTTTCGGCTGGTAGGGCCCGGAACCTTTCGATCCGATCTTACTATTGCAGTCAACGGATCCTTACGTACGTTAGGGTTTGAGCCTTACGTACGTTATCCGTGCAGCTAGTTAACATACGTAAATGGTGGTTGTTTACGTACGTTAAGGTCTTCGTATTTTTGTTTAGTTGGTTCTGGACTAGCATTACATACGTTAATATATGGGTATAGCGTACGTAATGGCCCTTACGTACGTTAGGCTTGGTGTATAACGTACGTAATGAGCTTGTCAGTCTATTTATGTTGGTTTCGTATTTTATTTCCTCACAAACCAAAATCGAGTTTCTCTCCCTAGAATCGTCCTCCTGGACTTGATCTTGATATTTAGCCTCTTCCAACATGTTCTTGATCATCATAACTTGATTTGGAGCTTGGAGTTGGAAGCTTGTTGGTGTTTCTTTGGTGTTTGGAGAGTTCTTCTTGTTCTTCATTGGTAAGTTCTCTTAATCTCTTGTTCTTCAAGTGATTTCTGATTATGATGATGTTGTTGTTTTCTTTGGGTATTGATTGGTTGTTGGAGTATATCATGATTCTTGATGAGTTTCTATAACTTATGATGAAGAACATGATGATTTTGTCTTGAGGAGGAGTTGTTCTTGATGTTTTAGAATGTTTGGAGGTTTTAATCATGTCTAGGAAGGATTATGTTAAGATTGTTATATGATTAACATAGTCTTGATATGATTTGTGTTGTTGTTTGTGTTTCTTGGGGAGATTTTCACCATTTTAGTAAGGAATTATGATGAATTATGTAATGATTACCATAATCTTGAAATGGTTGATTTAATCTTGTTGATTAATCCAAATTCTTGATGAATACTACACCATAAGTGCTCATATGCAACGCTTCCTATTGTTGCATTATGCCCCATTTTCTGTTGCCTTAGGCCAGAAATTGATATATCCAACACTTTGTGAGTGTTGCATCTGCTCGCATGGGATTTGACCTCTAATCCAACACTTTTCCTTTCTAATGCGACAGAGGGAAAGTGTTGCATTATGTACATAGTGCAACACAAAATAAAATATATGCAACAGAAAATAGTGTTGGCTTAGAGGAGAATACAACAGTAGTAGGACCTTTGGCCACGTCAGCAGTGGGTCCCCCTTTTGCCATGTCAGCGGTGGGTCCTTTTTTGCCACGTCGGCAATGGTCCCACTTCATCCACGTCATCCATGGGTCCCACTTCATCCACATGATCAGTGTGTCCCACTTCATCCACGTCATCAGAGGGTCCCACTTCATCATAATGCAACACTATTCTTATACCCAACAGTAACATGGTTGTAATGCAACACTAAGTTAAAAATATGCAACACTAATTTGAGAATATGCAACACTAACTGAAAAATAAATGCAACACTTTAAATAAAATTTTTGCAATAACCATTTCGTAAGAACATCATCCCATACAAATAAAATACCATCAAATATTCACCCTGCATTCAGTACCAAATACCAACATCCCAACAAACAGTCGACACAAAATACCAACTCAACACGCAACACCATAACTAGAGTCTAATTTAAGACCAAATTACCAAGTCTAATTCAAGAGTACTAAGTGACCAAAAGTTCTAAATAGTAGACATAATTAAATATCTCGATTTCTACATAGAAGTGCCACCTTGTGTCACAGGTGTACCGTTGTCATCTTGTTCACTTGACAAAGTTGGACAAAAGTCTTCGATGTCCAGATTTAGATTGGGATTAGCATCTCCCAATCTTTTCAAGACCCATGTGATATTCTCCTGCACTTTCTTGTTTACCTTGGCTCTAATTCAATTTCCAAGTCACGCTTTATTTTTTTGGTCAAGTCCTGCACATAGGGATCTGAATGAGCAGGAGCACGAGCTTGTTCTCTGGACCTTTTACATCCCCTTCCCACTAGCCAGTTGTTGCCATGTTCCTTGTCTTTAGTGACCAACGCATCTGCCTCGGCTTGATGTCCAGAATTAAGCATGTGCTGAATATTGTTCTACAAGAAAATTAAATATATCAATATTTGGAATGAAGTATGGAGTCTGGTTTATTTTTAATTACTAAATAATACTTACAATTTTTGTTGTCACTGCTTCACTATTTGTCTTGTACTTCCCAGCTTTTCGCTGCGTTTCAATATGGACATTAGTATCACATGGCGGGGCTTGCTGTGGGTCACTCTTTTTCTGTAAAGTACATTGATAAAACAAAAGAAAAAACAGTCAATATAAAGGCAGTGAACTTATCCTTAATAGATGTGGAAATTAAATAGATTCATCTAACAAGAAGGTGCACTTCAGTCCACACATACAGACAGATCCTAGGAAATAAAGCTGCAACTACTCTTTCTTGGCATATGGCATCAGAATCCAAAACGACCTTGAAAGGCTCCTCACGTGGTATTATAAGGTTGGTCCTGGAAGTTTTAATCTTAGTTTCGACATCATGGCAATTGTGTATTGTTTGTATCTCTGCACTGACAATCTAATAACTTCAGCACAAATAAAAGTGATTTTGCTTGTTTTTTACAGTGCTCAGGACTAAAAAATAAATAGGGTATTTTTTGCTTTTCTAACGCAAGTCAAAACTCCTTTTATGAATCCGTAACAGATCATATATTTTTGACTTTTCTAACTGGCACATATATTCTCATATTATATTATCGGTTTTTATTTAATTTTAAAATGCTAAAAGAATAATAATAAATAAATATCAAATTTCTCGTTTACAACTAGCCTAATTGATTTGAGTTCAAGAAAGTCAGAGGGATTACCAACTTGTTCCTGACTTGCGCTAGACTTTTTGGTCCCATGGTGTGTATATCAGTGATCGAAGCTCGACGCTCTGAATTAGCCTTTTCCAGTTTCTAAAAAAAGAACACAATGCCCTGTTAATTTGACGAAACATTTACAAAAGATTGACCATAAACAATTTGTGGATGAAGTATTTACTGCATCTTAAAATGCATATGTTAAGCAAGAAAATGACAAAGAAAATCTACTTTATTTGTGATGAAAAGCATACCTGTCCTGAGGGCGCATAATTTCCATACTGCACGACAGATATAAAACTGACTTCATGTAATAACAAATTCAAGAAAGAAATGAGTTTGGGATTTCTAGATTATGTACCTAACCACTAAAAGGGCTATAAACTGCATAAGCATATATACAACTTAAAAGGGCTTTGCTCGAATGATTTAAGACCCAAATAATTGATAGAACTAACTGCAATTTAAACCTGTGACTTCATATATCTTGAAATTAAACTAAAGTTATCCTTGTGTATCACTATGTCCTACTTTGAAACCTTGCTAAGTACACAAGTATCTCACCCAGTTAGCTAGCTTCCTGCCATAAGACTAAAACCAGGGAAATGAAACTATACGCTGTGAGATAAGAACAAAGATGAAAGAAGATAACTTTATTAGTTTTAATGTACCTCTGGGACTAACTGATAAACAGAGTTCAAACTAAAATTTCACACACATGTTAAAGGACTAAATACCGAGGAAGAAACAACATTGGAGAGGGAACATATGCATGCAATGCACCCTTGAGCCTTCCCCTAGATAGAAAGAAGAACAAATAAGTTGGTAAAATAACAAAGTAGCATATTAAAAATGAGATGAAGTAAATAATACACTAAAACAAATGTTACTAATAAAGCTATACTTGCTATTAGTCTCTTTTAAAAATTCTTCACGGATCCTTAATCATGTAAGACACTTATAATGACCTTATCTCCTCTGGTTTATTCATTGTAATTAAGTTTAATATCACCAACTGGAAAAAAGGAAGTGTAATTAAGTTAAAATGAAGTTTTAAAACCCTCAAACAAAGTGAAATTTGATAATAGTGAGACGACGGGACTTGGAAAAGAAGGCAAACCAAACTATCAATAGAAAAAAGAAAAAATAATCTGTCAAGAATACCAAAGGCAACAACAAAACGACAAAAAATGGGTTCAACTCGCCCCACTTGATGTATCCTCCACCCCTGTATTGTTATTCCACGCTAACAATGCATGGTAAGTAGTACTTTTTTTTACCTTCGTTCTTGCTGCTGAACAATATATGTCCGTAACATCAGCCTGCTTGTGGTGCTTAGGATAAGCCACTTGTCCATAGAGATCATACTGATCAATCAGCTTGAAATTTGATCTGATTTAGGACTCGTCAATTGCAGAAAGTAAGAAAAGGATACATAAGAAGTCATCATAAACATATTCTAAGGGTGAGGCAACCAGACTATAAATAGTTCAAACGTATTTTACATAGTTCATAGTTCACAATTATTTAAACAATTCTCTAATCAAGCACACCATCAGTTCCACAAATCTCATCTCAGAACAATTCGCACAAACAACAGAAAGTAGGACATAGAAGTCATCTGCGTTTATTATAACAAGAGCAGTTTACACAAAAATTATTCTTACTACAAATTCTACTGCTAAACAAGAAGAAGAATCAGTGACCTCCAGCCCTGAATTGATGTTTCTGCCCAGTTTTCATCAGATATCTCAAAAAAAATCTTTTAGGCCGGCCATTCGCAATCCTCTCCGACACCTAAATTTTTCTCCAACAAGGTAAACCTCAACAGATTAAATCAAACATCAAACATCAACTCCATTCCTTCAAATCACATAAACCAGATTAAATCAAACATCAAACATCAACTCCATTCCTTCAAATCACATAAAACAAATTTAATCATCAAAACAGATTAAATCGAACATCAACTAAACGATAGGTATTTTTCAACTGGTCAAGAACTTAGATAAACAAAATATATTAAATTCTCAACAACTCTATAGGGTTATTCTTATTATAGTCGATATAATCCTAAAATATTTGTTACAAATAAAATAAAATCCCAAGTCTTAAAACACTAAATCACAGAAAACATTTATTCAAATAAATTTTGAAGATATAACTAGGGGTGAAATTCGGGATAACAAATTACTATCCGGTCGGATTCGGATACGAATCCGGATAGTTGAATTTGGATATGGGATCGAATTCGGATTTTGCAATATCCGCCCATGTCCGAGTTTTCCCATATTTTCTCGGATATTATCCGGATAATAAATCCGAATATCCGAATTTTTTAAATATTTTTTAATATATTTGAAGAATGGTGAGAAAGGGGGACGCTGTGGTGGTGGAGGTTGTGCAAAGAATTGAACTTTCTGCCATTGCTGGGCCTCACCACGCCGTCGGTGTTGCTGTTGGCGGAATATTGGCGGTGACGACGTTCAACACTTGGGGCGGGGGGTCGAAGCTTGGTCCTCATCAAAATTATTGACACCGCCATCAGCGGTGGTGGTTGTGGTGCCCACCAGGACCACTGCGCAGTGTGGATTGAAGTTGGGCTAGGGCAGCGTCGAGGGATTACGGTTGCTTGCAGCGTGAGTGAGAATGGAGAGAGAGAGAGAGAGACGGAAGGAAAAATAAGGGGTGAATGGGTAGAGTTACTGAAGTATTAGGGTTAGAGAGAGTGTACAAATCCAGATCCACCATCAAATGAATAAATCCAAACGATTAACAATAATTATTAGTAAATGATTAGCATTAATAAGTTGCTCCTCCACTAAACCACATCATTCTTGTATATCCAGTAATTATAAAATTACTTTATACTAATAATCATGTGTCTATATATATATATATATATATTAATATTACAAGAAAATAAAATGACGTGGTAATCATGTGAATAATATTACTAATAAAAACTATATGTGCTCTTATAAAAAGTCCGTTATAAAATGATTAAATAAATTCAAATAATTTATTTTGTTTAAGTGTAAAAAAAATTAAATTTGACGATATTTTTTTAAAAATATTTAAAATATTTTTCGTAATTATTAAGATAACTTAGTCTATTGCAACACTTTAAGTTCACGTATAATCCAACACTTTAGGTTGGTGTTGCATTAACATCTTTTGCAACGGTGCATTCACGTCTAATGCAACACTAGTTGGGTAGTATTGCAAAAGACCAAAGATCTGAGGGCTATTGCAATACTTTTCCTTGCAACACTGGAGATATGCGTTGCATATGAGCACTTATGGCGTAGTGATTGATTGATTATTGTTTAGACATCATGTTTGTTGAGATGATGTTGTTCTTGGAGTATTGATGATGATATTAGTGATATTATCATTTTGAGGTGTTTGTTCTGATGATTGTTCTTAAGTGATTCTTGTTGAATTGATTTCACAAGTGTTAAGAACGTAATGATCATGTTAATCGATCATTGAGGTGATGGAGGATGTTAGAATTCATAGTTGAGAACTATGATATTCGTTGGTGGAGTTTAACCGATTCGGGGTTGAATCGGGATTGTTTTGGTGTTACATTCCATTGATTTTTTGTTATTGAATGAATCGTATTTCATTCAAAGGTTGTTCGAGTGCTTGTGATCATCGGAGCACGCCGTTCGGCGTTTCGTGGAAGAACATTGATCGTGGAAGGACTTTCTCGCCTTCGGTTTGAGGCAAGTTTTATACTTGTACTGGTCAATGAGATTAATGTGTATGAATGTGTTGTATCTTTTCGAGACTTGATCTCTCTATGATTTTGTTGATATCAGGGGATTGTTTGATACGATGCCCTTCGGCAAATTATGCCAAATGTGGTATTGCTCGATAAAAGCCGTTCAGAGCTTTGAGATACTCGTGGTTGATATTATTATCGATAGCCGGTTCGCGGCATCGATGTATCGATTGTTGTTGTTGATATTGATGTCGGTTTAAGACATTGTTACGATCATTGTTATTGATATTGGTATTTTGCTATTGATGCTGTAATTGGCCAAGTGAAGGCATTGACGTGCTCGATTATCATCTCCGTCATCAGTAACCGATTAAAGACACTGGGATATCTGTTCTAATCTTTTCTTTGTTATCGATTGGCCCTTCTAAGGCAATCGAGGTATTGAATTGGGATTATCGAAGATAATTCCCATCTGTTGTATTGTTGTTGTCGATTGACCATTCTAAGGTAATCGATGTATTGAATTAGGATTATCGAAGATAATGCCCATTCGTTGTATCCTTATTTATCGATTGACCGTTCTAAGGCAATCGAGGTGTTGAATTGGGATTATCGAAGATAATTCCCATCTGTTGTATCGTTGTTGTCGATTGACCATTCTAAGGTAATCAATGTATTGAATTGGTATTATCGAAGATAATGCCCATCCGTTGTATCCTTGTTTATCGATTGACCGTTCTAAGGCAATCGAGGTATTGAATTGGGATTATCGAACATAATGCACATCCGTTGTATCCTTGTCTATCGATTGACCATTCAAGGTAATCGATGTATTGAATTGGGACTGTCGAGGATGGATCCCATCTGTTGATGTCGTTGTGATCGATTAACCATTCTTAAGGCAGTTCTCCACCGCCGTATGTAAGAACCAAGTCTTTAGTCCTCCTTAGGTACTTAAGAATGTTCTTTACAACAGTCCAATGTTCATGCCCTGGATTTGACTGAAACCGACTTACTACGCTCACAGCATAGGCAATGTCTGGTCTAGTGCAAATCATAGCGTACATGAGGCTACCTACTGCCGAAGCATAGGGAACCTTACTCATTTCATTTCTGTCTTCCTCACTTTGAGGACACATCTCTAAAAAAAGTTTTGCACCATGTTGCATAGGAAGGAACCCTCTTTTAGAATCTTCCATCCTAAATCGCTTTAGGATCTTTTCTATATAGAGGGCTTGGGAAAGACCTAACATTCTTTTCGCTCTATCCCGGTAGAGATGAATACCCATAATATAGGTAGCTTCTCCCAAGTCTTTCATTGAAAACTCTTTAGAAAGCCAAGCTTTCACAGAACTGAGCATTCCTACGTCGTTTCCTATAAGTAGAATGTCATCTACATATAGTATTAAGAATGCAATTTTTCTCCCACTAACCTTCTTATAAATACAGGGCTCCTCTTCGTTTTGGACAAAATCAAATTCTTTGACTGTCTCGTTAAAACGAAGATTCCAACTCCGTGAAGCTTGCTTCAGTCCATAAATGGCACGCTGAAGTTTGCATACTTTATGAATATTGGTTTGAGATATGAATCCCTTAGGCTGTTCCATGTAAATCTCCTCCTCGAGGAATCCATTTAGGAATGCCGTTTTCACATCCATTTGCCATATTTCATAATCTAAGTGGGCTGCTATGGCAAGCATCATGCGAATAGACTTAATCATAGCTACAGGCGAGAAGGTCTCGAAGTAATCGATTCCTTCTCTTTGGGAATAACCCTTTGCCACAAGCCTGGCCTTATAGGTGTCAACCTTGCCATCTACATCAGTCTTTCTTTTATAGATCCATTTGTTTCCAATAGGCACTATGCCTTTAGGACGATCTACTAAAGTCCAGACCTGATTAGCATGCATTGAGTCTATCTCACCTTTCATAGCTTCTTGCCACTTGGTAGAGTCAACATCTACCATCTCTTGGTCGTATGTAGAAGGATCATTCTCTTGACTACTTTCTGTCATCTCATGGACACCCAGTTCCTCTTGATGCAGATAGCCATACCTCTCAGGTAATTGATAAACTCTACTAGACTTGCGAGGTTGTGTTTTTATTTCAGAAGGTTGGGTTCTAATATCTTACATAGGTGTCTCATTTGGTGTTTCTTTTATTTCTTCCAAAGAAATATTTCTACCTGCCCCTCCTTCCTGAATAAACTGATCTTCCAGGAAATGTGCTTGTATAGCAACGATGATCCTATGATCTTCGTGCATGTAGAATAGATACCCCATGGAATCCCCTGGATATCCTATGAAAAACCTTTCACAGATCTAGTTTCCAATTTCTCTACTTTAGTCTTCTTGACATAAGCAGGGCATCCCCAAATCCTAATGTGATTAAGACTTGGTTTCCTACCTCTCCACATCTCATGTGGAGTCTTAGGAACAGATTTGGAAGGACATCTGTTCAAGATATGCGCAGCAGTAAGGAGCGCGTAACCCCACAGATAAATCGGTAGATCAGTATATTTAAGCATGGAGCGAACCATGTCCAACAAGGTTCGATTCCTTCCTTCTGATACACCATTTAATTGTGGAGTAGCTGGAGGAGTGAATTGTAACACTATTCCTAGTTCTTTTAAGAACTCATCAAATTCGGTACTCATGTATTCACCACCCCGGTCTGACCGAAAAGTCTTAACACGGTTACCTGTTTGATTTTCAACTAGGGCTTTAAATTCCTTGAATTTATCAAAAGCTTCAGACTTATGTTTCATTAAGTACACAAATCCATACCTGGTATGGTCATCAGTAAATGTAATGAAATACTAAAAGCCGTCTCATGCCACTTCAAAAGGGCCACAGACATCGGTATGGATTAATCCAAGTTTTTCAGCAGCTCTTTCAAAAGTCCCTGCGAAGGGTAACTTAGTCATTTTGCCTTGAAGGCAAGATTCACAAGTTGGATAGGGATCTGATCCCAATGGACCCGTAAGCCCATCTTTCTCCATTTTATGAACCTTGGTCTGACCGATATGACCAAGTCTAAGATGCCACTTAAGTGTTTGGTTCGTTTCATCCCTACCACGCTTCCTAGTTATAGTGTTCACAGTTGTTTTATTCTTTAGATTTAAATGGTATAAACCATTTAATAATGTAGCAGTACCAACCAATTTATTTCTAAAATAAGTACGACAGGACCCATCTCCAATAAAGAAGTGAAATCCCTGTCGGTCCATGACCGGAATTGATACAATTTTTTTGTGCCCCTTGGGCAAAACAAGTACATCATCTAAAGTAAGAATAAAACCAGATTCTAAATCCAACATAATGGATCCGATATCAGAAGCCTCGACACTATGCCCACTTCCGACGGTGACCATCACCTCCCCTGAATCCAGCTTCCTACTTCGTTCCAGATCCTGATTCATTGTACAAATGTGAGAACTCACACCAGAATCAAGTATCCAAGAAGTAGAATATACAGTTACAGAACAATTTGTTTCTAAAACCAGTAGTTCCTTACCTGAAGGCGCATTACGGTCAAGCTTTGGACAGTACCTCTTCCAGTGGCCTAGCTCACCGCAGTTGAGGCATACATCCGTTTTCTTGGCCCCCTTGCTCTTTTGAACCATTGGGGCCTTGCCCTTTCGCTTGTCGATCTTGGCTATTGGACCTAACTGCTTCTTGTTCTATTTCTTCTTATTCTTGGACTTCCAAGTCCCAGAAGAAATCACAAGTGCAGCTTCCTTTCTTTTTGTCTTCATCTGAGACTGGGCAGTCATCAGTTTGTTCATTAGCCCAGCTAAGTTACATGCAATCTCATTGCAGTTGAAGTTCATGACAAATTGTGAAAAGGAGTCAGGAAGTGACTGTAGGATAAGGTCAGTTTGGAGAGATGCATGCATCTGAAAATCAAGAGCTTCCAATCTCTCAATCATCGAGATCATCTTGAGGACATGGTCCCCAACCCTCTCTCCTTCCTTCATTCTGGCGCCGAATAATTGCTTTGATATCTCATATCTAGCAGTTCGGCTATGCTCTCCATAGAGCTCAGCCATGTGCGCTAAGATGGCTCTTGAAGACGTCATCTTTTCATGGGCACGTTGAAGCTCATTGGTCATTGAGCCTAACATGTACCCTCGCACTCTTATGTCGTCTTTTACCCATTTCTCATGGGCATCGACATCTTCCTGATTGACTCGGGTTCTTGTAGGAGCCGCTGGGATGTCCGCCTCCAAGGCGTATCCCAGCATTTCCATAGTTAGGACAATCCTCA
Organism: Orobanche coerulescens; assembly: GCA_033398695.1. NCBI lineage: Eukaryota > Viridiplantae > Streptophyta > Magnoliopsida > Lamiales > Orobanchaceae > Orobanche > Orobanche coerulescens. Next base: position 13,565,397 of record CM065815.1, on the reverse strand, counting down.
AGTTCCGAAGCCAGTCCATATAGTCCGGACCAGTCAGGACGTTCTTTTCAAGTAGTATAGCGAGTGGGTTCATTGTCATATTGAGAGTTTTGTTAACTACAGAGAATAATTTAAGATTCGTTAGTGATAGTTTAATTATGATCCGAGTAAAGAATTTAAGGACTTTCTTTATTCATAACTCGGCTCCCATTATTTTATCGGCATTTACACACTCCCATGTTAAATCCGGAAGTCTTGGGTGACTTCATAGTGGTGATCGATTTCTTTACAAAGTTTAATAGAGGGCAACCCATACGGTTTCTATTCTATTATTCTTTATAAAGTGGTGTCTAACACCAACCCATCTAATGGATGATTCGATTTTCTTTTACCCCTAGTTCACTTGCCCTCAACCCATTCGGTTTCTATGGCTCGCTGAACTATCTAAGTTTAAACCGTCAACTCCTATTAGTCTGACAATTGAATCTTACCCGGCAACCCATACGGTTTATAGGGGTTTGATTTGTCACAACCAAAGACATCTAATGCACTCTAGGAATTTATCAACTTTCCCCAAAAATATTACCACGACATACTCGGAAGAATAATATTCCGGTTTAGATTTCAATTTTCCATGAGTTTGACGGAGGGTAACCTCGTAACCTTTATAACTTAGTGATTGTAAGTGGGAGTATTAACGCGATTATATGTTACACTTTGCACATTAATCCGTTTATAAGCGCGGTTTGTCGGTTTGTTTGTTTGTCATACAATATGAAAACATACACAACCTAAAACTAACAACATGCAGTTCATGGACCGTTCCTAGAACAAAAACATCGTAATCTAATTACATGTCTTCGGTCTTGAATCTTCGTCTTCTCGAGCGGATCTTCCTCCGGTCTTCGTCATTACATATAAATTTTACATTTGAAAAATTGCATCCTATACAAATTTTTTAGTAAAATAAATAGGCTCAAAATGGCCTTTACAACCCAATCGAACAAAACAAACGATTCAAAACTAGGTCCATGAACTATATCCCCATTCAAAATTAATGCAACAATTACATTAAAATAAATAGCAATAATGATTAATCTAAAATTGATCTAATCAACAAAAATTAATCCAACAATTAGAATTAATTCACTTAACCGTTAATTTTAATTTGCTCCGGACAAAATAAATATTTCATCAAATTAATTCCCTTAAAATAACATTTCCATAATTATATTTTAGTCAAATTAAATCCAATTTAATTTGCGGAAAATTAATTTACCGAACGAAATACAAAAACGGAGTCGGAAAACACAAGGCCCGGGCCAAGCCCACGGCCGGCGGTGCCCTTGGCCATTGACCAATTAATGACCCCGACAGACCAGATCTGCGGTCCGCCAATTTTCCGGCTCATTTTTTCGTCTCGAATCCAAAAATAATATTTTTCTAATTATTATATTACACAATTAAATCAGCTTTTCAAAAGAAAAATAAATTTATATTGTAACATAAAATCATGAAAAATAATTTTTAGATGAACAATTAAACATCAACAATTAAAACAATTATGATACTAAATCATAAAAAATAATCAAGCATTCCAAATGCAAATATCGAATATACGATTGCATAGACCTGGCTCCGATACCACTGTTGGGATTCGGAGACAAAAACGAATTATGCAGCGGAAAATAAACCGGTCCAACTGGATAAAACCAAACCCCAAAAACGGACCGATCAAGCATCATATAAACGAATATAAATAACGAGGATGATAAACAAAGAATACTTACCCTCGTAGTCCTTTGATAATATAATCTTCGAAGGAAAAACCCGAGCAAGCCTTTTCCCGATTACCGACACGAACACGAATCCAATTCGTTGTAGCTTGTTTGAATGATCCAACACCGAAAATGCCGAATGTCTCTACATTATCACGCGTCGGATATTGATCTAGAAAAATAAAATATCAATTCGTTCTCAAAGAACACGGCTAGGAATTGATACGGTATTTTTCTTCTCTTCTCTACTTCCTTTTCTTTCTCTCAAAGATGAACAAGAAAAATAAATTTTTCTCCTCAAATTTCTCCTCCTCACGGCTGGTCTCTTTTATGTGTATGTGTGTTTTCCCTTAAGTCTTTTTAAAAGAAAGACTACACCATTTTATATAGTAAAAGAGATCAAAATGATGAGATATGGAATCTCATCCATTTTGTCCTCATCTTTATATAAAACTAAACACACCACACATGGAAAAAGAAGCAACATGGAAGGTGAGGAGCAATCATGGGGCGGCCCACTTGAATTTGGTGAGAAAACGAGCCGAGCCACTCGGTTCGTGTACCGGACGTTCGCGTGTCTAGTCCGTTAAATACACTTCGTTTTATCCCAAATGTATTTATACTTAATTAATTAATCTAATTAATTAATTTTATCAAATACAAAATTATAATAATATATTTCCAAGAAATAATTATTTATGAATTAAATTAATTACCCGGTAATTAATTTCAATTCACTAGACCGCATGATTTATCAAATAAATCAAATTAGATATCTAATATCCAATATTAATGAAGAGATAATAAGTACATATTTATCCATCCAATATCCTTGTGCGCGACTCCGTAGGTCCGTCTTAGTCGGCAATGGGAGGAACCAAAGAGTACGGGTAACACTTAGCCTGTCTAGTGCTTCGTACCGTAACCCAACTAAGAACGAATGATCGGATCATTCCAAAACCATTATGTCGTGAATACCGTATACGTATAAACCCTTCAATCATATGTCCCGTCAAGTATTAGGGTCACGGTAAAGTCAAACTCTACTGTAACTTGACTCTATGTTTCTGTTAATGCAAACTGAGATCTTCGAGCTCTCGTGTATCAAATACAACTAGCTCTAAATGCTTTGGCCAAAGACTTATAATCTCATTTGCTATTAACCGCATAGGACATTTACCTGCTCACTTACAGGAGAAAGAATTCTATCTTGGTATTCAGTAGAGACTGCTACTTGCCCACTAAGTTGCATTTCGAGGTTGACCCCACCCACCGGCGATTGGATCGAACTACTCTAATGATTGACTCAATGTCACAAGCACATCTCCAACTGAAACCTCAAGTCAAAGGTCCATGTATACCTATCACAACCTTTTGATCCAGTCATTGACAAACCCTGAGTGATATTCATGTGACCGAATCGAGGCGAGTCATGTTCGAGTACACTAATCTCATTAGCATACCTATAACGTGTGCTCCCACTAACTCTTAGTGAATACCGGCACTCTACATGTCAAAGTACACGTTATACAAGTCTTGTCTAAACTTATTGCCCAGTTAAGTTTTATCGACTTGTGAACGAGTTAAGCATTCGAGCTCTAAACACTTCCAGTGCCTATCTCCTTATCTCCATAAGGAGTAGAATGTTTGCTCTCAAATGCAAGGACTATTATTCTATATACCAAATCATAATGCCAGTGATATACAATAATATAGAAATAATTATTGCCTTATTAAATATTCATAATTACAATACAAATACTCTCACTCTGTCATCCTCTGAGTGGCATTCGAGGGCATATCCCTAATAATCTCCCACTTGCACTCAATGCCACAAACTATGGTATCTAATACCCATACTCTCCAGATGTCTCTCTAAGACCTTCTGAGATAGTGGCTTGGTAAGCGGATTAGCAACGTTATTTGCTGTGTCTACTCTCTGCAGTATAACATTTCCTTCCTGAACCATTTCTCTCACAAAATGATATTTTCTCGCAATATGTTTGGTATTGTGGTGAGCCCTAGGCTCCTTAGCACAATGAAGCTGCTCGTCGTTGTCAAAAAGCAGTCACGGGCTTCTCCGCATTAGGAACCACTTGAAGTTCCTCGGGAACTTCTTAATCTAAAAACTTCTTTAGCGACCTCCGTGTTGCACGATGTCGGCTTGCCATGTAGAGATAGCAATCGAACTTTGCTTGGCACTTCTCAGAACGCCCCACCATTCGAGTGAAGATATACCTGATGTGGACATCGAGCATCCATGTCCCCAAAAAATCTGAGTCTGTATAGCCCATCACTCTAATTTCTCCACCGCCGTATGTAAGAACCAAGTCTTTAGTCCTCCTTAGGTACTTAAGAATGTTCTTCTGACGATCCAATGTTCCTGCCCTGGATTTGACTGAAACCGACTTACTACGCTCACAGCATAGGCAATGTCTGGTCTAGTGCAAATCATAGCGTACATGAGGCTACCTACTGCCGAAACATAGGGAACCTTACTCATTTCCTTTCTGTCTTCCTCACTTTGAGGACACATCTCTAAAAAAAGTTTTGCACCATGTTTCATAGGAAGGAACCCTCTTTTAGAATCTTCCATCCTAAATCGCTTTAGGATCTTTTCTATATAGAGGGCTTGGAAAAGACCTAACATTCTTTTCGCTCTATCCCGGTAGAGATGAATACCCAGAATATAGGTAGCTTCTCCCAAGTCTTTCATTGAGAACTCTTTACAAAGCCAATTTTTCACATAACTGAGCATTCCTACGTCGTTTCCTATAAGTAGAATGTCATCTACATATAGTATTAAGAATGCAATTTTTCTCCCACTAACCTTCTTGTAAATACAGGGCTCCTCTTCGTTTTGGACAAAATCAAACTCTTTGACTGTCTCGTTAAAACGAAGATTCCAACTCCGTGAAGCTTGCTTCAGTCCATAAATGGCACACTGAAGTTTGCATACTTTATGAATATTGGTTTGAGATATGAATCCCTTAGGCTGTTCCATGTAAATCGCCTCCTCGAGGAATCCATTTAGGAATGCCGTTTTCACATCCATTTGCCATATTTCATAATTTAAGTGGGCTGCTATGGCAAGCATCATGCGAATAGACTTAATCATAGCTACAGGCGAGAAGGTCTCGAAGTAATCGATTCCTTCTCTTTGGGAATAACCCTTTGCCACAAGCCTGGCCTTATAGGTATCAACCTTGCCATCTCCATCAGTCTCTCTTTTATAGATCCATTTGTTTCCAATAGGCACTATGCCTTTAGGACGATCTACTAAAGTCCAGACCTAATTAGCATGCATTGAGTCTATCTCACCTTCCATAGCTTCTTGCCACTTGGTAGAGTCAACATCTACCATCTCTTGGTCGTATGTAGAAGGATCATTCTCTTGACTACTTTCTGTCATCTCATGGACACCCAGTTCCTCTTGATGCAGATAGCCATACCTCTCAGGTAATTGAGAAATTCTACTAGACTTGCGAGGTTGTGTTTTTATTTCAGAAGGTTGGGTTCTAATATCTTGCATAGGTGTCTCATTTGGTGTTTCTTTTATTTCTTCCAAAGAAATATTTCTACCTGCCCCTCCTTCCTGAATAAACTGATCTTCCAGGAAGTCTGCTTGTATAGCAACGATGATCCTATGATCTTCGTGCATGTAGAATAGATACCCCATGGAATCCCCTGAATATCCTATGAAACGACCTTTCACAGATCTAGTTTCCAATTTCTCTACTTTAGTCTTCTTGACATAAGCAGGGCATCCCCAAATCCTAATGTGATTAAGACTTGGTTTCCTACCTCTCCACATCTCATGTGGAGTCTTAGAAACGGATTTGGAAGGACATCTGTTCAAGATATGCGCAGCAGTAAGAAGCGCGTAACCCAACAGATAAATCGGTAGATCAGTATAGTTAAGCATGGAGCGAACCATGTCCAACAAGGTTCGGTTCCTTCCTTCTGATACACCATTTAATTATGGAGTAGCTGGAGGAGTGAATTGTAACACTATTCCTAGTTCTTTTAAGAACTCATCAAATTCGGTACTCATGTATTCACCACCCCGGTCTGACCGAAAAGTCTTAACACGGTTACCTGTTTGATTTTCAACTAGGGCTTTAAATTCCTTGAATTTATCAGAAGCTTCAGACTTATGTTTTATTAAGTACATGAATCCATACCTGGTATGGTCATTAGTAAATGTAATGAAATAGTGAAAGCCGTCTCGTGCCACTTCAAAAGGGCCATAGACGTCGGCATGGATTAATCTAAGTTTTACAGCAGCTCTTTCAAAAGTCCCTGCGAAGGGTAACTTAGTCATTTTGCCTTGAAGGCAAGATTCACAAGTTGGATAGGGATCTGATCCCAATGGACCCGTAAGCCCATCTTTCTCCATTTTATGAACCTTGGTCTGACCGATATGACCAAGTCTAAGATGCCACTTAAGTGTTTGGTTCGTTTCATCCCTACCACGCTTCCTAGTTATAGTGTTCACAGTTGTTTTATTCTTTAGATTTAAATGGTATTAACCATTTAATAATGTAGCAGTACCAACCAATTTATTTCTAAAATAAATACGACAGGACCCATCTCCAATAAAGAAGTGAAACCCTGTCGGTCCATGACCGGAATTGATACAATTTTTTTGTGCCCCTTGGGCAAAACAAATACATCATCTAAAGTAAGAATAAAACCAGATTCTAAATCCAACATAATGGATCCGATATCAGAAGCCTCGACACTATGCCCACTTCCGACGGTGACCATCACCTCCCCTGAATCCAGCTTCCTACTTCGTTCCAGATCCTGATTCATTGTACAAATGTGAGAACTCGCATCAGAATCAAGTATCCAAGAAGTAGAATATACAGTTACAGAACAATTTGTTTCTAAAACCAGTAGTTCCGTACCTGAAGGCGCATTACGGTCAAGCTTTGGACAGTACCTCTTCTAGTGGCCTAGCTCACCGCAGTTGAGGCATACATCCGTTTTCTTGGCCCCCTTGCTCTTTTGAACCATTGGGGCCTTGCCCTTTCCTTTGTCGATCTTAGCTATTGGACCTAACTGCTTCTTGTTCTTTTTCTTCTTATTCTTGGACTTCCAAGTCCCAGAAGAAATCACAAGTGCAGCTTCCTTTCTTTTTGTCTTCATCTGAGACTGGGCAGTCGTCAGTTTGTTCATTAGCCCAGCTAAGTTACATGCAATCTCATTGCAGTTGAAGTTCATGACAAATTGTGAAAAGGAGTCAGGAAGTGACTGTAGGATAAGGTCAGTTTGGAGAGATGCATGCATCTGAAAATCAAGAGCTTCCAATCTCTCAATCATCGAGATCATCTTGAGGACATGGTCCCCAACCCTCTCTCCTTCCTTCATTCTGGCGCCGAATAATTGCTTTGATATCTCATATCTAGCAGTTCGGCTATGCTCTCCATAGAGCTCAGCCAGGTGCGCTAAGATGGCTCTTGAAGACGTCATCTTTTCATGGGCACGTTAAAGCTCATTGGTCATTGAGCCTAACATGTACCCTCGCACTCTTATGTCGTCTTTTACCCATTTCTCATGGGCATCGACATCTTCCTGATTGACTCGGGTTCTTGCAGGAGCCGCTGGGATGTCCGCCTCCAAGGCGTATCCCAGCATTTCCATAGTTAGGACAATCCTCAAGTTCCGAAGTCAGTCCACATAGTCCGGACCAGTCAGGACGTTCTTTTCAAGTAGTATAGCGAGTGGGTTCATTGTCATATTGAGAGTTTTGTTAACTGCAGAGAATAATTTAAGATTCGTTAGTGATAGTTTAATTATGATCCGAGTAAAGAATTTAAGGACTTTCTTTATTCATAACTCGGCTCCCACTATTTTATCGGCATTTACACACTCCCATGTTAAATCCGGAAGTCTTGGGTGACTTCATAGTGGTGATCGATATCTTTACAAAGTTTAATAGAGGGCAACCTATACGATTTCTATTCTATTATTCTTTATAAAGTGGTGTCTAACACCAACCCATCTAATGGATGATTCGATTTTCTTTTACCCCTAGTTCACTTACCCTCAACCCATTCGGTTTCTATGGCTCGCTGAACTATCTAAGTTTAAACCGTCAACTCCTATTAGTCTGACAATTGAATCTTACCCGGCAACCCATACGGTTTATAGGGGTTTGATTTGTCACAACCAAAGGCATCTAATGCACTCTAGGAATTTATCAACTTTCCCCAAAAATATTACCACGACATACTCGGAATAATAATATTCCGGTTTAGATTTCAATTTTCCATGAGTTTGACGGAGGGTAACCTCGTAACCTTTATAACTTAGTGTTTGTAAGTGGGAGTATTAACGCGATTATATGTTACATTTTGCACATTAATCCGTTTATAAACGCGGTTTGTCGGTTTGTTTGTTTGTCATACAATATGAAAACATACACAACCTAAAACTAACAACATGCAGTTCATGGACCGTTCCTAGAACAAAAACATCGTAATCTAATTACATGTCTTCGGTCTTGAATCTTCGTCTTCTCGAGCGGATCTTCCTCCGGTCTTCGTCATTACATATAAATTTTACATTTGAAAAATTGCATCCTATACAAATTTTTTAGTAAAATAAATAGGCTCAAAACGGCCTTTACAACCCAATCGAACAAAACAAACGATTCAAAACTAGGTCCATGAACTATATCCCCATTCAAAATTAATGCAACAATTACATTAAAATAAATAGCAATAATGATTAATCTAAAATTGATCTAATCAACAAAAATTAATCCAACAATTAGAATTAATCCAATTAATTCACTTAACCGTTAATTTTAATTTGCTCTGGACAAAATAAATATTTCATCAATTTAATTCCCTTAAAATAAAATTACCATAATTATATTTTAGTCAAATTAAATCCAATTTAATTTGCGGAAAATAAATTTACCGAACGAAATATAAAAACGGAGTCGGAAAACACAAGGCCCGGGCCAAGCCCACGGCCCGAGCTGCCAGCCCGGCCAGCCGGCCCGCTGACCCGTGACCAGTGCCACGGTCCGCCCAATTTTCCGGCTCATTTTTTTCGTCCCGAATCCAAAAATAATATTTTTCTAATTATTATATTACACAATTAAATCAGTTTTTCAAAAGAAAAATAGATTTATATTGTAACATAAAATCATGAAAAATAATTTTTAGATGAACAATTAAACATCAACAATTAAAACAATTATGATACTAAATCATAAAAAATAATCAAGCATTCCAAATGCAAATATTGAATATACGATTGCATAGACCTGGCTCCAATACCACTGTTGGGATTCGGTGACAAAAACGAATTACGCAGCGGAAAATAAACCGGTCCAACTGGATAAAACCAAACCCAAAAACGGACCGATCAAGCATCATATAAACGAATATAAATAACGAGGATGATAAACAAAGAATACTTACCCTCGTAGTCCTTTGATAATATAATCTTCGAAGGAAAACCCGAGCAAGCCTTTTCCGATTACCGACACGAACATGAATCCAATTCGTTGTAGCTTGTTTGATCCAACACCGAAAATGCCGAATGTCTCTACGTTATCACGCGTCGGATATTGATCGGAAAAATAAAATATCAATTCGTTCTCAAAGAACACGGCTAGGAATTGATACGGTATTTTTCTTCTCTTCTCTTCTTCCTTTTCTTTCTCTCAAAGATGAACAAGAAAAATAAATTTTTCTCCTCAAATTTCTCCTCCTCACGGCTGGTCTCTTTTATGTGTATGTGTCTTTTCCCTTAAGTCTTTTTAAAAGAAAGACTACACCATTTTATATAGTAAAAGAGATCAAAATGATGAGATATGGAATCTCATCCATTTTGTCCTCATCTTTATATAAAACTAAACACACCACACATGGAAAAAGAAGCAACATGGAAGGTGAGGAGCAATCATGGGGCGGCCCACTTGAATTTGGTGAGAAAATGAGCCGAGCCACTCGGTTCGTGTACCGGACGTTCGCGTGTCTAGTCCGCTAAATACACTTCGTTTTATCCCAAATGTATTTATACTTAATTAATTAATCTAATTAATTAATTTTATCAAATAAAAAATTATAATAATATATTTCCAAGAAATAATTATTTATGATTTAAATTAATTACCCGGTAATTAATTTCAATTCACTAGAACGCATGATTTATCAAATAAATCAAATTAGATATCTAATATCCAATATTAATGAAGAGATAATAAATACATATTTATCCATCCAATATCCTTGTGTGCGACTCCGTAGGTCCGTCTTAGTCGGCAATGGGAGGAACCAAGGAGTACGGGTAACACTTAGCCAGTCTAGTGCTTCGTACCGTAACCCAACTAAGAACGAATGATCGGATCATTCCAAAACCATTATGTCGTGAATACTGTATACGTATAAACCCTTCAATCATATGTCCCGATCAAGTATTAGGGTCACGGTAAAGTCAAACCCTACTGTAACTTGACTCTATGCTTTCTGTTAATGCAAACTGAGATCATCGAGCTCTCGTGTATCAAATACAACTAGCTCTAAATGCTTTGGCCAAAGACTTATAATCTCATTTGCCATTAACCGCATAGGACATTTACCTGCTCACTTACATGAGAAAGAAATCTATCTTGGTATTCAGTAGAGACTGCCACTTGCCCACTAAGTTGCATTTCGAGGTTGACCCCACCCACCGGCGATTGGATCGAACTACTCTAATGATTGACTCAATGTCACAAGCACATCTCCTACTGAAACCTCAAGTCAAAGGTCCACGTATACCTATCACAACCTTTCGATCCAGTCATTGACAAACCCTGAGTGATATCCATGTGACCGAATCGAGGTGAGTCATGTTCGAGTACACTAATCTCATTAGCATACCTATAACGTGTGCTCCCACTAACTCTTAGTGAATACCGGCACTCTACATGTCAAAGTACACGTTATACAAGTCTTGTCTAAACTTATTGCCCAGTTAAGTTTTATCGACTTGCGAACGAGTTAAGCATTCGAGCTCTAAACACTTCCAGTGCCTATCTCCTTATCTCCATAAGGAGTAGAATGTTTGCTCTCAAATGCAAGGACTATTATTCTATATACCAAATCACAATGCCAGTGATATACAATAATATAGGAATAATTATTGCCTTATTAAATATTCATAATTACAATACAAATACTCTCACTCTCTCATCCTCTGAGTGGCATTCGAGGGCATATCCCTAACAATCTCCCACTTGCACTCAATGCCACAAACTATGGTATCTAATACCCATACTCTCCAGATGTCTCTCTAAGACCTTCTGAGATAGTGGCTTGGTAAGCGGATTAGCAATGTTATTTGCTGCGTCTACTCTCTGCAGTATAACATTTCCTTCCTGAACCATTTCTCTCACAAAATGATATTTTCTCGCAATATGTTTGGTATTGTGGTGAGCCCTAGGCTCCTTAGCCTGTGAAACTACTCCGTCGTTGTTAAAAAACAGCGTCACGGGCTTCTCCGCATTAGGAACCACTTGAAGTTCCTCAGGGAACTTCTTAATCTAAAAAACTTCTTTAGCAGCCTCCGTGGCTGCCTGATATTCGGCTTGACATGTAGAGATAGCAGTCGAACTTTGCTTGGCACTTCTCCAAGAAACTGCCCCACCATTCAGAGTGAAGATATACCCTGATCTGGACATCTGAGCATCCATGTCCCCCGAAAAATATGAGTCTGTATAGCCCATCACTCTAATTTCTCCACCGCCGTATGTAAGAACCAAGTCTTTAGTCCTCCTTAGGTACTTAAGAATGTTTTTTACAGCAGTCCAATGTTCCTGCCCTGGATTTGACTGAAACCGACTTACTACGCTCACAGCATAGGCTAGGGGTGTATTTCGAACTGAACGTTCGTAAAAATTTCGCGAAAATATTCAGTCAACGTTCAGTTCGTGTTCGGTTCGATCAAATTCGAACAGTTCACGAACATGTTCGTTAAATAAACGAATCGAACACGAACAAAATAATATATGTTCGTTAGTTCGCGAACATTTCGCGAACAAAGGGTTTTCTATATATTTATTAATAATTTTACAATAATTAATAAATATAATTAATAATCTTACAATAATTAATAAATATAATTAATAATTTTACTATAATTAATAAATATATATACAAAATAAAACCAATCATTCCAAAACCCTTAATTTTAAGTATATCTTTTTTTAATTATTATTGCTTGTACTTTAGTCTTTTTTATATTTTAGAATACAAACGAACAAACGAACGATCAAAGCGAATCGATAAATAACGCTAACGAACGAACACGAAATATGTGAAATTTTAACGAACCGAACACGAACAAGTGGTTTGCAATTTCATCGAACACGAACACGAACCGAACGAACTGAATTCTTAACGAACGAACGTTCGTTAAAGTCACTTTTCGGTTCGTTCGGTTCGGAATACACTCCTAGCATAGGCAATGTCTGGTCTAGTGCAAATCATAGCGTACATGAGGCTACCTACTGCCGAACCATAGGGAACCTTACTCATTTCCTTTCTGTCTTCCTCACTTTGAGGACACATCTCTAAAAAAAGTTTTGCACCATGTTGCATAGGAAGGAACCCTCTTTTAGAATCTTCCATCCTAAATCGCTTTAGGATCTTTTCTATATAGAGGGCTTGGGAAAGACCTAACATTCTTTTCGCTCTATCCCGGTAGAGATGAATACCCAGAATATAGGTAGCTTCTCCCAAGTATTTCATTGAGAACTCTTTAGAAAGCCAAGCTTTCACAGAACTGAGCATTCCTACGTCGTTTCCTATAAGTAGAATGTCATCTACATATAGTATTAAGAATGTAATTTTTCTCCCACTAACCTTCTTGTAAATACAGGGCTCCTCTTCGTTTTGGACAAAATCAAACTCTTTGACTGTCTCGTTAAAACGAAGATTCCAACTCCGTGAAGCTTGCTTCAGTCCATAAATGGCATGCTGAAGTTTGCATAATTTATGAATATTGGTTTGAGATATGAATCCCTTAGGCTATTCCATGTAAATCTCCTCCTCGAGGAATCCATTTAGGAATGCCGTTTTCACATCCATTTGCCATATTTCATAATCTAAGTGGGCTGCTATGGCAAGCATCATGCGAATAGACTTAATCATAGCTACAGGCGAGAAGGTCTCGAAGTAATCGATTCCTTCTCTTTGGGAATTACCCTTTGCCACAAGCCTGGCCTTATAGGTATCAACCTTGCCATCTCCATCAGTCTTTCTTTTATAGATCCATTTGTTTCCAATAGGCACTATGCCTTTAGGACGATCTACTAAAGTCCAGACCTGATTAGCATGCATTGAGTCTATCTCACCTTCCATAGCTTCTTGCCACTTGGTAGAGTCAACATCTACCATCTCTTGGTCGTATGTAGAAGGATCATTCTCTTGACTACTTTCTGTCATCTCATGGACACCTAGTTCCTCTTGATGCAGATAGCCATACCTCTCAGGTAATTGAGAAATTCTACTAGACTTGCGAGGTTGTGTTTTTAATTCAGAAGGTTGGGTTCTAATATCTTGCATAGGTGTCTCATTTGGTGTTTCTTTTATTTCTTCCAAAGAAATATATCTACCTGCCCCTCCTTCCTGAATAAACTGATCTTCCAGGAAGTGTGCTTGTATAGCAACGATGATCCTATGATCTTCGTGCATGTAGAATAGATACCCCATGGAATCCCCTGGATATCCTATGAAACGACCTTTCACATATCTAGTTTCCAATTTCTCTACTTTAGTCTTCTTGACATAAGCAGGGCATCCCCAAATCCTAATGTGATTAAGACTTGGTTTCCTACCTCTCCACATCTCATGTGGAGTCTTAGGAACGGATTTGGAAGGACATCTGTTCAAGATATGCGCAGCAGTAAGGAGCGCGTAACCCCACAGATAAATCGGTAGATCAGTATAGTTAAGCATGGAGCGAACCATGTCCAACAAGGTTCGGTTCCTTCCTTCTGATACACCATTTAATTGTGGAGTAGATGGAGGAGTGAATTGTAACACTATTCCTAGTTCTTGTAAGAACTCATCAAATTCGGTACTCATGTATTCACCACCCCGGTCTGACCGAAAAGTCATAACACGGTTACCTGTTTGATTTTCAACTAGGGCTTTAAATTCCTTGAATTTATCAAAAGCTTCAGACTTATGTTTCATTAACTACACGAATCCATACCTGGTATGGTCATCAGTAAATGTAATGAAATACTGAAAGCCGTCTCGTGCCACTTCAAAAGGGCCACAGACGTCGGTATGGATTAATCCAAGTTTTTCAGCAGCTCTTTCAAAAGTCCCTGCGAAGGGTAACTTAGTCATTTTGCCTTGAAGACAATATTCACAAGTTGGATAGGGATCTGATCCCAATGGACCCGTAAGCCCATCTTTCTCCATTTTATGAACCTTGGTCTGGCCGATATGACCAAGTCTAAGATGCCACTTAAGTGTTTGGTTCGTTTCATCCCTACCACGCTTCCTAGTTATAGTGTTCACAGTTGTGTTGTGTCACGATTTATTCATCCCGACAGTGCGATCGACTATAAGGCCGAGCGACCAAGTCAACTCCAGTCAAACTATGGCTAGCTCGCCAAGTCGAAGATATCAGACCACCATCAGGTGCCTGGCGATCGACTCCCAAGGCGATCGCCCTTTGGCAGCTGGCGATCTACTCTAGTGACCGGCTAAGGGCAATCGACCTACGCCCCGAGTAGAGACGATCGCCCGTCAAAAGTCATCAAGGACTGGGTCTCAGAAAAGCACCCACGTGCAGATCCACCAAAGGCGCTGACAAGATCTTCGTAGCAGACAAGATCTTTAGCTGAAAGACAAGACCTTTGACCACAGCCTGCCACCTACCTCACCTACCAGCATGCGCGCCGAAAGTTGTCAGTAGGACCACCCGTGTCAGCAACTCAGGACGCGTGTAAGCTCCCCATTGGACCGCATAGTTGACTGCCAGCAACTCCTGCAGGCTTTGAGGGGACAGGCCCATGTGCTAAAAGACGATCGCCCGACTATTATAAATGCAGAAAAGGCGATCGCCCGGCGTATCCAAGCTCTATAAATAGAGAACCTCCTCCTACAGGAAAAAGGTTCCAACTTCGCACAACTTACGGTTCGGAATTCACTCAACGGTTCCCAACTCATTTACTCACACTCAGAACGTATTCCGAATTCCTTCACGGAAATACAGTAGAACATATCATCAAGCTCCCGGCTATCTCACCGGAATCCATCTCAGGACTTCTCTCTCAAGATCTCTCGTCCAGAAGACGATCGGCTGAAGCAGCAAGTCTCCACTAGACAGATTCCAAGGGATTCATAAGCCCAGGAGCCCAAGCGTCCAGCTAAATATTCGCCGTGAGAGACCGTCGATCTCTCTCCGCCGCGACTGTTCATCTCCTTTGTTACAAGAACTCACAGAACATCAAATCTGGTTCTTCCGGCAATCTACACGCTCACTAGCTAAGATAACAAGAATCTTTACACTCATTGTAATTGTATTCTTACATTAGTACTTGTATCCCCGAATATTAGTATTAATAATATCTCGCGAGAGCATTCAAGCCCGGGACTAACAACCCCGGCAAATCTTGTGTTATTTATCTTTCTCACGTAAGTGCTCTTGCATTTGTTTGCTATCCCATCCATTCCAGCAATATCTATCTCCGGATAATATTTTGGGTAGAAACAATTGGCGCTAGAAGGAGGGCATCTAACCCTCAAACTTTTATTTCTACCGTCCCGAAGAACACTCACTGTTCTCGGGGCATATACTTGAAGTGACACTCACTGCACTTCAAAGAAAACCTTCAGAATCATGACATCCGCCGGTACGTCGAAGAAAGCCGCTCTCCGAACCGCCGGACACCATATCCCGGCCCAGTCCGAACCCCAGCCAACGACGGGGGGAAGCCGCAGCAACGCGAGACTCTCGATCCCGCATCCAAGAGATAGCCCCAACCTCTCACTCAGTCAGTTCCAAACTAAAGAACAGATCGAGGAGGCTATGGCCATCCTGGAGGAGCGACGGAGAGAATGTGCGTCGCCTGCAATAACTCCCTCGATCATCCGCCGCATGGGAAAACGGAAACTCAGCGGGCTACTGAACGAGCGATCGTCAGAAAGCCCCAATTCGCGAGGAAAGGCTCTCGCACGACCGGACGGATCCATATTCGATCACTTGGGTCGCGACCCATCCTGGCGACCGGGGCATTCTGTTTCCAACCTTGGAAAGACGGAATCCAAATCCATCACCAGGAGTTCGGCCTATCCACCTCACAGCCGAACACAGGTCAGCCATCTGACTCCCGCCCCGATCGCCAGGGGATCAGTGCTCAATCGCCTCGGCTCCCGCTCCGAGCGCCGAGCCGCTAGCAGTCAGGCCACGGCGATGGCCGCCATACAACACCAGCTCGACGAGATGAAAGCACTCTTGGGCACTGGGGCAAGCACCAGCAAAAAGATCACCGGGCCGACCGAGCCACTCGCGGTCCACATCGAGCTTGCCCCGATACAACCAACGATCGCTCCTCCCAAAACACCTCTGTATGAGGGGAGATCGGACCCCGAAACCCACCTGAGTAAATTCCGAATTTACATGACTGGGTGTGGGGCATCTGATGCTACCAAGTGCCGGATCTTCCCGTTAACGTTGGGCGAGCTGGCCCATAGGTGGTACGTCTCACTACCACCACGATCAATCACCTCTTTTAAGAAACTGGCGAATGACTTCACGTCATACTTCGCCAGCAAGGTCGCCAGGCCAGAAGGCCCCCACCGCATGATGAAAATCAAGCAGGGGAAGGACGAAACCGACGCAGATTACATCGACCGGGTAGACGAAATCATCCTCACTGGCGAACCCGTCAGTGACGAGCTCGCTCTCTATGCGGTCATGGGGGGATTCCACGGTCACTCTCCCATGTTTAGACATCTCTCCAAGGATATTCCCCCAACTTACGCGATCTTCCGCGCTAAAGCTGCCAACTTCCTGGCCAGGCAAAGGCTACTCACCCTCCGCTTAGACGAGGGAACGCCACCTCTTGTCCAGAAGATAACGATCGCCAAAGCAAAGAAGGCGATCTCCAAGACACCCGGAGATCTCAAGGCTTTCGAGGACATGGAAGCCCATCTCCTCCATACGTTCAACAGAACTCCGGCACATATTTTCTATGCCATCAAGGGGCACGAAGAGCTCAAAAAGCCAAGGGCGATAAGGGACCACGGTCACCTGGACAACAATCAATATTGTGCCTACCACAAGAGTCCCGGCCACAGCACCAACAAATGCCGCGATCTCCTCAAACAGCTCTGGAGATTGTTCGAGGAGGGCAAGTTGGATAGCTTATTGGTTTAGCCGAAGCCCCTAACAATCTCTATGGACGATCGTCCGAGTCGAACACAAAACAGGCTGGAAAGCTCATATGAGCCGACCCCTGGACCAACCTCGGCGACCGTCCCTACATACTTCAATCAAGAAAAGGAGACCTCGGAAGTCTCCCCGATCTCCCTCCTTATTTAAGAAACCGGAGGACTCGATCGCCATCTACAGTTCACCGTCTAACATGATGGATTAAGGCACGAGATCGCCTCCCCCGCACAACGTACACCATCGAAGGTTGGCATCTACATGACGACCCAAGGTGGAAGAGTGCAGCCATGGTCCTGGTGGTCGATGGAACCGACTGCTTAGGCCATGCAAGGTCCCTTTAGGCCAAGATCGCCCGCCCTTCGTTTATATACGAGGCCGGCGTAGTCTGGGGGCCCTCCAAAATAAATCAGTGGACACGATCGCTCGCCCTCAAAGGTTCATCATCTAACATGGTGAACTCGGACAATGCGACGTGCCACAACCCCCGTCTCAACGTACACCGTCGAGGTCGGCCATCTCCATGGCTGGCCGAGGTGGAAGCAGAGCTAACAAGCCGCGGGCGCGGAGTTGATTCATCCGACGCTGCCCCGCGCGAGACTCTCTAGGCGAGACCGCACGCCCTTCGTTTAAATACGAGGCGGCGCGGCTACAGAGGACCCTCATAATAAAGTGAGTCACGAGACACTCAATGTCTTCGCGCATCAAGACATGATCAAGGAGTCGGTCCATCGAACTCCGCGATCGTGCACGGTTCCTCAAGATGCACGACCGTCCCCGAGGATTCGACAAAGTTGAAGACTGCTCACTCAAGGAATTATTTTCATCCCCTTACTTCCACTAAGTGAATAAAAACAAGGGGCAATAAGAGTGCGGATTACCTACACGACGATCGTCGCTATTCAACCACATACGGAGATCGTCATTTTTTCAGATGTAGTGCAGCGATCGAATTTGTTATAAAAAAGATGTCTTTATGAGTTTATCAATTCATTTGGAACTACCCTCGCAACGATCTCTCCTCGCACATTTGTACAAAGTCAAACAAAGACTCAAAAATAACCATTCATTCAAGTGATAAGTCAGAAATCCAAATGCTCTTTTCATTACTTGAAAAATCAAAGTACATGGTCGCCCGAAGGCCTATGTTCTACAAAAGAAAGCTACAAACTACAAGGAAGTAAGCTAAAAACATCAAAAGTGAACTGCCTCAGGCCCCTGCCTGGCCTTCGCCTTCAGCGTCCGGTACGGTCCCCCCATCTTCCGGAGCGTCGGGATGTGCAAGATTGGCCGGAGTCGGATACCAGCTCAAGTCCACGCCGATGTCCGCAAGATCCAAGATCGGCAAGGAGAAAGCCGAATGGAGAGGATGCTCCAATGCATATGACTTGAATTTCTCAGCTAGAGGCCCGACCTCCAAACCTCCTTTCTTAGCTGCTCGGATCGATTCAGCGAACGCCAAATAATAGGCGAACTCGCTGACAAACTCCAAGTTTTGAAAGGGATCGGTCCTGGTCGCCTGTACCTCTCCTTTCAGCTCGGCCATCGCCCGTTGCGACCCCTGGAGCTCGTCCTCCCTCGCAGCAGCCTTCTCCTTCGCCTCCGCCAGCTCGCTAGTCAACCGAGCAATCGTCACCTTCTGACGATCGGCCTCCGTCTCAGCGGCCTTCTGCGCCCGGACGGCATCGGTCATCCGATCCCGAAATCGGCCAACTAACAAACGATGTTCCTCAGTCTCTTTCTTCGCCAGCTCAAGCTCCTGGCTCGCCCGCCTGGCCGCCTCCAGAGAGTCCTTCTCCATCGCCACGATCTTATCGGCAAACTCGGCATTCTCTTTCCGAGCCGCCTCGAGATCGGCCTGCAGTCGAATGGTAGAAGGCCGCCCCTCAAACTCCTGAGCAGCTTGGACAGCCATAGTCGCCGTCTGGAGAGAAAGGGCGACAACAGCCTGCATCGTACTCCCCGGTCGCTGACGAGCGATCGCATCCAGATCGGTCGTCCAGGCTTTCGGCAGAGCAGAAGCAGCCTTGCTGACATATGGAGGAATGTCGCAGGACTCGCGAGGAGATCGGCTCGCTAGGAAATCCACGACCATCGGCGGGCAAGACGGATCTGCGCGACGGACCCTGCATCAAAACAGCTAAGTTAATACAACTCCTACACAGATGCAATTTTCAACACAAAAATGATATCTACCTCTCAGCCTTCTCGGGATCCCGACCGAAATACGGTTTCCCTCGAGGGGTCTCAGCATCCGCGATCGCCATCTCCCGCATAAAAGCCGCAGAGGGCGGCTCACTCTCCGGAGCTACGACGGTGATCGGAGGCACGGCGATCGGCACCTCACTGGCAGGGGCAGGAACCGGAGTTTCTTCCGGCCTCGACCTCTTGCGATTCACTCGAAGCCTCTCCTCCGGAATTTCCTCCTCAGCCACGATCGGCTCCACGTGAGGTTCCACCTCCGGAATAAGCGGTAACACCACAGGAGGAGCCCGAGATGACTTTGACTGGCGGAGACGACCCAAAACTCCTGGGTTCGACATAGCAATCTCCGGAGGAGGCTCCAAAAAGCGAGGAAAGCGAACCTCTGCAGTTAAAGACGATCGATCAACAATCAGATATTGTCCTCAAATAAGGCGATCGCCTAGAAAGTGAAGGTCACAGAAACTCATACCTGGCACCGCGAGATGTCTCGGGAAGCGGAATAGTCGAGCCGACAACCAGCGACTCTCCTTGTTGATCCGAGTGGCGTCTAGGTCGTCGTCCGACAAGCTCCTTATCCGCTCCCAAACAACGAGAAAGTCGAAAGGCAGCTCCTCGATCGCCGGAATGTGAAAACCTGCAAAACAGAAATCAAATTAGATCTGTCCAAAACGCATCCAAACAAAGGGAGAGTCTAAACCCTTACCGGGATTCCTCTCCCGAAATTCAGTGGGGATCTCCAGTTCGCCTGTGGGATTGTCGCTCGCCGAAGCTCTCCACTTGCCAGCGACCCAGAACCACTTCGTCTGATCGCCCCGTATCTTATTCGGAACTCCAAGAATCACCCGACCAGATCGGCCTTGAATATGGTAACCGCCGACCAACCCTCTATGAGCCGTCAGTTTAAACAAATGGTTCATCTCCAACGGCGATGGGAGACGGTACAGGCGGTGACCGCCGAAAAGGGTGAGAGTGCAAATAATTTGGAGCCACGCGTTCGGCGTCAGCTGAAGTGGCGCCACATTCCAAGCGGCCAACAGATGGGAGACCGCAAAGGACAGAGGGAAGCGTAGCCCGGCCTCCATAACGGCCTCACTCACTGCGACCATACCCATCGGAGGCTGGTCGGCTCGTTCATTCTCCGCCGGCGCGAACATGTCCACATCAGAAGGAACATGGAATCTTGTCCTCCAAATGGCCAGATCTTTCCGGGTCGCCGAACTCCGTATCTGGCCGAGCGACCACAACGATCGCTGCGTGGCCCGGTACTGCGATCGTTTGGGAAGCACATATGGATAAGCGACCGAGTATCCCCGGAAATCGAATCTCGGAGTAGGACCGGCTAACCTCTCCATTATCTCAGCGAAAGCCCTATAGGCCCGACCGAAAACGCTATGTTGCTCCCAGTAAGCCCTGATCGCCAGATCTCTCTCGATCTGCGATCGTCTCTTCTCAGCAGCCGACTCCTTAGCAATATCGGCCTCATTGAACAAAGCCTCAACTTTAGCCGGGTCGATTCCAGCCCGAATGGCTTCAGCCGCCGTCTCCAGGTGGAAGACGGGAGAAGTTTCTCCCCGGGCAGCCGATGTCCCGGCGGCAGAGCTGATACCCGCTCCAAATGATGATGAGGTTCCGGCCATTTTCAGAGACAGAAAAGAAGAAAAGGATTTTTCTTACCCTAAAGTGAAAACGAACGACGATCGGCACTAAGATCTTCAGAAAATTCGGCAGCAAGTCCTTCTTCCTCCAAAAAGTACGCGTGAATAACACTGCAGCACCGCGCCCCATTTTATAGGAGAAGGCAGGGACCCGTTAGCAATAAGGGAAAACCTCAGGGGTCGGATCTCAAACGACGCACTAGTTGACCCCCTCGAGACCCGCGTACGCGTCTTTTCGAGGACGCGTCAGCCGAGGAGTCATTAATGACCGTTGGTGTCCTCCAATAGAAGCCCGACACGTGCGCGGAGACTTTTCAATGCCCGTTGCTTTTTTCCCGCGCAGTTCAGCGGCCAACCAGGTCGTCCGAACTTAGGATATATCAGCTCAAAGACGATCGCCAGTTCAATAAAACACGAAGTCGCTCGTCAAAAGTTCAGCGATCGCCAAGAGAGCCACCTCACCCCACGTTTCCAACGTATGAGCGAGCTGGGGGGCAATTGTTGTGTCACAATTTATTCATCCCGACAGTGCGATCGACTATAAGGCCGAGCGACCAAGTCAACTCCAGTCAAACTATGGCTAGCTCGCCAAGTCGAAGATATCAGACCACCATCAGGTACCTGGCGATCGACTCCCAAGGCGATCGCCCTTTGCTGTTGGCGATCTACTCTAGTGACCGGCTAAGGGCAATCGACCTACACCCAGGCAGAGACGATCGCCGTCAAAAGTCATCAAGGACTGGTCTCGAAAAGCACCCACGTGCGAGATCCACCAAAGGCGCCGACAAGATCTTCGTAGCGAGACAAGATCTTTAGGCGGCAGACAAGACCTTTGACCACAGCCTGCCACCTACCTCACCTACCAGCATGCGCGCCGAAAGTTGTCAGTAGGACCACCCGTGTCAGCAACTCAGGACGCGTGTAAGCTCCCCATTGGACCGCATAGTTGACTGCCAGCAACTCCTGCAGGCTTTGAGGGGACAGGCCCATGTGCTAAAAGACGATCGCCCGACTATTATAAATGCAGAAAAGGCGATCGCCCGGCGTATCCAAGCTCTATAAATAGAGAACCTCCTCCTACAGGAAAAAGGTTCCAACTTCGCACAACTTACGGTTCGGAATTCACTCAACGGTTCCCAACTCATTTACTCACACTCAGAACGTATTCCGAATTCCTTCACGGAAATACAGTAGAACATATCATCAAGATCCCGGCTATCTCACCGGAATCCATCTCAGGACTTCTCTCTCAAGATCTCTCGTCCAGAAGACGATCGGCTGAAGCAGCAAGTCTCCACTAGACAGATTCCAAGGGATTCATAAGCCCAGGAGCCCAAGCGTCCAGCTAAATATTCGCCGTGAGAGACCGTCGATCTCTCTCCGCCGCGACTGTTCATCTCCTTTGTTACAAGAACTCACTAAACATCAAATCTGGTTCTTCCGGCAATCTACACGCTCACTAGCTAAGATAACAAGAATCTTTACACTCATTGTAATTGTATTCTTACATTAGTACTTGTATCCCCGAATATTGGTATTAATAATATCTCGCGAGAGCATTCAAGCCCGGGACTAACAACCCCGGCAAATCTTGTGTTATTTATCTTTCTCACGGAAGTGCTCTTGCATTTGTTTGCTATCCCATCCATTCCAGCAATATCTATCTCCGGATAATATTTTGGGTAGCAACAAGTTGTTTTATTCTTTAGATTTAAATGGTATAAACCATTTAATAATGTAGCAGTACCAACCAATTTATTTCTAAAATAAATACGACAGGACCCATCTCCAATAAAGAAGTGAAATCCCTGTCGGTCCATGACCGGAATTGATACAATTTTTTTGTGCCCCTTGGGCAAAACAAGTACATCATCTAAAGTAAGAATAAAACCAGATTCTAAATCCAACATAATGGATCCGATATCAGAAACCTCGACACTATGCCCACTTCCGACGGTGACCATCACCTCCCCTGAATCCAGCTTCCTACTTCGTTCCAGATCCTGATTTATTGTACAAATGTGAGAACTCGCACCAGAATCAAGTATCCAAGAAGTAGAATATACAGTTACAAAATAATTTGTTTTTAAAACCAGTAGTTCCGTACCTGAAGGCGCATTACGGTCAAGCTTTGGACAGTACCTCTTCCAGTGGCCCATCTCACCGCAGTTGAGGCATACATCCGTTTTCTTGGCCCCCTTGCTCTTTTGAACCATTGGGGCCTTGCTGTAACACCCCAAACTAGGCGGATATTACAGTGCCGTGAATCCCCGACTGGGACCCACCCGGCGAATGAAAATGATGAATTAAATAATATAATTGTAGTACCGAACCACATTATATTACCCAAATACTCCGATGAGGAGTTTAAGTACAACACACCAGGACAATACCGAATACTAGTATATTTTATATGAAGATAAAATACACAACACTGAATGAAACGGAGTATCCAAACGAAAGTCTGCAGCGGAAATTAAAGGACAACAACATAAATAACTGAAAGATCGGGGGGCCCTGCTAGTATCACTGGGACTCCTCGACGTCAGCGTGTTCTCCCCGTGCTTTTGCCTTGCCAAGACCTGAAAAACAGAATCCCCAAACGGGGTCAGTTACACAGAACAACAATCCTCATGGGTTGAAAATACACAATCATGATTTAACTGAAGTTATGAAATATCCTTAGTTATGAATTACGCTGAAGAGGAGTATCATAGTACGCCCGTAGTGTTCTGTGCAAGTGTACAAGACGAATGACCGGACACACCCGTCCTTGTACCTAATTAGTCTCCCGGAGGTAATCTGTTACCGTGTGCACAGTCCAATGTGTCACTCCCAATATATGGCCATCACGTGCCCGACTAAAAATTCCACACATCCGCAACCGGCCACGCAATATGAACCCAGAAGGTCATATGAACGAGAATGACCATAATGAATATCAATGAATAATAATAATATGACAAAGCCAAGAATGACTCACCGAGATGAAAGTGATAACGAAGTGATTGATAGTTTCAATGAAATGATTGGAACTGCCGTTCCTCGTTAATGAAGTGACTATTCGACAATTATAAGTCTCAATATGATTAATACAATGATGAATGAGTTATGATTATGAATAATCAACAACAAAAAGGAATGAATATCCTGTTAACCGAGTAAGAATTAACTTACACAACACCGGTGACAATTATCCTTCCACGAACAACGTCCAAATTGAGATATCGGTCGCTCGAACAACCTTAAATAAATACAATTACCAACAGTTCGTTCAATATACGCATCAAACACGAATATAACGAACTCAAAACGTCGGTACGATAAGACCAAGTTCATTGGGGCATTATATCGAACACTTTGTGGTCAACTTCGATTGTTTATAACCAAACTTCAAAATACCAACACCAAATCCTCAAGAAGTGTTTCAAACCAACAAAACATCTCCAATACGATCAATAATCCATTACGAATATCCAAATTCGTGATTTCAACAACAATTAATCGAAAACCCCTAAATCCAACACAACATTCAAAGTGTTCTTGAATAATCCTTCAATAATCCAATGAATAATCGAACATATCCATAATCATACGTATATCACTTCATACAACATGATCTTAACATCCAAAACATCATATCTCAACACAATTCGAAAATCCAAGAGGTTTGATGAAGATTACCTTTGAAGATTCAAGCACTATGATTCGAAGAACACGCGATAGATCGATGATCCGAGCTTCACAACCGAATGAAAATGATTAAAAACCACACCCAAGTGATAATTGATGAAGAAATCTCTCCCTCAAGACCCTCTCTCGCGTATGAAGGTGAAAGAATGAAGAAATGAGCCGAAATGCTAAAAAAAACAAAATTATAGGGGTTTGCTGGTCTGTCGGACACGGACTGTGCCGATCGGCACGGCCGCGGCGTGCAACTGGCCGGCAGGGACTCGACCGTGTCCGCTTGACACGGTCGCGGCGCTTCGGCATTGACTCGACCGTGTCCTGTAACACGGTCGGGCGTCTGGGCAGTCGGTTCTGGCTTATCCGGAAGAGTTTGACTCGATCGTGCCAGACGACACGGTCGAGTCCTGTGGCAGAGACTTCGGAATTTCCGGACGAGTACAGCACGGCCGTGTCGGACGACACGGCCGAGTTCGGTCGGCAGTGATCGGCCAATAACTGAAAAATGAGCGGGTGAGCTAAAACGACCATAACTCCCTCGTCCGGACTCCGATTGACTTACCGTTTGAACCATTGGAAAGCTAACTCGATGCTCTATAATATTGCAAAGATTCAGAATTTTTGGAGTTACCAAAAATTAATGGTGATCTAACAAATTCGAACTCATATGTGGAAAGTTGAAACAATGGACAATAACGATACACAACTCGAAGTTTTTCCGAACGGTGAACACGGGTGAATGAACATGATTGATGAATGATTATAAATGAGTGAAAATCCACTGAGTGACAATCACCGAATGAAATTACTGAATGATAATGACTGAATTACAACCGGGTATTACATACACCCCCCCTTAAAAGAGTTTCGTCCCCGAAACTAAGGGTCAAACAACTCGGGATAACTCTCCCGCATACTATCCTCGGTTTCCCAAGTAGCCTCTTCAACTCCGTGTCTAGACCACTGAATCTTGACCAAAGGAATCGACTTATTTCTCAACTGTTTGATTTGCCGCTCTAAGACTCGTATAGGACGCTCCTCATATGAATGATCATCGGCGATCTCGATTTCGTCGAACTGAAGTATGTGACTCGGGTCGGCAACATACTTCCGCAATTGAGAGACGTGAAACACATTATGAATTCGGCTCAACGCCGGAGGTAAGGCCAATCGATAAGCTAGCTCGCCTACTCGATCCAACATCTCAAACGATTCAATGAATCTCGGACTCAACTCTCCCCTCTTCCCAAAACGGAAGATACCACGGCTCGGGGATACCTTGACCAAAACATGGTCACCCGTCTCGAACTCTAATGGTCGACGACGATTATCTGCATATGATTTACGCCGACTACGGCGGTCAACAAACGACTCCTGATCAAAGCTACCTTCTCACGGGCGGCTATAAGCATATCGGGCTCGGTGCCGATTGATTATGATAAGTCATCTCAACACAAAGGAGATCGACAACGACGACCGTACAAGGCCTCGTAAGGTGCCATCTTAATCGAAGAATGCCAACTAATATTGTATGTGAACTCGATCAACGGTAGTTGGGCTTCCCAATCATCTTTCCAATCGAGGACACATGCCCTCAACATGTCCCCCAAAGTCTGAATAGTCCTCTCTGATTTTCCGTCGGACTGAGGATGAAAAGTTGTATTGAGATTAAGCTGAGTTCCCATAGTACGATGAACTGATTTCCAAAAATGAGACACGAATCGTCCGTCACGATCGGAAACGATACTTTTAGGAGTACCGCGCAACCTCATTATCTCTTTGATAAATAACTGGGCAAGTCTCTCGGGACCCCACGTATCCTTAATCTCAAGGAAATGAGCTAATTTAGTTAAGCGATCCACAATTACCCAGATTGTGTTCATGCCACGACGACTCGTCGGCAAACTCGTGATGAAGTCCATTGAAATATCCTCCCACTTCCATTCTGGAATAGGAAGAGGTTTCAGCATACCCGCCGGTCGCTGATGTTCAATCTTAACTTGTTGACAGGTTAAGCATCTCGAAACAAATTATGCGACTTCTCGCTTCATATTACTCCACCAGTAATTTTGTTTCAAGTCCTTGTACATCTTGCTAGACCCCGTATGAACAGAAAAAGGGGTAGCATGAGCTTCTCTCAAAATCGAGTTTTTCAACTCGTCATTCGCCGGTACGCACAACCGATTCTTAAATCTCAAAAGTCCATCCTCGTGGACCACGAATCCAGGGGCTTTCCCTTGAGCCACATCCTCACGGATGCGCAACAATGCTGGGTCTGAACCCTGATTTTCCCTGATTTTCTCCTCAAGAGACGATGAAATCTCTAACATACAAAGTTGTCCCTGAATTCGCTGAAGCCAGATCTCGGGTCTAAGGAATTCCTGCTGAAGCTCCTTCTGAACTGTTAAACGAGCAAGCATCTGCTCCTGCACGGACATACGACTCAAGGCGTCGGCGACAACGTTCGCCTTGCCCGGGTGGTAAAGGATCTCGATATCATAACCTTTGATTAATTCCAACCACCGTCTCTGTCGCATATTTAACTCCTTCTGAGTAAATATATACTTTAAACTCTTATGATCGGTGAATATGTGACAGGTGATGCCATAAAGGTAACGACGCCAAATTTCCAATGCGAAAACCACGGCTGCTAGCTCCAGGTCGTGGGTCGGATAATTAATCAGCTAATCCGAGGAAACCTCGGATTTCCTTAACATCTTTCGGAGGTTTCCAATCTCGGATAGCCTCCATCTTCTGAGGGTCGACACGAACTCTGGCAGATGAAATTACATGCCCGAGAAAAGTCACTTCGGACATCCAGAACTCACATTCAGAAAACTTTCCATAAAGTTGCTCGCCTCTTAGCACGTCGAGAACCTGATGAAGACGTACCTCGTGTTCCTCTCGATCACGAGAATAAATCAAAATGTCATCGAGGAAGACAACAACAAACTGATCTAAAAAGTCGATGAAAACCCGCTTCATTAATTCCACGAATACCGCAGGTGCATTAGTTAGCCCGAACGGTATAACTACAAACTCGTAATGACCATAGCGTGTACGAAACGTCGTTCTTGCGATACCCGCCTCTTGAATTCGCAGTTGATGATATCCAGATGTTAAGTCGACCTAGGAAAATATTGAAGCTCCCTGGAGTTGACCTGAAAGATCATCAATATGGGGTAAGGGGTACTAATCTTGATCATCACCCTGTTCAACTCCTGATAATTAATACACACACGAGACGAGCCATCCTTCTCCTTGACAGATCACACTGGTACTCCTCACGGGGACGCAATCGGTCGGAGATAACCTTTCTAGAACTATTCCTCAAGTTCAATCTTCAACTCCTGTATTCTGGTCGGGGCCATCCGATATGATGCCTTCGATAAAGGGGACGTACCGGCTCCAACTCACTCCTGAACTCCACTACTCTATGTGAAGGCAATCAGATAACTCGTCTGGAAAATACATCGTCAATCGATGACAATGATACCACAAATGATCGAACATTTCGATTTCCCTAGAATGGTCAATCGATAAAAAGTGATACAATGAATGTTTGAATAATTCGATTGCCTTAGAAAGGCCAATCGATGAAAATGACACAATGAATGATTGAATAACTCGATTGCCTTAGAAAGGCCAATCGATGAAAATGACACAATGAATGATTGAATAGCTCGATTGCCTTAGAAAGGTCAATCGATGAAAATGACACAGTGAATGATTGAATAGCTCGATTGCCTTAGAAAGGTCAATCGATGAAAATGACACAATGAATGATTGAATGACTCGATTGCCTTAGAAAGGCCAATCGATGAAAATGACCCAATGAATGATTGAATAGCTCGATTGCCTTAGAAAGGCCAATCGATGAAAATGGTACAATGAATGATTGAATGACTCGATTGCCTTAGAAAGGCCAATCGATGAAAATGGTGCAATGAATGATTGAATAGATCGATTGCGGAATCTCTCTACTTCCGCCATAATAATAATTCTACTGGAACAACAGGGATTACTTCCCTGAAGCACACATTCGACAACCAACGACGGAAAGATAGCGACCAAACGCTAACAAACACTAAGGATAGTATCAAAACGATCAAACCAACTAATACCGAAAATTACATCGTCCTAAGATAAAATTCACCACGATTAGGTCCATCAACCAATCGCGGTCACTAAGCTTACTTTGGTATGATTTCCGAAAATTCTTCCATCGTCAGGTAGACCGACGGTATGAGGTCCACAAGCAATAGGACTATCCCAAAATAAGTCCATTCAAACATGATTTGAAAATGAATGAATGCGGTGCACCAGTATCAAAAGGTACACACAGGTTGAAATAAAATTACGAGTATACCTGAGATCATTCGGGCCACCGGATCGTCGATCCTCTTCATCACATGAATCCGGGACTTGCCGGCCCCCGAACTGGATGCTCTCGACTGATAAATACGAGCTCCAACTTTATTTGCTTCCATTGTCTTAAACGACGTTGACAGAGCAGTTTGATTCTGAATCGCTAATTGCTTCGGGGTCTGAGATGCCGCCGGAGCCGACTTGGAGTCCTTTCGGCAAAAACGGGCCTTATGCCCAAAATTCCCACAATTATAGCACGTGATAGATGGTTTCAGACACTTAGTGCTGAAATGACCCGGCGTTCTACAATTGAAGCAGGTGATGGCCGAACTGGCTGCTCGGGACTGAGATCCCGCACGATTATGCGCCGAAGGAGGTCGCTCAGAAACGATAGGACTCACACGAGGCTTCTTGAAGGTTGACTGACCGTCTTTGGATTGATTACGCTTCGTTGATTTCTTGCTGATAGATGAAGGTTGTTGTTCAGCAAATTCCTTAGCAGCCGGCTCATACGGGAGAGTTCTCTCGATTAATCCGGCCAGAGTGGCGCAATGATGATTGAGCAATTGTACATGGGTCATCATGGCCTGCATAAACGTGAGTGGATCAACCCGAACATCTTCTGATCGGGCCGAGTCCTGGGCACGATTTCCCGACAGCGAGTGATTATTTCCCGGGTTTCGGCCCGCACCGCGGCCTCTCCCCGTGCATCCCCTGACAGCTCTCCCCATACTGAAGTATGAAGGTCGCATAATGATTATATTTCCCGCATGATTATCACATTATGATTATGTCATGAGATGATGAAAATGAGTACATGTTCTAACTTAGTGATTATATGAATGATTTATTGAAGTGACATGATTATCTGATGAAATTCTTGAAATGATTATCTTGAACAACTTAACAAGATTAATAATATGATCATCTAGATCGACTACTGAGTAATGAAATGAATTGAGTAATTAATGAGTTAACATGATCGTCCTGATCATTAACTGAGTAATGAAATGAATTAAGTGATTAATGAGTTAACATGATCGTCCTGATCATTAACTGAGTAATGAAATGAATTAAGTGATTAATGAGTTAACATGATCGTCCTGATCATAATGAATTATGATGTTTGAGGATTGTTAATTGATTAATGATGAATGAATGACTATTGCTAGAATTATACCATGGCGTTAGAAATCTTACAGTTCTTACAGTCTAATTGGCTCGGCATTTGCACAGGTCACACGTGACGCGAAAGTCCAATGATACTAGTCTGATGACGATGATTTCAAATGAGACACGACTCGGAAGGTAGTATTCAAAACCACGCTCTGATACCAACTCTGTAACACCCCAAACTAGGCGGATATTACAGTGCCGTGAATCCCCGACTGGGACCCACCCGGCGAATGAAAATGATGAATTAAATAATATAATTGTAGTACCGAACCACATTATATTACCCAAATACTCCGATGAGGAGTTTAAGTACAACACACCAGGACAATACCGAATACTAGTATATTTTATATGAAGATAAAATACACAACACTGAATGAAACGGAGTATCCAAACGAAAGTCTGCAGCGGAAATTAAAGGACAACAACATAAATAACTGAAAGATCGGGGGCCCCTGCTAGTATCACTGGGACTCCTCGACGTCAGCGTGTTCTCCCCGTGCTTTTGCCTTGCCAAGACCTGAAAAACAGAATCCCCAAACAGGGTCAGTTACACAGAACAACAATCCTCATGGGTTGAAAATACACAATCATGATTTAACTGAAGTTATGAAATATCCTTAGTTATGAATTACGCTGAAGAGGAGTATCATAGTACGCCCGTAGTGTTCTGTGCAAGTGTACAAGACGAATGACCGGACACACCCGTCCTTGTACCTAATTAGTCTCACGGAGGTAATGCATTACCGTGTGCACGGTCGATGTATCACTCCCAATACATGGCCATCACGTGCCCGACTAAAAATTCCACACATCCGCACCCGGCCACGCAATATGAACCCAGAAGGTCATATGAACGAGAATGACCATAATGAATATCAATGAATAATAATAATTTGACAAAGCCAAGAATGACTCACCGAGATGAAAGTGATAACGAAGTGATTGATAGTTTCAATGAAATGATTGGAACTGCCGTTCCTCGTTAATGAAGTGACTATTCGACAATTATAAGTCTCAATATGATTAATACAATGATGAATGAGTTATGATTATGAATGATCAACAACAAAAAGGAATGAATATCCTGTTAACCGAGTAAGAATTAACTTACACAACACCGGTGACAATTATCCTTCCACGAACAACGTCCAAATTGAGATATCGGTCGCTCGAACAACCTTGAATAAATACAATTACCAACAATTCGTTCAATATACGCATCAAACACGAATATAACGAACTCAAAACGTCGGTACGATAAGACCAAGTTCATTGGGGCATTATATCGAACACTTTGTGGTCAACTTCGATTGTTTATAACCAAACTTCAAAATACCAACACCAAATCCTCAAGAAGTGTTTCAAACCAACAAAACATCTCCAATACGATCAATAATCCATTACGAATATCCAAATTCGTGATTTCAACAACAATTAATCGAAAACCCCAAAATCCAACACAACATTCAAAGTGTTCTTGAATAATCCTTCAATAATCCAATGAATAATCGAACATATCCATAATCATACGTATATCACTTCATACAACATGATCTTAACATCCAAAACATCATATCTCAACACAATTCGAAAATCCAAGAGGTTTGATGAAGATTACCTTTGAAGATTCAAGCACTATGATTCGAAGAACACGCGATAGATCGATGATCCGAGCTTCACAACCGAATGAAAATGATTAAAAACCACACTCAAGTGATAATTGATGAAGAAATCTCTCCCTCAAGACCCTCTCTCGCGTATGAAGGTGAAAGAATGAAGAAATGAGCTGAAATGCAAAAAAAAAACGAAATTATAGGGGTTTGCTGGTCTGTCGGACACGGCCCGTGCCGATCGGCACGGCCGCGGCGTGCAACTGGCCGGCAAGGACTCGACCGTGTCCGCTTGACACGGTCGCGGCGCTTCGGCATTGACTCGACCGTGTCCTGGAACACGGTCGGGCGTCTGGGCAGTCGGTTCTGGCTTATCCGGAAGAGTTCGACTCGGTCGTGCCAGACGACACGGTCGAGTCCTGTGGCAGAGACTTCGGCATTTCCGGATGAGTACAGCACGGCCGTGTCGGACGACACGACCGAGTACGGTCGGCAGTGATCGGCCAATAACTGAAAAATGAGCGGGTGAGCTAAAACGACCATAACTCTCTCGTCCGGACTTCGATTGACTCACCGTTTGAACCATTGGAAAGCTAACTCGATGCTCTATAATATTGAAAAGATTCAGAATTTTTGGAGTTACCAAAAATTAATGGTGATCTAACAAATTCGAACTCATATGTGGAAAGTTGAAACAATGGACAATAACGATACACAACTCGAAGTTTTTCCGAACGGTGAACACGGGTGAATGAACATGATTGATGAATGATTATAAATGAGTGAAAATCCACTGAGTGACAATCACCGAATGAAATTACTGAATGATAATGACTGAATTACAATCGGGTATTACACTTGCCCTTTCCCTTGTCGATCTTGGCTATTGGACCTAACTGCTTCTTGTTCTTTTTCTTCTTATTCTTGGACTTCCAAGTCCCAGAAGAAATCACAAGTGCAGCTTCCTTTATTTTTGTCTTCATCTGAGACTGGGCAGTCGTCAGTTTGTTCATTAGCCCGGCTAAGTTACATGCAATCTCATTGCAGTTGAAGTTCATGACATATTGTGAAAAGGAGTCAGGAAGTGACAGTAGGATAAGGTCAGCTTGGAGAGATGCATGCATCTGAAAATCAAGAGCTTCCAATCTCTCAATCATCGAGATCATCTTGAGGACATGGTCCCCAACCCTCTCTCCTTCCTTCATTCTGGCGCCGAATAATTGCTTTGATATCTCATATCTAGCAGTTCGGCTATGCTCTCCATAGAGCTCAGCCAGGTGCGCTAAGATGGCTCTTGAAGACGTCATCTTTTCATGGGCACGTTGAAGCTCATTGGTCATTGAGCCTAACATGTACCCTCGCACTCTTATGTCGTCTTTTACCCATTTCTCATGGGCATCGACATCTTCCTGATTGACTCGGGTTCTTGTAGGAGCCGCTGGGATGTCCGCCTCAGGCGTATCCCAAAGATTTCCATAGTTAGGACAATCCTCAAGTTCGGCTTGATCCATATAGTCCAGGACCCGATCAGGACGTTCTTTTCAAGTAGTATAGCGAGTGGGTTCATTGTCATATTGAGAGTTTTGTTAACTGCAGAGAATAATTTAAGATTCGTTAGTGATAGTTTAATTATGATCTGAGTAAAGAATTTAAGGACTTTCTTTATTCATAACTCGGCTCCCACTATTTTATCGGCATTTACACACTCCCATGTTAAATCCGGAAGTCTTGGGTGACTTCATAGTGGTAATCGATTTCTTTACAAAGTTTAATAGAGGGCAACCCATACGGATTCTATTCTATTATTCTTTATAAAGTGGTGTCTAACACCAACCCATCTAATGGATGATTCGATTTTCTTTTACCCCTAGTTCACTTGCCCTCAACCCATTCGGT
Organism: Orobanche coerulescens; assembly: GCA_033398695.1. Taxonomy (NCBI): domain Eukaryota; kingdom Viridiplantae; phylum Streptophyta; class Magnoliopsida; order Lamiales; family Orobanchaceae; genus Orobanche; species Orobanche coerulescens. The sequence continues at coordinate 13,531,623 of CM065815.1, read as the reverse complement.
TTCTATGGCTCGCTGAACTATCTAAGTTTAAACCGTCAACTCCTATTAGTCTGACAATTGAATCTTACCCGGCAACCCATACGGTTTATAGGGGTTTGATTTGTCACAACCAAAGGCATCTAATGCACTCTAGGAATTTATCAACTTTCCCCAAAAATATTACCACGACATACTCGGAATAATAATATTCCGGTTTAGATTTCAATTTTCCATGAGTTTGACGGAGGGTAACCTCGTAACCTTTATAACTTAGTGTTTGTAAGTGGGAGTATTAACGCGATTATATGTTACACTTTGCACATTAATCCGTTTATAAGCGCGGTTTGTCGGTTTGTTTGTTTGTCATACAATATGAAAACATACACAACCTAAAACTAACAACATGCAGTTCATGGACCGTTCCTAGAACAAAAACATCGTAATCTAATTACATGTCTTCGGTCTTGAATCTTCGTCTTCTCGAGCGGATCTTCCTCCGGTCTTCGTCATTACATATAAATTTAACATTTGAAAAATTGCATCCTATACAATTTTTTTAGTAAAATAAATAGGCTCAAAACGGCCTTTACAACCCAATCGAACAAAACAAACGATTCAAAACTAGGTCCATGAACTATATCCCCATTCAAAATTAATGCAACAATTACATTAAAATAAATAGCAATAATGATTAATCTAAAATTGATCTAATCAACAAAAATTAATCCAACAATTAGAATTAATCCAATTAATTCACTTAACCGTTAATTTTAATTTGCTCCGGACAAAATAAATATTTCATCAAATTAATTCCCTTAAAATAAAATTACCATAATTATATTTTAGTCAAATTAAATCCAATTTAATTTGGGGAAAATTAATTTACCGAACGAAATATAAAAACGGAGTCGGAAAACACAAGGCCCGGGCCAAGCCCACGGCCCGACAGGGGCTGCCCAGCCAACCCATTGACCCGGCCAAATTGACCACCATTGACCCATTGACCTGCCAGTCAAGCCCATTTCGATTTTCCGCTCATTTTTTCGTCCCGAATCCAAAAATAATATTTTTCTAATTATTATATTACACAATTAAATCAGTTTTTCGAAAGAAAAATAGATTTATATTGTGACATAAAATCATGAAAAATAATTTTTAGATGAACAATTAAACATCAACAATTAAAACAATTATGATACTAAATCATAAAAAATAATCAAGCATTCCAAATGCAAATATCGAATATGCGATTGCATAGACCTGGCTCCGATACCACTGTTGGGATTCGGTGACAAAAACGAATTACGCAGCAGAAAATAAACCGGTCCAACTAGATAAAACCAAACCCCAAAAACGGACCGATCAAGCATCATATAAACGAATATAAATAACGAGGATGATAAACAAAGAATACTTACCCTCGTAGTCCTTTGATAATATAATCTTCGAAGGAAAAACCCGAGCAAGCCTTTTCCCGATTACCGACACGAACACGAATCCAATTCGTTGTAGCTTGTTTGAATGATCCAACACCGAAAATGCTGAATGTCTCTACGTTATCAATTCGTTCTCAAAGAACACGGCTAGGAATTGATACGGTATTTTTCTTCTCTTCTCTTCTTCCTTTTCTTTCTCTCAAAGATGAACAAGAAAAATAAATTTTTCTCTTCAAATTTCTCCTCCTCACGACTGGTCTCTTTTATGTGTATGTGTGTTTTTCCTTAAGTCTTTTTAAAAGAAAGACTACACCATTTTATATAGTAAAATAGATCAAAATGATGAGATATGGAATCTCATCCATTTTGTCCTCATCTTTATATAAAACTAAACACACCACACATGGAAAAAGAAGCAACATGGAAGGTGAGGAGCAATCATGGGGCGGCCCACTCGAATTTCTTGAGAAAACGAGCCGAGCCACTCGGTTCGTGTACCGGACGTTCGCGTGTCTAGTCCGTTAAATACACTTCGTTTTATCCCAAATGTATTTATACTTAATTAATTAATCTAATTAAATAATTTTATCAAATACAAAATTATAATAATATATTTCCAAGAAATAATTATTTATGAATTAAATTAATTACCCGGTAATTAATTTCAATTCACTAGACCGCATGATTTATCAAATAAATCAAATTAGATATCTAATATCCAATATTAATGAAGAGATAATAAATACATATTTATCCATCCAATATCCTTGTGCGCGACTCCGTAGGTCCGTCTTAGTCGGCAATGGGAGGAACCAAGGAGTACGAGTAATACTTAGCCAGTCTAGTGCTTCGTGCGTAATTGACTAAGAACGAATGATCGGATCATTCTAAAACCATTATGTCGTGAATACCGTATACGTATAAACCCTTCAATCATATGTCCTGGTCAAGTATTAGGGTCACGGTAAAGTCAAACCCTACTGTAACTTGACTCTATGCTTTCTGTTAATGCAAACTGAGATCATCGAGCTCTCGTGTATCAAATACAACTAGCTCTAAATGCTTTGGCCAAAGACTTATAATCTCATTTGCCATTAACCGCATAAGACATTTACCTGCTCACTTACAGGAGAAAGAATTCTATCTTGGTATTCAGTAGAGACTGCTACTTGCCCACTAAGTTGCATTTCGAGGTTGACCCCACCCACCGGCGATTGGATCGAACTACTCTAATGACTGACTCAATGTCACAAGCACATCTCCTACTGAAACCTCAAGTCAAAGGTCCATGTATACCTATCACAACCTTTCGATCCAGTCATTAACAAACCCTGAGTGATATCCATGTGACCGAATCGAGGTGAGTCGTGTTCGAGTACACTAATCTCATTAGCATACCTATAACGTGTGCTCCCACTAACTCTTAGTGAATACCGGCACTCTACATGTCAAAGTACACGTTTTACAAGTCTTGTCTAAACTTATTGCCCAGTTAAGTTTTATCGACTTGCGAACGAGTTAAGCATTCGAGCTCTAAACACTTCCAGTGCCTATCTCCTTATCTTCATAAGGAGTAGAATGTTTGCTCTCAAATGCAAGGACTATTATTCTATATACCAAATCACAATGCCAGTGATATACAATAATATAGGAATAATTATTGCCTTATTAAATATTCATAATTACAATACAAATACTCTCACTCTCTCATCCTCTGAGTGGCATTCGAGGGCATATCCCTAACACTTCTTGCCCACGACGGCACACACGATCGACGACCGTCGTGTGTAAACCATCGTGCCCATGAAAGACCATCGTGCACACGATGGTGTCATCTTCTTCAGCACCATCGTGAGACGATGAACAACCGTCGTGGCACGATCGTGTGTGAATAAAAATACACTAATCGGCGGCTCATTGACGAATTTCTCTTCATTTGGAGTGTCACTAGTGTGTGAGGAACTTCTAGCGTCTTTAGATTCTCTGTCTTAGTCGGAGTTCGACATCTTTTGGCCGGCGAAAAGGGTTTCACGACGGGAGTTTTCGATTTTACGAGAGATACAGCGAGAGTTTTTTTGCAAGAGAGATAAATATTGAGTTGCAAGACCGTTTAGATTATTGTTGTTTGGTTTTAGTAATTTTCTATTTTTTCTGTTTTTTATCTTTTAGTGGTAGACTTTAAGGGTAATAATGTCTTTTAACACATTTTGGTATCAAAAACTTATAGTTTTATGAATGAGAATATATAACTTATTAGTTTTATGTTTTGGTACTAAAAAAGAGAGATCCCTATTAAACAATGACAAAAGATAGATATATTCGGATGTTTCAATTTTTTTATTATTTTTCTGTTTTTGGATGATGCTTTGGCAGGAGAAATGAAGGATGAGCTTTAATATATATAAAAATACTGATTAAATATGATAATCTTGTAAAATGAAGAACGATTTGTTTTTTAATTTTATTGCTGATTTAATCAATTATCAATTAATAGTTAAATGGATGATTTTGTTAATTATAACTGAATGATGCTAATATTACAAAATGATAAAAGATAGATATATTTGGATATTTCAAATTCTTCTTGATTACTTTTCTGTTTTTGGATAATATTGGGGGGAAATGATGGGTGAGCTTTAATATATAACGATAAAGATTCTCCAACTCCTTATCGTGCCCCAAATTTAACATTTAAGCACAAAAAGGTGTTTCTTAATAAGTAATACTTCCTCTGTCCCAGCCAAAAGTTGATAGAGAGTATAAGTTTAGTGTATTTTAGGCAATAATTAGTATAAATAATGATGATAAAGTCATGGTGGAAATTAAAAAGTAAATAATATTAATGATAAGTATGTTGTGGAAATTAAAAAATAATGAGTGATTGTTTGATTTGATTGTGAAAAGTGATGTATTTAAACTTAATAAAGGGACAATTTTTTGAGAGAAATATAAATACTTAGGCGGGACGGAGATAGTAATTTTTAAACTTTCATATAATCAAATCAAACAATCACAATGATATCATTTAATACGCAACACATTCATCATCAATATATTTTTATTTCTAATCTTCACAAACATTCACGATTAATACTTAGACAACTTACTGTATAAGCAGTAATAATTATGAAAATCCATATCGATTAAGCAGTTAATCGAAATAATAAGGTGGTTCGATCACCAGAGAACTCGTTTAGAATATATATACTCGTACTCGTCTCAGATCCAATTAAAAGGTGACTTAATATTCATTTGTGTTTTAAACTCATACACTAATACCCGAAATGACGCGTATAAGTTTCAGCCACTCAGACCTCTTTAAAATTTACGTACACGTACTCGTACCTTATCAGATTGCATTGACATGTGATCTTACTATCCGTTCCCATCTCAAATCCATATAGTAGAACCCGCTAGTTACCCAAACTCATTTAAATTTATAAAATATCTAAACAGTCAAATATAAATTGATAATTGACTTTCCATCTTGATAAAATCCGAATATTAAGAATAAAATGTATAAATGATAAAAGATTAAAGTTAAAATTGAACTACTAATTTGAAAAAAAAAATACAATCTACAAAACTCGATATAGAATTTATATACTCGTATCTGTCCTAAATTCGATTAGATTTCGTCTGAAACTGTATAGTAATACCTACCTACTAATTCTCTGAGCCCTTTAAATTTATAAATTATATAATTACTTGATATGAAAAATAGAGTCTTAAATTCAACTTTTTGGTCCAAAAAGTTTATTTTGGAAAAGTTAGATATTTTACCTAGAAAGAATACTAATTATTTGAACTCATTTAAATTTAAAAAATATCTAATTAACTGAAATAGGAAGCAGAAGTTCATATTATTTTTTTTTTTGCATAAAATGTTGATTGTGAAAAAGCTAGTAGATGGAATTTTTACCTAATAAGACTTGTATACTTAATTCAAATGACAATTTTATCCTAAAATGAGCAAAAAAGATATTCCCTATTGTATTATCACTTTGCATATAAAGCTATTACAATACTAATTTAATGTTTAACTACTATTAATATTGATCTATTTGCAAAAATTTAAATCATAACAATTTCAAATAATTCAGATTTTTGCAATATTATTTTATTGTTCAATAAAATCACCATATTGATTAGAATTATTTATCAAACAAATATTTTATTATAAAAATTAAGAATTCAAAATATCTTAAATTAAATATCAGTCTTACTAAAATATTTTAATCATTAAAATTGAGCATCGAATACATAAAGGTGTGTGTCTTATTCCAAACATATGAAAAATAAAATATATTAATTTATATATTAAATTTGATAACTATAATAATATTTTCGGCCATAGAATATATCCCATTTCAATTTAGATTACAAACACTATAAATTATAAATAAATAAATTATTATGTGGTAATAAGGAATGATATATAATAATTGTGAGATTTAATCGAATAATAATAGATGACTTGAAAGGTGAACATCTAATTTTTTGACGTATCAAATTGGTTACAAAATTAGTATGTGGGATATATATATATATATATATATATATATATATATATATATATAAAATATAAAGGACAAATGTATTTTTTGGTCATCTTAGAGTGTACGTGAAAAGATCGGTGTACCCCTCCCCTCTTCTTCCCTTATTTTTATGTTGAATTATATATATATATATATAATATAAAGGACAACTGTATTTTTTGGTCATCTTAGAGTGTACGTGAAAAGATCATTGTACCCCTCCCCTCTTCTTCCCTTATTTTTATGTTGAATTTAATTATACTTATTCATAATTATTTAATTGTACCGCACTAATAAATATAAGTCTTGCCTTCAATATATAAAAATTATGGATTACTTCTTTCATTACCAATTAGTTGAGATGGAACCTTACACTTTGACATGATATTAGATGAGACTCTATAAACATGCGTGCGCAATGACCCACAACATTTTAATTCCGCGCCACCCAAATCAAAAGGTCTACGCTGTAAACCCTGAATCCTGACTGTTTACAAATTCAAATTCTACCTTCGACGTATAAAGAAAAGAACATAGACTACTCCACTGTTTAAATTCCATAATATTCGTCATTCGATCATTCTTCTATAAACATTAATTTTACATCAAATCTTAGACTAAAGATGTGACAGAGCAGTATTATTTTCAACAAGAGTCGTGTCTCTGCCATTTCTAATTTCTTCCAGCTGTATACATTCCATTCATCGAATCTGGATGGAATTCTGAGGATGTCCCTTTTTTTTTTTTACGACGAGAAACCCGCAGCTGCTACTTTTTGAGTGCGTATTGAATAAACCCTCGGTCTGGACGTAATGGCCTGCAAACTACGTCAAGCAGGTAAACCACACCAGACAAGCCCTGTGTGACCGACTCAACCAAGAAAGTATTGATAGGAGGAATCGAACACGTGACCTTACAATCCCGCGCTCACTTACTCTTTGACGATGTCTTCTTTTTTTTTTCTTGTGCCTGGAGGACTTGGAAATAAATATTCAACAAATTTAGCATAAAAAGGAAATTTGAATTTTTCATCAATGCAGCCGTTCTTATCTTTGACCTGTTGATGGCCCGCTTCATAATTTGAACTTCCGTGTCGCCGACGGTTTCCCATTTTCTTTGACCTGTGAAGGACCGCATTTTTTTAGGGGACATCCTTAGGTATTTTCTATTTAAAATACAATTTTATAGGGGTGAGCTCGGTTCGGTTTGGTACGGTTTTTAGCTAAAATCGATACTGAACCGTATCTTATCGGTATCTAGCATTTGAGTACCGAAATGATTCGGTTTTAAATCGGCTCGGTGTGATCGGTTTCGGTGTTGGTTCGGTAGCGGTTCGGTGTCAATGGGCTGATTAAATGGGCCACTTAAGTTGAGACACTGCCCAAATCAACTACTTGCTAAATCGCATAATCAGACAATTGTAAGTTTAAATAGAAGGATTTATACATAATTAATCCACTTCAAAGCTTGAATAAAAATAAAATCTACTTCAATAACATGATAATAACTAAGGATTCAAAAAGTCCAATATCAGATTAAACAAAAGTCTTGAATTTCCTCCTCAGCACAGGTCCATCAGTTCATAACAACCCGCACAAAGAAAAAACAAAGTCTGCAGAATAGTCATCTGTTTTATCGGTTCTGTTCGGTTGTTAAAGTCGGGATCCATATCTAAAACCGAAACCGAACCGCATAATTCGGTTTTCAAAATTTTAAGAACCGTACCATACCAATATCTTATTGGTTCGGTTTTTCGATTTCGGTTTTTGTCGGTTTTTCTGCTCACCCCTACAATTTTATGTGTATTCTATCATAAATATTTTTTTTTGTATTTGTAGGGAACGTCGTACTTACTTCTAGACCTAAATACTATTTTTATTCATTAAATTACAAATAAATCGATCTTGATCGTCAAAATTTAATACTAGGATACAATAGTCATACTGTTACAAACACAATATTATAGTGTTTAATTTTATATTAAATTTAATGTCAAAAATTTAAATATGATAAATTTTTAAAAAAATTATTATAGTATTAAATCAATTAGATAATTAATTTTCTTAACACCATCTTCATTACCACCAACACCGGCGAACCTCCGGATGGTTCAATTTTTTTTCTTTCTGCCCACTTTCGGCGAAGCTCCAACGATTGGACAACTTTTTTCTAGATAATTCTTTTTTGCTGTCGGCCGGTAGCGGAACAACGATATCTAGGCAATTTTTCCAGCCAGTTTTGTTTGGCCGTCTGGCGATCCATTTTCAGGTGGGACACGACGGCCAGGAAATTTACTTTTTGGCGCCAGTAGCATTTGTTTTAGGATGGTAATTTAGCAGTTTAAAGTTTTAAGTTTTATTTATTGTAGTTCTTTACTACAATCTTAATACTTAGTTATGTTTAGGTACTACAAACACTACTTGCAAATAGAAAAACCCATAAAAAAATGTCTAAATCCCTCTCACACTCCCGCTTTATTTTATCTTTCTCATTTTCCTCCCCCCCTCTCTCTCTCTCTCCATCCATACAAGAACTAAAAAACTTATAATGACGGGGAAGGGTTGGTGGTGGGTGGTAGGGCCCATACAAAGATTTCCTTTGGAGAGATCTTGAGTTAACCCCAAAGGAGGTGAAAGAGGAAGTTTTTCTCTTTATGACGCTCTAGCTCCAAATTTAACTCGGCGGCCGCTAATCAATGTTTAATCTCGCGTCAAGCGGCAGTGTGAGAGTATTTTCTTGTTGGGAACCCGGTCTTGGCCCAATCGATGTTATTCTCAGGAAGCTGTCTTGGGAACTGGCATTAATCGGTTAAGAGCCTCTTTGCGCGAAGTGTACGAAAAGGCATTAGAGCACTGGAATTGCTCGAGCGACTCGCGATTTACTTCTCTCAATGGGTTAGGAGTTGGTTCATTGAGGGACTAGGATTAGTCCGGCTAAGCTGGGATCACCTAGTTATCAAAAAAAAAAAAAACTTATAATGACCGGCCAACGCCAACTCGTCAGGGAGTCCTCTATCTGCTCATCTAAATTTGTAATTTTTCAGCAGCGCGAAAGTTATATATTATATGTCCGATTTGCATAATCTCAGACTGGGATACTTCGGTTCCGTGAAAAAAAATTCAGGAATCGAAATCCAATATTTGTTATGTAATTCGTATTCGGTTTCTAATTATTTTCTTTAGAAACCGAACTCCTAGGAGCCGAAGTAATTTTCTTAAGAAACCTAAAAAAATGAACCGAAATTTATAATTCAAATTTCTTAAAAATAACCAAAAAATCAATTTTCGATTACTTCGATTATTTTCAGTAACTTGCATAATAAGAAGCTTTCATCCAACGTTACTGGTTTAATTTCAATTCTAGACATCCAAAAATTAGTCAAAGTCCATAAATAAATAGTTCAGGATAAACTTTTGAGTCAAACTCACGTACAGTTAAACCTCGATAAATGAATATTCGATAAGCGAATAACCTCGCCAAATGAATAATTTTCTCCGGTCCCAACTCTTTATAACATGTTCAAATTTTCTTTCGATAAACGAATAATTTCGCTAAATTATTATTTTTCTCCGATCCCGATCATATTCATTTATCGAGGTCTGTAATAGCTAATTGCACCATATAGTCCCAAAAATCAAACAGCCGACTTTGAATTACATAAAATAATCATTAAATACTTAGAAAATGAAATTTTCTAAAGTTCTAGAAATCAAATAACCAAATATTATATTTTCAAAAATCAAACCACGGATTCAATTACATAAAATAACCATTAAATAATCAGACAACGAACTTTTCCAAAAATATAGAAATCAAACTGTAGGGTAACTATTCGGAATACATAAAAATTACACAACAACGCAGTAAACGAATTACAAGTAAATTCCGGGGATTAAGAATTACACAACAACGTTATAGGTAACGAATTACACGAAACAAAAATGGGAAAAACGAATTAACCCAAAAAACCGAACACAAAGAACAGGAATTTAAAGTGCTAGAGACCAAACCGAACAGATCACAAAGATCTGAAAAACGAAAGGCACCGGAGGTGCGAATCGACCGGAACTCGGCCTCGGCTCAGTCCTCCAATATCCAGTACCCACGTCCAAGGCTCCGTGTGTATCCGCGGCCAAAGAACCTGCATTTAACAAATCCAACTCCCCGACAGGTTTCAAAGGTCCCGAATAGAAACACCCCCCCAAAAATCGGCCTCAAGCAATTTTCACAATATTCACTCAGAAATATATTTTTCACTCGGAAAACAAGAATTCACAAAGAAAACACAGATTGATTTTTCTCACTCAGAAAAGGTTTTTAATTTTTCGTGTGTCTCTCAAGCCCAAATCGCCCGTAAATATATAGGCAAAACACCAAATGGAAAAGCCACAGATTTTCGGAGATTCGAATCCATTCATATCATTAATTGATATGGGTTTCAATTCCCTTCCAAATCGGAACCGCGAAGCCGAGCAGAAAAGGTAAGGAAATCGGATTTCCATGGCAGTCGGCGGAGTGGCGAGAGGGATGAGAGAAAAGCCGAAAAGTGAGGCTAGGGTTTACGGGGGGGATAAAATATAAGAGACCAACGGTAGAGATAGGTCAACTATCAATCAACGGGTGAGATCAAGGAGCCGGAATGGACTAGAAGTCGGGCCAGGGAGAGGATTTAATAAGTCTGGGCCGGGCTGCACAATACCGGCCCATAATAATAAAAAATCATTTGGGCCAACTTTTAACAAATCTCCACCCGGACCAAATGAGCCATCGGGGTACTTTATTTGATAAGGAGGTCATCATCACCGAACGTCACACCACCTGCACACCACACAAAGTTAGTACAAGTATAAAGACATTAATCAATCACTAAGAAAGAAAACTAGGAATCACGGAGAAAAACTAGAAAAGCTATCACAAAGATAGCGTAAAGAAAGACTGGAGAGTCTTCAGTTTGAAGGAGTCGATATTTAGTATCGACTTGCAAGATCTGATTTTCTCGACCGGTAGGCACTTCGTGCCCATATCTGCAGGGTTAGACTGGGACGGGATTTTCTTCAAATCAATTATGCCCTTTTCCACGATATCACGGATGAAATGTCGCCTGACGTCAATATGCGTTGTACGATCATGGAAAACAGGATTTATGCACAAATGTATGCTAGATTGACTGTCAGAAAAGACCACAACATTGTCACGAAGAACACCAATTTCAGTAAGTAAACCTTTCAATCAAATAGCCTCTTTAAAGGCTTCAGTGGTGGCAATATATTCAGCTTCAGTAGTAGACAAAGTAACTATATGCTGAAGTTGTGATTTCCAAGAAATGCATGAGCCACACAAGGTAAACACATATGAAGTTGTGGACTTACATTCATCCCGGTCATTGGCATAATTAGAATCAACATAACCTTTAAGGTTAACCCCGTCATTAGATTTAGAAAATACAAGACCATCAGAAACAGAGTTTTTTAAGTACCGAAGTAACCACTTAAGAGCCTCCCAATGAGGCTTCCCTGGATTGGCCATATACCTACTTAAACAGCTCACAACATAGGCAATATCTGGTCTGGTACTGACCATAAGGTACATGACAGATTCAATAGCATTAGCATATGGGATAGATCTCATTTCACGAATCTCAGATTCAGTTTTTGGTGACTGAGTTTTGGATAATAAGAAATGAGAAGCCAACGGCACACTAGCTGATTTCGCATCAGTCATTGAAAATTTTTCTAGAATTTTACCAATGTAAGAGAACTGATTTAGAAATAAAGTGCCTTTATATCTATCCCGAACGATATTCATGCCTAATATCCTTTTAGCATCTCCCAAATATTTCATGTCAAATTGTTCACCTAAGCGATTTTGAACATGATTAATAGATTTAATGCACGAACTTATCAAGAGCATATCATCTACATAAATAAGTAGGAACATAGGAACATCACAGTCAATCTTGAAATAAAGGCATGGATCATATGCACTTCGACAGAATTTCAAGGACAGCATGCAATCATTAAATTTCTTGTTCCACTCTCTAGGGGATTGCTTCAGGCCATATAAGGTTTTATTCAGCAAGCACACATAATCCGGATGGTTACTATCTATAAAACCTTCCGGTTGTTTCATGTAGATGGTTTCTTTTAATTCACCATGCAAAAATGCCGTTTTAACATCTAATTGTTTCATCTCCCAATTATGATGTGCAACTAATGCAAGCATGATGCGAAAAGTGGTGAATTTAACTATAGGTGCAAAAATTTCGGTATAGTCAATACCTTCACGCTGAGTGAAACCTTTAGCTACTAACCTCACTTTGAATCTGATGCCATCCTCATCCTTTTTGACTTTAAATAACCACTTACAATCAATCAAAGAACAGTTTCTAGGTTTTGGAACAAGTTTCCAAGTATTATCGCATGCAAGGATGTCATTTCTTCATTCATTGCACTTAACCATTCATTTGATTTATCAGACAACAAAGCATCATTGTAAGATTTAGGTTCATTCCCATCAAGCATATCAAACACATTGAAAGCAAGAGAAGCCATATGGAAATCATCTAAATGTATAGGTCTTCTAACATTTCTTCTAGACCTATCCCTAGTTAGTTGATAATCAGACAAATCAGGAACAGATTCAGATTCGTCTCCATTTTCAGATTGATTATCAGGTTGATCATTGGAGATTTCAGGATTTTCCATATTATCAGATTCAGCAGGTAACTCATTATCACTAAGATGCTCCACCCTAATCTGAACAGGGTGGGGAGAATTTTCAGCAGCTAACACAGGAGCAGGTAAAGGATTATTAAGACAAGGAAATTCAGTTTCATTAAACACAACATCCCTACTAGTGATCACCTTCAACCCGGGTTCAGAACTGACCCATAAACGATAACCCTTAATACCATCAGGATATCCAAGAAAAACACATCTCAAGGACCTAGGCTCAAGTTTATCAACATTTTGATGCACATAAGCAGCACAACCAAACACACGAATGTTTGAAAAATCAATAGCATGACCCGACCACACAGACTCGGGGTAATTACCATTCAATGGTATAGAAGGTGATCTATTGATAAGATAGGCAGCAGTTAAAAGAGCCTCACCCCAAAAACTTTTGGACAGCCCAGAAGTGGCGAGCATATCCCTAACCTTTTCAAGGAGGGTTCGGTTCATCCGCTCAGCCACCCCGTTCTGTTGAGGGGTGTATGGAATTGTCTTATGCCTAAGGATGCCATTTTCAGAACACATAGTATCAAACTGAGTATTGCAAAATTCAAGACCGTTGTCGGTCCTTATCTTTTTAATCCGTTTTCCGGTTTTATTTTCCACTAAAGTTTTCCAAGTTTGAAATTTTTCGAACACATCAGATTTCAGTTCGAGTAGAAAAACGAAAACTTTCCTTGAATAATCATCAATAATGGACAAGAAGTAACGGTTTCTCCCATGAGTCGGGACACTGGTAGAACCCCAAACATCAGCATGAACATAATCAAGCACATTGGAACTCTTACCAGATTTTTCAAATATAGGATCAGGGGAATTGGGAGGTTTCGGAAATTGGGTTTTATGTTGTTTGCCATACATGCAAGAGTCACAGAAAGACAACTTAGAGATTTTATCTTTTCCAAAACACTTTTGTTTATGCAAGATATCTAATCCCTTCATGCTCATGTGTCCTAACCTATTATGCCATAATTCGGTTTTATCCGCACAAACCAGGTTGGAACATGCAGCAGTTTCAGTTTGGCAAATATACAAATTAAATTTCCGGATTCCTTTAAACAACATTAAGGAACCTCTGCAAATTTTCATATAACCATTTCCCCATGAACCCCTAAGACCCTCATCTTCCAAAGTAGTACAAGATATCAAATTATTAGATAAATCGAGAATATGTCTAACATTTTTTAAAGTAAACTGAGTACCATCAGCAAATTTCAAACAAACATTCCCTACCCCGGCCACAACCCGTTTCACTTTATCAGGCATATAAACATACAGATCACCAAGATTAGTATAACTCGTAAAATGCTGTTTATAAGGTGTCATATGGTGAGTGCATCCAGAATCCAGCAACCATTCATTTTCACTCAGACCCGAAAGCACAGAATTCACAGAGAGACGCAAATTATCAATAACCATAAAGACATCCCCAGCAGTAAAATTAGCCTGATCATTTTGCAAATTCTTTTTAGGCTTGGTGAATTTTTGTATATAATGACTAGATTCACCACAGTTATAGCATTTGCGATTTTTAGGCCGGAACTTAGATTTATCCTTCCATTGCCCCTTTTTCTTATTAGACTTCTCAGAATCAGTTTTGATAAATGGTTTCTTTTTAAGGTGTGGTTTAGACCTTACAAAGTTGATATCAGAAACCGGTTTAGAAACCTTATTAACTTTCAAGTCTAATTCCTTACTCTTCAAGCCACTTATAACAGTGTCTAAGGTCACAGAATCCCTACCATATTTTATAGTAGATTTCGCATCATTATAAGCATCAGGGATAGCATTCAAGAGCACAATAGGGGAATAATCATCAATGTTTTTATCACCCGTTTGTTTTATACCTTGTACTAACTTTGTAAAGGTATCAAGATTACCATCAATATCTTTATTCAAATCCAGCTTATAACGAAAAAAACTTTTCGAGGAGGAATAATTTATTTGGCAAAGATTTTTCAGTAAACGTTTCCTCAAGTTTATCCCAAAGCTGTTTAGCGTTATCAGTTCTGCCTATTCGTCTAATCACAGAATCAGACAAGTTCAAGATTATAGAAGAATGAGCAAACTCAATTAATTCCTCTCGTTTTTCAGAAGACACATCGGATGGAAAAGTACCTTCAATGGCTTTAAAACATTTTTGTTGGACAAGTATAGATTTCATTTTCTGTTGCCAAATTCTAAAATCTCCTTTGCCGTCAAACGGTGCCATTGTAAATGAAGTTAGAGAACCCATTTTAGTATTTGTAAAAATCACACAAGATTTAAGACACCAGCACAAGGTACTATAAATACTGAAAAACAGTTAAATATCACGCAGATACTACGAAGAACAAAATCACACCAGATTTTGAAATAAAGTGAGCTGGAAACGAATACCAATATCACACAGATATTACAAGGATTAAAATCACACCAGATTTTAAAATGATACGAGCTGGAATCGTATCCCGGAGCCCCCACAAGATCCGAGGAACACTTACGGTCCAGGCAAGGGGGTTTAGTATGCTCGGAGATAGCGATTTCTACAGTCTCAACACAAAGATAGCAAAAAAACGAAGAAATCACAGTCACCAAGACAGAAGCAGACGGAAGCAATAATGAAAGAAGGGTAGCACACCAACACTACCGAATTTAAGAGAGAGTATGAAATGTGATACCTGAGCGGATCCCTCGGCCGGAATCCGTATGCCCTTCCGAATAGAAATCCCGTTTAGAGGCTCCGATACCACTGTAGGGTAACTATTCGAAATACATAAAAATTACACAACAACGCAGTAAACGAATTACAAGTAAATTCCGGGGATTAAGAATTACACAACAAAGTTATAGGCAACGAATTACACGAAACAAAAATGGGAAAAACGAATTAACCCAAAAAACCGAACACAAAGAACAGGAATTTAAAGTGCTAGAGACCAAACCGAACAGATCACAAATATCTGAAAAACGAAGGGCAACGGAGGTGCGAATCGACCGGAACTCGGCCTCGGCTCAGTCCTCCAATATCCAGTACCCACGTCCAAGGCTCCGTGTGTATCCGCGGCCAGCAACCCAGACGAACAAATCCAACTCCCCGGCAGGTTTCAAAGGTCCCGAATAGAAACACCCCCCCAAAGATCGGCCTCAAGCAATTTTCACAATATTCATTCAGAAATATATTTTTCACTCAGAAAACAAGAATTCACAAAGAAAACACAGATTGATTTTTCTCACTCAGAAAAGGTTTTTAATTTTTCGTGTGTCTCTCAAGCCCAAATCGCCCGTAAATATATAGGCAAAACACCAAATGGAAAAGCCACAGATTTTCGGGGAATCGAATCCATTCATATCATTAATTGATATGGGTTTCGATTCCCTTCCAAATCGGAACCGCGAAGCCGAGCAGAAAAGGTAAGGAAATCGGATTTCCATGGCAGTCGGCGGAGTGGCGAGAGGGATGAGAGAAAAGTCGAAAAGTGAGGCTAGGGTTTACGGGGGGATAAAATATAAGAGACCAACGGTAGAGATAGGTCAACTATCAATCAACGGGTGAGATCAAGGAGCCGGAATGGACTAGAAGCCGGGCCAGGGAGAGGATTTAATAAGTCTGGGCCGGGCTGCACAATACCGGCCCATAATAATAAAAAATCATTTGGGCCAACTTTTAACACAAACAACCATATATTATATTTTCATAAATCAAACAACCAACTTTTCAAAAGTCCAGCTTGAAAATTTCAAACATCCAACAACAAAATCCAAAATAGATAAATAGTTCAAGATAAATTTCCGAAATTCCGAAAAAGTAGCAATCTTAAAACTCAAAAGTCTAAATCTTTGAAGCACATAAATAGAAATCAAATAAGTTAAAAAGCTGAAGTCTTCAATTTTCCCCCAGCTTCAACCTTCAACCATTCAACTCCTTCACGCCTGCAAAAACGGAAGGAACAAATAACCACTACACCATATATGACTTATTGCAAGCCCATCATATGGTTGTGTTGCATAAAATATTGCTATAGACAAGAAACCTGCATATCTATTGTAATACTTTCGAAATATGTTACTTTCAATGGGAAAGTGTTGCAAGCTTAAGAAATATTTTGGCAGTTTTAGATCTATAGCGATACTTCAGAAAAGTATTATAATAACATGATACGCTTTTGGTCGATTTGACCAAAATATGTAGGCGGGAGTTTAATTTTTTCATTGGACGGACATTTTTAGTACCAAATATTTGGTGCCAAAATTATTATTACACAAAAATAAGTTTTATTACACAAAACTTATTACTCACCCCTAGGGGTGAAATTCGAGCGGATATTTCCCACCCGATCCGGAGCCGGATCCGTTCGAATTCGAATTCGCAAAGAAAATTTAGTATCTGATCGGATACGGGATCGGATTCGGATAGTAAAATTCGGATAAGGGATCGGATTCGGATTATGTACTATCCGCCCGTATTCGAATTTTCCCATAATTTACCGAATATTTCCCGGATTACAAATCCGAATATCCAATTTTATTTAATTATTTTTTTATATCTTTATCTTAATTAATAATTAGTAAAACTAAAAAAATACTCTACAAAACCTAAAATTCTTTCAATCTCTCTCTATCGCCGCTATCTCTCTCTCTCTCTATCTCTCTCTCGTCATATTTGGGAATCACTTTCATTACTAAATATTTCCTTTATTTTGTTTCAATGTTTCGTCTTTAACCAAGACAAGAGCAGTAGTCTCATGCTGGCTTCCTCATCGTTGTAGCCCCAGTCGCTCGCCTTAATGAAGGAGATCCCCATCTACTCTAGAGGTAAACTGGCTTGAACTCTTTCCTGTTTATATTTTTTTAAGTTTAATTTATAGAAAACATATATAAAGAAATGTGATTTAGTTCACGAGATCTAGAGGGAAAGATCCTCTGTAATGTTTGTTTCAGTGATTTCTTGTATGTCCTCTAATTTCTTGTATTGAAACGAATCAACCTGAGGGAGTGTTTTGCTGCGCTCGATTTGTGTAATTTCATGCTTATTATTATTTTATTTTAATTTAATTTAGCAATGACGCAACAAACTAAATTACGAATAATCCCATCCCTATATTATTTTAGGAAGGTATTTGCTATCAAGTTTACAGGTTCTTTTGGAATCTTATAATATGGTGATGTGTTTGGCATTTATAAGCTCATATGTTTATGTAATGAACCAGAAGATAGATATAACTTTTTCAATATGTGTCTTAGTACAACAATATTTCAATAGAACTATATATATGGTTTTCGATTTGATTTGATTGTGAAAGTATCAAACCTAATCGAACCGAACAAACTAAAGCAGATAATATAGTATCAGCTGTGAAAACTTAAACGAAACATAGACAGCAACTGTCTTCATATAATCCGGATGGATATCCATCCCATAAGTGCAACCAGTTCCTGTAAATAGACGTACCTGGGCTTTCAGGCCCGCCGGTTTTGGCCCTAAACCGGCCCTAAGTCAACGGTTTTAGCCCGGAACCACCGGTCAACGGGCCCGAACCGGACCGGGACCGAAAAGCTAGGGCCGGGCTAGGGTCGGGGGAATGGGGACCGCGAACCGGCGGTTAGGGCCCGCCGGTCCTAAAAGGCCCGTCGGTTTGCATCGGCCGCCGGGCCGGGCCGGACCGACGGGCCTAACGGGAAAATCAGAAAAAAAAAGGCAGCAATCCAGTGACTGACTGCTGCCAACCATTGCCAACGGCTCCTTCCACAAAATAGCCGTTGGCAGCCACCTTTCCACCCCCAAACTTCCCCATTAATCCCCCCTTTTCCCTACCTATCCCCACTATAAATACTACATCTTCTTAACTCAAAATTCACCAATAATCACACTCTAATTCTCTCTAAAAATTCAATCTCTACTTTCTCTACTATACTCTCTATTCTACTATCTCCATGTCTACCTCAAAGAACAACAATAACAAGGGCAAGGGCAAGGCCATTGAACTTGGCCAACGAAGTGGAGGAGGAAATTTTCAACCTCAAACTCAAAGGCCTAGAAGGGCCGATTTGGCGGAGGAAATTTCTAGACAAGTCGCCGAACGAATTCAAGCCGAAGAAGATGCCCGATTTGAAGAAATGGTTCATACGATGGAGAGCACGGGATACGAATTTCGTGGCTCAACAAATGATGATGAACATGAAGAGGACGAAGAGCACGAAGAAGACGAACAAAACCAACCTCCTCCTCCGCCAACAAGTAAGCCTAAGCCTCTCAAGTCCGAAATCTTCGTTAAACATTTTAAAAGAGAATTGGCTCCTATCAACGAAGGAGAACCTCCTTTATCCGATGGTCGAAAGAGATTCATTGCTTATTGCAACTATTGCACAAAGCACTACAAATGGATCGAGAAGGGAGGCTACGGAACACTACAAAGGCACATGGAGGGGTTTCATCCATTCGAGTATGGAATATCTACTACTCAAATGCAAATTCGAGGTACTACTAGTTCAACTTCGGCGACGGGTATGTCTTCTTCCGCTTTATTTAAATTTGAAAAAAATCGATATGAAGATGCTTGTGCTAGATATTGTGCCATGGAAAAACAACCTTTTAATTATGCGGATAGAATAACGTATGAAGCTTCTTATAAAGATGGTTTGGGGCCCAATGTTAGCAAGGTAGCTAGAACTCAAATGCTTAAGAGAATTAGGAGACAATGCTTTGACAATAAACAAGATTTAATGAAAGATTTAGTTCGTTTGTCTCAAAAGTTTCTATTTGTGCCGATGTTTGGACCGATGCTTATAATAAAAATAGTTACATGGGAATTACTTGTCATTGGATTGATGCAAAATGGATTATGCAAAAACGTTTGATTGCCTTTAGGGAGTTTGAAGAGCCTCACACGGCTCAAAATATTGCTTTAATTATTATTACGGTTTTGAATGAGTATTGTTTGGTTAACAAGGTATTTTCCGTTGGTTTTGATAATGCATCGGCGAACACCGCTAGTATTCAGGAACTTGTTGAAGCATGTGCACCATCATTTGAAGGAAAATATTTTCATTCTAGATGCATTTGTCATATTTTAAATTTATGTGTTCAAGATGCGCTTAGTATTTTTCAAGATTCCGTTGTTCCTATTAAAAATGCCGTTAAGTATTTGCACAAATCAAAAACTTTGGGGAAAAAATGGCAAAAATATTGTCGTGCAAAGGGTATTGTTTATACTTGTTTCAAATTAGATGTATCTCATCGTTGGAACTCTACTTATGAGATGATTAATAGTACACTAGAGTATAAGAGTTATTTATGCGATTTTTTTAGGAAAGAGTTCTCAAACATGCAATTAGTTCTTAATGAGAGTCATTGGGATTCATGTATGGATTTGTATCGTTTGTTAAAAGTTTTTCATAATGCTACGAAACAATTATCGGGTGTTTATTATTGTACTTCCGTTAAAGTGTTGGAACATTGCATGTATATTGCCTTGTCTTTTAAGAGTTGTTTTAGTAGGCCAAACATGCAAGGTGTGATTTATTTTATGGTTCAAAAATGGCTCAAGTATTTTAGGGAGATTCCTATGGTTTTCTTACTTGCTAAGTGCTTAGATCCTAAATGGAAGTATGATGGTGTTTGTCAAATGCTTGGTATTTATTATGATGCTTTTGCTCAAATGGACTTGAGTGATGTTGTAATTGATGGTGAAGGGGTCTTCTTTGATCTTCCTTCCGTGCCACAAATCAAGATAGATCTTGATAGGAGTTTGAGATCTATTTTTCAAGAATATAGATTAAAACATGGTAGTGAGTTTCCTTCTTCTACAATGCCTTCATCTATGATGCCTTCATGTGATTTTCCTTTTGAGATGAATGAAATTGATCCTTTAGTTCAACAAATGCATGGAATGATGCAAAATAGAAGCAATGAACTTCCAATGGGGCAAGGTAATAGTGAATTAGATATGTTCTTGCAAACTCGTTTTGTATTTGGTGTTGAAGATAGTGGTCCGTCGATCGATGTGTTAAAGTGGTGGTCGAAGAGAGGAGTACCCAATACTCTCCATCATTGCAAAGGAGTTATTTGCCGTCCCGGCATCCACCGTGTCCGTAGAACAAGCCTTTAGCATCGGAGGACTTATGCTAGATCAAAGAAGATCAAGGATGAAGCCGGCGAACATTGAAGCTACCATGTTTCTCGATGATTGGTGTAGGGCCGACCTTAGAGCTCAAGAACCGGAATGGGACGATGCAAATGAGAGCGAAGATGAAGCCTTCACCGAGACGGATCGATCGGATGTGGAGTAGAGAGCTCAAGTCCTTTATTATTATTATTTTTTCATTTCAAGAATTCAAGTGTAAAACTCCTTAAATTGTGCTTAACTTATTTGTTGTACTTTTCCTCATTTTTAATGCAAAATTATTGTGTCCTTATTTATTTGCAAAATTATTGTGTCCTTATTCATTTGTAATTTTCCTCATTCTTAATGCAAACTTATTTGTTATAATTTTCCTTATTCATTTTTCAACAATTTAATGAGTTTTTAAATATTTAAAAAAAAATCAAAACATTAAGAATTATCATTTTCTATTCATAAAAGTAATAAATATACAAGAATAAAATAAAAAAAAAATAATAATAAAAGTTAAAAAAAAAAAAAACTGGGCGGCCCGGCCCGGGACTGCCGGTTTTAGCCCGGCTCTGGACCGGCGGGTTTCTAGCCCGGCACGGGCGGTCGGGCTAGTTTACGGTCCGGGCTCGGTCCTTTGTTTTAGGGACCGAGGACCGCCGGTTCGAGGCCCGAAACCGGCGGTTTCGGCCCGGCAGCACGTCTACCTGTAAACATCGACAAAGTGGGATAATAAGATTTGACTGATGGGTTTTTTACAAGAATTGCATGTTCACATTATCAAAGATAATACTAACC
Source organism: Orobanche coerulescens (assembly GCA_033398695.1). NCBI lineage: Eukaryota > Viridiplantae > Streptophyta > Magnoliopsida > Lamiales > Orobanchaceae > Orobanche > Orobanche coerulescens. Next base: position 13,510,048 of record CM065815.1, on the reverse strand, counting down.
ATTTGACCATCATACTTTATCTAGAAAAGTGAGATCTGCTTTCGTCCAATGGAGGAAGACTTTAAATTTAAAAAAGTTGCTGCAATTCCTTTATAATCCATTCCAGGAGGGTTGTTTTGATGAGCCTGTCTCATCATTTCTTTTATGTATGCTCTCAATTTTCAATTTCTTTTGTTAGTTGATTTTCTCTTAGATGATTTTGCTTTGTTCAATACTAACTACTACATATCCCGATTCCCAGTCATGATTTGCTCTCTCCACATAACTTAAGTCACCATACTTATATGAGGAATCCATATTATCTGTCGGATATGACTTCGTAGATGGAGATTCGAGTTCCAAATATGATCCCAAAGTGAGATTAAAACTATAATAGATCTTTTGGCAATTTCTCATAGATTTCTGAAGAATTCTTCTAAATGTAAAATTTGTTTCCCTATTCTTGATTTCCAGCTTCCATTTTTCGATCTCCCGTGCCCATTTCTATGACTTGGCTACAATTTATATAAATACAATTAATTTCCTGTGGTTGCTATGTCATTGTGCTTGGCAGGATAAGCGATGAGCTGTAGGAGGTGCTCGAAGAAGGTTTCTAAGATAAGGAGCAGTATTTTCTGAGATCACTAATATGTGAAGTTTCTTTCGATGTTAAAGAGGTAGTCTGTTTACTTTATCTGATTTACTATCTACCATTATCTTTATGGTTTCTTAATTCTTATTTTTTTTATTGTTTGTTGTTGGCACATCTGCAAATGTTATACCTAAAGATATTAAAACAATCCTTATTGGATGAGCGTGAATCTCAAACAAAGATCACAGAATTACCCGTCCTTGGAGATGTTTTAATAAGCCTTCGTCTCACACACTTCTTTTATTTCAATAGATAGAGGCAAGATTGCCTTAGACAGACTCCACAACCTCACATAAATTACTAAGAAAAGGTTCCTGATAGAATCTTTTAAGAAGGGGCTGAAGGAAGAGTATTACCACTAGGATCCTTGCATTGTCTTCATCTCAAGTTTTAGGTATTTCTGTTTGAAGATTAGTGTGTGTAGTGTTATATTTTCAAGCATGTGTTATGTTTTAAATGCCTAGAATAAAGTTATAACTTATAAGCAAAAAAGCTACTCACTTTTGCAATTAGAATTATACTTCCCGTGGTCGGTTTTGCATGAAATTCGGATATGTCATGTATGAAATTCAAAATGTTCGAGTTACTAATATGACTAAAAATAGTCGTTATTATGCCAGAAAAAATTGTTCTTGAACTAAAGGTATCATCTAGAATGGTGAATAGGTTTCATATTTATCTTGACATTTATGTTTCATGTGAGAAAAGTTAACTAATACTTTTATGTATATTTTTTAGGTGAGATTAACTAGTCAGGCAGCTTTTACGAGAGCGACATTAGTAAATGCTGTAAAATATTCTATAACTGATTTTTCAGAGAAGATTGATGAGATTATATACCCCGAGATTTCTTCTTTCTTGGTGCTTATTAATGATCAGGATTGGGAAAGAATTCAATCCATATTTCAATCCAAAATTAGGAGAAATCAATCCAGATTTCAAATACCTTGATGTTGAAGAGTTGTGTGCTGGTACTACTACTGGTGACAAAAGTGAGGATAGTGATCAGGAGGACGGTAATCGCGAGGATGATGATGATCGCGAGGATGACAATGATCACCAGAATTACGAAAGTGATGATTGATGATCAGTACTTAACTACTTATATTTTCTATGTGCATACTTTTGGTAGTAGGTTGGCATTTTGGCATGAAAGACTATGTTTAATGTAGAATTGTGGTGTAAGTTGACATGTACGTTTCGACTTTAGACTTAAGTACTATATGTAAGATGATATTGTGATAAAAGTTGACTATGTTTGGGCTTCATTGACATATGTTTTGTTGGATTTTCCATTTGGGAAAGTTGAAATGTGATTTTTGGTTTGGTATGCTTTTGTGCATGGTATATTGAAATTTCAAACAGGACCTTGCAATTTGGATTAATAAAAAGTGTTGCAAATAAGTGTTGCCAATAAAGTCTAAAAATATTACAATAGGGATAAAATGTTGCAGATAAATATTGCTAAAAACCCAAAAGCATTGCAACAAGCATCAAAATGTTGCAATAAATTGACTTTGTAACATTTTAATTCAATAAATGTTGCAAACAAGTGATGCATTAGTCTATTGCACGACCTTAAAAGTGTTACTGAAATAGACAAAATTGTTGCAAATAAGTGTTGCCAATAAAGTCTAAAAATATTACAATAGGGATAAAATGTTGCAGATAAATATTGCTAAAAACCCAAAAGCATTGCAACAAGCATCAAAATGTTGCAATAAATTGACTTTGTAACATTTTAATTCAATAAATGTTGCAAACAAGTGATGCATTAGTCTATTGCACCACCTTAAAAGTGTTACTGAAATAGACAAAATTGTTGCAATAAAGGCGCTATTGTAATACTAAAAAAATATTGCAATAAGTACATAAAAGGTTGATATATGGGTCATAGGCAACGGCCGCAAGTGCAACACCGAATTTTGGCTAAAATGTTACATAAAACTCTAATGTAACATATATGGGGTCTAACAATACACTTTTTTGGGTGCAATAGGCCATATATGGTGTAGTGAATGATTAGCAAAATCCTGGAAAGTTTTCTACCTTACAGACATGGAATTCATCTATCTAAAAAAATATGTCTAAAAACACAGAAAGAGATAGATGACATGAAGCTAGTCTCTTATGCATTAGCAGTATGAAGCCTCATGTATGTTATACTTTGCACAATACATGATATATATCATGTCGTAGGCATGATCACCAAATGTGAGTCTAACCCTATACAAAGACACTGGATTAATGTTAAATATATAGTCAAGTTTCTTAGGAGGACTAAAGAGCATATACTGGTTTGTCAGTCGGATGATCTATATCCCTTGGATAGTACTGAGTCAGAATATCATCCAAACAAAGACAAGTCCAAGTCAACCTCGGGATATGTGTTTATTCTAGGAGGTGGAGCCATTAGTTGGAGGAGTGGAGTAGAAATACATAACATACTCTACCATGATAGTTGAGTACGTGGCGGCCTCTGATGCAACGATTAGGGTTATACTTCCAACAACAGCTAAGAATGCGGTATGGCTCAAAAACTTCCTGTTTGACTTAGATGTGGTCCCTAGTTTGCCTAAGAGTATCATATTTTCTTATGATAATACCGGTGCAATCACAAACTCGAAGGAACAGCGAGCCCACAAGGCAAGTAAAAATATCAATCGTAAGTATCATCTCATATGAGACTTTGTAAAACAAGGAAGTGTTGGTGTCCAAGATTGCATCAAAATATAACTTTCTTAATTGTTTCACGAAAGGCTTGCAGTCAAGATTATTTGAAAGACATGTGGAGGATATGGGGTTACGATGTATGAGAGTATTGCTTTGAGTATAAGTGGGAGATATGATAAACTATGTATAAATTAGTCACACTTAAAAATATGTTTTGCGTATAAGTGGGAGATTGTTATAATTGCATACAACACGTCATAATGTATGCTTGTATTACCTTATCTTCCTATTTTATGTATGAAATTAATAAACATATGTTGAATTTTAGTTCATATTATGGTTGTGCAAACATTGCCTATTTATTTTATATTGCAGATAATTTGGTGTGTTGGTATCACACAGAAGATTACATTATCGATGTCTTATAAAATATAAAAAGAAATCACAAACTATATAATATTAGACGATATGTGAGAGATTGTAGTGTATAATTGAAATAAGTTGGTCTTGACTATTAGCATGCATTAGTTTCTTCTTTACTGGCTAAATGAAGAATAGATATCTCGAACAATCATTATTTCTTATATATAGTGTGTACTATTTATTTGTATATATGTAATACTTATTGTTTTGATTTATCATGGTTGAGAGTCACACTGATTGGTTTGATATGCTCGATATTTTGGGCAACAATATTATTTATATGATAATTATTGTTATAGCTAAAAATTAGGTCTCAACTCATTCGAGTTGATAATGTGTCCTTTAGGGGCTCAAAAGAATTATTATATTAAATCATACAGGTAGATTAACTTCTGATATAATAATAAGGTTTGAGTGTTACTAATGAATAACAAATTAATTAATTAAAGTTGTCAGTAACTTAAATTAATTAAAGGTCATGCTACATCCTAAATATGGGAAATAATTCACTTAAATAAGGAGCACAATTTTACAAATTGAGATGTGTGTAGGAAGTGCAATGATCCACTCTTTAATGGACTGAGATGATATTAATAGACTCAAATATATTAAGAAGAGCTTAATATAGAAAGCTGGAGTCGACTAGGAGTCTCACTATAAGAATAAACGTCAAAGACTTCGGATAATATCTGAAGTAAAAATATTATAATTACCGAAGTCTAAGTTCGTGTAGTAAAAGGTATACTTTAGACTTCGCTTTTTATGCGAAGTCTAATATCCTAATAACCGAAATCTATCTCAGTTTTTTTCCTAATTATGATCCAAATGTGGGGGTAAGTGAAGTAAAAGAATGCCTTTAACTTCGGTTATTTTATAATTGGCATAGTAAATAAAGAACTTTTTACTTCAGTTATTGTATAATATATATTAGTATTTTCTGCAGTAATATATATTACTATTTTTAATTTAAAATTCATTGCCAAAATCTACATTCAACTATAACTAACCATCAACCACAAGAGCTCAATAATATAAGAACCAACAATTTCATATCTTCCCAGCTTAAAAAAAAATAATATGCGTTCCAACCAATTCAAAACATATTAGCATAATGTGCCGTAACACACATACTACAACATTATCAAACAGTCAAAAATAACTTCTACAAAGTGTGATGAACCATAGAAATATTATGATCGACACAATCCAAAATTTCGGCAGCACGTTGAACGATTATGGCTTGCATTTCTCCATCCCAGAATTCGTACGATCACCTTCTCGTCTGTTCAAAACTAACAAACATCCAAAACTAATCTCGTTGCGAGGAGAATATAAAAGTACACACATCGTTTGATCCTCCAGATGTTTTCTCACGAAAAATAGAATGCAGAATGGTGGCGCTCAAGTGTGTCTTTCCCATCACTAAGATGGGACTGCTGTCCCTATCAAGCCTGTGCACCTATCAACAAGCTTGTCAACAACAATGCACAAATAGAAAAGAGTTACTTTCTAAACTAAATAACATAGGACAAACCAAGAGACGTAGAAAGAGAGAGCGATGAGTTCCTCTTGTGCAAGTAAAATATTAAGATACCACATTATAAATTTTGTGACTGTATACATCATAACAAATATGTCACTTTTTGATCGCATGCCAAAGAGATATAGAGTCACATGACCCCATAATTACAAGCAATCTTTCCACGTCTTCTAGTATAAATTTGCAATAAATCTCATATAACTTCTATTCACAATAATAGTCATGTATTGACCCCATAGTTAAAAATATACTATGTACCTAAACAGTGGGAAATCTCAATTAGGCAATTTTACCTTATGTCAAAAACAGAAAAATGTGTATGATAAGCAAATGAGAAATTGAAAGGCTTCCCAATTATGTTCCGGATCCGAGATACTAACATCAAGTTCCCTTCTGATGCCAGAGAGACTCGAAGGCGAAACTCGAACCTGCCGGCAGTGGGAAACAAGAGAAATTTTAAATATTGTCAAAATGAAATAAATCACACTGCCATAAGAGCACAACAAAACAAATATATGAATGCACAAGGAAAAGATTTTTAGGGTATTATTTTGAAAAAAAAATAAATCATTGGCGTAATATTAACATGTAATAACTGTTTTTTTTGGGGGGGGGGGGGGGGTATTTGTAATTAACCCTCCGAAAAGAAATTCGAGAAGCCTATAATATAACCATATTTTACCCATGAGGCCAGCACTTGAGATCTTCCTCGGCCGGTTTGAGTAGTAAGTCGACAAATGATTTACCAAGAGAATCGTTGGCGTGCAAAGGAGGAGGATCGTCCTCGATCGTCCAAATTTTGTTCCTTGCGAATCCGCCGACCGAACCACAGTTCCCAAACTGAAGCAAATGCCAAAAACACACTTCAATATGTAATGCTACTTGGTGAAAACCTTTTTAGTCTGTGCTTGGATTAAAAAGGATTCGACGTAAAAATAGCTTGAAACGAGAGCTCAAGGATTTTGAAGACCATTATATTATGGTATTTACCCAAACAAGCAACAAAGTTGTTTAAGAATTTGAAATTCGTATCGTTGAGTCCATCTATCCAAATACAACCTTGAATAACATAGATATATATAAATGAACCAATTGAGTTACCATTTCTCAACCCCACTGCAAATTCTTCATCTTTCCAACAAAGGTACTATCAAATTTCATCCTTCTTTTGATCCACCTAATACACACACACACAATTCAGAAATGCTTTTTCCAATTAAAAATCAAATCAGAAACAAGAACTCACCGGTGTTTCAGTGGGGGTATCTTCAGCCTTCACACTCGCCGCCACCAAATTTGTCCGCTGACCACAAACAATTTCCATAAAACATAATTTAATCAAATCAGAAGAACAGAAGCTAACCCTTGAGTTCGACTGAAGCTTCTTACTTATTACAGTCCCCAGCCGTCGCCATCACTTTCTTCCCCATCCAGTCGGCTCAACGCCGCCTTTTTCTTTCCCCATCCAGTTAGAACTCCGCCGCGCCACCAGTTCTTTCGATTAGACCTAACCCGTCGCAGTCCCTCTTTTGCAAAAGAGCATGGTCGGTCGGAGTTTTCTGATATCGGCTGCTCGCGAACCAGTAGGAGAAATAGGAATAGGGGACGGGGTTGGGGCGTGGTTGCGACGGAGAGAGAGAGAGAGAGAGAGAGAGAGAGAGAGAGAGAGAGAGAGAGAGAGAGAGAGAGAGAGAGAGAGAGAGAGAGGAGAGTTTGGTTCTTTTCTTCTTCTTCTTTTCTAGGGGGAAATGAAAATAAAGATAGCGAAATGTTGTTTGCTTTGGTAAAAAATAAAATTTCACACTTTTTACTTCAGTAATTATCAAATTAGCGAAGTCTTTGTAACTTAAAATTTTTAACTAGCTCCTGCTTTTTTGTTTCGTACCATTTACTGAAGTCTATGTGGGTTTTTTACTTCAGTAAATTGAAAATCGAAGTTGTTGTTTGTTTTTACTTTGCTAATATACATTACCGAAGTGAGACGTACTGAAGTCTTTGATGTTTTTCTACTAGTGTCTTTGTCCAAATTATCTTTAAGATTTCTAGGGTAGCTCAAGATACATATAAAAGGACAATGGGATAGGAGAATCACTCTGCAGTACAAGAATTGATTTGTTCATACTGTGATTAATTGTCGATCTTGGTATGTGTTTTTGATTGCATATAAATTATATAACACAATATTTTTTCTAGACAATCGAAAAATATTCAGAAAACTAGAGAGAGAAAAATCATGGGCCTCTTGTTAGCATAATTCGGCCGATCCAACATTGTTCTACGAGATCCGATCTTGTTACACACTACATCCGAATCAAGGCAAGAAAATATCCTACAAGATCTTGAGGTAGAGATCAACAATCAACCACTACGCTTCAAGAGTAATTAACTATATGATCTTTAGATTTAGATTGTAGTTAATGTATATTTACCAATAATGACTACGCAAATAACAATCTATTTAAAATGCTTATTAATATAATAATTTATATATTGAATTAACAATCTTAAATAGGTCCACTTTGGATATGGATTATTTGTATAATGACCAAACCACATTTTCAATGCATTTTATTTCCAAACAACACACAATGTACATAATTAATATTATACACACAATATAAATGTATATCAGTGCAACAAAAAATGATGTATTTGTTCCGGGAATTATTATTTTCGTGATGTGTCTTACCTAATACTGGCTGTAAATACATAGATGGAAGGTTCTAGATCCCTTTAGAGGTAGTAGGATCTCATTAGATGTCTTACCTTATCTAGGAATCCTATGTATGGAAAGACTCTCATTGTAATGCCTATATAAAGGCCCCTTTATCAGTATTATGAATACAATTGATTGACTCTATTTACAGTCTTTTACTTTCTCCTGAAACACGTTATCAGCACGTAGTTTCCCAACTGAGCAAGAAAAAAAAACCTCCCGTTTTCTGCAAAATTCCGAAAAAAAAAATCGCGTCCGAGAAACCCTAGCTGCCGAAATCGCAACAACCTGCGACGCCTCCTTCCCCCTCCTCTGTCGCGATCTGCAACCCATACACACCACCCAAATCCAATAATTCACACAGCCTGCATCCGAAGAAAATACTCTACACATCCCAAAAACCACAGATAAAGAAAAGATAATAACAGGATAGAGACGGAAAAAAAAAATCATGGCGGGCTTGCGGAGATCTGAAGTATCATTCAGGAGACAAGGCTCCTCGGGTTCGGTTTGGGATGACAAATTATAGTCCGGATCCGACGACTTGAAAACTCAACCATTAATCAGAGAAGGCGACGACGGTTCGTCGCGGCCCGCCAGGTTGTCGATCGTAAGGAACCCATACAACGGCGGACGCACCGGATTTCGTGCCGGAAAAGTACAGCCGCGATTGAGCAAGAAATTTTTTTCTCAAGCTGTAACCAGTCCGTAGAGCCTCGGCCCACTCGCCCAGCCCGTGTTTGGCCCGCCCCGGTTAGTACCTGACACAATTGCAGCCCGCCCGTCCAGCTTCCGGCCTACTGTCCAGCCCGTCGCTACAGTACAGAATCGACCCGGTTGCTGACCGAACCAGATCCGATTGCTGACCCGTTTTCAGCCATTTTCTGTCCCTATTCTCGAAGAGACGAGAATTTCCGCGCGTAAATTTTTTGCACAGCGCAGCCGTACCAAAATCATGTTTCCTGATTCTTTAACCGTCGGAATGGTGTGAAATTTTGACAGCAACTTCCCAACACAAATATCTGTATATTCAACGGTGGAGATCGGATTCTGAGTAATATTGATTACTGAATCTTCCGCCGAACAGAAGCAGATTTTTACGAGGAAATTTGGAGATCCGACCTCATCCAATACCGAACTGCTGCATCGCCGCGCTCGAGTCCCTTTTCGGCCGAATTATCAAGCCCAGTAGCCCTATCCGGGCGTTTCTCAACTCTCCATCTTTTCCTAATTAATGATTCATTTGTTCATTAATTTGTAAACTTATGAATCTTACCATGTTTATGTTTTACATGAATATAGGAAAATATGTTGCTCATGATGATGTGCAAAATATGGAGAGAAGCCATATTTATTATCCCGTTCAAGGATCAAAGTAAATATGGAACCGAGTACCACGAAAATATTGCTCATATGGAGAGAAGCTCCCGTTCAAGGATCAAAGCAAATATGGAACCAAGTACCCGTAAGACTTTATTAAAGTTCCCGTTTTTTTAATTTCTCTCTTTGGGGAATTTTTTTTTGGGAATTGGGGAATCGGGTTCTTTATCTCCCACGCTACTTTGCAGTGGATGAGACTATGAGAGGTGGTATCATTCTCGTATGTCAAAGTAAACTGTGTGACGGTCCTGGGGGAGTCACGGATAATTGTTGAAAGTCGATATTTGTGGTTGTTGCATACACCACGTTTTGGGTGCGATTTGACGTCGCCATTTTGTCGATTTTAAACCAACAATTGAATAAAATGAATATTGTCGGTAACGGTAAAGTTATGACTTGTTCATGATTAGTCACGGAATTGTGACGTACAAATGGGACAAACATCGATTGCGACGGATATGTCATGGTTAAAATCGATTTGTGACGGATTTGTCACGATGAATTGAGCGACCACCACGTTGGTCTTGACCCAATCCCATACTTGGAAAACTCCATCTTTCATCCTATTAAAATAATGCATGTGGGTGTAGTCATGCACCGTCTCCTTGCAATATAATATATGAAAGAGTGTAAGAGTAATTCTCATGAATTTCAACATGTAAAGCAATGGCATATTGCGGTAAATACGTGAATTCGTTGACCTCGATTATAGTTCGTATGACTATAGGTCCGAATACTTTTCTGAGTATTTGTAAAGGCATGTGCCTTATACATTTGACTATGTTTAGTCGATCTTATTGGATGGTCAAGACAAGTTGGTTATGATATGTTCATTATGTCTCATGGTTCAAAATGCTTAATTATGATGCACCGCGTTGTATCTATATAACATGGCTATTGTGACGTATACTTGCAAATTGAGAATTAAAATACTTGGTTGATTTGATGCATTTTGGTGGATTTTGTCTACACTTTGATCGTGACTAGGCGCATCCTCCTTGGTATTTGTTTATGCTTTGAAAGTTCAAACGGAATCAGTAGTTTTTAAACAGCCTTAGCTGTACCGACATTCCTACTTTCTCTGCAAGTCTACCAAGTTGGAGTTACCAAAAGGATCATTAGTCGAGATAAGAAATCGAACACCCTGCTGCGTTTAAACGCACCTATGGCTGTCATTGCCATGGTTTTTGGATATGGTCTCAACCTTGTTTTCTCACTAAACTTGGGAAATACCAAAGCAGCCACTTAAAACATGCACTGTGATCTGAATTTAATGATCCGTTTGGTGCACAATATATGGATAGAAAGATATGGAAAGTTTCCAGAACATCTGACCGTTCGTCCATAACCTTCCTAACAAGGGAGTTATTGCTGTTTTAGTGAACAAAGGTCAAGCTGTGCGGAATTTTATTTCCAGCGATTGTGCTAACTGTTGTACCAACCAACTTGGTTCCCATCTTGAATTTGCAATTGGTCTTATGACACATGTTTTTCAACCTCTTTTTGGCCGAATTTGCCATAGATGATGCAATTTTTAGTATGCATTGTACCCTAAAATATCATCTTTCAAATGTTGAAAAACAGTTTCCTTGGGGAAGCCCAAAATATGCACCCTTATAAGAAGGTCGAGCGTGTGCATGGTAGTTTTACACCATGCTTGTGTCGTAGCTTTGCTCCTTAGGCATATAACCTTGCCATGTTATGCACTCAATATGATAGATCATTTTGATCGTATCTGGTATAAAATCTCTATGTTGTTAGGGTGTTCGCTATGCTAATGTCTGTACAATTTTGCAAGCGAAATTGAGTACATATTAAGCTATTTCCAAGGAACACAATATTTTTGGATTTCGGTTTATAAATCCATTGTGACTATGATGAATAGATCACAATCAATGAGCGGTATAATGCTCAAGTTGTTGAATGTCGGCGTTTTCTAGTCACATATATTCCGTAACAATTGAACCATGTTATGACTCGATGATACATATGCCAAAGTGTATCACTCATAGCATCTCATTATGATTTGTGAGAAATAAAATCTTATGCATCACTTGTATTGGATATATGAAAGGAAAAATATTCATGAGTCAATATGGTCCGGCTTGCATCAGTTTGTGTAACCAGAAGATGTATTGGGACATTGACACATTTAGGCTTTAATAGTCCAGAGTTTGGACAGTTTGATGATCCATATACCACGGTATTGTCATGGACATCATTTTCTTTGAACAAAGAAACTAGTTGGATTAAAGACACCAAAGTACGTTGGTGGAGTCATGAGCAGGGCTTATGACCGATGATGATATTTATGTCATCCGCGTCTTGTTTTCATAAACATGTATGACGCCAAAGACCCACCCAATGATCCTTCTTAGCCATGTTCATTGATTTAAGCCTATTCTTTGGCACGATTAGGAGATGACACCCTCTTATGCTAAAGAGAATAATGTAGCGACTCGCATAAGCATGGTGTTGAGTCCTCCCTTTTCACCGAGTCCTTATACATACATGATCATAAGTATTAGCCTGGGTGGCTTATGATGCTATGATAGTGTTCACAAATGGTCGTACTCAAGTGATAACATTTATATGTTATGTTGTTCCTTTGACAATGATTGATAAGTTGATGAAACCTGAGTTTATGGTTGTCCAACTTGCGGACCATTCATTGTAGAGGTCGGTTCACCCACTTTTAGACCAAGTCTTAAAGTGAAATTTTAACAAATACTTCCTAACATCCAAGGCTACCTTCTCACAAATTTTGGTGCCATTTGGAGACTTGGAAGGAGGTGAACCACTTAAATGAAGTTTTCACATACCACCAGCCGTCCCAACGACCAGTTCGATGTCATTCCGACCGGGTTTTTTATCACAAGGTTGATGGTTTTGGAATCCTAAACACACGTTTATACATGCTCACGAAATTTTGAGGTGTTTGGGGCTGGTGAATGAAGTGAACTCTTCAAGAAAGCACTAGAGGCTCGATAAAACCAACGGCCTATCATCGGTTCAATCGTTTCTTTATGTTCGATCCCGGTGGTGCATGGTGGCGGTTTTGTTGGATTCTCAAGACCAGTAGCTACGGCTATGTAGCATAGGTCAACATGTCATATTCATCTATACCTATCATCATTCAAATGCTTAGTTACGAGTGTAACAGTATACATTTTGTTAACTGGATTGTGTTAACACTGAAAACCTTTATCGTCCACATGTTCATGTGCCAAAGTGCGTCACCACAACGCATTATGACGGGTTATAAATGATGAATATGACATGCGCTTTCACTCATAGTCCGCTTAAAATATACCTTGGCAGACGATCTCGTAAGTCACTTTGATGAGCCAGTCTTCCCGTCGTTAGGGGGAGATGCGAACGATCATGTTCGAGTAGAACGACTTGGAATTGTCGTAGTTTGTCCCTACTGTGTCTCACCAAGTTCCCTAAAGTGACGAGATTAAATACATGCTGCAAACATGTCTGCAAGCATTGTGTCCGGTCATGGACGTTCGTCACCTATAAATGGTGATATGGTAAGACCACAAATTGTGGTAGATGGTGTTACTAGGCCGTGGATCTCATCGAGTATTGGGATGCCACTTGGTTCGATAAATACTCTCGCTAAGAATGTATGCGAGTTTGGTACATGAAACTTGATCATATGATCAAATGAACTCATCCGTCTCATGTGATTCTGGATTATAGTCATTATTGGGGGACGCCTTAATGAATGCCAATCCATAAAGAGTACTCTATGAATAAAGCCGGTTCATGAGGACGTGGAATGTGAGTTTAATCGAACCATACTTCATTGAAAATCTACAACGTTGTAGCCTTGATCTATAATGGAAACATATGCGACTCCAGTATAAACAAAGTGATAGCCCTTTGGTGAAGTGGTGCCGACACTCCAAAGATAAGATCTATCCGTATACTTTGTTAAAGCGAGTGAGAGAAGGAGTTAAACTCACCTCATGGCACGAGGTTTCTCATGAACGCACTGGAATCGACTACGATGACACGAAACTTAGTTGTTGTAATACCCAAAATTTCGGACTTCGGTAATTTTCTTTTTTTCGACGGGAGTCCGTTTTGACGACTCGCTCGTGACATTTCGTCATTCTGAGAGTATTTAGTCCTGCACTTTTTGTCATCCGAGTTCGGTTCGGTGTCGTTTTGTTGAGTTCCGTGTTCTTAAGCGACTTTCCCGCGCTTGAGTTCGATTCTTGCGAATCTCGTTCGAAACTGTCGTTTCGGGTTTCTCGTAAGTTCATTTAACGTTGTTATACGTGTTGTGAGCTTCAGTTTGATTATTTGTTGTCGTATCGTGATGTTTCGGACATTTGGGGCTGTTTTGTAATTTCCCAAGGTTGTGGGTATGTCGTCATACCCATTTCTGAGATGTTCTGTTGCTGTCTCTCTGAGTTGTTAGCGCACGCTACGCTTTGTGGCTAGCGCGCGCTAAGTTGCCGAAGTTAGCGCACGCTAAGTGTTGCCGTTAGCGCGCGCTAACGGGTGGTGCAGAAACAGTCCAGAGGCTACTGGACTGGGTTAGAACGTTGGTTAGCGCACGCTATTTGGTAACATAGCGCGCGCTAGGGTGCATTGGTAGCGCACGCTGGGGGGAGGATAGCGCGCGCTACCCGGTACTTCAGGGCAGTCCAGGAGCTACTGGACTGGGTCTGGGGGTCTCGTTAGCGCACGCTAACATTTGTAGCTAGCGCGCGCTAACTGTACATTTTGGCAGAACGTTTTGTTCTGATGCTTCGATAGCGCACGCTAATCAGGTAGGATTAGCGCACGCTAAGCTGTCCAGTATATAAACTGGACAGCAGTCATTACTCTTCATTTTTCTTCATTTATTCTTCTTCCTCCGCGGGTTGAGACGAGGGCGACTAGGGCTTGGGCTCCTGGCCGATTTCTACTCCATCCAAGGTGTTTTGGAGTATCCTAGGTGATTATAACATCATCTAAACCATTGTTCTTCACCGAATCAAGGTATTCTCCTTGAATCCCTAGAGTTGACTTTTTGGGAGTTTTGTTCTTGATTTCGTTTTCTATCCATTTTTGGCGAACCAGTTGTTGTCAAATGATGTTGTTGAACATATCCTATGGATTGTATATCCATATTTCGGTTTGAAATTCCATTTTCGTGTTTTGACGGGACGAATCGTGTTCTTGGCGTTTTGGGGGAAACCCTTGAACTTTCGTGTTTTGTTCTTTGAATTCAACGACTTTAAGTCATGCTAGGGAATTCATTTCATTGTTGTTATTGTCCTTCGTAGTTTATTATCGCGAGTTGGCGTTCGGTGGAGTCGTCGGGTTCGTAGTCGGTTTGTGCCAACCTATTTCGGTCGATTCTCTGCGTTGTTCTTATTCGAGGCAAGTACCTTGTCCACACTTTTCTTTTTTTGTGGATATGATAATTAGTGATCGTCTCTATGTGTTTGTTTGATCATTTGATTTGAACTTTCAAAAGATTCGGTTTAGCCTCGTTAAGGGCTCACTTTAAAAACGCGTGTGTTTTGTGAACGGTGTGTTTTGGGGAATTGATTTGACTGTTTTGAACGTTGAGGGCTTTGGTGATACCCCTGTTGTTTAAAGTTATGGAATCATGTATTCCACGTTAATCGTGTTATGTTGTGATGAGTTTGATAACAGTGTCGAGTAAGTGGCCATCTCTAGTAAGTATTCTTGATGAACTTACATTCTTAGCATATTAGTATTGCATGAGTAACGTGTGTGTGTGTATGCTCACTACGGGTTAGATCCGACGGGGTCTCGGTAGGGCTCCACGAAGCTGTGGAACCGCGAGCTTGCTTTTAACCACTATGGGTTAGATCCGACGGGGTCTCGGCAGGGGTTCACGAAGCTGTGGGTCCGCGGTTAATTGTGGTGCATTTTACAATGTGATTTGGATTATTGGCGTTTCCGGAAACGAGTATTTTGATCGGTTTTCATGATTGCATGCATCGACTAAGTGTGTAAGAGGTAAGTTGTTCGTTTGGCTTACTTGGCTAGGATGGCACTAGAGTATTTGTCGTATGTGTTTAAACCTTGGGTTGTGAATTTTGATGTTGGAAGACGGACCTTGTTGTCGTTCTCGTGTACTGTGAGTTGATGATATTTGGGGCTAAAATCCAAACGGTTTTGTAAAGGTCATTTTACGGATTTGGGGCTAAAATCCCAACGGTTTGGTAAAGGTCATTTTACGGAAAGTAAACCTTTGGGGTGGTGACCCCTTTCGTCTTTTGGGTTTTGAAAAGTGGGATTTGATAATCCTAAATTATTTTCTATTAAAACTCTCGATGGCATTCTAAACTATTTTATAAATTATTTCCATTGATTTGTGATCTTGCGGTTTTGGAATATTTTTCTCAAACTCTTGCCTCGGGAAGTACTTTTCGTTTCGTTTGGATCTTTGAGGATTCTGGGTTATTGTTATTCGTGGGAATGTGAATTGTATGACTCGTATTTTTGCACTTGTACTTGCACTAGCAAAACAGTGGAGTTTTGCTAACCCCCGAGTATTCGGGGGGTGGATGTTTGTATTGCATTCAGGTTTTGAAGCATAGCACAGGGTCGGCATGAAGGATGATGAAAGATGAACGATACTAATCACACGAGGACCGTTTGATGTTATATTGGTTTAGTTGTATTTTATCTCATTGCAAGATTCTTTCCCGCCAGACGGAGTGTGTTGTATTCGACCTCTGCGTGGGCAAGTATTGTAATCGAGTTGTATGTTTTTATTGAAAGACCAAATCGGTCTACTGAGTCATGTTAGCCTTAAAGGCATTGTTGAGATGTTCTATGTTGTTACCAGCTTGGTAGATCCTTGAGGAAAGGTTCTACGGCATGTAATATCCCTGAGCAGATTTGGGGTGTTACATAAATGGTATCAGAGCTTTGGTTGTGGAAACCTAGGTTGTCGGGTCAGTGGTATCTATTGAGTTTTGTCTCGTCGTATTTTGTCTGACTGAGTCGTGTCGCGACGCGTCGTCTGAGTTTGTTGGTCGTGATTAGTATCGTGGGGCGATCATCATGTTCGTGCGACCTGTGGATGTAAGTCTCCCTTCTTTGTGTTGTGCCTCGTGTGACACGAGCTATTTTTATGATTATTTGTTAAGTGATGAAATCCTTCTGTGGATTTTGATTTCACGATATGTATTTAGTCGACTCTCATATTTGGTTTATACGAGGAGTGTCGTCGCTGCTGATGGCTTTTTACTATTGTTTTTGTCCGTTACTGATGATTTTCGAATTGATTTGCTCGTTTTACAAGTTCTCTTGTGGAAGCTTTGTGCTTATACGCGTACGACTTGTTCACTAGTCAGTGCGGGAGGGTCCTTAGAGACCTCGAATGGGGTCAGTGGTTTTGTTCTGAATCCTAGGCGGTCTTCGACTGTGGTATTTTATCGTTTATTTCCGTTTAAAGACATGTATTGTCTTGATTGTAAACGTTTTGATGCGTGTACTAGGAGTTGTTTTAGTGAACGTCGATATGTGTGAGTTTTGGGCATTCTGGCCTATTAGATTTTTGAAAACCTTGAGTATCTTAGAAAATAAAATTCGAGACATACTTTTAAACGGATTGTATTTTCGAGGCGCCTACTAGCGCAACTATCTGTTTCAAATTCTTCTACCTTGAGGACCAAAATATTTTTTTTTTATTATTCCAGTAATTTTGGAAATGCTTTGCTTAGACCCGAGGGTCGAATATTTCTGAAAGTCTTTCGCTAAAAGGAAATGTCCTCATTTTTACCAAACGCATGATGGTTTTCAAAGTCTCGACAATGATGTTTGTTCAACTTTTTGAAAGGTGATACTCAAGATCAACCGGTGTTTTTCTAAATTATTTTCAAAAGGAGGTTTTCGTTTTAAAACCTATCCATTCCCGTTTGAGGGCTGGGTATGTATGTATGATGTTCGCGTTGTCATTATGATGTTTGCTCCCGAGTATGATCGAATTGGTGGCATGAACGTCGAGGCGTTGCCACGCATTTGTTGTACTAGCCCTCTGTGAGAGGTGTGAACTGGTGTTTACTATTTATCACCTCGTGGTGATTTGTGTATTGTCGCATGAGTGTGAGTTGTTAAAGCTTGGATTTTTGTGCGTTTATGCACATGGGTGATTGTTTCATGATGTTTGTGATTGTGTGATGGCTATCGTTCGGGCCATTGTAATCGTCGAACGATGCCGTTGTAGTTGTGATTTTTGTATGCGTTGATATGTTATGCTGAGTTGGCATCTCCGGTATGTTGTTTTGCGGTGTTATGTTCCATTGTATCTAGCATCTGTATTTTCGGTATGCCGAGCCGAGGCATTTCAACCGTGATGTACCGGGGGAATGTACGTGCAATTTGTCCTTCCTCGCCTGTGATGCGTTTCAAGTGCGGACTTGAGGGGCATCATGTTCAGTTTTGTGAGTTGATTACCGAGCCTTCCGAGGCACGGACTTGAGCATTGATATCAGGACCGGCTCCGAGGAGTCCCTGAGGGGTGTGGTCTATCAGTTGTATGTTATGTTATTCCCTTACCTTGTTGTTTCGAACTTCGGAAATTAAGTTCTTTTATTCGAAGTGGATCGGATTTGGAACTTCTGTGTTTTCGACTTTGTCGACTCGTTAATGTTCGTTAACATTTTCTGAGCTTGTCATGTCCCTTGCTTTTGTTTATCGAACGAGGGTGGTATTGTTTCGGAATTACTCGTTTGTCGTTGTGACTTTTAAATTGCTATTCCCTTTCATGTGGATCTTATGTGAGTGCACATCTTGTTGCTTTCACCGGATCATGTTTTGTCTCGAGTCGAGATGTGAACCTCAGAGTTGTCGGTTGAACATTATTGTTCTTCGTGATCCGAACATGATTGTTCGATTTTTGTTGTCTCGATCGTTGTGGTTCGATCATTGATTGTTCAGTTTTTGTTGACCCCATTTCGTGATTGTTGAGCGTTCAGACTCCTTCCTAACTTCCTTAAGTTCGGGAGATTAGTATCGTTTTCGATCTTCCAACCCTTGGGCGGTGGAATTCCATATTTATTCAGCGATTGGCTCGCGGGTAGATTGATGTACCGTTAGGTTGGTCAATCGTGTTGATTTTTGTTCGTTGTGTTTTGCGATTGTTCGGATAATTGACTTGATTGTATTATCTTTTCGATGACGCTCGTCACTTGTTGTCTCTACCGGTGGCGTTGTGTTGGTCATCGTGGAGCGTGTTTTCACGCCGTATATTCCTTTGCGTTGCTTATAACGTTTCGCCGTTGGGCGCGAGTTTTTCGGTTCTTGTGATTATCGTTGAGTTTTCCTGGCGGGATTTTGCTTCTCCCTACTTGTTTTAAGTTTCGGGACGAAACTTCTTTTAAGGAGGGTAGAATGTAATACCCGCATTTTCGGACTTCGGTAATTTTCTTTTTTTCGGCGGGAGTCCATTTTGACGACTCGCTCGTGACATTTCGTCATTCTGAGAGTATTTAGTCCTGCACTTTTTGTCATCCGAGTTCGGTTCGGTGTCGTTTTGTTGAGTTCCGTGTTCGTAAGCGACTTTCCCGCGCTTGAGTTCGATTCTTGCGAATCTCGTTCGAAACTATCGTTTCGGGTTTCTCCTAAGTTCATTTAACGTTGTTATATGTGTTGTGAGCTTCGGTTTGATTATTCGTTGTCGTATCGTGATGTTTCGGACATTTGGGGCTGTTTTGTGATTTCCCAAGGTTGTGGGTATGTCGTCATACCCATTTCTGAGATGTTCTGTTGCTGTCTCTCTGAGTTGTTAGCGCACGCTACGCTTTGTGGCTAGCGCGCGCTAAGTTGCCGAAGTTAGCGCACGCTAAGTGTTGCCGTTAGCGCGCGCTAACGGGTGGTGCAGCTTGATCTAGAGGCTCTTGGGTAGGTTAGAACGTTGGTTAGCGACGCTATTTGGTAACATAGCGCGCTAGGGTGCATTGGTAGCGCCGCTGGGAGAGGATAGCGCGCTACCGTGCCAGGCGATCCAGGAGCTACTTGGGTAGTGCAGGGGTCTCGTTAGCGCACGCTAACATTTGTAGCTAGCGCGCGCTAACTGTACATTTTGGCAGAACATTTTGTTCTGATGCTTCGATAGCGCACGTTAATCAGGTAGGATTAGCGCACGCTAAGCTGTCCAGTATATAAACTGGACAGCAGTCATTACTCTTCATTTTTCTTCATTTAATCTTCTTCCTCCGTGGGTTGAGACGAGGGCGACTAGGGCTTGGACTCCTGGCCGATTTCTACTCCATCCAAGGTGTTTTGGAGTATCCTAGGTGATTATAACATCATCTAATCCATTGTTCTTCACCGAATCAAGGTATTCTCCTTGAATCCCTAGAGTTGACTTTTTGGGAGTTTTGTTCTTGATTTCGTTTTCTATCCATTTTTGGCGAGCCAATTGTTGTCAAATGATGTTGTTGAACATATCCTATGGATTGTATATCCATTTCGGTTTGAAATTCGGTTTTCGTGTTTTGACGGGACGAATCGTGTTCTTGGCGTTTTGGGGGAAACCCTTGAACTTTCATCTTTTGTTCTTTGAATTCAACGACTTTAAGTCGTGCTAGGGAATTCATTTCATTGTTGTTATTGTCCTTCGTAGTTTATTATCGCGAGTTGGCGTTCGGTGGAGTCGGCGGGTTCGTAGTCGGTTCGTGCCAACCTATTTCGGTCGATTCTCCGCGTTGTTCTTATTCGGGGCAAGTACCTTGTCCATACTTTTCTTGTTTTGTGGATATGATAATTAGTGATCGTCTCTATGTGTTTGTTTGATCATTTGATTTGAACTTTCAAAAGATTCGGTTTAGCCTCGTTAAGGGCTCACTTTAAAAACGCGTGTGTTTTGTGAACGGTGTGTTTTGGGGAATTGATTTGACTGTTTTGAACGTTGAGGGATTTGGTGATACCCTGTTGTTTAAAGTTATGGAATCATGTATTCCGCGTTAATCGTGTTGTGTTGTGATGAGTTTGATAACGGTGTCGAGTAAGTGGCCATCTCTAGTAAGTATTCTTGATGAACTTACATTCTTAGCATATTAGTATTGCATGAGTAACGTGTGTGTGTATGCTCACTACGGGTTAGATCCGACGGGGTCTCGGTAGGGCTCCACGAAGCTGTGGAACCGCGAGCTTGCTTTTAACCACTGTGGGTTAGATCCGACGAGGTCTCGGCAGGGGTCCACGAAGTTGTGGGTCCGCGGTTAATTGTGGTGCATTTTACAATGTGATTTGGATTATTGGCGTTTCCGGAAACGAGTATTTTGATCGGTTTTCATGATTGCATGCATCGACTAAGTGTGTAAGAGGTAAGTTGTTCGTTTGGCTTACTTGGCTAGGATGGCACTAGAGTATTTGTCGTATGTGTTTAAACCTTGGGTTGTGAATTTTGATGTTGGAAGACGGACCTTGTTGTCGTTCTCGTGTACTGTGAGTTGATGATATTTGGGGCAAAAATCTCAACGGTTTTGTAAAGGTCATTTTACGGATTTGGGACTAAAATCCCAACGGTTTGGTAAAGGTCATTTTACGGAAAGTAAATCTTTGGGGCGGTGACCCCTTTCGTCTTTTGGGTTTTGAAAAGTGGGAATTGATAATCCTAAATTGTTTTCTATTAAAACTCTCGATGGCATTCTAAACTATTTTATAAATTATTTCCATTGATTTGTGATCTTGCGGTTTTGGAATATTTTTCTCAAACTCTTGCCTCGGGAAGTACTTTTCATTTCGTTTGGATCTTTGAGGATTCCGGGTTATTGTTATTCGTGGGAATGTGAATTGTATGACTCGTATTTTTGCACTTGTACTTGCACTAGCAAAACAGTTGAGTTTTGCTAACCCCCGAGTATTCGGGAGGTGGATGTTTGTATTGCATTCAGGTTTTGGAGCATAGCACAGGGTCGGCATGAAGGATGATGAAAGATGAACGATACTAATCAGACGAGGACCGTTTGATGTTATATTGGTTTAGTTGTATTTTATCTCCGCTGCAGTATTCTTTCCCTGTTGTACGGGAGTGTGTTGTATTCGACTCCTGCGTGGGCAAGTATTGTAATCGAGTTGTATGTTTTTATTGAAAGACCAAATCGGTCTACTGAGTCATGTTAGCCTTAAAGGCATCGTTGAGATGTTCTATGTTGTTACCAGCCTGGTAGATCCTTGAGGAAAGGTTCTACGGCGTGTAATATATATCCCTGAGCGGATTGGGGGTGTTACAGTTGTGCTATCGTAATGGATGTTATATTATCCACTATCTTTTCACTTAGATAGTTTCCCAAAAACTAACGTGCAGCTTGTGGTTAAATTTTATCTTAGTGGGGAACTAAGTTAAGTGATTAAAGGATCTCGTGGTGGATCAAACTCAAATCAAGTGGCTCCTGACCACGGAGCGCATCGACAAGTGATTGTCGGGAACGCATACTAAGTATATACTTGATTTGGAAGAGATATGAAGCTTTTGCATGTAAAACTAAGGGTTTATAGTGATGTACTCTTGTGAGACTAAGAGATTCCGCTAAATCCAAAGTTAAGAATGAAAGGAACTTGGGGACACTTGATGATGCGTATTCATCAATTGGTTTAAGGCAATCTAAGGGACGGTTTCCCTAATAGACGATAAAATAATGCCTATATGATTCCCAATGACTAGTCGAAGTCATCATAAGACTTGGCTCACTCAAGTGATGATGCAGTCTTAAGAGAAAAGTACGGTATTATGTACTCATGTTTGACTCGATGTACTCATTCGTAATAATCCGGTAAAGCCACTGTGATGATGGTCTAGGATGCGCTCACGCAATGTCTGTGATTGAAAAGAAGCTTGAAGCTCGCTCTATCTCGATAAAAAAGGACACTTGAAAATTGATACCCGAATCTGCCCAGAATGTGTTGGTCTATCTCCCATATGACCTACAGGGCAGCTCACTTGATGGAAAATGGTGAAATTGGTGCCATTGGAAAGGGTTGTGTCTACTTTCCAAGGAAACCAACCATTTGATAGCATCCATCATGTTGAGAGACATATGACTATTGTTGTAAAGTAGGACAGGATATGTCCGATAATTTGCTGAGTCAACTTCGATAGAGCTTTGTGATCTGCTAAGGTCGATCTAGGTTACGTACTGTATGTGAATGAAAAGCTATGGGTTTCTAGTTTTCATAAGTTCTTATAGTTTCGTTGATGCCTATTTATTCGAAGAAGTTATGACTGATTTAGTGTATGGAGGTCAAGACTTTAGAAAACTTGATAAGTCTTTAGCGACTCTGCACTTTGGATGTGTCGCGCTCTTTTTGTCCTTAGACCAAGGTTTGTTTTTTCCCATTGGGTTTTCACTTGGTAAGGTTTCTAACGAGGCGACCTATGAGAACATCCATACAAATGATGCATTGTACTTCTGTTCAACTTAGACCAAGAGGTATTTTTCCCACTGGATTTTTTCTTGGTATAGTTGTGAGGGCAACTTGGCATCCGACTCCTATGATTTGAGGTACTCATCAGGGGGAGTCGTTATGTATACATCAGGGGGAGTATACATGACATGTTATCTTGGTGCGTTGCAATCTTTTCCTCATCAAGCCTTTATTTTTCCCATGGGGTTTTGTTTTGGCTTGGAATAGGTTTTTACGAAGGCAACATCTTCTGCACCATTGTTGTATTAGTGCTCGACACAGGGGGAGTGTTCCGGAAATTATTATTCCCGTGATGTGTCTTACCTAATACTGGTTGTAGATACATAGATGGAAGGTTCTAGATCCTTCTAGAGGTAGTAGGATCCCATTAGATGTCTTACCTTATCTAGGAATCCTATATATGGAAGGACTCTCATTGTAATGCCTATATAAAGGCCCCTTTATCAGTATTATGAATACAATTGATTGACTCTATTTACAGTCTTTTACTTTCTCCTGAAACAGTATCTACATAAGTACAATAATGTACATCATGACGTTATATAATATAACTATCAAACTGAATTATGTACATTATGATATATATATATATAGGGATTGATTATGGTGGAAACATCCTTAATGGTGAAATCTAGGAACTAATTGTATTATTAAATAATTTCATTGCATATTCGTTATTATTTGTTGCATCAAGCTGGTCGGTAGTATATGCAACAAATAATGCAATAAAAAAATACATAAATGCATATAATTCTACTCATCTATAGCCGTTTAGATCACTAATATCAATGGCCTACAAAAGTTTCTAGATTTCACAAGGTAATTAGTTTTCATATGATATATTTCCTATATATATATAATCAACCAAAAATCAACATCTAGAACAAAAAAAAATGATGTATAATGTACACCAATTATCCACAATATATACATTACTAAAACACACTATGTACATCACAAGAATGCACTGTGCACATGAGTTTCATTGTAACTATACATCTCTAGGCAGTTAACACACATCAATTATGCACATTATGTACATTATTGGAATCCATTGTGTACTTCAATTGTATAGTAAATATACATAAATGTCTGCCAATATGTATATAACCTCCGCTATAAGGTTCTGTTTAGTAAAACTAGCTGATAAGCTAGGTGGAGTTGATAAGTTAGTTGGTAGCTGATAAGCTAGTTTATAAGGTAGCTGATTTTGGTGTACGTGTTTAGCGAATGAGCTGATAAACTAACTGATTTTAATGTACGTGTTTAGTGTTTAGTAAATTAATTTATAAGCTAGTTGGTAAAATGACATAAAAGGGCATGAATATTATGTGTTATACTTTTAATTTTATTATTATTATTATTATTATTATTATTATTATAAAATAAAAATAAAAGAGACCTTTGTGTATAAACTGTTATACTAAATCGTCATTGTTTTGGTTATGAACTTCTGGTTATTATTATTATTATTATTATTATTATTAATTTAAATGTATAATTTGAATACGAAAGATGATAAGCCAGTTTGTTAAAAAAATAAGCTAACTTTATTAATTTATAAAATCAGCTAGCTTATAAGCTAACTGATAAGCTCCATGAGCTTATAAGCTATCTGATAAGATAATACTAAATATAGTCTAAGCCTCTGTTTAGCAAAACTAGCTGATAAGTTAGATGATAAGCTAGCTTATTTTGGTGTACGTGTTTAGCGAATGAGCTGATAAGCTAGCTGATTTTAATGTACATGTTTAGTGTTTAGTAAATTAACTTATAAGCTAGTTGGTATATGACATAAAGAGCATGAATATTATGTGTTATATTTTTAATTGTCTTATTATTATTTTTGTTATTATTAATTCAAGGGTATAATTGGAATATGAAAGATGATAAGTTAGCTTGTTAAAAAAATAAGCTATAACTTTATTAGCTTATAAAATTAGCTAGCTTATATGCTAGCTGATAAGTCCATGAGCTTATAAGCTCGCGTTCACGTAACAGACTAATTTTACGTTCCAATAAGTCTGTTACGTGAACGTGAACTTATAAGTTAATACTAAACAGAGCCTAAATATACATGAATAACATACACTATGGGTATGTTTGGATGACCACTTAATCTAGATTATAATCTTAATCTAGATTAAAGTTGTTCAAATAATCTAATTTGACCTTCAAAATTTTGTTTGGATGGTGCTAATTTAATCTAAATTATAATCTTAATCTAGATTAAATGCAAACGCTTTCGAATATAGCTTTCAATCCAAAGCTACTAGATTTTATTTTTTTATTCCGATTTTACCCTTAATGTATATTATATATATATATAGATTTTATTTTTTCATTCCGATTTTACCCTTAATAAATATTTGTATAAAATTTGTATAATAATATAAGAACATAAAAAAAACCTAAAATACCATTAGAAGTTGAAAACAAATAAATAATAATATTGCATAATGTCAAAGAATAATAAGCAACATAAGAGTTAATATATATATATATATTAAGGTTGTTTTTGTAATATTGTAATATAACAATAAATATAAAAGATGTACCTTTATGTCATTTTATAAATTTCAGCTAGTATGATAGCTAGTTTTGCCAAACACTTTAAAATACAATAATCTAAATTATCATACTACAGCTAGATTATCAATTTTCAGCTAGATTATCTGATATAATCTAGATTATTAGTTTCCAGCTAAATTATTAACAATCAGCTAGATTATCAGTTGATGCATCCAAACATGGCGTATGTATATGTATACATCAAAATGAAGTGAGGTTATATCCGACGGGGTTGATAAAATCTAAGGCGGTTTCCATGAATAGGTCGGACATCGATCTTTTCCGAGAAGTCTTTTGGGAAGATTCATCTGAAGTGACGGATTGCAATTGAAAATCGGGCACCGAGAGGTATCAGAAAGGCTCATCAGACCCGGCCCTTGGAGATCAATCGATTTTGATTCCCTGCAAAAATGCTGACATAAGAGTTGAGGAGCAGATCTCGGTGAAGGTCCAGAAAGGTCGGCCTCGGTCTTTTGCTGATGCAGTTTCCAAAGACCAACCTTCGAAAACTCCTCTGGGCACAGCGGATTTCTCAGGTGACATTCCGACCGTTGTATTCTCTAAAAAGGATTGTGACATCGTCTCAGGGGCTTTTTCCAACACCCTTATCGGTACATTTTCTTATGGGTTTCAGCAACACCTGAAAAACTGTGTTCAAAAGTCCAAAAAGTGTTGCTGAAGGCAAAAAAATAGGCTACGGCTACACTTTGACCAAATTTGAAGGTGTTACAAAAACAGCCGCAACCATAGGGGTCTAAGGTAATACTTTTCTTGT
Organism: Orobanche coerulescens; assembly: GCA_033398695.1. Lineage (NCBI taxonomy): Eukaryota > Viridiplantae > Streptophyta > Magnoliopsida > Lamiales > Orobanchaceae > Orobanche > Orobanche coerulescens. The sequence continues at coordinate 13,483,923 of CM065815.1, read as the reverse complement.
TTTTAGTAACATGTGAAAAAAGTGTAACAATAGACCCCTATGCCAACACTTTTCTTAGCTGTGCCTACACTAGATTTTGTGTTGCTGTAGACTTAAGGCCACACTTTTATATATTTAGTGACACAAATGTTTGTGTAGCTGTAGACCAATGCTAACACTCATGGGGTCTAGTGTAACATTAAATTGCGACACTTTGACATCTTTACCAACAACTTTAACACTATGGCTACACTTATATATGAACAGTTCCAACTTTTGCCAACACACTTTTAATTTTTGCCAACACAATTTTTATATTTTTCCAACAGGAGGAATTATAAATTAGAGTCTATGGCTACATTTTTGCAGGTTTTTACCAATATTTTTCATGGTAAAAAGCAACATGTTATATTGGAAAATAAATATTACCATAAAACAGTCAATACCATTAAAACACTGTCAACCATAACATCTAAAACATGACTGCCAAATATTCAATCCATAATCAAATAGCCAAATGCACTTACATAATCCAACATCCAAAATCTAACTTAAAATGCCATTCAACAATTAGCTGAAGTACTATTTAATAGCTAAGAACAAATTACCATCGCAATCCATAAATATAACAAAACTACTTGAGTCACTTAGCAAAATTTCATCATCTCAGCCCCCCAAAACGACAGCTCTAGTTGCCTCATGGTCTACATCGAGCAGAACGTTTTGCGTCTTCGACTTCTTTCCTGCACTCGCAGTTGTAAAGTATGTTGTTGTATTTGAGAAGAGCCCGCATTATCTCCCTCAGTTGAAGGAAGTTCCCAGCCTCCACTGCTATGTTGGCCAGTTTGTGGCTCATTAGTACCAATCACCAAACGAATCAACAGTTAACTACAAAGTATGACAATTAGCCAAAAAAACTACAGAGCAAATCTGTTAAATTCTGATACAAAACACAGGACATACCATGATCATGATAAACTAGAACTAAAGCGTGAAAAAGTATCATTATAAGCAACTACCAAGATTTAAAAAGGTCAGCAATTACCAATATTTTTTCAGGCCATAAAGGTTTCCATCTTTATAAAAATCAAGTGTCAGCTGTTCAAAGTCCTCATAGATGTCTTATCTAAATTCCTTCTCTAATCCATAGCTGAAATAAAAATAATAACAATAATAATAAAAAATAAGTGAAAACAAGTTAAATAGAGAATATAACTGCAAACAGTTATTTTGAAAGAAAATCTGACCAAGGATACGAGGACAAATAATTAAATTAAAAAATATACAAGCATAGAGAAAACAAGTGGGGGAGCCCGCTGCGTTGCAGCGGGTCTTGTTGAAGCATATTTTCTTTTGTTTTGGTAATTATCTCCCTTTTTTTTGTGTGTGTTATTTTTTGTTTTCGGCAGTAATTGATTGACACCCATATGCAACCCCCATCATATCAAAACAAAAGCAAATCACGTAAAAGGAATTAAGAAAGTGAAATAAGGAATGCAACTTGCAGATATAAAAACTAAATTCTTGTTGACATAGAAACCAAATATTTATTAACAAACTTAATCGACAGGCTGTTGATCATATGCACGACTATGAGAATAAACAGGCAGGCATCTTACATTAATAGCAACAACTGTAGGGGACTTTTCCGTGTGAATAGGAGCGTTTGGATAGAACTTGAGTTCACCATTGTCAGTTGACTGAAGATGCTTTCGTGAAGTTGAAGCTATTCCCATCAAACAGGTCCTTTTCATTGACCCAACCCACCAGAACACACTCGTTTGCACCCACTTTAGCACTCGCTCCAGTCCCTATTTTAGCAGTGTAACACATCCATCTGAGCCTCCAATCCAACACCCATTTCGACCCCAAAAGTGGCCCAAACATACTTGTTGTCTAAGAGCTGTTAGATGTCACTGATTTTTCATTCGTCCTGTTAAGAAATTAGAATTATTAATACCTTCGTCAATCTCACAAAACCCGATGATTTCCATATATAACTGTTAATAATTATACAATATTTTGGCATATTATGAACTATATGAACACTATAACTATATGGTAAGACCCGAAAAGCTAAAAAGAAATAAAACAACAAACCAAGAAAGAATCGTTATCCCATCATTTTAGAAAGATGTGTAACCTTTGTTCGCGGAATTAGGACAATTTTGGGAACAGGAAGCCCATTTGAAGATGCGTATTATTGAGTTGCCAAAAGTTGTTGGGTGAGTAAACGAAGCTCCCTCCGCAAAAAGAGCCAACCAAAAGGGTTGAGGATAATCCTTTAATCGTTGAAGACCAGCCTAAATAGCACACGCAACACAGTTTGAGTGTGAAATTGTTAATGTACAGAATAAGCCTCTTTTATCGAATCAAATAATTTAAGTCAAAGGCTTTTTGAGCAAACACAATCATTTCTTTAATCCCAGTTTAATATGGATTTTTAAATGAGAAACCTTTAGACACCTAAATCATCAAATAACAGTATCATAAAAAGCCTAAAAAATGATATTATTATCCAGCAAACAACTCAGTGCAGTATCTTAGTCTTCCGGTTACTACATACAGGAATGTGATATTATTATATGCCCCATTTACTGTGCTAGAGTAATAATATTTGCAGCAGAAATTTCATACCTCATGTAACCTCACAATTTCTGTGATAAACAGTCTTGCAAATCTTCTCGGCCCCCAAATTTCGTTGATACTCTGGTGGAATCGTGGCCCGAACCTGCCCTAGCGTTGTTGGAGCTCTGGCTGCTGCTAATGTAGTCCGGATCCGACGGCCAGGCGAAGATCGGGGCCCACCAGTTGTTAGATCTGCGCCTGGAATCGGATTTTCTGGGGTCAGGGAGCGCGGCGGAGGAGACGATCGGAGTTCAGAAGGAGGAAAACGTGGTCGCCATTGATGAGACTGGGATATTCTGTCTTTATTTATGCTGTTGATAGTAAGAGAGGAAAATATTATTTTATGGGGCACGAAACCCTATTTCTCCCTCTATAGTATATAGTAGTAATTCGAAGAATAAGAAAAGAAACAAAAAAGAAGCAATATACAAATCCTACCTATAAAACCTGAATAGGCACTCTATTCCATAATTGTAATTACCAGCGGCATCTTCTAAAGCCAACTTCTTGAAGTCATTGTATATGGAAGGTAAACAAATATCCCTTAAAAAATAACACCAAAATCTGTACAATGTATTCATCTCCTGCAAGTAAAAGAGGTCCATGCCACAGACATCAACGCGTGTGCACAAATGCACATGTTGAAGATAAGACAGTTTAGAATGTAATTTTCAACAATAACTATGAAGAATACCTCACTGCGACCAATGCCCATTTTCTTCCGTTCACTAAGGCGGCGCTTTTCATACTTCACTACAATCTGACTAAGTACAACAACTCTCAGTCTCTTTCATCCGGCCACCATTACTCTTTAGTTCAGGTGCAGACAAAGACTGGGATGATTAAGCCTATGTTTTTTAAGGTTAAAATGACAGAAAATAAACTATTCAAAAATCTTTACTTAGTAAGATTTGATAAATCAAGGTTTAGTTTTTTTTTTGTATAAAAGACATGAAGCTATAAGCTGTTGCAATGCCAATAAGGCATGGACCACCACGATCTTTTTTATTAGAAGTCTATTAATAATTATTTAAAGAAAATAGGCCAGAAATTTTAAAAATGGCCAAAAATATATGGGCAAATACATTGGGTGTGAAATAACATGAACTCAAACATATAACTAATCATTTTATATATATAAATATATAAAAAATTAAATAGTTAAAAAAAATCAAAATCAATGAGAAAGTTTGATGAACCTACATCTAAGTTGTACTGTGAAGCTTTTCAATAGAAAGGTAGGTCTTACTCGAGCTTATAGAGCCATTTCTTCTGCAAAATGGAGTTTCTATTTGCAAACTACAGTATAAGGAAAAATGAAATAGCAATTTTGTGGAAGTCCAGAAATCCCACTTTGTTTTACACCTAAATGTTAATAACTGATAAAAATATCTCTCCCATGTCAAGAGATATCAACTAAATCAAAAGGGGATTCCACTTTAACATTTGTCGTTTACAAGGAAAAACTAAGAAAGCTGCAGAACCACATACACAAACACAGTGGGCAAGCAAGCTGGGGTTTCAATATAGATAGTTTAACTTGATGTGCAGACATTACTCACCCTGCGATTCATCAAAGCTTGGGGAACATATCCTTGCACAATTATCTGGGCAAGCCTGCCATTCAAAGTAACATTATAAGTCGGAAAATGAAATAATTGAATCAAGAAGAGAATTGTGCAGTACTTTTTGTGTTAACAAGAGCCCTATCAGCCAATTTCATTATGTTATACTGATACGATTCCTTGAGAGGATTAGTAAGTGAAAAATATTGCCAATTCATGATTGTCGGCCCACATCAATTTGATAAAATACAGAGAAGACCGAGAAGCCTACCCTTCAGAAATTATAGTTTTCCCAACACCAGGCTCACCAATTAGAACAGGATTATTCTTGGTTCTCCTTGAAAGAATTTGTATGCATCTGCGTATTTCGTCATCTCTTCCTATAACAGGGTCCAGCTTTCCAGCTCTTGCCATGGCTGTTAAATCTTTCCCATATTTCGCTAATGCTTCATATTTTCCTTCAGGGTCTGAGTAAAACCAGAGAGAGCCTTTATGCTCAATGCTATTTGACAAGAAACATGACTAGCAGAACCTCAAAACAAAACCACCATTACGCCAAAGAGCAGTCCGATATTGCCGTCCCATGAGTAATGTCAGTTTTTATCCAAATGTAATAACAGATTTTATACTTAATCCAAAAAGAAAAAAAAGAACATTTTTCGGGAAGCACCAGGGTGGGAGTGGGGGTTGGGTGGCAGAGGGGACGTAAGTGAGATATATAATTCACAGAATATAAGATACAAATGACGTAAGTTATAACCTTGGTCAATAACTGTTTGGCGTCCCCTTATGGCCTGAACAGCATCTTTTAGTGTTTCCAAGGAAAGTTGAAAATCTTTAAATAATTGCTTCCCGAATCGAACATCATTTGCAAAAGCAAGAACTAAATGCTCAACTGAGACAAATGAATCACCAAATTCTTTCTTGTAACCCCTGGCTCGCTGTATAAGCCCTTCCAATTCTAGTCCTAACATTGATCCAGCCGACTCACCAAGAACCTGGTATTTTTAGCAAAGAATAGAGTCGTAGGTCATCCAGTCAGTTAGTATCTAATCCAAAAAAATTGAAAATTTTGACCTGTGATCTCAATCTAAGAAAGCAACATAATGTCAGCTTAGAACATTAACATAATGTTAAGTTTAGTGTCCGTAAATTGCATATGAACAAATTTGGGTGGCGTACCATGGACTTCCTGCCAAAAATATAACATATATTAAAGATTGAAACAAATTTAGGCGACTGAGAGAGTACTAAGTTGCATGTTATTTTTCTCAAAAGTATTGATATATTGATATACATGATAATGACTCAAGTTTTCCATATCTCCAATCAACAACACAATAACAGAGTTAAAAGAGTAAAATAAGGTTATTTAGCAAAAAAAGTAAAATAAGGTTTTTAGCCAGTAAGTTGATCAGTCCGAGTACGTACCTGTAGTCCATAAAAATGAGAATTGTGAACTGATCCATACCATATGTACCCGTCTCTATACTTGTATCGCTTACTCTAAGCAATTCGATTACCCGTTTCTTGGTTCAGACCTGGTCGTTTTTTTTTCCAGTTTTTTGGTTTTCAAAATTTTTCACAGCCCTAGTAAGAGCTTGATCTTGACGGATACGTACTTTGCAGTGTACCTGGTGGTTGGTGGAAAATTGCATAATTAGTCCCATACTTGAAGGATTTTTTTAAATGAAATAGTATGTTATAAAGTCATAGGCGAACAGAGAAATACTGTATTCTTATGAAAGTTGTGTTATATAGCTTATCGTATATGAATGACTAATTTAATTATGTAATTATGACTGTGAAATTTACATATAAACGAAATATTTTCTTTCTACTCTATTCTATATGCAATTTTATAACACTTTGTCCTCAATCTAGGAAAGCAATCTAATATCAGCAACATAATGTCAGCTTGATAAATGAGATTCTATAACCAGGAGATGCAAACAACAGCAAACTACTATATCCTCCCCTTGGATTGCCGATCAACTCTTATTTTATTAAACAAATGCATACACTTCTGCGCCATCACGTAAAAGAAGATAAAGAAATGGCAACAGTTCATATAGTTGAATTGGTTGCATAGATCACATATGCTAAAGAGCACCTGCAATTGCCCATCCCAAATGAAGTATATAAATAGATCACATATGCTAAAGAACACATATGCTCTCATAGTTGGTGCAAATGAACCTGAAATTTTCTTCCAGTCGCGACTCCAGCCCTCAGCCGATCGCCGCTCGTCTCCGTCGCCGTCAAACCCCCGCTCGAAGCCCGACTCCTTTACCTTTCTGTCGGAAGTCTGAATCTGAAACTAGTGGAAGCCCGACCCGGATGATTCACGGCGAGAGTACAATCGCGCTACGGCGATGACACCATCGACGTTGTTGCTCCGTCCCTCGATCCATCGACACCAGAGAAGGTTTCCACAAAGAGAAGAGGAAAGGGGATTCCCTGGAGAGACAGTCAGACGATAGAGATTGAGATGAGGAACCGACTTCTCATCGGGATAGGGATTTTATATCCATCATTTTACCTAGATTTTAATTTTAGTCCCTAAAAGTTTCTAATTGTTTCAGCTTCACCCATATTAAATTTTACCTTTTTCTAGATTTGATCCCATAAGTTTAGTCTTTAAATTAAATCAAGTCGTCGCCATTTTTATTTTCATTAAAATTATATTCTCCAATAAAATTAAATAATAACGTATATATTTATATTCTAATTGTAGGATACGAGAATCAAGATCACGATTAGGACGATTCATAAGCATTCCAACATCATCATTTATGTTATCTCAATTTTAGGTGGGAATTATTACTTGTCGATTTTAATTGCTTTATTTGGAATGTGTAGGTGAAGAGAACGGGTTGCAGGGCACCCCGACATATGATAAATATATTTAATGTTATGTATTTCTTTTAAATTCCGCTCAAGTTAATATGAAACAATTAACCTTATTTTTGACAATTATTTTTCGCTGCTGGATTTTACAGTTGTATTGGAGATTTGAAATCATTTTAAATTCCGCAAATATTTTAGAAAATGTATGTTTCGTAACGACTTGAAATTTCTACAAGTTTTCCTTATTATAAAAAAAATATTCATAAAATACCTGAGAAAAATCGAGTCGTTACAATTGAAAATAATTTATTTGGACCGTGTAAAATATTTTAGCAAGCCCGCCTAGTTGTTTTAGTGTTTACTTACACTTTTTTTAAATAGCAACGGCTACACCAAATTTTGTGTTAGCGTAGATATTCAATTTGGTCTATGGAAACACTAATTTATATCAATAATAACGTTAGAAAAATGTGCAGCCTTAAATCAAATTTGACCAATTTTAAGGCATCTAAGGCTACACTTTTGCTTGTAACATAAAAAAAAATGTTGTTGAAAGCCATATATGGTGTAGTGTATCCCTGAGCGGATTGGGGGTGTTACAGTTGTGCTATCGTAATGGATGTTATATTATCCACTATCTTTTCAGTTAGATAGTTTCCCAAAAACTAACGTGCAGCTTGTGGTTAAATTTTATCTTAGTGGGGAACTAAGTTAAGTGATTAAAGGATCTCGTGGTGGATCAGACTCAAATCAAGTGGCTCCTGACCACGGAGCGCATCGACAAGTGATTGTCGGGAACGCATACTAAGTATATACTTGATTTGGAAGAGATATGAAGCTTTTGCATGTAAAACTAAGGGTTTATAGTGATGTACTCTTGTGAGACTAAGAGATTCCGCTAAATCCAAAGTTAAGAATGAAAGGATCTTGGGGACACTTGATGATGCGTATTCATCAATTGGTTTAAGGCAATCTAAGGGACGGTTTTTCTAAGAGGCGATAAAATAATGCCTATATGATTCCCAATGACTAGTCGAAGTCATCATAAGACTTGGCTCACTCAAGTGATGATGCAGTCTTAAGAGAAAAGTACGGTATTATGTACTCATGTTTGACTCAATGTACTCATTCGTAATAATCCGGTAAAGCCACTGTGATGATGGTCTAGGATGCGCTCACGCAATGTCTGTGATTGAAAAGAAGCTTGAAGCTCGCTCTATCTCGATAAAAAAGGACACTTGAAAATTGATACCCGAATCTGCCCAGAATGTGTTGGTCTATCTCCCATATGACCTACAGGGCAGCTCACTTGATGGAAAATGGTGAAATTGGTGCCATTGGAAAGGGTTGTGTCTACTTTCCAAGGAAACCAACCATTTGATCACATCCATCATGTTGAGTGACATATGACTATTGTTGCAAAGTAGGACAGGATATGTCCGATAATTTGCTGAGTCAACTTCGATAGAGCTTTATGATCTGCTAAGGTCGATCTAGGTTACGTACTGTATGTGAATGAAAAGCTATGGGTGTCTAGTTTTCATAAGTTCTTATAGTTTCGTTGATGCCTATTGAATCGAAGAAGTTATGACTGATTTAGTGCATGGAGGTCAAGACTTTAGAAAACTTGATAAGTCTTTAGCGACTCTGCACTTTAGATGTGTCGCGCTCTTTTTGTCCTTAGACCAAGGTTTGTTTTTTCCCATTGGGTTTTCACTTGGTAAGGTTTCTAACGAGGCGACCTATGAGAACATCCATACAAATGATGCATTGTACTTCTGTTCAACTTAGACCAAGAGGTATTTTTCCCACTGGGTTTTTTCTTGGTATAGTTGTGAGGGCAACTTGGCATCCGACTCCTATGATTTGAGGTACTCATCAGGGGGAGTCGTTATGTATACATCAGGGGGAGTATACATGACATGTTATCTTGGTGCGTTGCAATCTTTTCCTCATCAAGCCTTTATTTTTCCCATGGGGTTTTGTTTTGGCTTGGAATAGGTTTTTACGAAGGCAACATCTTCTGCACCATTGTTGTATTAGTGCTCGACACAGGGGGAGTGTTCCGGAAATTATTATTCCCGTGATGTGTCTTACCTAATACTGGTTGTAGATACATAGATGGAAGGTTCTAGATCCTTCTAGAGGTAGTAGGATCCCATTAGATGTCTTACCTTATCTAGGAATCCTATGTATGGAAGGACTCTCATTGTAATGCCTATATAAAGGCCCCTTTATCAGTATTATGAATACAATTGATTGACTCTATTTACAGTCTTTTACTTTCTCCTGAAACAGTATCTACATAAGTACAATAATGTACATCATGACGTTATATAATATAACTATCAAACTGAATTATGTACATTATGATACATATATATATATAGGGATTGATTATGGTGGAAACACCCTTAATGGTAAAATCTAGAAACTAATTGTATTATTAAATAATTTCATTGCATATTCGTTATTATTTGTTGCATCAAGCTGGTCGGTAGTATATGCAACAAATAATGCAATAAAAAAATACATAAATGCATATAATTATACTCATCTACAGCCGTTTAGAGATCTAATATCAATGGCCTACAAAAGTTTCTAGATTTCACAAGGTAATTAGTTTTCATATGATATATTTCCTATATCTATATATATATATATAATCAACCAAAAATCAACATCTAGAACAAAAAAAAATGATGTATAATGTACACCAATTATCCACAATATGTACATTACTAAAACACACTATGTACATCACAAGAATGCACTGTGCACATGAGTTTCATTGTAACTATACATCTCTAGGCAGTTAACACACATCAATTATGCACATTATGTACATTATTGGAATCCATTGTATACTTCAATTGTATAGTAAATATACATAAATGTATGACAATATGTATATAACCTCCGCTATAAGGTTCTGTTTAGTAAAACTAGCTGATAAGCTAGGTGGAGTTGATAAGTTAGTTGGTAGCTGATAAGCTAGTTTATAAGGTAGCTGATTTTGGTGTACGTGTTTAGCGAATGAGCTGATAAACTAACTGATTTTAATGTACGTATTTAGTGTTTAGCAAATTAATTTATAAGCTAGTTGGTAAAATGACATAAAAGGGCATGAATATTATGTGTTATACTTTTAATTTTATTATTATTATTATTATTATAAAATAAAAATAAAAGAGACCTTTGTGTATAAACTGTTATACTATATCGTCATTGTTTTGGTTATGAACTTCTGGTTATTATTATTATTATTATTATTATTAATTTAAGGGTATAATTTGAATACGAAAGATGATAAGCTAGTTTGTTAAAAAAATAAGCTAACTTTATTAATTTATAAAATCAGCTAGCTTATAAGCTAACTGATAAGCTCCATGAGCTTATAAGCTATCTGATAAGATAATACTATATAGTCTAAGCCTCTGTTTAGCAAAACTAGCTGATAAGTTAGATGATAAGCTAGCTTATTTTGGTGTACGTGTTTAGCGAATGAGCTGATAAGCTAGCTGATTTTAATGTACATGTTTAGTGTTTAGTAAATTAACTTATAAGCTAGTTGGTATATGACATAAAAGGGCATGAATATTATGTGTTATATTTTTAATTGTCTTATTATTATTTTTGTTATTATTAATTCAAGGGTATAATTGGAATATGAAAGATGATAAGTTAGCTTGTTAAAAAAATAAGCTAACTTTATTAGCTTATAAAATTAGCTAGCTTATATGCTAGCTGATAAGTCCATGAGCTTATAAGCTCGCGTTCACGTAACAGACTAATTTTACGTTCCAATAAGTCTGTTACGTGAACGCGAACTTATAAGTTAATACTAAACAGAGCCTAAATATACATGAATAACATACATTATGGGTATGTTTGGATGACCACTTAATCTAGATTATAATCTTAATCTAGATTAAAGTTGTTCAAATAATCTAATTTGACCTTCAAAATTTTGTTTGGATGGTGCTAATTTAATCTAAATTATAATCTTAATCTAGATTAAATCTGACTTTCGAATATAGCTTTCAACCCAAAGCTACTAGATTTTATTTTTTTATTCCGATTTTACCCTTAATGTATATTATATATATATATAGATTTTATTTTTTCATTCCGATTTTACCCTTAATAAATATTTGTATAAAATTTGTATAATAATATAAGTGATAACATAAAAAAAACCTAAAATACCATTAGAAGTTGAAAACAAATAAATAATAATATTGCATAATGTCAAAGAATAATAAGCAACATAAGAGTTAATATATAGATATTAAGGTTGTTTTTGTAATATTGTAATATAACAATAAATATAAAAGATGTACCTTTATGTCATTTTATAAATTTAAATTTAGTATGATAATAGTTTTCTTAAACACTTTAAAATACAATAATCTAAATTATCATACTACACCTAGATTATCAATTTTCAACTAGATTATCTGATATAATCTAGATTATTAATTTTCAACTAAATTATTAACAATCAGTTAGATTATGCATCCAAACATGCCGTATGTATATGTATACATCAAAATGAAGTGAGGTTATATCCGACGGGGTTGATAAAATCTAAGGCGGTTTCCATGAATAGGTCGGACATCGATCTTTTCCCAGAAGTCTTTTGGGAAGATTCATCTGAAGTGACGGATTGCAATCGAAAATCGGGCACCGATAGGTATCAGAAAGGCTCATCAGACCCGGCCCTTGGAGATCAATCGATTTTGATTCCCTGCAAAAATGCTGACATAAGAGTTGAGGAGCAGATCTCGGTGAAGGTCCAGAAAGGTCGGCCTCGGTCTTTTGCTGATGCAGTTTCCAAAGACCAACCTTCGAAAACTCCTCTGGGCACAGCGGATTTCTCAGGTGACATTCCGACCGTTGTATTCTCTAAAAAGGATTGTGACATCGTCTCAGGGGCTTTTTCCAACACCCTTATCGGTACATTTTCTTATGGCAAACCTGCTCTTGATGCTATTGTCAAGAACTTGCAAAATTCAGGTTTCGGTATCTGCAAAGTTCAATATTTGAATTTCAAACACGTCCTTATTTCTTTGCAAAATGCTGATTATTATGCTAAACTTTGGCTTAAAAGAGAGTTTAATGTTTTAGGATTTCCAATGCGGTTATTCAAATGGGATCCTTTCTTCAATTTTAAACAGGAACCGGCCATTGTTCCCATTTGGGTTAAAATCCACGATCTGCCGATTCAGTGGTTTGATATACGGGCTTTACAAACTGTTGGGTCCTTAATTGGATCATTTGTTAAACCTGATTTATATACTACTAATAGAACTCGTCTCAGTTATGCGAGAATTTGTGCTGAAGTGGATTTAAAAAAGGTGTTGCACAAGTCGGTAGGTATCAAATGTAATGGTCTTTCATTGAACTGCAAGTTGAATACGAAAAACTACCGGCTTATTATCAACATTGTAATCACGTGGGACACGACTTAGATGCGTGTTATGTTAAAAATCCTGAATTAAAACCTACAACTTTTATTAACAAATTTCAAAAAATGAATATTGAAAAAGGAAAGGACAAGGAATGGATTCCAGTGGGTAAAATGAATGTTGCCTCAACTTCAAAAAATATTGTTCTCGATAATGCTAAATCTAGTGATGATAATGATGGTAATATTGGATCTTCTGATTTGATGAAAGAAATTATTATTGTTGATTCCAATGATAATAACCCCCCTGCTACTGATGCTGTTTGTTTGAAAGTCTTGTTAGCAAATGATAACAGCAAAATGGTGGAAAAAGAGACACGGGTCCATACGAAAAATATGTTCTCATTGCTTCAGAATTTAGAGGAGCCTGAAACCACACAACTTGGGAAGGGAAATAATTGCGACACTGATGGCGACCAGAATTTCACTTCTGATCTGAAGGAAAATGAGGGTGATCAAAGGGAGGAAAAGATAATCAAGAACATTGTGTGTGTGATAATACTTTGAGTAGTTTGAGTCCCCAACCTCTACCGGCTACCTCGGTAGCAAGTATGGGTATTTATCAAGACCCCCTTCAATTAAACCCGAATCAGATTACAACATCCTCGGATGATGAATCTGAATCGGGGGAAATTCGGGCTGATCTTGATGAAGGTGGATCTGAACCATCTTTTGACTCAAAGGAAGAGCTTTTTGATCATTCCGTCTCCGATGGTGATGATCAGATATAATCTAAAAACAAAATTGTGCTTACTTCTGATGAAGGGGAAATGTCGGTTGTTTCTAAAAACAAACAAAAAAAAAACATCTAAAGAGAGCGCTAGCTCAAATTTTTCGAAAATGGCTACCCGGCGATCTCGTAATAATGGTTAATATTTTAATTTGGAATGTGAGAGGCATTGGTAATGACTCGGCTCAAAAAATTGTAAAATTATTTAAAAAAGACCACCACCTGAATATTTTAGCTCTGATTGAGCCTAAAAGGAAGAGCTTTTTGATCATTAGGGCTGATCTTGATGAAGGTGGATCTGAACCATCTTTTGACTCAAAGGAAGAGCTTTTTGATCATTCCGTCTCCGATGGTGATGATCAGATAAAATCTAAAAACAAAATTGTGCTTACTTCTGATGAAGGGGAAATGCCGGTTGTTTCTAAAAACAAAAAAAAAAAACATCTAAAGAGAGCGCTAGCTCAAATTTTTCGAAAATGGCTACCCGCCGGTCTCGTAATAATGGTTAATATTTTAATTTGGAATGTGAGAGGCATTGGTAATGACTCGGCTCAAAAAATTGTAAAATTATTTAAAAAAGACCACCACCTGAATATTTTAGCTCTGATTGAGCCTAAAAGGAAGAGCTTTTTGATCATTAGGGCTGATCTTGATGAAGGTGGATCTGAACCATCTTTTGACTCAAAGGAAGAGCTTTTTGATCATTCCGTCTCCGATGGTGATGATCAGATAAAATCTAAAAACATCTGATGAAGGGGAAATGCCGGTTGTTTCTAAAAAAAAAAACATCTAAAGAGAGTGCTAGCTCAAATTTTTCGAAAATGGCTACCCTGCGGTCTCGTAATAATGGTTAATATGTTAATTTGGAATGTGAGAGGCATTGGTAATGACTCGGCTCAAAAAATTGTAAAATTATTTAAAAAAGACCACCACCTGAATATTTTAGCTCTGATTGAGCCTAAAGTTGATTTACAGGCTTCCTATTTGTGTAGACTCTTTGGTTTTGATAAAGTGATTGCGAACTTGAATAACCATATCTGGATTTTTTCGGATAGCGACACTAAAGTTGATGTGTTATGTAGTAAGAACCAGCTGTTGCACACTCGGGTGCAACACAATATCTTAACTGGTCATTTTTTGTTTACCGTTGTTTATGGCAAAAATACGAAAATTGAAAGACGGGACTTATGGGAAGATTTAATTTCGGTTCGTCAGGACCAAGTTCCTTGGATGGTGGGCGGTGATTTCAATATCGTCCTCCATCCAAACGAGAAAAAAGGGGACACCCCTCCTAGTCCCGCGGCAATGGAAGAATTTAGGGATGCGATCCTTGATTGCGACCTTTCCGACGGGGGCTATGTGGGGCCTCCCTACACTTGGTATAGCAATGCTATTTGGCAAAGATTGGATCGTATCTTTTTCTCTTCCGCTTGGTTTAATACCTTTTCAAACTTCTCGGTCAGGCACCTCCCGAGACACACGTCGGACCATCACGCTCTCCTTTGTGAATTTAATATTCCTACCAAAAAGCATTGTTACTCTTTTCGTTTTCAAAATATGTGGACTAAACATCATGATTTCTTGAATATTGTTAGAGACTCTTGGGTCATCCCCACTTCGGCCACAGGCCTTCTCAATTTATCGAATAAACTTGCTCGGCTCAAGCTCACTCTTAAAGATTGGAATATAAATGTTTTTGGTAATATTTTTGAAAAAGTGTCCGACGCCCAAAACCAGGTTGCCATGGCGGAAAGAAATTTTGATTATGATCCTTCTGATGTTAATAAGGTACACCTCAAGAACATGAATGAGAAACTTAATTTTACTCTCTTTAGAGGAAATGTTTTGGAAACAGAAAATGAAAATGAGATGGATTTTAGAAGGTGAAAGAAGTACTAAATTTTTTCATGATCTTGTTACTAAGAAAAGGAAAAAGAATTTTATTCATAGCATTGTTGATGATGGCACCACTCTTTCGGATCTGGATGATATTTCTAAATCTGCTATTAATTTCTTTAAAAATTGCTTCTCCAAAGATAATATTGAGAGTGATAGTGTTAAGACGGACCTTATCCCGAAAGTCATTAGTGATGTGGATAATATTCTCCTTTGTAGTCTTCCTTCTTTGGAAGAAATTAAAGAGGTGGTTTTTGATATGGATAGTGAAAGTGTCGCCGGCCCGGATGGTTTTAATGCTAAATTTTTTCAAGTATGCTGGGGTATTATTAAGATTGATGTTTTTGCTGCGGTGATTGATTTTTTTAAGGGCACTGAATTAACCAAAGCTTATTCCTCCACCACTTTATCGCTAATTCCTAAAATTCTGTCCCCCAACTCCTGGAAAAATTATAGGCCTATTAGTCTTTGTAATACTTCTTACAAAATTTTCTCGAAAATTTTTAGTAAAAGACTTAGCGCCATTCTTCCGCGGATTATTAGCCCTTCTCAATCGGGATTTATTAAAGATCGACTTATTACCGATAACATCCTCACGGCCTTAGAAGTTACGCATGACATTTCTCGTTCTAAATTAAATGCTATTATCAAACTTGACATGGAAAAGGCATATGATAGGATTAGTTGGGATTTTTTGTTTAACGTTATGGATACTCTTGGTTTCTCTGCTTTTGTTATTTCTCTTTTTAAACAATGTGTGTGCTCTCCTTGGTTTTCAATTCTTATAAATGGCTTTTCGGTGGGGTATTTCAAGAGTGAAAGGGGCCTTCGACAAGGTGACCCTATTTCTCCTCTTCTTTTTGTTCTTGCGACGGATTATTTTTCTAAACTCATTGAAGATACATTCAGTAAAAACCCGAATATGTTCTATGCTATTCGTAAAAATGTTAGAATTTCGCATTTAGCTTATGCGGATGATACTCTTATTTTTCTCAAGGCTACGAAATCTAATCTTCAAGTTCTTAATCATTGTCTCCACCATTATATGGGTGTTTCGGGCCAAAAAATTAATAATGCTAAGAGTATTTTCATTATGCATTCCTCGTCGTACGAGGACCACTCCATGGTCCATGCGATTACAGGTTTTGAGCGCTCCTCGCTCCCGATTCAATATCTCGGGGCTCCACTTTAGAAAGGTAACCCCACTTTTGCTATGTTCCATGATTTAATTCTTAAAATCCAGAATAAAATCCTTACTTGGAATCATCACCTCCTTTCTTTAGGAGGTAGAATTGAGCTTATTAAATCGGTTTTAAATTCGATATCCTTCTATTGTCTTCAAGTTATTAAACCTCATGGGAACATTATTACTTTTATTGACAGACTTTTTCATAAATTTCTTTGGGGCTCTAGGGACAACACTAAAAAAATTCATTGGGCCTCGTGGAAAAGATTGTGTTACCCTACAGATGAAGGGGGTATTGGGTGTCGGGATCTTAATGATATTATACTCGCGGCCGAACTTAAAATGTGGTGGCGTTTTCGCACTAATAATAATATTTGGGCCAATTTTCATAAAGATAAATATTGTAAGAGACTTCATCCCATGATTGTGAAAGTTAACCCTTATGACTCCCCGATTTGGAAAAGACTTTGTAATATCCGGCTTCAAGCGGATAGTAATATTATGTGTAGTAGTGGTAACAATAAGGCTTCCTTTTGGCATGATTCTTGGTGTGATTATAGTCCGCTTTCTAATATTTGCCCAACCAAATCTAAAGCATTCATTAGCTATTTTTGGAACAATACGGATTGGGATAAACCTAAACTCTTATCGGCTTTACCTTCTCAGTTTTGTGATGATATTTGCTCTCTCCCGATTAATATTTCTAATGCCAAAACTTGTTGGAAACTTTCCTCTCATGGTGATTTTTCATTCAAAAGCGCTTGGGAGAGCATTCGCCAAAGAAAGAGTCCGCATAATTTCCTTAAAAATTGTTGGAACCCGTTGATTAGACCCACCATATCGGTTTTCATGATGCGGGTTTTTTACAAATGAATTCCTACATCGGATTGCCTCGCCCGTAGAGGGATGATTGTGACTATACCTTGTTTTTGTTGTGATAACTTGGAAACCTTACCTCATCTACTTCTTAATGGTTAGGTTGCTACGAAAGTTTGGAAAGTGTTCTACAATATAGCGGGCTTTAATGGGCCTAACTCTAATGACATCTCATTTTTTATGGCTTCGTAGTTTAACAAAGTTAAAGGTAAGGTTCACATTTTTCACATTATCCCAATTCTTATTTGTTGGTTTTTGTGGTGTTGTAGGAACAACAAAAGAATGAAAGGCATACCCTTCACGGCCGATCGTGTTTGCACTCGGATTTGGAATTATCTTCGGTCTTTAAAAATCACGGGCAAGTTGCGTTTTTCTTTTTGGAAAGGAGCGGATAATTTTGCGACTCGGCTTGGTGGAGAGGCCGCCCCGGAAGTAGGTTTCAAGTCGGTAGCCGTTACTTGGGCTAAACCTATGGCGGGTTGGGTTAAACTTAACTCGGATGGTGCTTCCAAAGGGAATCCGGGATGTGCTGGGTCCGGCGGTATTGTTCGTGATCATAATGGTGACCCCATCTTTTGCTTATCGGAATTTATTGGCGATCAAACTAACTCATTTGCGGAGTTATATGCTATTTGTCGTGGTATTGACCTTTGTTTGAGAATAATTTAAATAATATTTGGGTGGAAGTTGACTCGGTGAGTGTTGTTCGTTTAATACAAGGGAAGGTTTTGGGGCATTGGAAACTCCACATCTTAGTTTCCAAAATTCGTTTGCTCTTTGCTAAAGCCAATATTCGTATTTCCCACATTTATAGAGAAGGTAACGGAGTTGCCGATCTCCTTGCCAATCAAGGATGCTCTCGTCGTGATTTCTTTTTTACTAATAGCCCGAATCTTCAAGGAAAAATTCTTGGGCTCATTCGGTTAGATAAAATTAGTTTTTCTTATATTAGATGCAAAAAATTTCTCCTCTTAATGTTTAATTTCGGAGACACTTATTGATCGGCTTGTTGAGCTATCTAAAATAGTTTTGGTCGTGTAGAGAAGTTCGTCCTCCCTCAATCTTTTTGGGCGTGTAGTGGGCCTCGCCCACCCACATTTCTGGTCCGGCTAATAATATTTGTTTTTTTTTTAAAAAAAAAAAAAAAGTGCTACGTTTTGGAACTTTGATCTACATCGCACGGTGGACTAAAGTGGTAGGCAAAAATAAAATTGACATAATGCTGAGATCACAATTTGCGTCACCGCTTTGTTTCCTTTCTTTTCCCCGCAATAGTCACCACTTCTCGAAGCATTACGGTTTGATTTATTTTCTTCTAGAAGCGACTATAGAACTTCCTACTTACTAATATGAATAATGCTACACACAATTGCACACACAAATGCACACCCCTACTTTGTAGGGTTGTACCCTGCGTAGTAGTAAATCACATAACTCGCTATAGGTAGAGGATTGTGAGTACAACCTCTACTACGCAGGTGACAACCCCTACAAGTAGGGGTGTGCGTTGCAGAAGTAGCTTCAGACTAATATTATCATGTGGGTCCACCTATATAAGCGAATAAACACTTATAATCTATTTTCGTTCCAATCAAAGTCTAATATTTTGAGTAAAATTAGTGTATTTATTGGATGTAACAAATGTGTACATTTTGTAAGTATTGATGGAGTATATGTGATTCAGATTAAAAAGTAAGAGATATTGATGGTGAATGTGTGGTGGATATTGATGATGAATATTTAATGTAGATGTTTAGCAAATTAGCTGATAAGTTAGCTGATTTTTTATAAAATTACATAAAATGACATCACTTTTATTTTCTATTATTTTTAAACTCTCTCATTATATTATACCAATAATTTTTATAAAATAAAATGAAAGAGTCCGTAAAAATCTCATTCAAATTGTTATTTTTTTCCTTTTTAAAAAAAATTTATAATTAAAATTTTATATTTAGACCCCATGGGATTATGACGTCATAATTAATATTTTTCTAGTGGAAATTAAACAGTTAACGGCAGGGCGGTATTTTGAAAAATTTTATAACGACAGGGGGTCTAAATGTGAAAAGTTAACGGATGGTGGCTTTATTTGTAATATGTCAATTACTCAGGGGTGTTTAGGTCACGGGGAATATATAAAGATGATAAGCTAGCTTTTTTTTTTAAGGCAAAAATTAGACTTATCAATCGGTAACCGATAAACTAGCTGATGGATTTACGAAACAAGTTTTTAGTCGATAGTCGAATAAATTTCAAGAACATAAAAATTTTGATAAGTAGTCTTAAGCATAATAATTTAATTTAGTTTAGTTTATTCCCCCTTCTCTTCACCAAATAAAGTGCTTCTAGTTCACTCATTTCCCCTCATACACAATTCTTCTAGACAAATTAAATATATTTTACATCATTTTCCCGCCCGTTTCCTATATTCCATAAAAACTCCTCACCCATATCTCTCATCTGAACCAAACAGACCCTTAAGGATTCTTATGTCACTTTTATTATAGGGTTATTATACAAACATATTACTAAAGTTTAATAAAAAATGCAATTTTGTTACTAAAATTTTTTTTGTTACAAAGAGGTTACTAAAGTAAACGGGTTTGTCATCTGGATAACTATAGTATTAAAATATTACACAAATGTAACTGCGAGAGTGGGCAATCGGCTAATAGCCGGTTTCATTGTCCACGTCAGATTCATTTACCCTTTTAAATATACTTTATTATATATATATATATATATATATAATCACTTTTGGACTTCAGTGTAATAAATTTTCAAACTTTCAAGAAAAAAAAATTTCAAAAAAAAAGAAAGTATTTTTTGGAAAAATATATTATTTTTCAAAAAAAATAAAAAATAAAATTTCCTAGGAAAAAATTTATCTTTTCGAAAAAAACATTATTTATGGAAATTTTTTATTTCTTCCGAAAAAATTAAAAAAATATTTTCTGGAGAAATATTTTTTTTGGCAAAAAAATATTTTTCGAAAAAAATTTATTTTCTGGAAAAAATATATTATTTTTTCGAAAAAATAAAATTATTTTCTGGAGAAATATTATTTTTTGGCAAAAAAATATTTTTCGAAAAAAATTTATTTTCTGGAAAAAATATATTATTTTTTCGAAAAAATAAAATTATTTTCTGGAGAAATATTATTTTTTGGCAAAAAAATATTTTTCGAAAAAAATTTATTTTCTGGAAAAAATATATTATTTTTTCGAAAAAATAAAATTATTTTCTGGATTTTTTATATTTTTTAAAAAAAATACTTTTTGCGAAAAATAAAAAAAAAATATTTTCTAGAAAAAAATAATATTTCGAAAAAAAATTATTTTCTGAAAAAATATATTTTTTAAAAGAAATGTATTAGCCAAACACTTTTTTTATGAAACATTGTGTAGGTAGTTTTTTTATATACTGCAATCACTTCCAAACGATTTTGTATGACATGTATTATCCGATTATATTTATTCGAATCCGGCCCGAATCCATCCTGTATCCGTCCCGTGACCGTATCCCGAATAATCCGAATTCGTATCTGTATCCGGCCTTCCCGTATCCGACTCCGAATCCGATAGAAAAATATGGGTTAGGATACGGGAAGAGCACTATCCGCTCGTATCCGATCCGTTTTCACCCCTAGGTATAAGTCAAACCCTAAGTCAAAATTTTTTTTAAAAAAAAAAAATCCACGTTGGCAATGTAACCGGTATCAATGGGTTAAAACATCTTTAGTTACTTAAGTAACCGGTTATAAAACTTTACTAACCTATTTGTAACAAAAAAAACTTTAGTAACAAAATTGCATTTTTTAGTAAACTTTAGTAACATGTTTGTATAATAACCCTTTATTATATGTACACTGTTTTATGTATACTTGTATACACACTAATTAATAATAGATAGAAAAGTGTATTTTGTAAAACTTGTATATATCAACAAAAATATAGTCTAATAACTTATATACATAATAAACTGAATGAAATTGAATTTTATTGAACTAAATTAAATTGATCTCAATTAAAATATAATGAAATTAAGCACAAAAAAAACTCTCTTTTAATTACTCGTATAGAAAATGGCGTTTTTTTTATACTCCCTCCGTCCCTTAAGTATAGACACCTCGGTGAGTGATACGGGTTTTAATAAAGAGTGTGTTGAGTAGAGAGAGAGTATAACTTTTTATAAAGAAATGGTGTGTTGAGTGGAGAACGAGTATGACTTTATCGAAAGAAAGAGTAAAGTGGTTTTAATTAAATGAAGTGTGCTTACTCTTTGGGGACAGATAAAAATGATAAAAAATGTCTAATTAAAGAAAGGATGGAGTATTTGGTAAGATTTATATAACAAGATTCTACATAATGAAGTCAACAAGTCCGCATGAGGGTCAAAATTGTCTTCGATGGGCAATGATGTGGTACGGTGACGGCTTCATTATGCGTTGATTTGTGAGATTAGAAATTCATAATTTTTGTAGATTACATTCAAGTTTTCAATTATAAAGTGAGATTCTCTTTTCAAAGCATCTCACTCCATAGTTGGAGCGACAAATATTATATGTTTGTCAAATATGCATCAACTATTAAATTGAATAAGATGTGAATATTTGAGAAATCTATGTTTAGTGGAAAAGATAATAATTGCACAAATTGGAGTGGGCATTGCACATACTCACGGCATGCATCTTCATCACGGAAGTTTGGGTTAGGATTGCAGGTTGGTGTCGGCTAGAGCCTATCATTGCTTTCCACGTTCGAGACCTCCTTACACTTGCAAAAGACTCGAAGCTGCAAAAGATGGATACGAGGGTGCTACATAGTATTGTCTTAGCGACGCTTTGGTGCATTTGGACCGAAAGGAATGAGAGAGTTTTTCAAAATAAAAAGGCGAAACCGATTGAGGTGGTGGTCAAGATCAAAGCGGCGTCATTTTTTTGGATTAGAAATAGATCTAGATTTAAAAACATAGATTGGAATGATTGGTGTATTTATCCATTTGGATTGATGTAATTGTGGTTTTCCTTGCGGTCCTCGTTTTGTGGACTCGCAAGTGGCGTTGCATGAAGTTAATCTTTCAAAAAAAATTGCTTATACGCTGACAATAAAGACTTTGAAGATTTTTTTTGCAATCTACTATGGCTCCGTTGCAGCAATAGTACTTATCGACGGTAGCATTTCCTTATTTTTCTTGATAGATATATATAACAGCCTTATTTTTAACCAAGTTTGAGTATCTATAACATAACAGTTGTGATATGCGTACTCGTAGACTTACGTACTTTAATGTAGATTTTTAATTATTGAAATATGATCGTACATGTGGTAGAATACGACCGTACTTGTACGAAATATAGCAATTAGACTCTAAATCATTATGAAGGTAGGAGTTTAGGGAAACGGTCGTATGACTGGATGTTATTGCCAATTTAATTGTTACTAACATATCTAAAGTACGAAATATGGCAATCTATTGTCGATCATTCTAAGAAGAAGATAATCATAAGGATCAAAAGTGCATTGGATTTTTGTTCCAAGAATGACAACAGATCTAAACATTATGTTACGAAGATATCCTTCAGCATCACAATACCATGTGATTAAGTTCTCATAATACCAACTATTTAACGTATCATTTCATTAAACAATAATAAATAAAATACTATTAAATTTAAATATATAAAAATAAATATTATTATAAAAATATATTTTAGATGGTGAATTTTTCACAAATTCTACACTAATGTGTGTGTGTATATATATATTGTTGGCCACTAAGTATACTGGATACAGTTTGGAAAAAAGTTTAAACGACAAACTGTACGGATTTTAAATCTGAGTGCGTAGCGGAAGTCTTAGTAGGTTGTTGTGGATACAGCAACTAAATGTATAGTGTATACTTAATTAATCACAGTAATTAAAACAGTAAAAACTGAAGGTAAATAACACAGTAATTAAAGTGGTTCGAGGTAAACCCCTCTACGTCCACTGGTCCTCCACACAGGAGTAAAAAGTTTATTATAATTACTACGTACACAACTACGTAATTATAACAACACACAATCAATATATCGTTCACACAGATTGATATAAAGATCTTAGCTTCAACCGTTCACACAGATTGGTTTTGAGCTAATGCTTTGACTTGCTTCTTCACACGATTACGAAGCTTCGTCTTCTTCAATGCAAATCCTTCACACACGATTACGAGAAGCACAGTTGCTAAGTCCACACGAAATTTGTTTGTTCAAAGTATAGAGCAGATGGTGAACAACAACTTTGACTTTAAGAGCTTTGGTGATGAAGTGTTGTTCAGAATGATGAGCATTGTATATCTCTTTTGATCTGAGTTGCAGTAAGCTTTGGAGATATGTTTTGCTCTGATAATAGTTTTGATAGCTTGGGTAACTGATCTTCAGCATCTTGATGTGATATATATAGTCTCTGAAATATATATCCGTTGAGATGTATCCGTTTGAGTGAGATTTCGTTCCAACGGGATTATAACACGATCCGGATTTAGCGGGATTTGAAGATCTGTTGACTGACAGTATTTAAATACTTTATCCTAGAGTATTTAAATACTTCTTTATTCAACGGGACTTGACTTCTGGAGATTCCTTATTTGTCCTGTTGAGAGCTGTATGGAAGATAACTGTAATTGAGATTCGAGACAGTTTCCATACTTGGTCTTTTATAAGACTTCTTGCTGTACTGAAGGGCTTCACTATATGCTTATTCGAGGCAGGTCTTCGATACAGGATAATGCCTCAATGCTTCGATACAGTTTCTTTTACTGTATGCGGATTGGCATATATGTCAAAACCTCTTTATCAAATACCATTCGATACAGGGATTGGATATCCCGGCTGTTTCGATACAGGGTTCTTGTTTTCCCAACAATTTCCCCCTTTTTGAAAATTTACCAAGACTTACTTTCTTAACTTTTCAAGTCTTCTTGATGATGCCAAAACCTTCTTCATGAAGTGATCTTCTTTGATGTCTTCTGGCAGATTTCTTGGTCTTTCGTCAAAAGGTCTGTCTTTGTCTAAATGATGAACTGCTCACAGGCGAGTTCGATACAGTTTAAGGATTTTTACAACTTAAGCTTATGATTGGCGCGCAGGCACAATCTTACAAAGTATTCTAAGCTTACAACTGAAATCATGAACTGTTCGTAGACTAGTTAAATGTGACTTTATTTTCAATCAAGTTTGTATACTTGAGATTGTTAATCAAACAATTTAAGTAATCATATATCAACACAGTAGATTACGAGTTGTAATCTTTCAAGACAAACAAACACTTTTATTGATATACAAAATAAATTGAGTACATGGTTTGCTGTTTTGAAGAGAAAAATTACAAATCAAGAATAATATACAGAGATTTCAGCTCCTATCTGTAGTCCGCATGCCTCCATGGCTTTCTCCCTGGATCATTCTCGGTACCACGCCACCAGTTCTGTAGGGGATCGTTGCCTCGATCCTGGTATATAGCTCTTCCTTCATAGGATCGATCAAAGGCAAGAATCCAGTCTTCTGGATGGGTGATCCGATCTCCTCTTTTGTGTTTGCTCTTCATATCAAGCTGGAGAGAGAGTTTTCCGTCTTCTAAAATCTTCGTAAATTTGTCTGCGGCCTCCGCTAACGTTTTATAGCTCTTGAAGATGGCGGATTCCCTGATGAACTTGACAAAGTATCTCATCAGTTCGTTTTTCCTCCATTGCTTCACTTCATCGGCAGTAGGGTGGCGGTTGGTCGGCAGACGAATTTCAGAAGGTCTCTGGATTAGATTTTGCCACGGAACATTTGGATCATGAAATTCAGATCGGGAGCCTGAAATCTTAAAACTTTAGGAGTGAGGGGCTAGCTTGTTTAACTCGGAAGTGATGCTGTCTTGAGCGGCCTCGAATTCCCTTTCTTGCTGTATCCTGATTCTCCTAGCAACTTCTCTTGCCTCTTCCCCCTTTTTGGCTTCATCAAGACGTTCTAGGATTTCTAGTGCAGCATCCTGTTTCGTCTCGATGTTAGTCATTCTCTCTACAAGGGCGGAAAGCGTCTGCGACATATCCTTGATACATTTGTCGTGGGCGCGCAATTGAGAGTTATTTTCAATCATGGCACATGTGGTCTTGGATTCAGCTATTCGTGTTTTGGTTGCTTCTTCCTTCAGGAGTTGCTACTGCTTGTCTTCCATGATTTTCAAAGCTTGTTTGAAAACTTCTGGCAGAAGAACGAATGCCTCGACAACACGAGATACTTCATGTTGTAGAGTGGTCATCTCCTCTACAGCAGAAGTATGCATCCAATTTAATGCTTTCTCAACGGAAGACAGAGCATTAATTGCATCCTGGATGAATACAGTTTGAAGACCAAGTGCGCGCAGGCGCTCTTTCCTAGCGGCAGAAATCGGAGAATCTGGTTGAGCAAAGTATTCAGAGCTATTCAACCTCCTTACGTTCATGGTTGGGCGTGAGGTAAGTTGGACATCCTCAGGTTCGATACCGTCCTCGGATTCCACGGTTGAAGGGGCGGGAGCAGCTTGTTCTGGTTCGGCGACAGTGGGTTGAGTGGCTTCCTGTTGCGAAGTTTCTTCAGTAGACATGGATACAAGAGGGACTGAATCCTCCTGTTGTCTTTCAGGTACAACTTCTTCGGTGGAAGCAGGCTCAGGTGCCTGTTCCAAAATTGCTTCAACTTCCTCGACTTGAGGGACTGATTCCTCTTCGTCGGGAATTAACTCTTGCTGTGGCGAAGGGGAATTGCTTCGAGTAGATGGCCCTTCGTCACCTTTGGGTGGAGAGGCGTCTCTAGCTTGAGCCTCTTCACGACTCATCCTCAGACCAGCTTGAAAAGCATCGTCGTCGTCGTCTGAGTCATTGTCATCGTCTTTTGGATGTGCGAGAGAGTCCTCTGACTTGTCCTTTCCTTTCCTTCTAGCGTCAGATTTCTGCAACAGATGGCTTTCAATCAGCTCCTTGCATAAGGCATTTTCCCATCGGACCAGGGCTTCTATTTCCATTGAGTCCGTCACTTATGAGACGAATCTTTCTTCTTGGCTCCAATCGCTCCAGTTGTACAATGTTTCGTACGGAGCTAGCCTGTAGCCTTTCCATGTTAGAAATCTTTCGTAAGCATGTTCAATTTGAACAGAAAGAAGGGTCTTATGAATAATGGAGTCGGGGGAGGGACTACGTACAACGTCTGGAGATGCTGTAGCGAGGGATTCCTATACAGGTATGGGATCCTGTATGGAAGTGGGACTCCTTACAGGGGATGGTGCCCTGAAGGAAGATGGATCCTGTACGGGTGTGGGATCCCACAGAGGAGAAGTAGCTGTTGGCTCCAAATAGGCAGCCGACTCGCTAAAGTCTTGTTTGTTGGCAGATGTCTCATTATCCGTCCTAGCCGCCAAAGGCTCGGGATCTACTGTCGATACAGTAGGGAACACCTCTTCCACAGGGGTTGGGCCCTGGGGTTGTTTTTCAGTGGGTTGAGCCACGGGGGAGACTTCTTCGGAGGGCTTGGAAATTTTGACTTTAGAAAGCCTTCTAAGTCTCTTCTTGGGCTTCTCACCAGCAGTGGGTTTCTTCCTGTGAGATCTCTTTCTCTTCTTTGAAGATTCCACTTCCTGGAACTTCAAGGACTCATCTCGTGGATTTGCGGAAACTGGCATACTTCCAGTTTTTGGATGGTTGCAGACCATAGTGGTTTGATTATACGCAGTAGGCTTGACGCCTCCTAGGTATATCCTGGGGTTATTCTTCTTAGCATCGGGATTGCGGCGATCCGCATTTCGTCGGGATATGGTTTAACATCAAACCAAAAGATCTCTTCAGGTGGCGAGCTTGCACACCTCCTCTTGCGAGCGCTTGGGATTATCGCGCACCAATTGACCTTTTCACAGTCGAATAGCCACCATCATCCTGAACCTCGAGTTGGTACACATTTGAACGCACCGGTTCGATTCTCAATTATCTGCAGCAAAAATCATGAAGATATACATATGGGAGACAAAAATTTTTCTTGTGACATGTAGTCCGAACCATGTCGACAACTTTGGAGCCCGTGAGCAGTCCATAAAATTTAGTGATTAGCTCTTGAGACCCGAATGTCTCAAGTTGATCCATAGTCGGCCATCGTGGGTAGCTTTGTAGATGTTCTGGAGCAGATCGTTATCAATACAGATCTCAACTCCCTGGATTGTAGCGGTGATGTCGGCAACATGACCTCCTTGGGCCAATGACATAAAGCGTACGGCGGCGTTGAGGTAAAATTCCTCAACCAGATGAGCATCGTACTTATCAGCGGTCTGACTTCCAAGGCGATAGAGGCCTTGTTGACGAAGCCGAGTTATGATGTACTCCATGGGTTCTGCGTCGTTGGTTTCAGACAGAATGCGCTCAATGATAACAAATCTTGAAAAGATCCGGCCATCAATGATGTTAGCAGTTTTCTTCAGAGCAGGAGAAGAAGTTTGTCCAGCCATTTGATGATTTATAAAAAAATGCAAGAAAATAATCGAAATATGCAGTAAAATGCAGAAAAGTATGTAGGCTGTTTTTGCTTGAGAACTCTTGAATTTGCAGAAAGCGTAAAGAGTCTCTAATGGCAGATTCAGTCCTTTTATAGTTGGGCGGCGAAATAGGGTTTTGCAGAGTACGAATGGTCAGATTTTAAGGGATGGGAACCGGTTTTTGAAATCACCGGTTAAGATGGACTGAGTGTAACTGGTACGCTAATCCATTAAAATGTTTAAAAAATGAGAGGGTACCATTTATGACATTTGTGTCACCCTAAATGCCTAAAACGGCGGTTTTAAAACAATAAACAATTTAAAACATCGCGGCTTTTGAGATTCAGTTGTCCAGATGTCGTGTAAGGCATTTAATGTACATGACGTTTGACATAAAAACAGGGCACGTGGACAAAAAACATTTTAAAAAGAAATAATATGATATTATATATATACTGAATCGAAATCCTATAGTATGTGCTTTTTCCGCGTCGATACAACGTTCCCCCTCAAAAAGGTACGTATAGGTTTTAAATTCCATACAGCAACTTAAGGATTAATGCTGTATTCATGGGTCTGTAGCTACCCAAAATATTATCCGGAGATAGATATTGCTGGAATGGATGGATAGCAAACAAATGCGAGAACACTTCCGTGAGAAAGATAAATAACACAAGATTTGCCGGGGTTGTTAGTCCCGGGCTTGAAGGCTCTCGCGAGATATTATTAATACTAATATTCGGGGATACAAGTACTAATGTAAGAATACAATTACAATGAGTGTAAAGATTCTTGTTATCTTAGCTAGTGAGCGTGTAGATTGCCGGAAGAACCAGATGTGATGCTCTGTGAGTTCTTGTAACAAAGGAGATGAACAGTCGCGGTGGTGAGAGATCGACAGTCTCTCACGGCGAGTATTAGCTGGATGCTTGAGCTCCTGGGCTTATGAATATCCTGGAATCTGTCTTGTGAAGACTTCTTGCCTCTGCCGATCGTCTTCTGGATGAGAGATTCGGAGAGAGAAATCCTAAGATGGATTCCGGCGAGAAAGCTGGGAGCTTGATGGTATGTATGTTCTTCAGTACTTCCGTGAATGAATTCGGAATGTAAGTGAACTGATTCAGAACTCAAAGCGGAACCTTTTTCCAGTATGAGGAGGTTCTCTATTTATAGGACTTGGACCTGCTGGGCGATCGCCTTTGCTGTATTATAATAAGCGGGCGATCGTCTTTTAGCACATGGGCTTGTCTCTTTAAAGTATGCAGGAATTGCTGGTAGTCAGTCGCGCGGTCCAATGAGAAGCCTGCACGCGTCGGAGTCGCTGTCACGGACGGTCCCACCTCGTGCCTTTCGGCGGGCTTGTCGGTAGGTAAAGCCATCCTTGTCAGAGACAGCTGTTGGTGGTCAACGATCCGCGAAACGCGGATCTTGTCTCGGATCTGCACATGGGTGCTGTCTTGAGATTCAGTCTTCGTAGACTTTGATGGTCGGTCGTCTCTGTCCGGGGCGTAGGTCGGTTGTCTTTAGCCGGGCACTTGAGTCGATCGCCGGACGCCAAAGGGCGATCGCCTTGGGAGTCGATCGTTAGGTACTTGATGGTGGTCTGGTATCTTCGATTAGGCGAGCTAGACATAGTTTGACTGGTGTTGACTCGGTCGCTCGGCCTTATAGTCGATCGCCTGTCGGGATGAATAAATCTTGACACAACAGGGTCCTACAGTATTCCCCCTTAATTATTGCACACGTCAGCTATAGGATTCATATGTATTCGCTCGCTACAGTGCTGTATTGACGATTCTGAGTGTACGAATAATTAACATTGGATACTGTATTCTTGGGTCTTACAGCGTTCCCCCTCAATTTGTTGAGTAAAAACAGTAATTTACTTACAGGGAGTCTGGCTGTAGCATTCCCAATTCTTGTCTGAGCATGTTGAATCTTGCTGTGTCGAGCGGCTTGGTGAAGATGTCGGCCAGCTGAACGTCTGTATGAACTTTTTCCAGGCGAACATCCTTGTTCTCGACGTGATTCCTTATAAAGTGATGCTTCATGTTGATATGCTTAGTGCGCGAGTGCAGGACAGGATTGTGCGTGATTGCAATTGCACTCGTGCTATCACACATGATTGGAGTCTCTCTGGCATCGATTCTATAGTCTGACAACTGTTCTTTGCATCGAAGGATGCATACGGCAACTACCAATGACATAGTACTGCGATTCGGCCGTGGAAAGAGAATTAGCCAATTGCTTCTTCTTGAACCAAGAAACGAGTCTAGGTCCAAGAAAGTGACAAGTTCCACTTGTACTCTTCTATCTAGCTTGCGACCTCCGAGATCCGAGTCATTTGTATCCAACTAAATCGAATCCGCCTTCCTTAGGATACCATAGTCTGCATCATTGTTCCTTTAATGTACTTGAGATTCGTTTAGTGTATTGAAGTGTGATTCCTTAGGTGCAACTTGATATCTTGCACACACTCCAACAACAAATGGATATCGGGCACATTGGCGTTAGGTACGGAGCGAACCAATGAGCTTCTGTAGAGTGATTGGTCAAACGGCTTTCCGGCTTCATCGGCACTAATTTGCACGGAAGTGCTCATGGGGTTAGCGAGGATTTGGAAGTGTTCATTCCAAATTTGTTGAGAAGCTCCTTCTTTGTATTTTCTTGGTTGATGAAAATACCTGTAGGCATCTGCTTTACCTGCAAACCTAGAAAATAACTAAGTTCCCCCATCATACTCATTTCAAATTTACTTTGCATGAGATGAGAGAACCTTTGACATAAAGCAAGGTTAGTTGAACCAAAAATAATATCATCCACATAGATTTGCACCATAAGAAGGTCATCACCTTCCTGTATCTTGAACAAGGTCTTGTCCACAACACCTTTCTCAAATCCGTTGTTGGTTAGATACTGGGACAGAGTTTCGTACCAGGCTCTAGGGGCTTGTTTAAGTCCATACAGCGCTTTCCTTAGCCTGTAAACTAGGTCGATACCGTCTGTGTTGGCAAACCCTGGTGGTTTTTCAACATAAACTTCTTCTGCAAGGTCTCCATTCAGGAAAGCACTCTTGACGTCCATTTGGTATACAATAAAGTTCTTATGGGCGGCAAAGGCTAAAAATATCCTGATAGCTTCTAGTCTCGCTACAGGGGCGAAGGTTTCATCATAGTCTATGCCTTCTTCCTGACTATAGCCTTGTGCGACTAGTCTGGATTTGTTCCTTATGATAAGTCCATTTCGATCCTTTTTGTTTCGAAATACCCATTTGGTTCCTATAACCGATTGATGTGTAGGTCTGGGTACAAGATACCATACATTGTTTCTTTCGAAACCGTTAAGCTCTTCTTTCATAGATGTTATCCAATGAGAATTATTAAGAGCGTCTATGGTCGAAACAGTTGGTGGGCTAAGAATACGGCGATAGTGCACATATTGAGTCTTCTAAGCTCGGATTGAGATTTCCATTCGAAGCTGTGATATCTCGGATCGATTCTTCTTGTGCACAAAGTACATTTCCTTGTGTACTCTATATTCTCCTACGAGTAGAAACACCAGCATTTATGTTTCCAATGATCAGCTCTTGCGGGTGATCTCTCAACCATCTTCGGTCGGGTTCTAATTCAGGATCCCATGCGTATCGAAAGATTACGTGGATACGGCTTGACTTATGCGTCGGCTTCGTCCACATCGATTCTTACAACTGCGGGGTTGATTTTTAAATCAACGACAGGTTCTATGGGAGTTGGAGGATCCAAGATAGATAGATGGTGAATGTTCTGAGTGATATCATCTACTCCTGTAGGGTCATGGTGTGGTTCGTCAAACACTACATGAACTGATTCCTCGATCGTCAGCTTCCTTTTATTAAAGATTCTGAAAGCTTTGCTGACGGAGGAGTATCCTACGAATATTCTTTCATCTGATTTCTCATCAAAGGTTCTAAGTTGGTCTTTCCCATTATTCAATACATAACACCTGCATCCAAAATGTGGAAATACGAAACTAATGGAGTTTTATTGTTCCATACCTCATATGCTGTTTTGTTGTGGTGCTTGTTGATGATACAGCGGTTTTGAGTGTAGCAAGCTGTATTGGTTGCTTCACCCCAGAAACGCTGTGGCAATTTGCTTGCGGCAATCATTGTCCTTGTTGCTTCTTTCAACGTCCTATTCTTTCGCTCGGCAACACCATTTTGTTGAGGTGTACGGGCAGCTGAGTATTCGTGCTGTATTCCATTCTCCGAACAGTATTGCTCTATAAAGTGGTTAGTAAATTCTGTACCTCTGTCGGAACGAATGCACACGATACTCGATGCCTTTTCATTTTGCAACTTTCTCAGGAGCTCGGGCAGTTTTGATGTTGTTTCCTTCTTCTTGCTAAGGAAGATCGTCCAAGCATACCTGAAATAATCATCAACAACAACCATGCAGTATTTCTTACCTCCCAAACTTACTGGGTCTACAGGACCGTAGAGATCCATGTGTAGCATTTCCAACACTCTTTGGGTTGAAAGGTAAGATTTGCTCTTCAGGGTTGACTTGATTTACTTGCCAATCTGACATGGTCCGCAGACGCTGTCCTTCTTGAATGACACATTTGGCAAACCTCTAACCATTCCCTATCTTGAGAGCTTGTTGATTGTCTTGAAGTTGACGTGAGACATCCTCTTGTGCCATAACCAGCTAAGATCTGCAGTGCCTTTGGCAACAAAGCATGGAATTGAGGAGCTCATAGGCTTCCAGTCAGCAATATACATATTACCTGATCTGCTTCCTGTAAGCAAAACTTCCTTGGTTTGGATGTTTTTGACTCTACAGCGATCTATATAGAACTTCACCGAGAACTGTTTATCACAGAACTGGCTAATACTAAGTAGATTATACTGTAAGCCTTCAACATATGCAACATCGGTGACCTTGAATTTCCCAACAAGTAGGTTTCCTTTCCCTCTTGTTCTTCCTTTAGATTTATCACCGAAACGAACTTTTGGACCGCGACCTTCTACAAAATCTGATAGCTTGCTCCTATCTCCGGTCATGTGTCGAGAGCATCCACTATCAAAGTACCAGGTATCCTCCTATAGAATGTCCTGTAACAAAGAGATTAAGTAGATTTAGGTCCCCTTTGATTTTTGGGTCCATGATTGTTAGTTCCTCTTAGTACCCAAGTTTTCCTGGCAGCAATTGGTTTACTGTAGGATATACTCGGTACAGTGTTGTGATATCTACGGGGGGCATATCCGTAGTTGTTATAACCATGATAATTATTATGCATGGAAAATTCAGGGTTATTATTATTAATTCAGTACGAGTGCCGTCTTGGAGGTGGAGCCATTTTCTTAGGCCTAACAGCTTGCCTTCTGGGTCTCCAGTTGGATTCCCAATGTTGTTGTTGATACTGAACCGGCATCTGCTGTCTCGAGGGATAACGGGGCTCCTGTATCCAATACCTCGGCGTCTTTGTCTTGATAGTCTTGCGGGCCTTTGGTGGTTGGATACGACTTTCCTTACGAGCAATTTGGCGCTGTTGATATGCTCTGGGAGCATGCTGTTGTTGGGATTCGGTGCCTAAAACGAAGGCCCAGCGGAAGCGGTAAAACGAAAATAAATTCGATCCGAATCCCTACGAGAATCGATCGAGCTACGTATATACGAATATATAAACGAAAAGCAAGAGTCGTAAGAAACTAACCCTCGAAGTCCGTTGATTAAATGGAAACCTTCTCTTGAGCTATTCCCCAAGCTTTAGTTTGATCTCTACGAGTTCAATCCGCTCCAAGCCCTTGAACGATCCAACGCCGAAAACACCGCGTCTCTACTTGCCACGCGCCGGAAAAGCATCGGAACAACAACACTTGATTAACCTCTAAGGTTACGGCTAGAATCAAGTGGTGAAGCTTTTGTTATTACACTCTAAGTGTATAATATATCTCTCTTAATGTATCTTGAATTTTCTCCAAGAAAACTCAAGAATAAAAGTGAAGAAGAAGATGAAGATGAAGACTTGAGAAAATGATTTTTCTCTCTCTCTCTCTCACTACTCACGGTTGGAAGCCTTTTCTAAAAGTTGAGTGAAGTGAGATCAAAGTCCTCTTGCCATTCTTATTCAACCCACATAAATCAAATCATATCACATGAGATTCCCCACCAAGTCATAATCATCTATTAATAAAATGGAATTGAAGACTTGGTGGAAAGTAGGTGGAAGGAGGGCAGCCATCTAGAAGGTATCGGACGAGTTCGATCCGTTTGAACTCTGTGAGTCTAAGCGGATAAACTCGAATTCCGTTCCAATGTATTTATATCGATTAATTAATCGATTAATTAATCATATCAAATACATAATAACATAATTAATTTCTCCAAGAAATAATTATATTTATGAATTAAATTAATCACCCGATAATTTATTTAATTCATTAGGCGTAAATCAATTTATCGATAAATCGATTTAGACATCGATGTCCCAATTAGATATCGATATCTAATATTTATAATGAGAGATTAAGCTCGATTCATTAAATCGTCAATCCTAATGCGCGACTCGGTAGGTCCGTCTCGATCGGCAATGGGAGGAACCAAAGAGTAGTAGCACCACCTAGCCGACTGGCGGCTACACTGTACCCCAGCGAGAGCGAATGATTGGGATCATTCAAGAACCATTCATCGTGAATACCGATGGCGTATAAACCCTTCTTTCAAATGTCACGATCAAGTTTTAGGGTCACGGTCGGTCAAACCCTATCTGTACTTGACGCTATGCATGCGTTAATGCAAATCGAGATCATCGAGTATCGTGTATCTAATACAAGCTGGCTCCATGCTTTGGCCAAAGACTTATGATCTCATGCGCAATAACCGCATAGGACATATAACCCGCTCACTAACGGGAGAAAGAATTCTATCTTGGTATTCGATGGGACACCTACTTGCCGTCAAGATGCACGTCGAGTTGACCCCGCCTTAGGTTTACGGTCGAACTACTCTAATGAAAATCTTGACGTCACAAGCACATCCCTACTAAATCCTCAAGTCGAAGGTTCACGAATACCTATCACAACCTTTCGATTCCGTCATTGGTATCCGGAGTGAAATCCATGTGACGAATCGAGGGTGAGTCGGTTCGAGTATACTAATCTAATTAGCATACCTATAACGTGTGCTCCCACTAACCATTAGTGTTCGACAGGCACTCTCCATGTCAAAGAACACGTCATACAAGTCTTTACATAAACTTAACGCCCGATCAAGTTTCATCGACTTGCGAACGATTAAGTATTTGAGCTATAAACCTTTCCGGTCGACCCCTTATCGATAAGGAGTGGAGCGTTTTGCTCTCAAATACACGGACTAGTTTCTATATGTTTATTTACGAGTTAGGAATGCCGGTAACTACCGGTAATAAAGAAACAATCATTTGCCTTATATAAATGGTTTACATAATTACAAGTACAATGCCCTCACTCAACAACCTCGAGTGGCATTCGAGGCATACTCCTAACAATCTCCCACTTGCACTCAATGCCACACACTATGGTATCTAATACCCATGTTCTCCGGATGACGCTCCAAGCTAGTCCGAGATAGTGGCTTAGTCGGTGGATCGGCGACGTTATCGGCCGAGTCTACTCTATGCGGCCTGATGTATCCCTTGCGAACAAATTCTCTTACGAGATGATACTTCCTCTCAATATGTTTGGTGTTGTGAAACCTCGGCTCCTTGGCTGCGCTCTGACTCCGTCGTTGTCGCGACAAATGAACAGTACCAAAGACATGGTATCACTTGAAGTTCTCCCGAAACTTCTTAATCCGAACCCTTCCTTGGAAGCCTCAGGTGCTTGATACTCGGCTGACAGGTGGAATCGGCGGTCGCGCTTTGCGGCACTACGCCAAGAATCGCTTCTCCATTAAGAGTAAATATGTAGCAGTGGACATCGAGTCGTCCTTCGGTCCTTGGAAGTCCGAATCGGTGAATCCCACCACATCGATTCTCCACCACCATACATCGAGAACCATATCTCTAGTCCTTCTCAAGTACTTGAGAACGTTCTTTCTGGCGGTCAATGTTCCCTACAGGTTTGCACGAAACCTACTCACCACGCTTACGGCATGCGCAATGTCGGGTCTTGTACACAACATAGCATACATAAGGCTACCACGGCCGAAGCATATGGTATATTACTCATTTCCTTTCGTTGTTCCTCATTTTGAGGACACATCTTCAAGGTGAGTTTTATTCCATGTCGCATCGGTAGGAACCCTCTTTTAGAATCATCCATCTTAAATCGCTTTAAGATTTTATCTATGTAGAGGGCTTGGGAAAGACCTATTGTTCTCTTCGCTCTATCCCGGTAGAGTCGAATACCAAGAATATAGGTAGCTTCTCCCAAGTCTTTCATGGAGAAATTAATCGAAAGCCAAGCTTTCACGTAACCGAGCATTCCCACATCATTTCATATTAGTAGAATGTCATCTACATATAGTACTAAGAATGCGATCTTGCTCCCACTAACCCTCTTGTATACACAAGGTTCCTCTTCATTTTGCACGAAGTCAAACTCTTTATTGCCTCGTCAAAACGAAGATTCCAACTCTGTGACGCTTGCTTGATCCATAAATGGGCAATGAAGCTTGCACACTTTACGAATATCGACTTCGGATACAAAGCCTTTAGGTGCTCCATATAGATTTCCTCCTCGAGGAATCCATTAAGGAAAGCCGTCTTTACGTCCATTTGCCATATCTCATAATCGTGGTAGCGGCTATAGCAAGCATCATGCGAATAGACTTGATCATGGCTACGGGCGAGAAGGTATCGTGTGTCGATTCCTTCCTTCAGGTATAACCCTTTGCCACTAGCTTTGGCCTTATAGGCGTCAACCTTGCCATCACCATCGGTCTTTCTCTTGTAGATCCACTTGTTCCCAATAGGCACTATGCCCTTGGGGCGGTCTACTAGAGTCCAGACTGATTGACATGCATCGAGTCTATCTCGGCTTCCATAGCTTCACGCCATTTCGCGGAGTCTACATCCACCATCGCTTGGTCATAGGTCGTCGGGTCGGTCTCTTGGCTATCACTTGGAACCTCATGGAGACCCGGCTCCTCCAAGTGCACAAGCCCATACCTCTCGAGTAAATGAGACACCCTACTAGACCTACGTGGTGGTTGTACTTGTGTTTGAAAGTTCGGTTCGATTTTTGCACGGTGTCTCTCGAGGAGTTTCATTGTATTCTTCTAAAGAAATACTTCTACCTCCGCCTTCTGAATGAACTCATCTTCGGGAAGTGTGCTTGTAAAGCAACAATGATCCTTCGATCTTCGGGCATGTAGAATAGATATCCCATCGTCCCAGGGCAGAATCCAATGAAACGTCCCTTCGCAGACCTAGCTTCCAACTTTTCCACCTTAGTCTTCTTGACATAGGCGGGACATCCCCAAATCCTAATATGATTAAGACTTGGTTTCCTTCCCTCCCACATCTCATGTGGAGTTTTAGGAAACGGATTTGGAAGGACATCTATTCAAGATATACGCGGCGATCAGTGCATACCCCACGGGTAAATCGGCAAGTCGGTATAGCCCGGCATGGAACGGACCATGTTCAACGGGGTCCGGTTCCTTCTTTCGACACACCATTTAAGCGAGGAGTACTGGAGGTGTTAGTTGTGAAACTATTCCATGTTCCTTAAGGAACTCGTCAAACTCCGTACTCATATACTCGCCACCTCGGTCCGACCGAAGTGCTTTGATATGATTACCGGTTTGTTTCTCGACTAGGGCCTTGAATTCTGGAATTTCTCAAAGGCCTCGGATTTATGTTTCATTAAGTATACATAACCATACCTAGTATGATCATCTGTAAGCGTAATGAAATATTGATATCCGTCACGTCTTGCTTCTAAAGCACCACATACGTCGGTATGGATTAATCCCGATTATCGGCTCTTTCAAAAGTCCTGTGAAGGGGACTTAGTCATTTGCCTTTAAGGAAAGATTCACAAGTAGGAAAGGGATCCGATCCCAATGGACCCATAAGTCCATCTTTTTCCATCTTGTAAACCTTGGTCCACCAAGATGACCAAGTCTAAGATGCCATTTCAAAACTTGATTGGTTTCATCCCTACCACGTTTTCTAGTCATAGTATTCACAACTACTTTGTTCTTTGAGATTTAGATGATACAATCCATTCAACAATGTAGCAGTACCCACTAGTTTATTTCTAAAATAAATTTTGGGAACCATCACCAATGAAAATGAAAAGCCTTTTCGGTCCATGACCGGAATGGATACAATGTTTTGTGCCCCTTGGGCAAAACAAGTACATCTTCTAAAGTCAAAACAAAGCCGGATTCTAAACCCAAAAGAAGTGATCCTATGTGGTCGCCTCGACACTATGCCCGCTTCCGATTGTGATCATAACTTCTCCGGCTCCAAGCTTCCTACTTTGTTCAGGATCTGATTCACGGTACAAATATGAGAACTAGCACGAGAATCCGGTATCCGAAGTAGAAAATACGATGTGAACAATTTGTTTCCAAAACTAAAAGTTACTGCACAAGTGCCATGAAGAATCGGACAGTCTCTAGCCCGGTGGCCCGACTCACCACTTGAGACAAGTATCCTTTTTCTTCTTGTTCTTGAACCATTGGGGCCTTGCCCTTACCCTTAAGGTCCTTAGCTTGTGGTCGATGCTTCTTGGTCTTTTTCTTCTTATTCTTAGACCTCCGAGGTCGAAGAAATCACAAGAGCAGACTCCTTCATCCGCGGAGTCTTCATTTGAGGCGAGCGGTCACAAGTTTGTTCATTAGCCCGCTAAATTACATGCAATCTCATTGCGATTGAAGTTCATAACAAGCGTGAGAAGGAATCGGGAGAGGCTGTAGGATAAGGTCGGTTTGGAGAGAAGTATCCATTTTAAAATCAAGAGCCTCCAATCTCTCGATCATGGATATCATTTTGAGGACGTGTTCCCCAACCTTCTCACCTTCCTTCATCCTTGCACGGAACAGTTGCTTGGATATCTCATATCTAGCGATTCACTGTGCTCACCATAAAGCTCGGTTAAGTGAGATAGAATGCCTAGCGAAGTCATTTTCTCATGAGCTCTCTGAAGCTCATTAGACATGGAACCCATCAAATAAGCACCGACTTTCACGTCATCCTTAACCCACTTTTCGTGGTTTTCAATCTCTTCTGATTGGCTCGAGTCCGCATAGGAGGCGCCGGAATGTCCGTCTCCAAGACGTATCCAGGTGCCTCTATACCGAGGACAATCATCGGTTGCGGAGCCAATCCACAAAGTTAGGTCCCATTAATGTGTTCTTTTCGAGTAGAATTGCGAGTGGATTCATTGTCATATTGAGTTATGTGCATTAAGTATAGCAGTTAATTAGTGACTTGTTATATTATGATCTGAGTATAGAATTAAGGTCATTTCTATTCTTGTTACCCAGCTCCCACTATTTTTATCGGAATAACACACTCCCATGTGAAATCCGGAAGTATCGTCGCTCTACTTCATAGTGGTGATCGAGTTCTTTATAAATCTTAATAGAGGGCAACCAGGTTTCTAGTCTATTAATTTTCATAAAGTGGTGTCCAACACCAACCCATCTAATGGATGATTCGATCTTCTTTTTCCCCTTGTTCACTCCCCTCAACCTATACGGTTTCTATGGTTCGTGAACAAGTTAAGTTTATACCATCGACGCAAATCAGTTTCACAATTGAATCTTATCCGCAACCTATCGGGTTTCTAGGGATAAAATTTGCTCCAACCGAAGGCATCCAATGCGCTCCGGTAATTTGTCCGTCCTCCCGACGACTACCCCGATAACTCGGAAGCATAGCACATCCGGTTTGGATTTCAATTTCCGAAAACTCGATGGAGGAAGGAAAACCTTGAAACCTTATAAACTTAATTATTTGTTGTGGGAGAATTATCGCGATTAACGTTACACTTTGCACATTAATCGTTTAAGCGCGTTTGTGGCATTCATACAATATGAAACAACCAATCACAACCTAGTTGCTACCAACATGTGGTTCATGGACCGTTCCTAGAAAACAAAAACTCCGTAATCTAATTACAAGTCTTCGTCTTGAATCTTCGTCTTCTCGAAATGGATCTTCCTCCGGTCTTCGTCATTACATATAAATTTTACATTGAAAATTGCATCCTAGATACAAATTTTTCTAGTAAAATAAATAGGCTCAAAACGGCCTTTACAACCCAATCGAATAAAGCGAGCGATTCAAAACTAAGTCCACGAACCACATCCCCATTCAAAAGCATTCATCCAATAAATACTAAAAAAATGGAAAGCGTGAGATACATTGATCCAATCAACAATACGAACCGATCCAATCGATTCACACGATCGGTAATGTAATAACGTTCAAAATAATTGATCGACCATAAATATTCAAATTAATCAAATTTCCCTTATAAAATGAAATACAATAAATCATTTTAATCATATTAAATCCAATTTATCATGCGTGAGATTTATTTTTAATAATACACGGAAAAATCGGCCGGGTGAAAGCAGGCCGCATGGCCGAGTCACCTCGGCGACCTCGGCGATCACTCCGGCTTGGCGAGTCACCTCGGAAGATGCCGGCGGGACACGACCGAGTCACCGGACACGGTCGGGTCGCTCAGCGATGACTTGGCAGATCGGACACGGCCGTGTCACCAGGACACGGTCGAGTCACTTCGGCCGGACACGCCGTGTCTCGACACGGTCGGGTCTCGAGCGTGCTTTGGCCACCTTTGCCGGACACGGCCGTGTCACCCAGACACGGTCGAGTCACTCTCGGCCAAATTACCCTATTTGTCCAAAAGTCGTCAAACGACGATTCGAGGCTAGATTTTCGACCGGATATCCAATATCAATATTTTCCGACTTTCATATCTTCAATATAAATCATATTTCCCGAAATTTAAGATTTATATTTAGACATAAACTTACGAAAAATACAATTATTACGAGCGAAAAACATATACCACGATTATGACTAAAA
The DNA here is from genome assembly GCA_033398695.1 of Orobanche coerulescens. Lineage (NCBI taxonomy): Eukaryota > Viridiplantae > Streptophyta > Magnoliopsida > Lamiales > Orobanchaceae > Orobanche > Orobanche coerulescens. The sequence continues at coordinate 13,443,185 of CM065815.1, read as the reverse complement.
TGATTCCAAATCATTCACCATTTAATCGAGCATTCCAAATGCCAATATCGTATATACGATCGCAAGACCTACGCTCCGATACCCGTTGGGATTCGGTGCCTAAAGCAGGCCCAGTAGAGCGGTAAAACGAAAATAAATTCGATCTGAATCCCTACGAGAATCGATCGAGCTACGTATATACGAATATATAAACGAAAAGCAAGAGTCGTAAGAAACTAACCCTCGAAGTCCGTTGATTAAATGGAAACCTTCTCTTGAGCTATTCCCCAAGCTTTAGTTTGATCTCTACGAGTTCAATCCGCTCCAAGCCCTTGAACGATCCAACGCCGAAAACACCGCGTCTCTACTTGCCACGCGCCGGAAAAACGACCGGAACAACAACACTTGATTAACCTCTAAGGTTACGGCTAGAATCAAGTGGTGAAGCTTTTGTTATTACACTCTAAGTGTATAATATATCTCTCTTAATGTATCTTGAATTTTCTCCAAGAAAACTCAAGAATAAAAGTGAAGAAGAAGATGAAGATGAAGACTTGAGAAAATGATTTTTCTCTCTCTCTCTCACTACTCACGGTTGGAAGCCTTTTCTAAAAGTTGAGTGAAGTGAGATCAAAGTCCTCTTGCCATTCTTATTCAACCCACATAAATCAAATCATATCACATGAGATTCCCCCACCAAGTCATAATCATCTATTAATAAAATGGAATTGAAGACTTGGTGGAAAGTAGGTGGAAGGAGGGCAGCCATCTAGAAGGTATCGGACGAGTTCGATCCGTTTCGAACTCTGTGAGTCTAAACAGATAAACTCGATTCCGTTCCAATGTATTTATATCGATTAATTAATCGATTAATTAATCATATCAAATACATAATAACATAATTAATTTCTCCAAGAAATAATTATATTTATGAATTAAATTAATCACCCATAATTTATTTAATTCATTAGGCCGTAAATCAATTTATCGATAAATCGATTTAGACATCGATGTCCCAAATTAGATATCGATATCTAATATTTATAATGAGAGATTAAGCTCGATTCATTCCGTCGTCAATCCTAATGCGCGACTCGGTAGGTCCGTCTCGATCCAAGAATGGGAGGAACCAAAGAGTAGTAGCACCACCTAGCCAGCCTGGCGGCCTACACTGTACCCCAACAGAGAACGAATGATTGGGATCATTCAAGAACCATTCTGTCGTGAATACCAGTAAACGTATAAACCCTTCTTTCAAATGTCCCGATCAAGTTTTAGGGTCACGGTCAGTCAAACCCTATCTGTACTTGACGCTATGCATGCGTTAATGCAAATCGAGATCATGTCGTGTATCTAATACAACTGGCTCCAATGCTTTGGCCAAAGACTTATGATCTCATCTGCCAATAACCGCATAGGACATATAACCCGGTCACTAACGGGAGAAAGAATTCTATCTTGGTATTGATGGGACTGCTACTTGCCGTCAAGATGCACGTCGAGGTTGACCCCGCCTTCGGTTTACGGTCGAACTACTCTAATGAAAATCTTGACGTCACAAGCACATCCCTACTAAATCCTCAAGTCGAAGGTTCACGAATACCTATCACAACCTTTCGATTCCGTCATTGGTATCCGGAGTGAAATCCATGTGACGAATCGAGGGTGAGTCGGTTCGAGTATACTAATCTAATTAGCATACCTATAACGTGTGCTCCCACTAACCATTAGTGTTCGGGGCACTCTCCATGTCAAAGAACACGTCATACAAGTCTTTACATAAACTTAACGCCCTACCAAGTTTCATCGACTTGCGACGATTAAGTATTTGAGCTATAAACCTTTCCAGTGCCGACCCCCTTATCCAATAAGGAGTGGAACGTTTTGCTCTCAAATACACGGACTAGTTTCTATATGTTTATTTACGAGTTAGGAATGCCAGTAACTACCAGTAATAAAGAAACAATCATTTGCCTTATATAAATGGTTTACATAATTACAAGTACAATGCCCTCACTCAACAACCTCTGAGTGGCATTCGAGGGCATACTCCTAACAGCTGTTGAGTGCACCTCACAGGTTGGAACGGTTTATGATTCCGCTGTCTGGAATAGGATTGCGGGGGCGGAATAACAGCCTTCGGTTTTCTCGGTATAGCAGGTTCCTTCACGGGACTAGGGATTTCTTCCGATTCTGGAATGTGTTCCACACTCTTGACGAACACTGTACTAGTTTTCCCTTTGTTTGAACATGAGCTGTATCCTAAGCCACTTTTGTCATGAGCATTTTGCCCAGTGCTCAGAATTTCTTCCATTCTTTTGGACGATTTCTCGAACGATTTCAGAGTGATCTCAAGTTCAGTTTCTCGCTTTTCGAGAGTTGTGATTTTGGCTTGAAGTAGAGCCAAATCATTTGTCTTGCTCTCGTTGTGAGTTTTAGCCTCACTTACTTCACGAGCAAGTTGATGATTGCTCTCCATGAGTTTTTCAAAATCGACTTTGCTGCATAATTTATTTTCAGCAAGTCATTTTCATCTTTCAGCTCTAAATTAGTTAATTGAAGCTGTATATTCTCAGTTTTCAGTGTCTCATGGGCCTTTTGAATGTTTTTAAATTCATTCATCATGTTTTCAAAAGTATGAGATGTAACACCCCCAAGACATTCAGGGCATATTACAGTGCCGTGGATCCCACACTGTGGAATCCACCAGGCTAACGTACCAAACATGACATGCGACAACGACAAACCACCATAAACACAACGACAAGCTAAATAAAAGATTATAACCGACAAATAAAATTCTATCATCAAATCCATTTCCCAAATGGGGACACAATAGTAACAAGTTTAAATAGGAAGTACTCGAGTACTTAAACCAATTTTATAATACATAATCCCAAAATCAGACGTCAATAAATATAATCAACTTCTGGACAATATCATGCTTGCCCATCATCCTCATACGGCACGGGTGCTCGCTTGTCCCCACGATCAGTACCTGAAATACAAAAAGTATTTCCCCCATTTAAGGGGTTAGCGACAACTGCTAGTGCAAGTACAATCCATTTGAACTACATTCTAATCAGATGAATATATGCGCCAAAAAGTCATTTTAGAAAAACATTTTATATTCCGGAATATTTATGATGTACAAACACAAAACACATTATCTCCAACAAATCATAATTCAAAGTTAACCGTTGGCACGAGACTCACGGCCACCGTACCCCGCAGAGCCCCGTCGGACATCCCTTGGTGGCTAACCACAGTTCACGATACGCACACTCACGACAATACGTATCCCTAGAGGCCCCGTCAGACCATCCCTAGGTGAACATACACATAACCATCCACAACAACCACAATATAGCCATAATTCAAATACTAGAACATGTAAACAAATGTAAAGTACTTGCCTTTGAGACATTCTTGAAGAAACGGAGATGAAACACGACTACGAACGGTCCGGGTGGAAAACGACGATTCCTAAACGAAGGATCAACACAGTTCAGTCCCAACGGACAACAATACTCCATTGGAATACACCCATAATCCCGGTTACAATATACGACAATGAACGATCAATTGATACGGGCGAGGGTTTACGCAAAATCTCCCCGTATCGATAATTCGCGGATTAAAATCAAGGAAATTGGATTTGGAATCATTCAATAATCACAATCGGTGAAGAATATCATAACATACTGGAATAATTCGGTTCCAATTAGCAAAACCCGGAAAAACCCCCAAATTTGACGAGTTAGGGTTCTAGACGAAAATACCTTGATTTCGGATGATGGATGACGATTATGCTGATGATAATATGTTAGTACGACTCTACGGTGATGGAATTTGAAGAGAACTCCGATCAGGACCGATGGAAATCGCCTCTGAGGTCGCACGTCGAAGAAACGAAGGGAAAAGAATAAAACTGCTGCTCAAAAAGCGCATACTGGCTTATATCTTTGTGAAGTTAGCGCACGCTAACTGCCATATGTAGCGTGCGCTAACGGGGTCGTGACAGGTCCAGTGGCTACTGCCACCACTCGTTAGCGTACGCTAACAATAGGGGTTAGCGCACGCTAACTGCTTATCGGTAGCGCACGCAAGGGAACAGGGGTAGCGCGCGCTACCTACACAACAGTTCAGCACTGCTGATGTCACATTAGCAGTAAGCTACTGCCGAGGGTATAAAACACGAAACGCACGACGAGACCAGAATCCAGAAATATAGACGCGAAGCATACAAGACGACGGAGCTAAGCGCTGAAAGCAAATACAATTCCGACCACCGGAGGGTCCGTAATGCGGCAACGAACTAAGATTTCCTAAACTATTAGGAAATTACAAAAATGGCCCAAGTGCCCGGAAATCACGAAACGACGTCGGATTTACAAACCGAAAGTCTCCACATGACCAACTCAACCATACGAACTTGTACAAACCAAGAAACAACGAAAACGAACGAGTTTTACAAGAATCGAACGTTCATACGGCAAAACATGTCATAAAATGAAATTACGAGAAAACATCATCAAAACTCGTCCAAATGGAAAAACTCCAAGAACAAAGTAGATTCAAAATGTCGAAACGGTTAAAACGAGTCGATAAAAATAGACATACACCAAAAATGGAAACTGCTAAAAATGGAAAAATTACGGATATTACATTCTCCCCCTCTAAAATAAAGTTTCGTCCCGAAACTTAAGAATCAAAAAGCTCGGGGTATCTCGAACGCATATCCTCCTCTAGCTCCCACGTCGCTTCTTCTACTCCGTGCCTCGACCATTGCACCTTAACCAAAGGAATGGTTTTGTGCCTTAACTGCTTGTCACGACGCTCCAAAATTCTGACAGGCCTCTCTTCAAACGTAATATCCTTCTCGATCTCCACGTCCCCAACGTCAATAATGTGGGACGGGTCCGGAACGTACTTCCTCAACTGGGAAACGTGAAATACGCTATGAACATGACTCAGCGACGGAGGTAAAGCCAAACGGTATGCTAACTCACCGACTCTCTCCAATACCTCGAAAGGTCCAATAAATCTCGGGCTGAGTTTCCCCTTCTTCCCAAAACGGAAAACTCCTTTCGTCGGAGACACTCTCAACAGAACGTGATCTCCCACTTCAAACTCCAAAGGTCTACGCCTAACATCCGCATAAGACTTTTGTCGACTCTGAGCAGCCAACATCCTCTTTCTAATCAATTCAACTTTCTCCCTCGTCTCCAACGCAAGGTCCGGCTCGGTGCCAACCAAATTGGACGGCTCATCCCAACATATCGGTGATCGGCAACGTCGGCCATAAAGTGCCTCATACGGCGCCATCTTAATCGACGCGTGCCAGCTATTATTATAAGTAAACTCAATCAAGGCCAAATGATCCTCCCAGTTACTACTCCAGTCTAACGCACACGCGCGCAACAAATCCTCGAACGTCTGAATGGTACGTTCGGACTACCCATCAGTCTGGGGATGGAACGAAGTGCTCAAACGTAGCTGAGTCCCCAATGCCTTATGTACCGCCTGCCAAAAATGCGATACAAATCGGCCATCTCTATCCGAAATAATGGTCCTCGGCGTACCATGAAGCCTCACTATCTGTGCGATAAAAATACGAGCCAACTTTTCTGGACCCCAAGTATCCTTGATGCCCAAAAAATGTGCTGACTTAGTCAGTCGGTCTACAATTACCCACACCATGTTCATACCAGTCTTCGTCCTCGGCAAACCCGTGACAAAATCCATAGAGATATCCTCCCACTTCCATTCCGGGACGGGAAGCGGTTTCAATAACCCGGCTGGCCGCTGATGCTCAATCTTGACTTGCTGACAAGTCAAACACTTAGCCACAAACTGAACTACCTCCTTCTTCATGTCGTTCCACCAGAAATTCTTCCTCAGATCTTTATACATTTTACTCGAGCCCGGATGGACTGAGTAAGGTGACGCATGAGCCTCTCGCATAATACTCCGTCTCAATTCCGAGTCATTCGGAACACACAACCGACCTCGGAATCTCAACACTCCGTCCTCATGAATAACAAATCCCGGGGCTTTCCCCTTCTTTACACTCTCTCGAAGCTGAATAAACATCGGGTCCTCCAACTGTCCCGACTTAATGTCCTCGACCAGAGATGAAGTAATCTCAAGAGTACGCAACTGCCCGGAACTCTCTGGCAGTACAACTTCAATGCTCAACCTCGTGAACTCTCGCTGAAGTCTCGACTGGGCTGTAAGTAGCTCAAGCGCCCGAAGCGATACCGATTTCCGGCTCAAGGCATCTGCTACCACATCAGCCTTACCCGGATGATAAAGGATCTCGAGATCGTAATCCTTAATCAATTCCAACCATCTCCTCTGTCTCATATTAAGCTTCTTCTGCGTGAAAATGTACTTCAGGCTCTTGTGATCGGTGAAAATCTGACACGACGAGCCATACAAGTAATGACGCCAGATCTTCAACGCAAATACGACTGCGGCCAACTCAAGATCGTGCGTAGGGTAATTCAATTCATACGGTTTCAACTGACGGGAAGCATAGGCAATCGTCCTCCCGTGATGCATAAGTACGCATCCGAGTCCTTGGCCCGAAGCATCACTATAAACGGAGAAACCATCATTACCACTCGGTAAAGCTAAAACGGGAGCGGTCGTCAACCGCTTCTTCAACTCCTCAAAACTATTCTGCCGCTCATCGGTCCACACAAACTTCTCTGACTTCTGTAACAACTGAGTCAGCGGTCGAGCGAGCTTTGAGAACCCCTCGACGAATCTGCGGTAATACCCGGCTAATCCCAGAAAACTGCGGACCTCCTTCACGTTCTTGGGCGGCGCCCAATCCAACACTGCCTCTACCTTATGTGGGTCCACACGAACACCCTCGGCCGAGATCACATGACCGAGAAACATAACCTCCTGTAACCAAAACTCGCACTTTGAGAACTTCGCAAAAAGATGCTGAGTTCTCAAAATGTCTAACACAATATGTAAATGACGGGCATGCTCCTCCTCACTCCTCGAGTAAATCAGAATATCGTCGATAAAGACGACTACACATTTATCGAGGTACTCGATAAAGACTTTGTTCATAAGCTGCATGAACACGGCTGGGGCGTTGTTTAGCCCAAAAGGCATAACCACAAACTCGTAGTGACCGTATCTCGTCCGAAAGGCCGTCTTCGGAATGTCGATATCCTTCACTCGGAGCTGGTAATATCCCGATCTCAAATCAATCTTCGAAAATACAGTTGCCCCTTGCAACTGATCAAACAAATCATCAATCCTCGGGAGCGGATATTTGTTTTTGATGGTCACTTTGTTCAACTCTCGGTAGTCGATACACAAACGAAGTGACCCATCCTTCTTCTTTACAAATAGGACCGGTGCGCCCCAAGGCGAAGCGCTCGGTATAATATATCCCATGTCTAGCAACTCTCCCAACTGTTTCTTCAGCTCCAGCATCTCGGCGGGCGCCATACGGTATGGCGTCTTAGAGATCGGTGCTGCACCCGGCTCTAAATCGACAGTAAACTCAACTTCTCGGTCCGGCGGCAAACCCGGTAACTCGTCTGGAAAGACATCAGGATACTCACACACTACCGGAATAGACGAGAGCTCGACTCCCCCTTCTTCCGATCTCAAAGCGTAACACCAATAGCCCGTGCAACCTCCTCGAAGGAGTCTCACCGCCCTCAAGGCGCTGATCAGTAATCTCTGGCTACTCCGCTTACGCCCCACAAAAGAATGCTCGGTACCGTCAGAGGCTAACATCGAAACCGTCCTTGTTCTATAATTCATGATCGCCCCATGACGGTCCAGCCAATCCTCACCCAGAATCAAATCCTCATCTCTAATATCTACCACGATCAGATTAGAAGGCCAAACCCTCCCCGCGATACTCACTGGAAAATCTCTAACCTCACGATCCCCCACGATGCTATCCCCACTAGGAAGTTTAACAACAAAAGGCTCACAAGGAACAAGGCAATCAACATGCAGACGACGCACACAATCCATAGATATAAAAGAATGCGTAGCACCAGAATCGAACAATACGGAAACAGGATGATCAAGGATGTGGACGGTACCTGTAGCCACCGTCGCGTCAGGATCTCCTGCTCGTCTCATCTCATACACTCGAGGCGGAACAGACCCCGCACTAGAAGCTCCCCCTCTAGAAGGCTGACCACGTCCTCGACCTCTACTAAAACTCTGCTGCGGCTGAGGAACTGTCGGTGCCTGATTCACACTCGGCTCTCCCGCGGCTGGGGCTGATATCTGAGTAACTGGAGCCCGAGCTGCATCCGTACAAAACTTAGCACGATGACCCATCCGACCACAAGCAAGACACTGAATCGGAGGCCTATCGCACTCACTCATCATGTGGCCCGGACGACTGCAGTTGAAGCACGTAGGACCACGAACGGAACCAGCAGGAGCAGACCTAGAACCGTTTCCTCGACCAACTGATGGCGACTGACTCCCGAAGACTCGCGAACCAGACTGAGCCTTCGGATACCTTCTGACTTGCCTCCCGAAAACTGACCGGAGGTCTTCTGCTTCTTTCCTTCGGTTGCCGTCTCTGTCGCAGAAAACGACATCTCATAAGCCATAGCTTTATTCTGATATTCTTTCAAAGTCGTGCACCCCAGACCAGACATGTAGTGGCGCACCCTCGGTTTCATCCGCATATCAAAGTGGCGGATCTTATCAAGCTCATCGCGGACTTGGTTTCTCACATAATGCAGCTGTTGATTGTAGTCTTTAATAGCTTGAGATATAGGAACATCTTGGGGCTTAGCCTCAAAGAAGGCTCGGATCCTCCATTCTTTCACTGGCCATGGACAGAACTCATCTTCCATCAAATCCCGAAACTCTGCCCACGTGGCTGCCCGGTCACGTGGTCTCACCGCTTGCCACCACGTTGCTGCCTCCTTGGCGAGGAAGTACTGAGCAATGGGTACTTTCCTCTCTTCGGAACAATTAGCAGCCTCAAACACTTTCTCCATCTCGAATAGCCAATTCTCCCAACCAGAAGGGTCGGAAGCGCCATCAAACTGCGGAGGACGCATACGAATCACGTCCTGAAGTAGCTTATCATTGCCGGATCCAGTAGGCGGGACCGGGTTGGCATTAGCTTGGCCGACTAGAACGGCCTGAGTCAGTAGCGTCATCTGGTTCGCTACTTGTTGCAGAATGTTGGCCACTCCAACATTCTCACGTGCACACGGAGCTAGCGGTGGTCTGCTGACCTCCGGAACTAGGGGGAATACTGTTCGACAAAGAAGGCGTCGCCGAATCAGTTCCCGAGTGATCGGACATGGCCGCCCCACCGGCTGCGCCACGTCCCCTACCGCGTCCGCGACCGCGTCCGCGTCCGCGTCCTCTACCAGCAGGAATTCTGAAGAAACAACGGGTAAGTACAATTCAAACGCAAAACGCAACAAGATACTAAGACACGAATAGAGCAGAACGGTGAAACGAGTCAAGTTAGGAAAAACTTACGAGCACCGGCGTACTGAGATGATGGCATAGCAGTGATACTGTCCCAAAAACGACACTTAACTAGACCCAAATAACCGACAGCCTAGGTATCCATAAACCTAAGCTCTGATACCATATTCTGTAACACCCCCAAGACATTCAGGGCATATTACAGTGCCGTGGACCCCACACTGTGGAATCCACCAGGCTAACGTACCAAACATGACATGCGACAACGACAAACCACCATAAACACAACGACAAGCTAAATAAAAGATTATAACCGACAAATAAAATTCTATCATCAAATCCATTTCCCAAACGGGGACACAACAGTAACAAGTTTAAATAGGAAGTACTCGAGTACTTAAACCAATTTTATAATACATAATCCCAAAATCAGACGTCAATAAATATAATCAACTTCTGGACAATATCATGCTTGCCCATCATCCTCATACGGCACGGGTGCTCGCTTGTCCCCACGATCAGTACCTGAAATACAAAAAGTATTTCCCCCATTTAAGGGGTTAGCGACAACTGCTAGTGCAAGTACAATCCATTTGAACTACATTCTAATCAGATGAATATATGCGCCAAAAAGTCATTTTAGAAAAACATTTTATATTCCGGAATATTTATGATGTACAAACACAAAACACATTATCTCCAACAAATCATAATTCAAAATTAACTGTTGGCACGAGACTCACGACCACCGTACCCCGCAGAGCCCCGTCGGACATCCCTGGGTGGCTAACCACAGTTCACGATACGCACACTCACGGCAATACGTATCCCTAGAGGCCCCGTCGGACCATCCCTAGGTGAACATACACATAACCATCCACAACAACCACAATATAGCCATAATTCAAATACTAGAACATGTAAACAAATGTAAAGTACTTGCCTTTGAGACATTCTTGAAGAAACGGAGATGAAACACGACTACGAACGGTCCGGGTGGAAAACGACGGTTCCTAAACGAAGGATCAATACAGTTCAGTCCCAACGGACAACAATACTCCATTGGAATACACCCATAACCCCGGTTACAATATACGACAATGAACGATCAATTGATACGGGCGAGGGTTTACGCAAAATCTCCCCGTATCGATAATTCGCAGATTAAAATCAAGGAAATTGGATTTGGAATCATTCAATAATCACAATCGGTGAAGAATATCATAACATACTGGAATAATTCGGTTCCAATTAGCAAAACCCGGAAAACCCCCCAAATTTGACGAGTTAGGGTTCTAGACGAAAATACCTTGATTTCGGATGATGGATGACGATTATGCTGATGATAATATGTTAGTACGACTCTACGGTGATGGAATTTGAAGAGAACTCCGATCAGGACCGATGGAAATCGCCTCTGAGGTCGCACGTCGAAGAAACGAAGGGAAAAGAATAAAACTGCTGCTCTGAAAACTGCCCGCTGGGCTTATATGCTGTGAAGTTAGCGCACGCTAACTGCCATATGTAGCGTGCGCTAACGGGGCCGTGACAGGTCCAGTGGCTACTGCCACCACTCGTTAGCGTACGCTAACAATAGGGGTTAGCGCACGCTAACTGCTTATCGGTAGCGCACGCAAGGGAACAGGGGTAGTGCGCGCTACCTACACAGCAGTTCAGCACTGCTGATGTCACATTAGCAGTAAGCTGCTGCCGAGGGTATAAAACACGAAACGCACGACGAGACCAGAATCCAGAAATATAGACGCGAAGCATACAAGACGACGGAGCTAAGCGCTGAAAGCAAATACAATTCCGACCACCGGAGGGTCCGTAATGCGGCAACAAACTAAGATTTCCTAAACTATTAGGAAATTACAAAAATGGCCCAAGTGCCCGGAAATCACGAAACGATGTCGGATTTACAAACCGAAAGTCTCCACATGACCAACTCAACCATAAGAACTTGTACAAACCAAGAAACAACGAAAACGAACGAGTTTTACAAGAATCGAACGTTCATACGGCAAAACATGTCATAAAATGAAATTACGAGAAAACATCATCAAAACTCGTCCAAATGGAAAAACTCCAAGAACAAAGTAGATTCGAAATGTTGAAATGGTTACAAGCGAGTCAATAAAAATAGACATACACCAAAAATGGAAACTGCTAAAAATGGAAAAATTACGGATATTACATGAGATGCATTTGACGGAATAGCTGAGGTTGAACTTACCTCATCGTCGTTGTCTTCACCTTCTGGAATGTCTTTGGCCATAAAGCACATATATGCTTTATCATCGAACTCATCGTCAGATGAATCACTTTCAGTGACCACCTGAAGACATTCTCCGATTTGGATGGTGTGGGGAGGCTTCGATTCTCCATCGGGGCCTTGAGCTTGTCTTTCCAAGCACGTCTTCTTTCATCTCTCTCTTGTTGCTCGGCCTCCGGCAACCTTTGGACTTTGGGATGAGGACATTTATTTGCATAATGCCCTGGTTTCCTGCAATTATAGCACAGGTTAGCATCACCAGATGATGTTTCGGTACTTACCTTGTGGACAGGTTTGGACCTGTAGGGAGTCTTTCCAGACTGTTTGATGAACTTTTTGAATTTATGCATGAGAAGCGCCATTTCATCTTGAGACAGGATGTCGTCGTCACTGTCAGCATTCTTGTGACTAGGCTTCGACGAGCTGGGCATGCTGTGTCGACGGTTCGATACAGCGGCTAGAGCTGTGACATTTGAAGGAGATTCTTCAGCTTTCTCTCTTCTGTGAATATCATACTCAAGAGCTTTGAGGTCAGAGAAGAGATCAAAAATAGATATTTCATTAAGATTGCAAGATACACGCATAGCTGTGGTCTTAATGTCCCATCGGGCTGGGAGAGATCTGAAAATTTTTAAATTCTTCTCCTTTTGGGTATAAATTTTGCCCAACGCTTCAAGTTCACCGACAATACCAGTGAATCTGAGGTCAAGTTCCTCAAGTGTCTCAGTTGGTTTCATTTCGAAAGATTCAAATTGCCGAGTCAGTTTTGAAATCTTGTTTTCTTTTGAGAGCCCAGTTCCCTCACAAATCAACTTGAGTTTATCCCAGATTTCTTTGGCTGTTTTGCAGCTCTTTACCTTTGAGAACGTGCCTTTATCAAGAGTGACAAATAACGCGTTCTTAGCTACGCTGTCAAGGTTTGCTCGCTTTCTTTCATCTGTGGTCCATTGCTCGCGATCCTTCTCGAGCATCTCCGCATGGGCTTGGCCTTCAATCCTTGCGGTCGTGTTTACCTTCATGATCTTGATAGGACCATCCTGTATAACAAAAATCATCTCTTCTTGCATTGCTGCAAGATGAGCCTCCATCCTAATTCTCCAGTCATCAAATTCGTTAATAGAGAACATAGGAACTTTGTTAATCATAGAAGTATCCATGTGATAATACAGAAATGAAAGAGACTGTTTTGAAAATAAGTGATTTTGGATCTGATTCGGTTAAAAATACGACTGATTCTTTTTAGAATCAACCGCTCCGATACCACTTGTTGGCCACTAAGTATACTGGATACAGTTTGGAAAATAGTTTAAACGACAAACTGTACGGATTTTAAATCTGAGTGCGTAGCGGAAGTCTTAGTAGGTTGTTGTGGATACAGCAACTAAATGTATAGTGTATACTTAATTAATCACAGTAATTAAAACAGTAAAAGCTGAAGGTAAATAACACAGTAATTAAAGTGGTTCGAGGTAAACCCCTCTACGTCCACTGGTCCTCCACACAGGAGTAAAAAGTTTATTATAATTACTACGTACACAACTACGTAATTATAACAACACACAATCAATATATCGTTCACACAGATTGATATAAAGATCTTAGCTTCAACCGTTCACACAGATTGGTTTTGAGCTAATGCTTTGACTTGCTTCTTCACACACAGTTCTGAAGCTTCGTCTTCTTCAATGCAAATCCTTCACACACAGTTCCGGAGAAGCACATATTGCTCAGTCCACACAGGGCTGTTTGTTTAAAGTATAGAACAGATGGTGAACAACAACTTTGACTTTAAGAGCTTTCAGCTGATGAAGTGTTGTTCAGAATGATGAGCATTGTATATCTCTTTTGATCTGAGTTGCAGTAAGCTTTGGAGATATGTTTTGCTCTGATAATAGTTTTGATAGCTTGGGTAACTGATCTTCAGCATCTTGATGTGATATATATAGTCTCTGAAATATATATCCGTTGAGATGTATCCGTTTGAGTGAGATTTCGTTCCAACGGGATTATAACACGATCCGGATTTAGCGGGATTTGAAGATCTGTTGACTGACAGTATTTAAATACTTTATCCTAAAGTATTTAAATACTTCTTTATTCAACGGGACTTGACTTCTAGAGATTCCTTCTTTGTCCTGTTGAGAGTTGTATGGAAGATAACTGTATTTGAGATTCGAGACAGTTTCCATACTTGGTCTTTTATAAGACTTCTTGCATCTTGAAGGGCTTCACTATACGCCGATTCGAGGCAGGTCTTCGATACAGGATAATGCCTCAATCTTCGTCTGATTTCCTTTCAGTATGCGGATTGGCATATATGTTAAAACCTCTTTATCAAATACCATTCGATACAGGGATTGGATATCCCGGCTGTTTCGATACAGGGTTCTTGTTTTCCCAATATATATATATATATAATTATAATTATCCAAAAAAAAATGGTCTAAAATGAATTCTAGTGTGTTACACTATTGAGTCCGTGACCCACACGACGAAATATTGGTCCTCGTAAATTAAGATGTAACATCGTAGTAACATCCCATTCAGTGATGCAATACTTGCCTAATGACTTTTCACAATTAATCCAATAAAAAATCATCACTATGAGATTCACTTTAATTAATTCTCCCACCAATAATAACTTGAATAGTATTTTTTTTTTCTGATAACTAGGTGATCCCAGCTTAGCCGGACTAATCCTAGTCCCTCAATGAACCCACTCCTAACCCATTGAGAGAAGTAAATCGCGAGTCGCTCGAGCAATTCCAGGGTTCCCAATGCCTTTTCTCAGACACTGCGCACAAGGAGAAACCCTTGATCGACATGCTCGTGTTCAAAGACAGCTTCTGGAGAATAATGACCGATTGATCAAGACTCCGGGTTCCCAGCAAGGAAATACTCCCACACTGCCGCTTGACGCGAGATTAAACATTGATTAGCGGTTGCTTGAGCTATCCCCGGGGAGCTAGAAGATCATAAAGAGAAAAACTTCATCTTTCACCTCCTTTGGTGGGGTTAGAACCCAAGACCTCTCCAAAGGAGTGTCTTGGGAGTAGGTGTCCTACCACTGGACCACCCACCCTTCCCCAACTTGAATAGTATTTAATATAGTGTCAATATGGATTTGTATCCATTTAAATATAAGAATATTTTTTTTGTTCCAAACTTAATAATAATTCTTTTGATATCTTAGTTATAATTTTTAATCGAGTGTATTCGAGTCTTTATATTTGAGTCACATGTTTTAGGTTATTCGCATGAAATCAAGTGACTCTAATAGATGACTCGAATGTATTTTACGTTATTCGAATATAAGCATGTGACTCAAATAGGTAACTCGAATATAATTGAAGTGAATCTAATGTATATTAGGTGACTCAAATATAATTTATGTGACTCGAATAGTTGAGTCGAATACAATTTAGATGACTCAATTATGTAACTCAAATGTACTTTTGTATTATTGGGATAGGTGACTCGAATATGAACTTAAATAAAAGACTGAAATATCTTTAAATAAAGATCATATGATAATTTGGATATAAAAAGAATTAGTTAAATTTTTAAGTAAGTTTTCTAATTTCTCTTTCTCTATATACCCCACCACCACCTCACCGTCTTTACATCAATCATCCTCTTTCACCTCAACTACTCCCTTTTCCCTCCCATAATTGCCCATCTCACTCAACTAAATCCCTTTTATCTCCTTCCATTTTTGTTTTACCCATGGCGGCTACACCCACCCCACCCCACATCGCCATCCTCCCCACACCGGACATGGGACATCAAATCCTTCACGGTCGGCCCTGGGGTAGGTCATGAGTGCGCCGGTCCAGGGTCCAACCTAAATAAGGGCCAATTTTTTTTTTTTTACTACATCTACTTATTATATGGTCCAAACTAAAAAAATATTTACTCATTTAAGATTAACGTGCCTGCATATAAAAAATAAATTTGGGCAAAATTGTTCCGCTTTCCATCTTATAACTCCGCAATAACTCTAAATTAATTTGGTACTCTTTTTTCTTTTCATCAATTTTATTCCATTAGTTATACAATATGCAAGTTTAGTAGTTTATATAATCTTAAATTATGCCTTTGACTGTGTTTATTCCTCTAATGTGTTGATTTTGAAAGAAAGGGAAAAAAATGGATTAAGAGAAAATGGGAAATTGGGAACCAGAGACGGTTTAATGCTAGAGAATTATGAATGTGTGGTTTTGTTATAATTAAATGCTAATGGTAGGAAAATAATTATTGGTTGATTGTTGTCTTGTCTTATTCTCATACTAGGGATTGTCATTTTGTTTCTATGATTCCATTCCAGTTTGGTTTTATCATCCAAGTTCTTCTACTCTTCGTTATTTCTTGCAATGAATTAGGATTGAGTACTATTTCATTGATGGTGTTTTCTCTAAGGAGGATTTTGCGCCACAAGATTTCCACGAGACTCATTACACATTACCCCATTTTGCTTCAAAAAATTTTTAGACTTATATTATATTAAATAAAGGGGCTATTTATCGATTTCATGACAGTAACGAAATATCGGGGCCAAATGCGAATCTCTCTAATCTAGTTCACCAAAAAGCTCGACCACAACCACCTCATCTCCACTGCTTTAATTTTGGTGCAGTTTTCTAGTTAAATTATTATATTCATTTTTAACGAGAATATTTAGTTATATTTTCAGAAATAATTGTTGGAGCGAGCATCAAAAGGATCTTCTCTTAGAAAGATGCAGTAGTGCGTTGGGGGCCGTCTTGGTTGGCAAAATGTAGTGCCACGTCAGTAGGCTCTATGACACTAGAAATCTTATGGCACCACATTTCGAGGTATCCGTTAGCAAGAAATTGCAGTGCCGTTGGCATTTTTTTTTTTTTTTTTTTTTATGTTTTACCTAAAATTAAAAAAAATTAATTAACCAATCTTAAACACATCTTTATATTTTTTTCACAAACAACAAAAATTTTAAGCCCAAAACACATACCAAATTTTAAGCCCAAAATTTTAAGCCCAAAACACATACACAAAAGAAAGAAAAAAAACCCAAAAAGGACTTCATCTTCTTCCTCTAGCCTCTTCTTTCCTGCTGCACCTGCAAAACAGCCAAAAAGAAAGAAAAAAAAAAAAAAAAACACAAACACAAACACAACACAAGAAACACAATATTCACGAACACAACATTCACGAACACAGACACAAAAAAAAAAAAAAAAAACCTTCGCGCATTTGGTGAGGACGGCGCAGCACCCAATGGCGCGAGCCACGGTGTGGTGCGCCAACGAGAAATGTGGCGTTTTTCTTTGGCACGAGGGTTTGGCGTGCCCGTACCCCATGCTCTTACCAATTTTTGTATTGTGCTTGACCAACTCCATAACATTTATTCTTATCAATTATAATAATAGTGTAATAATTTTTTATTTTAACTATTAAATATTTTTTAAATTTATCCATTTATACTAATCAAACTTCTGCTAAGGATGACAATGGGGGCAGGTACTTGAAGACCTAGATCCGCCCCACGAGATGAACAGGACGGGCGGGTCGACTCAGTGCGGGTCGCCGGACGGGGCAGGTACCCGTATAGAGAAAAATATTATTTTAAACTGAATAAAATAAATGTTTTTATGAGTTTTTATCTTGTATTTTATTTTCATAATATATTATTTATAATTAAATATATTTAGACGTATTAAAACAACAGGGCAAGGGGGATACTCCCGGAATAAAAGTAATACCATACCCGACCCACTGCGGGTCACAAGACAGAACAATTCATACGCTACGAATCAGGACAGAACAGTGCAGAGCGGGGCAAAATTACAATTTTTATACTAAATAACATTAGACATCGACATTATTCCACTAAATTTTAGAATTTATTTAGTGCACAAGATGCAAGTTTTCAGTGAATTTTTTTTTTTGTAGTTTTCAATGAAAGTAAGAATAAAGGATATTTGTTATGTAAGGGTGCTGCTAAATATACCTCATTCTACTGGGATAATATAGTAGAAGTAAAATAGTAATCATTACTTAATTACTATTATAATAATGACATTTATTAATTAAAGGCAACCATTTTTTAACATTTTTCTTATATTAATAGAAAAAAAGTGGAGGTGCGGATTTTTCTCAAGGGTAGTTACCCCTCTCTGGTTTTGCCGTTGATTTTTTCCTCATACGAAAACCAAGAGCCCTTATATTTTCTAATAGAAAAAACAGAAAAATAAAAAGAAGAAAAATAAATAAATACAAACATACTCTCTCTCTCTCTCTCTCTCTCTCTCTCTCTCTCTCTCTCTCTCTCTCACACACACACACACACACACATATATATATATATATATATATATATATATATTTGATGATGTGCTTGGTATTTCCGTCGAAAGAATATTACGAAGGAATTTAATGTATTTATGAAGAATTGTTAAATGATACTTATCATTTTTTTCAAATATTTTTGTTTTTATGTATTCATTTATATTTTATTATTAAATAAAAAAATATATATGTTATTAATTTTTATTAATTAAAAATAACTAAGTAATTATTTACATTAATATTTAATCATTAAATAATATAAAAATATATATTAATTAATATTTATTAACAAAAAGTAAAATAGTCATCATTCTTTAATTATTAATATAATAATGACATTTGACTAAAAGGTATTTTTTTAATCATTATCTAATGCAAGGTTCTAAAAAACTCTAGGCGCTAGGCGTTCGGATTGCTAACGCCTAGCGCCCAGAGGATTAGTCGGGGATTAATCGGATTAGGCGGATTATTTATTATTATCATAATAATTATTTTTATATATAAAAAATTATATATATGTAAAGAATAAAAAACATCTAATATTTAAATATTTAAACAAATATATAATCGATCATATATTAAATTATTAAACATTGACATAAGCATAACATAGTCCATAGTATCTCAATTCAGGAATTTATAGTACCGCTAATATAAAAAAATAAAAAAAAATGTTTACCCGCCTAGGCGCCCGCCCAGCTGCCTAGGCGTCCGCCCAACTTGCCATCCTAGGCGCCCGCCCAGCCGCCTAGGCGCCCGCCCAGCCCGCCTAGGCGGCCGATTAATCACCCGAACGCCCAGGACAAACGCCCAGGGTATAATCGGAGCGCCCGGGAGCCGCCTAGCGGCTAGGCGCCGCCTAGGCAGCCGCCCAGACCGATTTTTAAAACACTGATCTAATGATTACGTTCGACTAAGAGGTGTTTTTTTAGTAAAGAAGTAAATAATGGTGTTTATTTAGCCACTCTCTTCTACACCCTTTACATCCTACAATTCAAAAGTCAAACAATAAATAAAATTAAAATAGGTGCCCTTGAAAACATAAGTAATTTTTAATATCTTGAAGGCTGTGTTTTCATGATATAGTAATCTTTTCCTTTAATTTTATTTTATACCAATATTATTGCATTCACAGAGTATATAATTATTACTATTTTTAAATCTAAGTCAGTTAACTTTTACTATTGATTGATTTTTGAGGATAAAACATTTTGTTGAAGGTTGTATTTTCGATGTCGTCTAATTTGTTTTTTGTTATAACTAGATGTCCTCCCGTGCGATGCACGACGTAAAATGTTAAATATTTTATTATATTAATAATATATGATCGAATTTCAATAATGTAATAAAATTATTATAAAATATACATGAGTCAGTATACACACACATGTACATATACTATTATTTGATTTAATTTCATTTATAAACTCTTATCATGTGATCTAAGGGCATATGAACTGAATCGAATGAACTCGACTGGCCGAATCGAATGGACTCAATCGAATCGAATCAACTAAAATCAAAAATAAGTCAAAATAACAGAGGCCCCGATATTGTTGTTCTTGTATTATCAACTTTTATTAAAAGTATACAATTGATATTCTTACTAATATATTTTTTTATATGATTTGACATTAGTGTAATATTTTACTATTTTATGATCAGAACAAAATAATTCTTAAAAATCAAATAATTGTTAAAAAGCTATGAAAATAAACTAAACATATATTTTTCTTCAATATTCTTATATTTTTATATTGAAATATTTTAATCATCTAAATACATTATAATTATATTTATATTACTTTATATATACTATATGGATGTCAAATTAAAGAGCATGAAGTAATAAATAATTTGATATATTTTTTCAAAAATAAAATTGATGCATAAAAAATATAATTGTTGAAACTATTCGCTTAAAAATAAAAGGAATAAAATGAGAGAAATTTTTTAATTGGTAGATAGCATATAATGGAATAACCCTCTAACCCCCTCCCAAATTAAACTTCCATTTTTTTTAAGATTTTTAAAAAGATAATTAACGTGGAGATGACACATATTTTCTTAGATTTTTTTGCGACTCTTTTAATATTAAGTATAGATGTGTAAAAGTTCGATATAAAATATATAAACATGACAGTAATCTATATGATCATTGTATATTTATTTATATTAATATACTAATATAATTACTTATCAGTATACAGGCGAAATAACGTCATATATTTTTGATAAATATTTAGATTAAAGTCACACATTTTATACTTAATAATATATCAGGAGATCCACAATGATATTAATTTATTAGGTATAGTGTAATAAAGTATATTATTATGACGTATTTAAATAAAATTATAATCAACTTATTATATTTTTTATATAATTTTTCTTTTCACAAAAAGAAGAATCAATCAAAAATTATTTTAACTAATAATATATCTTTCTACTGAGAATTGTAAGTATAACATGTCTATAATTCTTTTCCCAAATATTTTTAAAATAAAATACTCAATAATCTAAAGTAATTATAAAAAGGTGAAAACTGAAGTAAAAATATTGATCTTGTAAAAGATAGATTTACTTCAAGGAAATTATTTGAAAATTATCTGATTTTTGTATTTTATATACAAATAATTTAAAATCAAGATATAATGTAATAATTATTCAAAAATAACTTATATTCAAAAAGGAATATTTTAATTATATATATGCCTAATGAATGTTAAATCAAATATCATAAAAAGAAGATTAATTTAAAATATTAATAATAAAAAATAGAGTTCAGACAATAAAACTATTAACTTTTAAATATTGAGAGAAAAATAAAAAGAAAAAAGACAAAAAATGATTCCCATTAAGTCTCATATAGAGTGTATTTTTAAAAAGAAAAAAAAAGATGACTAATCTAAAAAATCTACATAAAGACACATGTCATGTACAACTCTCTTTTAATAATAAAGTAGATTTTAATTTTATAACTTTTTATTTCTTTGTTATAATTTGTAGTGTTTAACGAAAATACGTGGAGTTTATTTGAATATAACACAAAAGAAGGAAACAAGATCTCTATGCCGGTATCACTATTTTTTATCGACCAGATACAATACTTATCATTGTATTAACTTTTATCATCGTAATATTTACTATTTGTAAACAAAGATTTTTTTTCAATTTTACTGTTTCAATATTTTCATTAAAGTATTTTTTTTTTAGTATTTATGTTTCACATTAAGTCCGTATATGTAAAAGGACTATGCCATTAATACCAGTAAAAAAACTATGTATGTTATTTAATTGTTTGGAGTGTTTTTAATAATTAAATAATAAAAAAGATGTAATTTGAATCTCCATTTCACAACAAGTGTCATTCTTTTTAGGTTGAACATTTTCCGGAGATTAATATTTTTAATTTATTATCAAAGTTTAATTTGAAAAAACAAAGACATGTAATATGAAATTGAGAGAGTATTATAAATTCTAATTTGATTTTAATGTTGATTTTTGAAAATGAACTTATGTTTTGATTTTTTTTTAAATGGACTCTAATTGCGTGGTGCATGGATGTAAAATTATCAAATACCACGTCATTTCTTAGCAGATGTCGTTTGACGTTTTAAGATTTTTTTCGACCATTATTTATTTTTAAAATATTGTATAATATAAAAATCATTTGCTTTAAAATTTTATCCATAATATCAACTTTTAATAACTTTTCATAACAATAATTTAAAAGTTGTTTGTTATCAAAGTCAGATCTCCAGAAGCAAAAACAACCTCTAGTGAAAAAAATTAAGATAGTAGTAGTTAATACTACCTCCGTCCCGCCCAAAGGTTTATATTTCTATCAAAAAGTAGTTCATTTAGTAAGTTTACATATATCACTTTTTACAATCAAATCAAACAATCACTTTTTACTTTTTAATCTCCACCACTCATTCATTATCAATACTTTTTACTTTTTAATCTTCACCACACATTTAATCATCATTACTTATACCAATTATTACCTAAAATACACCAAATATACACCCTCTGTCAATCTTTGGCGGGACGGAGGGAGTAATTTTCACGGTTTTCAACTTTATGTCACCTAAACAAGACTCTACTTTCTAGAACCTCTCCTTACACACGTGTATCTTTTTTCCTTTTTCAGAAAACTTACACATATCTATTTAATCAATAAGTCTACGTAGTAATTTTTTTTGTCAAAATTAATTAACTTCGATTATAAATGATACTCGCTCCGTTCCATACTTAACTGCTATCTTTCCATTTTGGTCCGTCCCATACTTAACTGCTACTTACTATAAAAGAAAATAAACCAACAATTCCCTCTAAATATAAACCCCCAATGATCATCTATTTACCATAAAATGCCATTATAGGCCCACCCAATTAAACACACAATACCAATACTAATATGATTTCAGATTTCCATTATTACCCCTCTTAAAATATCACTTTATTACATACAATATTAATAAACAAATCTAATATTAATATTCGTGCCCAGAAAAAAGTAGTACTTAAGTCTGAGACGGAGGAAGTAATTTATATAAACATATTTATAGTAATTTATATAAACATATTACACACAATCCTATTCAATGATGATGCAATGATGATGCAATAATTGCCTAATCACTTTTCACGACTATTTCCCAAAAAAAGTGATCACTATGATTTATTTTAATTAATTAATTGTCCAATAACTTAATTTATTTCTATATATATCCACAATAGACACTCCCACTACTCCATATTCCCCCTCAATCATCCTCGTCTCACCTCACCAACTCCATTTTCTCCCACAATTGCTCAATCTCACTTAACTATATCCCTTTTTTCTTCCTCTCTTCATTCTCTTCTCCATCCATGGCGGCCACACCCACACCACCCCACATCGCCATCCTCCCCACACCAGGCATGGGACATCTCATCCCTCTAGTCGAATTCGCCAAAAAGCTCCACCACGACCACCGCATCTCCACGACTCTGATCATACCGACAGACGGCCCCATCTCCGCCGCCCAAACCACATTCCTCTCCGCCCTCCCATCCGCGGTCGACTACCTCCTCCTGCCTTCGGTCAACTTCGACGATCTGTCAGCGGACGTCAAAATCGAGACCCGCATCTCGCTCACCATCACGCGCTCCCTGCCGTCGATTTACGACGCCGTTAGGTCCCTAAACGACGTCGGAAAGCTCTCGGCGCTTGTGGTCGATCTTTTCGGCACCGATGGGTTTGAAGTTGCTTTCGAATTCAATATTCCTCCTTATATTTTTTTTCCTTCTACTGCGATGACCCTGTCTCTGTTTCTTTACCTGCCGAAGCTGGACGAAACGGTGTCGTCCGAGTATTGGGAGGTGACTGAGAAACTGCAGATTCCGGGTTGTATCCCGGTTCACGGCAAGGATTTGCTGAACCCGGTTCAGGATAGAAAAAACGATGCTTATAAATGGATCCTTCATCATGTCAAGAGGTACAGAATGGCTGAGGGGATAATTCTGAACAGCTTTAAAGATCTCGAGCCCGGCCCGATTGAATATTTGCAGAAAAAAGAAAATTGTAACCCAATTATTTACCCAGTTGGGCCTTTGGTTCAAATGGGCTCAAACCCAGACACCGATGAGCCGTGTGTTTGTTTGAAGTGGTTGGATGAACAGCCCAGTGGGTCGGTTTTGTTCATCTCTTTTGGTAGTGGTGGCACTCTGTCAGACGATCAATTAACTGAGCTCGCACTAGGGTTGGAAATGAGCGAGCAAAGGTTCTTGTGGGTTCTTAGATGCCCTAGTAGCTCGAATTCTGCCGCGGCCACCTATTTTAATATCAAGAACTCGGGCGACCCCCTCGCATATCTGCCGGAGGGGTTTGCCCGCCGGACTGAGGGTCGGGGCCTGGTTGTGCCGTTGTGGGCCCCACAGGCGAAGGTCCTGGCCCACGGGTCGGTGTGCGCCTTCCTGACGCACTGCGGGTTTAATTCGATTTTGGAGAGTGTGGTGAACGGGTTGCCGATGATTGCTTGGCCGTTGTATGCCGAGCAGAGGATGAACGCGGTTATGCTGCACGAGGATGTGAGGGTGGCCTTGAGGCCACGAGCCGCTGAAAATGGAATCGTGGGGAGAGTCGAGATCGCGAATGTCGTCAAGCGTTTGATGGAAGGGGAAGAAGGGAAAGGAATTCGGAGACGGATTAGGGATTTGAAGGATGCTGCCGCAGATGTGCATAGTGCTAATGGTTCGTCCACTAAGTTACTAGGTGAATTGGCTACCAAGTGGATGAATCACGATACTTCGATCTGAATGTAGAACTATATTTCCACTTATTTATTTCGGTCTATATTTTTGTATGTGAAAATAATGCATCACGCATATATTTTTTGTGTGTGTGTGTACACGACGTGCATGTTGCACATGTATGTATGTTTGCCCGTGACACGTGAATTGTTATGATGTTCTTTTTCTTTTTTTTTTTTTGCTTTTGGCCTTTGGGCAAAAATGTTTGTATGTGCTTATCCCATTTTGTTTATATGGTTGCGGTTTGTTTATGATGGATAAATATTATATTGTACGACATTTACTTTGTACTATTGAATGATATAAATGTAAGTGTACGATGTTAAACGAGTAATATGTTATCATTCATCTAGGATTGATTACACCAAGTAGGGCTGTCATTCGGTTGGTCCTGATTGCCTTTTCCGCCTCGAACTGGCATGATCGAGTACACGGCTTTGGCCCACGGCCGGCCCCAACTTCGACATTTGTAGATCCTGACCGCTAACATTTCGTGAAGATTTGCCTCGGTATTTCGGCGGGTTCTAAGATCTTGCATCATTAAAAGTTCTAACCACCAAAACCTCATAATCGAAACAAGAATGGAGGGTTTTTCAAATGTATGCTAAGGAAATTAAGAGATAAGGTCTTTTAAACTTATTTTTCTATATGTACTAAGACCTTATACAATATTTTGTACAATGTATGTTTACGAAAAATTACAGTTTTTTTAGGGTTAATCTGCTTCGGTCCTTATCGGTTTCGGTTCTAACTTCCATACCAGTATCCGGACCGCTAACGTTTTGGGTGAGTACCGGTCCCGGGTATTATCGGACGGTTCTCGGGTGGTTCTCGAGTATACTTGGACCGCTAACAGCCCTAGCACCAAGTACTGATTTTTTTGATCGATAAATGTTAGTGGTTAGTAGTTAAGCACTGGATACTCCAAGATTTTTATCACCAATTCGTTCCCAAAAGGAATCGAACCCAGGTCTTCCATTAATTAAGGGAAGATCTCGGTGGCCAGTGGGCTAAGCCCCTGGTTAAGTACCGAAATTTTGTTGACTCCAATTTTATTTGATGAAGGAAAAATTTTAGCCCATATACTTATTATCGCCTGTCAAATTGCTCCAAACCGCCTAAATTTCTATTAATTTCTAACTTTTTTTAAGAAGAAAAGACAAAATCCTTCAACTGCTACGAGACGCTGCTACCAACTCAGCGTCCATCTGTGTGCTCATGTCAGGTTTTTGTTCTGCATTTTTTCACGTAACAATGTTGTAAAAAATTACCAAACTACCAACGAAGATAAACGAAGAGCGGATTTTCTATGCTTAATTATCTACAGATCAATCATATAAAAATATCTGACTGTTTCAGGAGAAAGTAAAAGACAACAAATCAATTGTATTGATAACAATGAATAGAGGGGCCTTTATATAGGCATTACAATGAGAATCCTTCCATACATAGGATTCCTAGTTAAGGTAAGACATCAAACAGGATCCTACTACCTCTGGAAGAGTCTAGAACCTTCCATAACTCTATCCCCCTACAACCAGTATTAGGTAAGACACCAATAAGGGAAGGATTTCCCGGAACACTCCCCCTGTGTCGAGCACTAATACTAACATGGTGCATAAGGTGTTGCTTCGGTAAAAAATCTTTCCAAGTCAAATAAAACCCCGTGGGAAAAACAAAGACTTGGTGAGGAAAAAGAGCACAATGCACCAACTACAAATGTCAGAATCATGTGAAGTATACTCCCCCTGAGGTATACATGACAGCTCATTCCGTCGAGCTATCATTAGTTGAGCTCGGATAATCGACACATGCCGATGCTTCTCACATGTTTCTCAAATGTAGATTTCGGCAGAGACTTGGTGAACAAGTCTGCGATATTCTCATCGGAACTCACTTGTTTCATTTCGATATTCAGCAATTTCTGCTGCTGCTGATTATAAAAGAACTTCGGCGCGATATGCTTGGTATTGTCACCCTTTATGAAACCTAACTTCATCTGCCCAATGCATGCCGCATTGTCCTCAAAGATGCAAGTAGGGGTTGCTATAGTGGGATCTAATCCACACGTTCCTCGTATATGGTCTATGACTGACCGGAGCCAAATGCACTCCCATACGGATTCGTGCAATGAAATTATCTCTGCATGGTTCGAGGAAGTAGCAACTAGGGTCTGCTTGGTAGATCGCCAAGATATCGCCGTATTCCCAATGGTGAATACATAACCAGTTTGAGAACGTCCTTTATGCGGGTCAGAGAGATAACCGGCATCAGCAAATCCAACTAACGTGTCGTTTGGATTTTCTGCATAGGGGGTAAGCTTGCTCGCATTAGCACTTCTGTAGTCAAGCTACCATGCTCAGCTGCAATATCAGAGGAAGATCGACGGTCGGTATGCATCGTCTTAACCTCAATAATTCCTTTCAGAATATCGCTCTCTCTTGCATAGGGAAAGAACAATCCAAGATCACTGGAGCCTTTCAAGTATCGAAAGATGTGTTTTACTCCATTCCAATGCCTTATCGTGGGAGCGGAGCTAAATCTCGCTAACAGATTCACAGAAAATGCGATGTCTGGACGAGTACATTGAGCCAGATACAACAACGCACCGATTGAGCTAAGGTACGATGTTTCTGCTCCAAGGACCTCTTCATCCTCCTCTTTGGGACGAAACAGATCCTTGTTTATTTCCAGACTTCGACCAATCATGGGGGTAGCAAGAGGATGTGCCTTGTCCATACTAAATCGCCTGAGCATTTTGTGGACATAGGCAGACTGATGAATGAGTAAGCCATTATCTTGATGTTCTAGCTCTAAGCCCAAGCAGAATCGAGTCCTCCCCAGGTCTTTCATCTCGAATTCGGATTTAAGGTAGTGGGCCGTTTCATTGACCTCATCTATGGTACCGATAACGTTCATGTCATCTACATAGACGGCCACAATCACGAATCCTGTATCTGTTCTTTTCATGAAAATGCATGGACAGATGTCACTGTTCTCGTATCCCTTCCCAACCAAGTATTCACATAGGCGGTTGTACCACATCCTTTCAAATTCTTTCAACCCATACAGTGAACGACGCAATTTCACAGCGTAAGCCCTCCGTGGTTTAGAGCTACTTGATTTGGGCAATGAAATCCCTTCGGGGACTTTTATATGAATATCCGTATCTAGATCCCCATAAAGATACGCTGTAACCACATCCATAAGCTGCATATTCAATTTTTCGGACACTACCAAACTGACTAAGTAGTGGAAAATGTTGATGTCCATAACGGGAGAATACGCCTCCTCGTAGTCAATGCCAGGACGCTGTGAGAAGCCTTGGGCAACTAGTCTCGCTTTGTAATGCATGACCTCATCCTTATCATTGCGTTTACGAACAAAGACCCACTTATGTCCAACTGGTTTAACGCCCATGGGTATTGGCTCGATACGGCCAAATACCTCACGTTTAGCCATTGAGTCTAGTTCAGCCTGCATTGCATCTTTCCATTTTGGCCAATCGGCTCGTCGTTGACATTTAGCAACCGAGCGCGGCTCAGCATCGTCGTCTTCAATAATTTCTTGAGCGACGGAGTAGGCAAAAGCATCATCGACTAGCGTGGACGACCTGTTCAATAGTACATATTCACTCATACATTGCATCAAGATTTCTTTATTTTCTGACATCAACAAAGTTTCCGACGCGTCCGTCGATTGTTCCATTGTTGATTCGAGGACATATCCGTAGTCAGAGATAATCTCGTGTGACGGAGTCACTGTGTCGACGGTGAGAGGATTTTGTGCCTCCGTTCCTCTTCTCTTTCGAGGTTCGGTATCCTTTCTACCCACTGGCCTCCCCCTCTTTCGAGCAGAGATAAGAGCAGCCGAAGCAGCCGTCCCACTACTAAGGTTGACACCGGGGGCATCATTCCTTTGGGCGGCTGAAACTTGCCCTATAACTGGGACTTCTAACCTTGCAGGAACATTCGCAGCGGGAATGGTAGATCTTGTCACTTTCGCAGTATCAGTAAAGCTGTCGGGCATCGAATCCGCAACTTTCTGAAGACTGAGAATACGTTGCACTTCTAGCTCGGATTGAGCCGTGCGGGGATCTTGATGAGGCAAGGAGGGAGAACACCAGACAATTTCCTGGCGTTCAACTGGAATCATTCGATTCCTCTCTCCCCCTAACGATGAGAAGTTTGTCTCATCAAAGTGACAGTCTGCAAATCTTGCAGTAAATAGATCTCCTGTCAAAGGTTCCAAATAGCGGATAATTTTAGGCGATTCATAGCCAACGTATATACCTAATCGTCTTTGCGGACCCATTTTAGTACGCTGTGGAAGCGTAATTGGCACATAGACTGCACAACCAAAAATGCGTAAGTGTGAAATATCAGGCTCATATCCAGTTACCAACTGGTACGCACTAAACGGTTGATTGGTAGTGGGTCGAAAGCGAATAAGTATAGCTGCATGCAAAATTGCATAACCCCAGGCAGAAATCGGCAAGTTGGTGCGCAATACCAATGCTCGGGCGATAAGCTGTAATCGCTTAATCATAGCCTCGGCAAGGCCATTCTGCGAATGAATATGGGGGACGGGATGTTCAACTTCAATCCCAATCGACATGCAATAGTCGTCAAAAGACTTTGACGTAAACTCACCAGCGTTGTCCAATCTTAATGACGAGATTGGAAAGTCGGGGTGGTTAGCCCGTAACTTGATGATTTGTGCTAGGAGTTTAGCAAATGCAGCATTTCTTGTGGATAGCAGAGCGACGTGTGACCATCGCGTCGATGCATCAACCAAAACCATAAAGTATCTGAATGGTCCGCACTCTGGTTGAATAGGTCCACAAATGTCCCCTTGAATTCTTTGTAAGAAGCGAATGTTTTGTGTTGAGTCTTTAGCAAAGGACGGAGAGGGTATCAACTTTGCTAGTGAACAGGCTTTGAAAAACGATTTATGGGCATTAGAAATTGCCACGGAAGCCTCGGGATTTACGAGAGATGCACCGTCAACCTTATCAGGGCGTGCGATCTTTAATCCCGGTGATACGGTATCAAGCTCACTCACATCAATGCCGATATCGAGTGGTGCTTCCAATCGTTTTCTGGACTTGAAAACGGATGACCATGTGAGTTTTTCAAATGCGAATCATCATGTCGCGTCCAGGGTGACCGAGTCGGTCATGCCATAGTTGGTATGCTTCGGAATCACAAAGTTCGTGACTCACAGCGTAGGATTCAATAACCCTTATTGTAGTCTGGTATAAACCACTACTAAGACTCATTAGTTTCTCGAGAACGCGGCGTCTTCCGCATTCTGCCAGAGTAACAGACAAAAATTCTGTCCCATTCTCACAATGTGTATCAAGGTGATAACCGTTGGCACGGATGTCCCTAAAACTTAGCAAGGTTCGGTTTGCTCTTGGGGCATAGAGAGTATTTGTGACATTAATATGCGTACCATTAGGTAGCAAGAAATGAGCAGGTCCCCTCCCTTGAATTACTTTGGAGGAACCAATCATTGTTGTCACTGAGGATATATATGGCACAATATCCTTAAATAATTGCCTATTCCGAAGAATAGTGTGGGTTGTTCCACTATCAGCAAGGCACTCAATTTCGCCACGAGACATCTATAATAAGACATGAAACTCGATTAGTCTTGTTATGAAAGACATAGCGAAAACTCATTAACTTCGAGTTTGGGGAAATTCGACCAAGTTGGTTAGGATCAAAGTTAGCACAATCGCTGGAAATAATTTCTGCGTAGCTTGACCTTTGTTCACTAAAACAGCAATAACTTCTTCGTTAAGAAGGCTACGGACTAACGGTCAGTTGTTATGGAAACTAGACTTCCGTATCTTTCTGTACATAGGTCGTGCACTTTCTGGATCATTAAACTCAGATCTCAGTGCTCGTTTCAAGTTGCTATTTTGGTATTTCCCTATTTTTGAGTGATAGAGCAAGGTTGAAGCTTTTTTCAAAGGCATTATTGTTGATACAATACTATGGCAATATGGCCATATGAGCGTTTAAACATTTCAAAACGCATCATGGTGTTCTATTTATATCTCGACTAATGATCCTTTCGGTAACTCCAACTTGGTAGACTTGCATAGAAAGTAGGAATGTCGGTACAGCTAAGGCTGTTTAAAAACCACTGATTCCGTTTGAACTTTCAAAGCATAAACAAATACCAAGGAGGATGCGCCTAGTCTTGATCATAAGTTTTGATGAAATCCACCAATGTATCAAATTAACCAAGCAATTCGTTACTGAGCAATTGTTTTGTGATAAACCAAACATGCTTTCGAAGGGAAAAGTAAAATTTGTTTTTGCACAATCACAACAGTTAAAAGAACTTTATTCATCATGGCCAACTTTATTACATTCATAGAAAATCCAAAGTAGTTCTCAAAAACTAGAAACAAGACAAAACATAACCAAAGCGTAAAACTAGTCAACTACAATGATCTAGTCAAAGTCGGCAACATCCATATGTTGGTCTTTGTCCGCAATGGTGAGAGGAGGGATCTCAGTATGGTTCACCTCCGTATTCTCGTTATCTTCCTCCATGTAATTTGACTCTTGAGTCAAGTACTGTTTATAGTGCTTGTAGTAAGCTTGGATGTTCTTTGGCGCCTTGCAATTGCGGTAAGTATGCTTCTTTGATCAGCAAGTATAGCAATTCCGGCCTTTCTTTGGAGTGGTTCCATTTCCGGCGGCAGGAGGCGGTCCACGTGGTTGGGTTCCACTAGGTCCCGTGGCCGAGCCACCTTGCCTCTTCCACACATTGGAACTACGACCTCGTCTTTTCCCTCGCTTGCTCGAGTCATGCACCCGTGGTGCTTGCAAAAACTGAGTAGCGTTGCCTTTTCTATTTTGTCGTGGTGCCTTCTTGTGGGTAGCCTGATTTACTTCTGGAATCGGCTTCGTACTAGCTGGGCGCACATTGCTATTGAGAATAATCTCACGGCGTCTTTCTTTTTTCGCGAGGTGGGAGATAAGGTCACTAAAATTTTTAATTCTCCCTTCCTCATAGGCAACGCGCAGCTGATGAGCAATCACACTTGCTCCCACGGGAAACGTGTTAAGAGTCTTCTCGATCAAATCTTGATCAGACTTCTTGACACCACAAAAACCAAGATCAGCGCGAAGATCGAGGATGGCTTGGTTATAGGCCTCCACATTCGCATAATCCAAAAATCGGATTCGCTCCCACTGAAGTTGCATTTCGGAGAAGCGCTGATCATGCACATTATTAAATCATTGTTCGAGTGTATCCCATAGTTCTTTTGGGGTTTTCAACAACGGATGTATATGTCTACGCAAGTACATCAGTGCATTAGCCTTGGTTTTCTCGCTCGGTTCTTGAGCGGTAGGCTCGTTAGAGGGAAAGATGGTGGTGGTAAATCTCTTACCGACGAACGCCAAGCGAACGTCTGAGACCCACCTATGGTACTCCTTACCAGCATGGTCAAGGATGTCGAACTCCGGATGAACATTGGAGCTTTGTGCCATCTACAAGATATAAACAAGAGGAAGTTAGTCTTGTTGGATTTTCAGTGACAATGTAAACGGTCACAATCGATGCTTTTAAAAGTGTGTAACATAACCGTTACTCGATGTACTTCCCTTAATTATTGTTTAGTAAAGTCGACAAAAACGGCGATATCAGATCGCACCCAGATACGTGGTGTATGCAACAACCACAAGTATCGACTTTCAACAATTCCGTGACTCCCCCAGGACCGTCACACAGTTTTCTTCGACACGCAGAGATACCGACTTCTCTCGCAGTCTCATCCACCGCAAAGTAGCGTGGGAGATAAAGAACCCAATAACCCATGTCCCCAAAAGAAAAATTCCCCAAAAGGAGAGAATTGAATAGGGACAAGTCAGATAATTACCTCGATTATAAAATTAGGCACGTGATGAATTTGTGGTGTGCTTCGATCTACCGGTTGGTACTCGATGCGACGACGTGAAACCGGGGGCACAATTTTGGCGGCTTCCGAAAATAAGTTGATGTTCGGGTTTTGGTCTGAGGTTCTGAACCGGGTCGGACTTGGCTGGGCTGGAGCTGGCCGGCGGCGGTGGTGGTTAGCGGCGGCGGTCCGGCAGTGATGTTCCGACTGGACTGAATCGGCGGCGGCTTTCCAGCTGGACTGGATCGGCGGCGGCCTTCCGGCTGGACTGGATCGGCGACGGCTTTCCCCTTGGAGCGGTGGTCCGGCGGCGGCGGCTGGGCAGCGACGGCGGTGCTGGGCGGCGGCGGCTGTTGGGTAGCGGTAGGCGGCGGTGGCTGGCGTAGGCGGCTGTTGGGCGCGCAAAGCGGCGGTGATGGCTGGGCAGGCGGCGCTATGGCCGGGCAAAAGCGGCGTGGGCGTACTGGCAGAGGCGGTCATTGGGCGCGGCAATGGGCGGCGGCGGCTGGGCTGGCCGATTTTCTCTTTTTTTTTTGTTCGAGCTACGTACTGATAACGTGTTTCAGGAGAAAGTAAAAGACAGCAAATCAATTGTATTGATAACAATGAATAGAGGGCCCTTTATATAGGCATTACAATGAGAGTCCTTCCATACATAGGATTCCTAGTTAAGGTAAGACATCTAACAGGATCCTACTACCTCTGAAAGAGTCTAGAACCTTCCATAACTCTATCCCCCTACAACCAGTATTAGGTAAGATACCAATAAGAGAAGGATTTCCCGGAACACTGACTAATTTTTTAGATTTTATTTTATATTTTTCTGTTTTAATAATTAGACAGAGCAAAAAAATTATATATTAGAATTCTCAAAGAAAAAAAAATCTGAAAACGGAAGAAAGTCTTCTAGTTATTCATCAAAAAAAAAACGAAATCTGAAAAATTAACCAGGCTTTTTATATGGCATATTTGTAAATAATGTATATGATTGAGCGAAACGCTGCCACATGGTAGTCTTTTAAATTTTAGTGGCAGTTTTGTAATTCTTCCAACACTGTTTTGTGGAAAATGCTGAGCGAAAACGTGAAATTGAGAGATGGACGCTGAGTTTGCGGCAATTGGAGGAATTTTGATGAAAAATCACTTTGGGGCGACTTAATAGATGACGATAAGTAGAGAGGCTAAATTTGTATGTTTTTTAGTAGAGTGAGTTTGATAACTTACGAGAATAGGGAGCCTAAAAATATGGTTTTCTTTTTGCAAAAGTTAGAATTAATGGCAATTCGGATCATGGGTGGCGATTTGATAAACGCGATGATGGACTAAATTCGTATAGTGTTTAGTAGAGAAGATAGTTTGATACTTATCATAACAGACTAAATTATAATTTTTTCTTTAAAGAACTTAAAAGATAAAAGTGAGCTTTTAGCTACTAAACTAACTAAGAGCATTTCCAAGGGCAACCCCTATTTGGAGCCCCTAAAATATAATAAAATATTGATCCCCTAAAATATAAGTAATCAAAAAGTTGTTTTACTCCAACGATATTCCCTATATTGGTTCCCTATATTTTTAAAATAATATATAAGTTGTATTTTGAATTTCAAAATCCTTAAAAGTAATATTAAAAAAAGTGAAAAAAAATAAAAAAGGTAAGGTGAATGGATGGGAGCTGAGTTGGAAGGTTATAGGGGCTCATAGTTTCATCCCAAAATAAGGGGTTTTGTTTTCATTCCCCTAAAAAATATAGGGATGGGGGGTATGGTTGGAGACTGAATTTTTATTTCAAACCCCTAAATCATGAATATGTGGACAAATATAGGTAAGGGGTTGGGTGCATTGGAGATGCTCTAACAATTAACAAATAATCAAGCCGAAAATTAAGAGCAAAATTACTTCGTGCATAGATTTGATTCTCATTATTCAATTGGCAAAATTACCAATTACAAGTATGAACTTTCCCAAATTTTGCACTTATGGTAACAATTTTTTTTTGTATAATTTAGGGGTATGAACTTGTCTCCGTACAACCAAGTTAGGGATCCGTGAAAATTCATCAGTTAAATCTAACGGACTTGCTGACTAGTCCGTTAAGTGACACATGTCACCTTCTGATTGGTCTACATAATAAAAAATAATAAAAAAATATAAAAAATAAAAAATCTGGAAATTTTATAAAAAATCCAAACTTTTTTTTTAAAAAAAATCTGGAATATTAATATTAAAAATCAAATGTTTTTATTTAAAGTTCGAAATAAGAAATAAAAAAATAAAAAAATTAGAAATGAGATGTTTTTATTATTCTTTAATTAGTTTTTTAGATTTTTTTAAAAATAAAATAGTTTTTTATGAAAAGTAAAAAAATTTAAGAAGACAAAAACTAGAAGGCTTTAAAAAAATAATAATTCAGTTTTATTTATTTATGGAAAATAATATTTCAAATTTTTTTTTTAAAAAATAGTTTATAAATCAGATCGAGATTTAATTTTGTATTTTTTATTTTCCAACTATAAATAAAAATATTCGATTTTTAAGATTAGTATTCCAGAAATTTTTTAAAAAAAATAAAGTTTGAATTTGTTTAAAAAAAATTTAGATTTTTTATTTTTTATATTTTTAGACTTTTATATTTTTATTATTTATTTTTTATTATTATGTGGACCAATCAGAAGGTGACACATGTCACTTAATGCATGCTCACAGTTCTTAGATTTAATCATTTAATTCACTGATACCTAACTCATTTGGACTAAAATGCTTCATACCCCTAAATTATACAAAAAAAAATTTGTTACCATAAATGCAAAATTTGGGAAAATTCATACTCTTAATTAGTAATTTTGCTTATTCAGTTCAGCTCAAATTTTATTTATTTAAACCCAAAATATCCAGCGAATTTTTTATAATATCTCCCAACAAAAATACAAAACACCCTACAAAACCGATCCACCGTATTGGTGTGAAATGAGATATGTGGGGTTCATAGAGGGTGCAAAATAATTAAATATTTTTGGCTCTAATCTTGTTTAATTTAGTACATTATAAAGATTGGAATTCGAAATATTAGAATAACAATCCAAATAACAATAATGTATTTGGATTCATATATTTTAGTATATACGAATAGGGATATATATAAAAGAAAACTCTACTATAGTATTCTAAGAATATATTCGAACAATATATATATATATATAGAATTAATAGTAGTGATCTAACGGCTGTAGATGAATAGAATTATATAATTTCATACTATTTTTTATTATGTTTTAATTATGTTATATTAATTATGGGGGTTATGAAAGTCTTTTTGGAAAGATTTTGTATTCCTTATAAATCGTGGACGTGAGTATAGTAGTTTTATTTGTTTATTGACTATTATGCCCTTTAGATTTAGATAAATGCAGCACAAGATTTTCGAAAATTGTTTCATTTATTATTAATTTGTTTAATCTAAGCCATTGATTGCTTCTTTATCTAGGGTGTGTATTAGTTTCTAAATTTCACCTTATAAATAGTTTTCACCATATCCTAACCCTATAAATAGTTTCTAGACAAATGATCTAACTTGTAATATGCAACTGAGAGTCACGATAGAAGGTAGATCGACACTCTTACTTGAAAAATTATCACTTGTTTCCAAAATCTTCATCCCTGAAAAAAATAGTCTCAGTCTTCATTCTCAAAAAAGAAAAAGAATAATTAAGCTAATGTAAATGGAGTTACTGCAAATAAATTTTTAATCAGATATTAAAGAAAAGCTAACTCACATTAACACACATTGTTACAAATACAATTACAAATGAAGCACCATTCCTAGTTGTATATATAATGACGTCCTGTCCTTCAAAGAAACAATACAATTAATATACCACGCATACATGTTTTACTCTATAATTTAATCCTCATTTAAAGATGTTACTGAACTTCACGTCTTTTCGATTATCCATCCACCTCATTTAAAGAGGCTATTGAACTTCACGTCTTTTCAATTATCCATCCATAACCAGCTTTGTACATTTCCCACTCTATTTAAATTAAATGCATCCTTTTGTTTTTAATTGTCAATAACGTACTTAATCAATTTACCATCAAATGAATTGAGTGGTAAACCGTTGAATAAGACTCAATTGCACATAATTGATTTTATAATTTTATATTATTCTATTTAATCTCAATCTATTTTATAATTTTATTTATCTTATTTAAAAATTAAGTCATTATGACTCCACAATCAATGACCGAATCGAAAGGTTGTGATAGGTATTTGTGAACCTCCGACTTGAGGATTTAGTAGGGATGTGCTTGTGACGTTAAGATTTTTACTAGAGTAGTTCGACCCAGAAAGCCGAGAGGTGGGGGTCAACCTCAACGTGCGTCTTAACGGACAAGTAGCAAGTTCTACTAAATACCAAGATATGATTATTTCTCCTGTAAGTGAACATGTATATGTCCTATGTGGTTATTGGCAAATGAGATCATTAGTCTTTGGCCAAAGTATTGGAGCTAGTTGTATTGGATACACGAGAGCTCTGTAATATCCGCAATTTTCGATTTTCGGTAAATTTCTTTTTCGGCCGGAGTCCGTTTTGACGACTCTCTCATGACCGTTTCGTCATTTCGAGAATGATTAATTCTGCACTTTTTGTCATCCGAGTTCGTTTCGGTATCGTTTTGTTGAGTTCCGTGCTTTTTAGCGACTTTTCCGCACTTGAGTTCGATTCTTGCGAATCTCGATCGAAACCGCTGTTTCGAGTTTCCCGTAAGTTCGTTTAACTTTGTTATACGTGTTGTGAACTTCGGTTTGGTTATTCGATCACGTATCGTGATTTCCGGGCGTTTTGGGCCATTTTGTAATTTCTTAAAAGTTACGGGTATCCGTATCTGTAATTGTTGTCTCGACCCGTTTATTGGTCGCGTATAATTAATTATTGCATTATGTTTTCATTTCGGGTTGTTGATGTCGTCCGCGAACTTTTCGTCGTGTTCGTTCCGCGGCGAAAATCGAGTCGTCAGCCACGGCACGCCGCCGGACGGCTATGGGGAGGAATCGCACGGTTGCCGGGTTCGCCGGACGGGCGCGGCAGGACCGCATAGCGACGCCATCACGGGAGGCTTCGCGCGCTAACCGGCAGTCGTAGCGCACGCTATGCGGCACCCAGCGCACGCTACCTGGGCCGGGCAGTGAGGCCCCAGAGGTTCTGGACTCCAGAGAGTTGGCCGGTAGCGCACGCTACGGCCGGTCGCTGCGCGCGCTAACCGGCAGACGTAGCGCACGCTGCTCGGCATCTAGCGCGCGCTACCTGGGCGAGGGATCAGTCCAGGAGCCTCTGGACTGGACCATGGTCGGCCCGCTAGCGCACGCTGCCGGCACGCTAGCGCACGCTAGGGCGGTCTGCCTATATAATTGACCGAGCAGCCCTGTTTCAACCCGTTTTTCATTTCCATCTTTTCCTCTCCGCGGCTGGAGACTTGGCGATCCAGGAGACATGTTGTCAAGCAACTAATCCACGAAGATTGGGAGTTCATAGCATCGATTAATCGCTCCATAACCTCCTTTGATCCAGCGAATCAAGGTGAGATTTCCTAGAACCCTATTTTGAGAAAATTTGGGGTTTTTGCGTTTTTGTCCGATTCGTTCCGTGTTGTTGATTAATACACGATGGGTATGATTAATATTGGTAGTATTCTTGTGTTTAACATCATTTAATCCATTGTTCTTCGTCGAATCGAAGTATATTTCTTGATTTCCTTCGAATTGACTTTGTGGGGGATTTGTCCTCGATCTCGTTCTTCATCCGTTTTCGATGGATCGATTATGGTTAAATGATGTTGTTAAACATATTCTATGGATTGTATATCCATATTTCGACTTGGAATTCCGTTTTCGGGTTTTGACGGAACGAATCGTGTTCTTGGCCATTTTGGGGGAAACGCTTGAACTTTCGTCATTTGTTCTTTGAATTCAGCGACTTTGGGTCGTACTTTGGAATTCATTTTCGTTGTTATTGTTTTCGTTCGTAGTTCTTTGTTGTCGTTCGGTGGAGTCGGCGAGTTCGTAGTCGGTTCGTGCCAACCTACTTCGGCCGATTCTTCGCGTTGTTGTTTTTCGAGGCAAGTATCTTGTCCATACATTACGTGTTTTGTGGATATAATGGTTGCTAAATGTCGATATGTGCCAAATAAATATTTATAATCATTTTTCAAAAGAATCGGTATATTTACCATCATGGTTTTCGTATAGGTGACCCGTGTGGGTCGGGAATTAATATGCTTGGTTGATTATGTGTGCTAGTTTCGAGTATAGGATCACCTTACTTTCGTGTGATGTCATTATGTATGATTATGGCGTCGGTAAATGTAAAGTGTAATTCTCTTGTCAAATTATGTGCATGGAGTCCCGTGGTTATGGATGAATATATTGAGTTTTTGTGATATTGGTTGTGTCGTTCGGTGCTGTTGAGATCTTGTGCTCCCTTGTGAATTGATATAGTTCTGGGTCGTGAGTACGTGTTGGATAATTTGGCCATTCTAGCAAGCTACCTCGACTATATATATTTTGTGTGTTTGACCTTTGAGAGTCGTGGTTTTATAATCTGAGTTGTTACTCTTCCACCTGGGGATGGCATGTGGCCTCTAGGGGCCGATACTAATGGGTACGGCCACGGAAGTGGACTTGGGTGCGTGTGTTGTTGTTCTTCCACCTGGGGATGGCATGTGGCCTCTGGGGGCCGATACTAATGGGTACGGCCACGGAAGTGAACTTGGTTGCGTGTGTTGATGTTCTTCCACTTGGGGACTGTTCGACGGGACCTCTGGGGGCCGATACTAATGGGTACGGCCGCGGAAGTGGTTTCCCACCTGGGGACGGTCCGACGGGGCCTCTGGGGGCCGATACTAATGGGTACGGCCACGGGTTACCAAGTGTGGTTTCTGTGATATTGATGTTGATGTTTTGATGATTAATTGTGATATGTCCGGAGTATCACAATGCTTTGCGCTTGGGGTCGAGATACATTATATATCAGGTCTTGGTGTTTGGCTAGAATGGCATAAGAATAATGTGTTATGTGTAATGTGTCCTTGTAAGTGAATTGAAGTGGATGACCGGGTCGTGGACCCTGTGTTTTGTGACCGGAATGGTTGGGTCGTTGACCCCGTGTTTTGTTAAACGGATTTGTATTTTGGAAAATGGACTTTGGGGCTGTGACCCTAAATGGCTTTCGAGGAATTAAGAACTTTTCAATTTCTAATGTTTTCAAAACTCCCGAGATTTGGAATTATTTTCAAAGTGCTTACTTGCTTCGCTTCTACTTTCAAGACTTGAACTATTTTTAACTAAATATATCTCGGGAAGTCTTTCATTCTATTCTCGGAATGTGTTGTGTATGGCTCGTATTTGCACTTTATACTTGCACTAGCGAAACAGTGGAGTTTTCCTAACCCCCGAGTAATCGGGGGGTGGATATCTGTATTGTGTCCAGGTACATGCAGGTTTTCGGGAACAAGACACAGGATCGGTGTGAGGGATGATGAAAGACGAATGATACTAATCATATGAAGGCCAGTTTCGACTTCAGTTAGTCGGAGTCCATTGTATTGTCTTTTCCGCTGTCTTATTGTTCGTCGTTGCAAGTGTTTTACCCTTGCATGTGTATGAGTCTGGATGAGTTTATGTGTTTTTATTTGTAAGTCAGTGTCGAAAGACCAAATCGGTGTATTGGTTCGTTATTTTGATTCGTCGGTATGCAATGTAATGTGTTGTTTAGATGTCTAGCCTGGTGGATCCTCGCGGAGAGGGTCTGCGGCGTGTAATATTCCTTGCCTGACCGGGGATGTTACAATTATGGTATCAGAGCTTAGGTTGCGGAAACCTAGGCTGTCGGGTCCAGTCGTGTAATGTTGGGTCTTGTCTTGTCAGATGGAGTCTGACTGATGTCGTGTCGCGACGCGTCGTTTGGAATGTCGGCCGTGATTAGTATCAGGGTACAACCATCATCTTCGTGCGATCTGTGGATGTAAGTCTCCCTACTACAGGTTGTACCACGAGCTATACGAGCCTGTGTGATTCTGTGTTATGTAGTTAGTATTTGAAGGTGCATCGTGAGTAAGTGACATATATTTGTTGATTCCCGTCTTGCGCTAAAATGTATAATGATATTGCTGAATGTATCTTTGTATAAATCGTTTTCTTGCAAGAGTGTAAACCTTGGAATTTTAAGTTTTCGAATCCTTTCGGGGAGTCACGTAAAAATTTTTAAAATGTCCTCCAAGGGAGGAGAAAGTTGATTTTCGTATGTTGACCTCAAGGCTGGAAGTTCTAAAAACTCGAATTATTGATAATTCTTTCCCACTGTGTACCATAAGTTTTCAAAACACGAGTTTTGAACTCAAATTAGTTCTACAAAATATACTCAGGACGTGACCCTTGCTTTTAACTTTTCGGTTTTGAATGACAATTGCCTTTTGATGGTTGCTCATGATGTGTTGTAATTATGTGAATCGATGGCTTTGGGATTCGAATATTGTTTTTGTTTATATGAGACCTTCGATTCCAGTAATGTCGTATATATGTTCGCAATCATGTTGCTAAAATAGAACCGTTAGCGCACGCTAAGTGTAAGGCTAGCGCGTGCTAATGCAGCATGGGTAGCGCACGCTAAATACGTGTTGTAGCGCGCGTTAGTCAGTCTGGACAGAGGCTAGGGAACTATATTTCTTTTAGCCGTTAGGCCTAACCTTAGCAGTCAATCACCCGGGACTGTATTCTATGTGCGTTGTCAAGTAATGACAACTGTTTGGTATGAATGTGTGTTATGATTTTTTTTTCGTTGCACTAAGTGATAATTGATCGAGTTCGGCAAATTGATAAATTATGTCTGCCGCGAGTGTGTTCGAACACGATTTTCTAAAACTTTCATAAGTTTGTGCAAGTGCGATTAGCCGGCGGCTTCGTATGAACTTTGGAAATTGTTTGAAATTTGCGAGCCGGCCTAGAATTCTCAAATAAAACCTCGACGGTATTTGAAAGAGTTGTTTTAAAGTACCTTGAACATTTTGTAAATATTACCGTCGTTGATGTTTGTGAAGTGTTGGGAGAATTTTCGAAAATGATTTTAACGTATTGTTGCATTTTCAAATAATTCGAGTGAATGATTTTCAAAAATCTTTCACACCATAAAAATATTTTATTTCAAAAACCA
Source organism: Orobanche coerulescens (assembly GCA_033398695.1). NCBI lineage: Eukaryota > Viridiplantae > Streptophyta > Magnoliopsida > Lamiales > Orobanchaceae > Orobanche > Orobanche coerulescens. The sequence goes on along the minus strand of CM065815.1, from coordinate 13,401,721 downwards.
ATGCGATTTTTATTTTCAAAAATATATAGTGAAAGATGAGAAATCTCACTCGATGTAAAGTTCAAACTCGGATTCGGAAATGTTAGAGTATGTAAGAATGATTTGATGATCTTGCATGGTTAACTTGTTAGTTGTTAACGGCAATGATGATACGTAGAGGCATGATGACTTCAAATGATTTCAAATGAGACGGTTAAAGTATGTTGTTTACAAGTTTTGATCAAACAAACCGAGGTACCAAAAGTACTTTTAAAGTTTATTTTAAATAGCATACAAATCCAAGGATTTTCAAAAGATTTCCTTTAAAAGGATACCTCGCGGATTTTCTTTTCGAGTTGTTATTGGTTACCTTATGTGATATGTCGTGCTGAGTTGGTACTTTAGTATAATATTTTGCGAAGTTGCGCAATCGTATTGAGTGGGGATCCGCTTAGTATGCCGTTGGGCAGAGGACACAGTCGTGACCACGATACTAATGGCCATGAAGATCGGATGTGGACCAAGAGGGTATAGTCGGGAAGGTTGCTATTCCAGCACTTCGTTCTCGTTGTTTAGGTTTCGGGACGAAACCTCTTTTAAAGGTGATATGATGTAATACCCACATTTTTCTTTCTTTCTCTTCTGTTTCGTCCAACCGTATCGACTCGACTGTGTTCGTTGATGCTTCTGACCTGGTGTTGTTTCTCACCTTTGTCATTCGAGCGAGTTCTGATATTGTCCCGAATTGATCTATATATATATATCGTTGTGACCTTTCTAAGTTCGGAAAATTAGTCTCGTTTTCGATCTTCCAACCCTTGGGCGGTGGAATTCCGTATTTGTTCAGCGATTGGCTCGCGTTTTGATTGATGTACCGTTGGGTTGGTCAATCGTATTGGTTTTCGTCCGTTGTGTTTTGTGATTGTTCGGATAATTGACTTGATTGTATTATCCATTTGATGACGCTTGTCACTTGTTGGTTTTATTATATCCCTAACGGCGACGTTGTGTTGGTTGTCGTGGAGCGTGTTTTCACGCCGTATATTCCTTTGCGTTGCTTGTAACGTTTCGCCGATGGGCGTAAGTTACGCGTCTCCTTGCGTATCTCGTTGAGTTTTCCTGGCGGGATATTGTTTCTCCCTACTTATTTTAAGTTTCGGGACGAAACTTCTTTTAAGGAGGGTAGAATGTAATATCCGCAATTTTCGATTTTCGGTAAATTTCTTTTTCGGCCGGAGTCCTTTTTGACGACTCGCTCATGACCGTTTCGTCATTTCTAGAATGATTAATTCTGCACTTTTTGTCATCCGAGTTCGTTTCGGTATCGTTTTGTTGAGTTCCGTGCTTTTTAGCGACTTTTCCGCACTTGAGTTCGATTCTTGCGAATCTCGATCAAAATCGCTGTTTCGAGTTTCCCGTAAGTTCGTTTAACTTTGTTATACGTGTTGTGAACTTTGGTTTGGTTATTCGATCACGTATCGTGATTTCCGGGCGTTTTGGGCCATTTTGTAATTTCTTAAAAGTTACGGGTATCCGTATCTGTAATTGTTGTCTCGACCCATTTCTTGGTCGCGTATAATTAATTATTGCATTATGTTTTCATTTCGGGTTGTTGATGTCGTCCGCGAACTTTTCATCGTGTTCGTTCCGTGCGTTTTCGAAAATCGAGTCGTCAGGCCACGGCAGCCGGGCGCTGGCCGGACAGCTATGGAGGAACCGCACGGCTTCGGGTTCTGGCCGGACGGGCGCGGCAGGGACCGGCATAGCGTACGCTACTGCCGGGAGGCTGCGCGCGCTAACCGGCAGTCGGAGCGCACGCTATGCGGCACCCAGCGCACGCTACCTAGGCCGGGCAGTGAGGCCCCAGAGGTTCTGGACTCCAGAGAGTTGGCCGGTAGCGCACGCTACGGCCGGTCACTGCGCGCGCTAGCCGGAAGACGTAGCGCACGCTGCTCGGCATCTAGCGCGCTACTGGCGAGGGATCACCCAGAGCCTCGGATCGACCATGGTCGGCCCGCTAGCGCACGCTGCCGGCACGCTAGCGCACGCTAGGGCGGTCTGCCTATATAATTGACCGAGCAGCTGTAATACCTAGTTGTAATTCAGTAATTATCACTCAGTAATTATCATTCAGTAATTGATACTCAGTAATTTCATTCATTATTGATCATTTGTCACTCATATTCAGTCATGGTATTCATCATTCAGAGTAATTGTATCGTGTATCAATCGTCATTCATCACTAATCTGATTGGAGTTTCGTGCCGTGTTTATCATCATTGTCATTTTCGTTGCAAGCTGTGCTTGAGGAGTAGCGCACGCTACATACTCCTTTTAGCGTACGCTAATTGGGTATAGGTAGCGCACGCTACCGCTCAGCTTTAGCGCACGCTAAGGCTACCTTGGGCCGATCCGTAAGGTACCGGACTGCAGTGAGATATTTGTAGCGCACGCTACGAGTGGTAAGTAGCGCGCTAACGGGTTGTAGTGGCGCACGCTATATGTGTGGAGTAGCGCGCTAGGGGCGGATCGTTGAGTCCGGTGGCTACCGGATCGCACCGGTTTATTCATAGCGCACGCTATGCATTGTTGTTAGCGACGCAACCGATATATTAGCGCACGCTAAATAATGGTTGTAGCGCACGCTATCGAGGTCAGATCGGAGGGCGATGGTTTTCGGACTCCGATCGGGCGTCAAGTATTTCGCTAGCGCACGCTAACAATGGATATTAGCGCACGCTAGTAGTATGGGCCGTAGCGCACGCTACAAAGAGGTACGTAGCGCGCTACCGTGTTCGGACAGTGGGTACTGGACTACCCAAATTACTCGTTAGCGCACGCTATGCACAAGGCTAGCGACGCTAACCTCGGATCGAGTATAAATCGATGCTTTAGTCAGACTTCGTCATTTGTTCATCTCATTTCACTCCTTCGGTATTTTTGGGCGATTTCGAGCGATTCGGAGAGGGTTCTTCGAGGTGTAATCATCAATCATCATCTTCAAGCTCATCTTTCGGATTGATCATCATTTCATCATCTTCATCACATCGAATCAAAGGTATTAATCTCTTGGATCTAGAATTTCGGATTTTTGGGTTTTCCTTCCGATTTCTTCGTGTAAGTGTGGATTATCATTGGAATATGTTAGATATGAATTATCTACCTTGGATAAATATATTCCTACGGATTTAATGGTTATTTTTCGGAATTATTACAAGAACCCTTGGGGTTGACTTCGGTTAATTGGGGATTTTCCGATTGAGGTTGTTGTAATCATGATTTATGGATTCCTAATGGATTATTGATATCATTGACGTGTTTTGTTAGTTCGAAATACTCATTTTAGTGTTGGTTTCGACATATTCGGGATTGGATATTTTCGAAGTCGTGTGGTTGGTTACGTATTCGTTAGAATGCCCCAATGAGTTCGATTATCGTTGTTTCGACCTTTGGGTTAGTCGTGTTTTGTTGTTTGATGCGTGTATTGAACGGTTGTTGGTAATTATTGTTATTCAAGGTTGTTCGAGCGACCGGTATTTCACTTAGGACGTTGTTCGTGGACGGACATTCTTCATCGGTATTGAGTAAGTTGATTCTTACTCGGTTAAAAGGATATTCATTCCTTTTGTTGTTGATCATTCATAATCATAACTCATTCATCATTGTATTAATCATTTTGAGACTTGTAATTGTCGGATAATCATTTCATTAGCGAGGAACGGCGGTTCCAATCATTTCATTGAAAACTATCAATCACTTCATTATCACTTTCGTATCGGTGAGTCATTCTTGACTTTGTCGGATTATTATTATTCATTGATATTCATTATGGTCATTCTTGTTCATATGACCTTCTGGGTTCATATTGCGTGGCCGGGTGCGGATGTGTGGAATTTTTAGTCGGGCACGTGATGGCCATGTATTGGGAGTGATACATTGGACTGTGCACACGGTAACGATTACCTCCGTGAGACTAATTAGGTACAAGGACGGGTGTGTCCGGTCATCTGTCTTGTACACTTGCACAGAACACTACGGGTGTACTATGATGCTCCTCTTCAGCGTAATTCATAACTAAGGATATTTCATAACTTCAGTTAAATCATGTTTGTGTATTTTCAACCCTTGAGGATTGTTGTTCTGTGTAAATGACCCCGTTGGGATTTTGTTTTCAGTCACGGCAAGGCAAAGGCACGGGAAGAGCATGTTGACGGCGACGAGTCAGTGATACTAGTAGGGGCCCCTATCATTCCGTTTGTTCATCATTTTCATCATTTGATTATTTCATCATTTGTATTTTCCGCCGCAAATTCCGTTTGTAATGTTTATTTATTCAGGTGGTGTATTTTATCTTCATATAAAATACACTAGTATTCGATATTGTCTGGTGTGTTGTACTTAAACTCCTCATCGGAGTGTTTGGTAATATAATGTGGTTCGCACTACAATTATATTATTTAATTCATCATTTTCATTTGCACGGTGGGTCCCAAATGGGATTCACAGACCGTAATATCCGCCTAGTTTGGGGTGTTACAGAGTTGGTATCGGAGCGTGGTTTTGAATACTACCCTCCAAGTCATGTCTCATTTGAAATCATCGTCATCGGACTAGTATCATTGGACTTTCGGCACACGTGTGACTGTGCAAATGCCGAGCCAATCGTACCAAGAATCGTAAGATTTCTAATGCCATGGTATAATTTCTGGCAATAGTCATTCATTCATAATTCATCAGTTAACAATCCTCAATCATCATTGTCATTTTGACCAGGACGGTCAGGTTAACTCATTAATCAGTCAATTCATTTCATTGTTCAGTTGTTGATGAGGATGATCGGATCATTAATCTTGTTAACTCATTCAAGATAATCATTTCAATAATTTCATCAGATAATCATGTCACCTCAGTTAATCATTCATGTAATCACCGTGTTAGAGCGCGTATGCTCATTTTCATCATCTCATGTCATAATCATAACGTATATTTCATGCGGTGAATATAATCATCATGTGACTTTCCTACTTCAGTATGGAGAGGGCAAGAAGAGGACGTGGAGGACGAGGCCGTGGAGCGGGCCGAATCCCAAGAGCTCGTGTGAATACACGTGCAAACGCGAGGAATAATGCTAATTCATCGAGCAGCGACGCTGCCACTCATTCACCTGGACGCGATCATTCACTATCGGGGAGTCGTACTCGGGACACGGCTCAGTCAGAGGGTGTCCGGGTTGACCCACTCGCTTTTATGCAGGGCATGATGGCCCAAATGACCCAGATGGCTCAGTTGATGGAGACGATGCATAACTCCGTCAATCAGAATCAGCAGGCTCCTCCGCCGCCACCTCAGAGGCAAGAGAGGAATGTGAGTAATATCATCGGCGATATCTCTCGCCAGAGGCCACCTACTTTTGAGGGCTCGTCTGATCCGGCAGATATCATTCATTGGCTCGAGCATTTCGAGAAATTGTTTGCTATGGTAGAGTGTCCCGAAGGACACAAAGTTTCTGTTGCGGCTTACTACCTGGGTAAGAGCGCACATTCTTGGTGGTTATCGTTGAAGCCCACCGAAGGATCTTGTACTTGGGATCAGTTCAAGACTCTCATGATGGAGAGGTATTATCCGGCCCCACTCAGAGAGGCCAAGCTGTCGGAATTGCTCACCCCCGACCCCTCAGCAGACGAGGATGTTCTCGCCATTGCCGAGAAATTTCAGGAACTTCTTCCTTTCGCCTCATCCATCATTCATTCAGAGGCGGATAAGATCAAATATTTCAAAGAAGAGGTCAAAACCCCGTATGAGACTTCAAGTTACTTAATCATAATTGCACCACGTTGGTGAATTCATTGAGAAAGCTCTCACTTATGAGCTATCGCTAAGGAAATTGCTAAGCAAAGAACCTTCGTCTCGCTAGCAAGAAATCGAAGAATCGTAATCGTCGAAGGCGGTCGACAACCTTCAAGAAACCCTGCGGGCTCGCTTTTCGAGCGACCTCCAGGTCGTCTAAACCCGCGGAATCTCGGGCCGCGAGCGCGATTCGCCATCACTATAACCTGTGGGGATCTTGGTCATGTCGCACTAAGTGTCCGAGACAGCTTGTCACGTGTCATAATCGTGGAATTGTGGGACATAAGGCCCGTTTTTGCCGTAGGGACTCCAAACCTACTCAGACGTCATCTCAGCCCCTAAGCAACACTGCTCGTAATCAAAGACTTTCAATCCGCGTCGCTTAAAACGACGGAGCGACTAAAGGTGGAGCTTTTAGCCAGCAGACGGAGCGTCGGTGCCGGGACTAGCAAGCCGGATTTATGAGATGAAGAAGACCGATGATCCAGAGGCCCGAATGATCTCGGTACACTCGATATTCTATCTCAACCTGTGTGTACTCTTTTCGATACTGGTGCATCGCATTCATTCATTTCCGAGTCATGTTTGAGTAGACTACGTCTGGGTAGTGCTACTAGTTGTGAGCCTTATGTCATTGGACTACCTGATGGTAGACGAATTATCGGTAATCGTGAGATCTGTAATTGTCCGATCTGGCCATGGTCGTGTATGGCCAGCGGACCTAATCGTGGTAGATTTGCCGAGGGACGACGTCATCGTGGGTATTGATTGGATGGATCGTCATGATGCCATCATTAATGTCCGTAAGCGTATGGTCACTATCATTTCAGACGATGGAGTTGAATGTGTGTTTCAGGGAGGTAATCCCGGCTGTTCTGGTAAGGTCATTAATTCAATGAAAGTGGTAAGGTTACTCAATCAGGGATGTGTCGGTTATTGGTGCTATATGGCCAAAACCGAGAAGTCATCAGTAATGTTAACGGATATTCCGGTGGTGAGGGAATATGCCGATGTTTTTCCAGACGAGTTACCTGGATTGCCTCCACAGAGGGATGTGGAATTCACGATTGAGTTGGAGCCTGGTACGTCCCCGATATCGAAGGCGCCGTACCGGATGGCCCCGACCGAGATGCAGGAATTAAAGAACCAACTTGAGGAGTTGTTCGAGAAAGGTTATATTCGACCGAAAAGGCCCCCGTGGGGAGCGCCAAAGGTATTTGTCAAGAAGAAGGATGGTTCATTCCGCTTATGTATTGATTATCGGGAGTTGAACAGGTGACGATCAAGAATAAGTATCCCTTACCCGTATTGACGATCTCTTAGATCAACTTCGTGGAGCTTCAGGTATTTTCCAAGATCGACTTAAGATCTGGATATCATCGCCATGGATTCGAGAGTCGGATATCGCGAGGACGGCGTTTCGAACACGCTATGGTCACTATGAGTTTGTGGTTATGCCGTTTGGATTGACTAATGCACTGCGGTATTCATGGAGTTAATGAATCGGGTTTTCATCGACTTTTGGATCGGCTTTGTTGTTGTCTTCATCGACGACATTTTGATTTATTCTCGTGACCGGGAGGAACACGAGTTCCACCTTCATCAAGTGCTAGACGTGTTGAGACGAGAACAACTTTATGGGAAGTTTTCCAAATGTGAGTTACGATGTCCAAGTGACTTTTCTCGGTCATGTAATTTCATCGACGGAGTTCGTGTCGACCCTCACAAGACGGAGGCTATTCGAGATTGGCTACCTCCGAAGAATGTTAAGGAAATCCAAGTTTCCTGATTAGCGGGTTATTATCGGCGATTTGTAGAGGGATTTTCTAGAATCGCTCAACCCTTAACGAACCTTTTGCGGAAGGATAAGAAATACACGTGGTCCGACGCGTGTCAACGGAGTTTTGAGGAACTCAAGAGTCGGTTAATGTCAAGACTGTACTTTCCTTGCCGCAGGGACGGAAGGATTTGTGGTCTATAGTGATGCGTCCGGACAGGTCTCGATGTGTGCTCATGCGTAACGGGAAAGTTATTGCCTATGCTTCACGGCAATTGAGGCCTTACGAGGCTAATTATCCGACCCACGACTGAGCTAGCAAACGTGGTGTTCGCTTTGAAGATTTGGCGTCATTACCTTTATGGCGTCACCGCCGATATTCACCGATCATAAGAGCTTAAAGTATATATTTACTCAGAAGGAGTTAAATATGCGTCAGAGGCGGTGGTTGGAATTAATCAAGGATTATGATATCGAGATCCTCTACCACCCGGGCAAGGCGAACGTTGTCGCCGACGCCTTGAGTCGTAAGTCCGTTCAGGAGCAGATGCTTGCCCGTTTAACAGTTCAGAAGGAGCTTCAGCAGGAATTCCTTAGACCCGAGATCGAGGTCTGGCTTCAGCGAGTTCAGGGGCAACTTTGTATGTTAGAGATTTCATCGTCACTCGAGGAGGAAATTCGAGAGAATCAGGGTTCGGACCCATCATTGTTGCGCATCCTAGAGGATGTGGCTCAGGGGAAAGCCCCTGGATTTGTGGTCCACGAGGATAGACTTTTGAGGTTTAAGAATCGGTTGTGCGTACCGGCAAATGACGAGTTGAAAAACTCGATTCTGAAAGAAGCTCATGCTACCCCTTATTCCGTTCATCCGGGGTCTAGCAAGATGTACAAGGACTTGAAACAAAATTACTGGTGGAGTAATATGAAGCGAGAAGTCGCAGAATTTGTTTCGAGATGCTTAACCTGTCAACAAGTTAAGATTGAACATCACGACCGGGCGGTATGTCAAACCTCTTCCTATTCCCGAATGGAAGTGGGAAGACATTTCTATGGATTTCATCACGAGTTTGCCGACGAGTCGTCGTGGCATGAATACGATCTGGGTGATCGTGGACCGCTTAACTAAATCAGCTCATTTCCTTGAGATCAAGGAGACGTGGGGTCCCGAGAGACTTGCTCAACTGCTCATCAAAGAGATAGTCGATCGCACGGTACTCCTAAAAGTATCGCTTCCGATCGTGACGGACGGTTTGTGTCGCATTTTGGAAATCACCATCGTGCTATGGGAACTCGGCTAATCTCAAGATTGCCATCCTCATCCGACGGACAATCGTGAGAGGACCATTCAGACATTAGAGGACATGTTGAGGGCATGCGTCCTCGATTGGAAAGACGATTGGGAAGCCCAACTACCATTGATCGAGTTCACGTATAATAATAGTTGGCATGCTTCGATCAAGATGGCACTTTACGAGGCCTTGTATGGTCGTCGTTGTCGATCTCCGTTGTGTTGGGACGACTTATCAGAATCAATCGGCACCGAGCCCGATATGCTTATAGCCGCCCGTGAGAAGGTAGCTTTGATCAGGAGTCGTTTGTTGACATTTCGAGTCGATGTAAATCATATGCGTATAACCGTCGTCGACCATTAGAGTTCGAGGCTGGTGACCATGTGTTGGTCAAGGTATCCCCGAGTCGTGGTATCTTCCGTTTTGGGAAGAGGGGAAAGTTGAGTCCGATATTCATTGGACCGTTTGAGATTTTGGATCGAGTGGGCGAGTTAGCTTATCGATTGGCTTTACCCCCGGCGTTGAGCCGAATTCATAATGTGTTTCATGTCTCTCGGCCATGAAGTATGTTGCCGACCCGAGTCACATACTTCGGCCGATGAAATCGAGATTGCCGATGATCATTCATATGAGGAACGTCCTATACGAGTTTTAGAGCGGCGAATCAAGCAGTTGAGGAATAAGACGATTCCTTTGGTTAAAATTCAGTGGTCTAGACACGGAGTCGAAGAGGCTACTTGGGAAACCGAGGATAGTATGCGGGAGAGTTATCCCGAGTTGTTTGACCCTTAGTTTCGGGGACGAAACTCTTTTAAGGAGGGGTGTATGTAATACCTAGTTGTAATTCAGTAATTATCACTCAGTAATTATCATTCAGTATTTATCATTCAGTAATTGATACTCAGTAATTTCATTCATTATTGATCATTTGTCACTCATATTCAGCCATGGTATTCATCATTCAGAGTAATTGTATCGTGTATCAATCGTCATTCATCACTAATCTGATTGGAGTTTCGTGCCGTGTTTATCATCATTGTCATTTTCGTTGCAAGCTGTGCTTGAGGAGTAGCGCACGCTACATACTCCTTTTAGCGTACGCTAATTGGGTATAAGTAGCGCACGCTACCGCTCAGCTTTAGCGCACGCTAAGGCTACCTTGGCCGCAAATGTAAGGTACTGACCGCAGTGAGATTATTTGTAGCGCACGCTACGAGTGGTAAGTAGCTCGCGCTAACGGGTTGTAGTAGCGCACGCTATATATGTAGAGTAGCGCGCTAGGGCGGATCGTGTTGAGTCCGGTGGCTACCGGATCGCACCGGTTTATTTATAGCGGACGCTATGCATTGTTGTTAGCGTACGATATATTAGCGCACGCTAAATAATGGTTGTAGCGCACGCTATCGAGGTTAGATCGGAGGCGATGGTTTTCTCGGACTCCAGATCATCGGGCGTCAAGTATTTCGCTAGCGCACGCTAACAATGGATATTAGCGCACGCTAGTAGTATGGCCGTAGCGCACGCTACAAAGAGGTACGTAGCGCGCGCTACCGTGTTCGGACAGTGGGTACTGGACTACCCAAATTACTCGTTAGCGCACGCTATGCACAAGGGCTAGCGCACGCTAACCTGGACTAAGTATAAATTGGACAGTTAGTCAGACTTCGTCATTTGTTCATCTCATTTCACTCCTTCGGTATTTTTGGGCGATTTCGAGCGATTCGGAGAGGGTTCTTCGAGGTGTAATCATCAATCATCATCTTCAAGCTCATCTTTCGGATTGATCATCATTTCATCATCTTCATCACATCGAATCAAAGGTATTAATCTCTTGGATCTAGAATTTTGGATTTTTGGGTTTTCCTTCCGATTTCTTCGTGTAAGCTTGGATTATCATTGGAATATGTTAGATATGAATTATCTACCTTGGATAAATATATTCCTACGGATTTAATGGTTATTTTTCGGAATTATTACAAGAACCCTTGGGGTTGACTTCTTAATTGGGGATTTTCCGATTGAGGTTGTTGTAATCATGATTTATGGATTCCTAATGGATTATTGATATCATTGAAGTGTTTTGTTAGTTCGAAATACTCATTTTAGTGTTGGTTTCGACATATTCGGGATTGGATATTTTCGAAGTCGTGTGGTTGGTTACGTATTCGTTAGAATGCCCCAATGAGTTCGATTATCATTGTTTCGACCTTTGGGTTAGTCGTGTTTTGTTGTTTGATGCGTGTATTGAACGGTTGTTGGTAATTATTGTTATTCAAGGTTGTTCGAGCGACCGGTATTTCACTTAGGACGTTGTTCGTGGACGGACATTCTTCATCGGTATTGAGTAAGTTGATTCTTACTCGGTTAAAAGGATATTCATTCCTTTTGTTGTTGATCATTCATAATCATAACTCATTCATCATTGTATTAATCATTTTGAGACTTGTAATTGTCGGATAATCATTTCATTAGCGAGGAACGGCGGTTCCAATCATTTCATTGAAAACTATCAATCACTTCATTATCACTTTCGTATCGGTGAGTCATTCTTGACTTTGTCGGATTATTATTATTCATTGATATTCATTATGGTCATTCTTGTTCATATGACCTTCTGGGTTCATATTGCGTGGCCGGGTGCGGATGTGTGGAATTTTTAGTCGGGCACGTGATGGCCATGTATTGGGAGTGATACATTGGACTGTGCACACGGTAACGATTACCTCCGTGAGACTAATTAGGTACAAGGACGGGTGTGTCCGGTCATCCGTCTTGTACACTTGCACGTAACACTACGGGCGTACTATGATGCTCCTCTTCGCGTAATTCATAACTAAGGATATTTCATAACTTGATTAAATCATGTTTGTGTATTTTCAACCCTTGAGGATTGTTGTTAGGTAATCGACCCCATTGGGGATTTTGTTTTCGTGTCACGGCAAGGCAAAGGCACGGAAGAGCATGTTGACGGCGACGAGTCCCAGTGATACTAGTAGGGGCCCCTATCATTCCGTTTGTTCATTTTCGGTCATTTGATTATTTACATTTGTATTTTCCGCTGCAAATTCCGTTTGTAATGTTTATTTATTCAGGGTGGTGTATTTTATCTTCATATAAAATACACTAGTATTCGGTATTGTCCTGGTGTGTTGTACTTAAACTCCTCATCGGAGTGTTTGGTAATATAATGTGGTTCGGTACTACAATTATATTATTTAATTCATCATTTTCATTTGCCTGGTGGGTCCCAGTCGGGGATTCACGGCACTGTAATATCCGCCTAGTTTGGGGTGTTACAGCAGCCCTGTTTCAACCCGTTTGTCATTTCCATCTTTTCCTCTCCGCTGCTGGAGACTTGGCGATCCAGGAGACATGTTGTGAAGCAACTAATCCACGAAGATTGGGAGTTCATAGCATCGATTAATCGCTCCATAACCTCCTTTGATCCAGCGAATCAAGGTGAGATTTCCTAGAACCCCATTTTGAGAAAATTTGGGGTTTTTGCGTTTTTGTCCGATTCGTTTCGTGTTGTTGATTAATACACGATGGGTATGATTAATATTGGTAGTATTCTTGTGTTTAACATCATTTAATCCATTGTTCTTCGTCGAATCGAAGTATATTTCTTGATTTCCTTCGAATTGACTTTGTGGGGGATTTGTCCTCGATCTCGTTCTTCATCCGTTTTCGATGGATCGATTATGGTTAAATGATGTTGTTAAACATATTCTATGGATTGTATATCCATATTTCGACTTGGAATTCCGTTTTCGGGTTTTGACGGAACGAATCGTGTTCTTGGCCGTTTTGGGGGAAACGCTTGAACTTTCGTCATTTGTTCTTTGAATTCAGCGACTTTGGGTCATACTTTGGAATTCACTTTCGTTGTTATTGTTTTCGTTCGTAGTTCTTTGTTGCGGATTGTCGTTCGGTGGAGTCGGCGAGTTCGTAGTCGGTTCGTGCCAACCTACTTCGGCCGATTCTTCGCGTTGTTGTTTTTCGAGGCAAGTATCTTTCCATACATTACGTGTTTTGTGGATATAATTGTTGCTAAATGTCGATATGTGCCAAATAAATATTTATAATCATTTTTCAAAAGAATCAGTATATTTACCATCATGGTTTTCGTATAGGTGACCCGTGTGGGTCGGGAATTAATATGCTTGGTTGATTATGTGTGCTAGTTTCGAGTATAGGATCACCTTACTTTCGTGTCATGTCATTATGTATGATTATGGCGTCGGTAAATGTAAAGTGTAATTCTCTTGTCAAATTATGTGCATGGAGTCCCGTGGTTATGGATGAATATATTGAGTTTTTGTGATATTGGTTGTGTCGTTCGGTGCTGTTGAGATCTTGTGCTCCCTTGTGAATTGATATAGTTCTGGGTCGTGAGTACGTGTTGGATAATTTGGCCATTCTAGCAAGGTACCTCGACTATATATATTTTGTGTGTTTGACCTTTGAGAGTCGTGGTTTTATAATCTGAGTTGTTACTCTTCCACCTGGGGATGGCATGTGGCCTCTGGGGGCCGATACTAATGGGTACGGCCACGGAAGTGGACTTGGGTGCGTGTGTTGTTGTTCTTCCACCTGGGGATGGCATGTGGCCTCTGGGGGCCGATACTAATGGGTACGGCCACGGAAGTGAACTTGGGTGCGTGTGTTGATGTTCTTCCACCTGGGGACTGTTCGACGGGACCTCTGGGGGCCGATACTAATGGGTACGGCCGCGGAAGTGGTTTCCCACCTGGGGACGGTCCGACGGGGCCTCTGGAGGCCGATACTAATGGGTACGGCCACGGGTTACCAAGTGTGGTTTCTGTGATATTGATGTTGATGTTTTGATGATTAATTGTGATATGTCCGGAGTATCACAATGCTTTGCGCTCGGGGTCGAGATACATTATATATCAGGTCTTGGTGTTTGGCTAGAATGGTATAAGAATTATGTGTTATGTGTAATGTGTCCTTGTAAGTGAATTGAAGTGGATGACCGGGTCGTGGACCCTGTGTTTTGTGACCGGAATGGTTGGGTCGTTGACCCCGTGTTTTGTTAAACGGATTTGTATTTTGGAAAATGGACTTTGGGGCTGTGACCCTAAATGGCTTTCGAGGAATTAATAACTTTTCAATTTCTAATGTTTTCAAAACTCCCGAGATTTGGAATTATTTTCAAAGTGCTTACTTGCTTCGCTTCTACTTTCAAGACTTGAACTATTTTTAACTAAATATATCTCGGGAAGTCTTTCATTCTATTCTCGGAATGTGTTGTGTATGGCTCGTATTTGCACTTTATACTTGCACTAGCGAAACAGTAGAGTTTTGCTAACCCCCGAGTAATCGGGGGGTGGATATCTGTATTGTGTCCAGGTACATGCAGGTTTTCGGGAGCAAGACACAGGATCGGTGCGAGGGATGATGAAAGACGAATGATACTAATCACATGAAGGCCAGTTTCGACTTCAGTTAGTCGGAGTCCATTGTATTGTCTTCTCCGCTGTCTTATTGTTCGTCGTTGCAAGTGTTTTACCCTTGCATGTGTATGAGTCTGGATGAGTTTATGTGTTTTTATTTGTAAGTCAGTGTCGAAAGACCAAATCGGTGTATTGGTTCGTTATTTTGATTCGTCGGTATGCAATGTAATGTGTTGTTTAGATGTCTAGCCTGGTGGAACCTCGCGGAGAGGGTCTGCGGCGTGTAATATTCCCGGTTCGATCTGGGGATGTTACAAGCTCGGTGATCACTACACCATATATGGGTTTCAGCAACACCTGAAAAACTGTGTTCAAAAGTCCAAAAAGTGTTGCTGAAGGTAGAAAAAGTCCAAAGATCGATCTTGATTTGCATTAACTCAAACATAGAATCAAGTACAGATAGGGTTTCACTGATCGTGACCCTATAACTTGATCGGGACATTTGAAAGAAGGGTTTATACATTTATTGGTATTCACGACAGAATGGTTCTTGAATGGTCCCTATCATTCATTCTCAGTAAGGTTACAGTATAGGCCGCGAGACTGGCTAGGTGGTGCTATAACTCTTTGGTTCCTCCCATTGCTTATTGAGACGGACCTACCAATTAGGGAGACGACAGAATAATTTGAATTGGATCTCTTATTGTTAATTTTAGACATTAAATGTCTTATTTAATTTATTTGGATAAATTAAATCGGTTTGGTGAATTAAATAAATTACTGGGTAATTAATTTAATTCATGAATTATTATTTCTTGGAGAAATAATATCTTAATATAATTAATTAATTAGATTAATCAATTGTATTAATTTTATTTGAGACGAACCAAGATGTATCAATTGGACTGGATACACGACGGTTCGTTTCATGGACCGAAACGAACCGAATCCTTCTCAATCATGGTGTAGGCCGCCCCCTCATGTGCCCCTTCCTTGATGGTGCATTTTGTCCCCTTATTGGTTTGTTATGAGTTAGTTCCATATGGACAGGACAAAAGGGTGTGATAAGATAAGATCTTATCATTATACACCATGAGGTGGGGGACTTTGGAGTTATGTGTGGACTTTGTTATAAAACAAAGTTCATTCTCCTCCACCATAACTAAGAAAATCGGCCATCATCAAGGAAGAAAGATAGTTCATTTTTGTTCACGTTCTTACACTCTTAGAGAGAGAAAGAAAATCAAGAACAAAAACTTATATCACTTAGAGTGATCACACACTTGAGAGATTATTTCCACTACTAGGAAAATAGGATTCAACATCGCCCAATTTACATCGGTTTTTAAGAAAAACGATGTAAAAAAAGGCGGTGGTGTAATTGTAATTTTCCTCTACGTTAACATCGGTTCTTAGTATAACCGATGTGAATTTCAGTTGTTTAACATCGGTTTATGAAAAACCGATGTGAATATCAGTAGTTTAACATCGGTTTCTAAAAAACCGATGTGAATTATACTTATTAACATCGGTTTTAATATGTAACCGATCTGAATTCTTTTATATTTTTCTTTCAACCCTACGCAGCAGATCGACAGTCTCCCCCTTTCATCTTTCAATTGTTCTCTTCCCCGTTGAAACGAACGCAGCCTTCCCCCTTTCATTTTTCTTCTCGAAACTTGTCCAAGAAAACGATAATCCGAGTGTTCCTTCATCATCCCTGATCTTAATCGCTCTTCATAATCCATCATCCCCGTTTCATCAATCCCTCAAAGGGAGTTGGGATCGGATAACGAAGAAAGATCCCAGCAGCCAAATTTAGGGCGCGGACTGAAGGCGGAATGTTTTACGCGGTGAGAACGAGAGCATTAAGCCAATAAGCATGTTTTTTCCTATCAGATTGCAGTTTCATTCCTGTCATTTTTTTTCCTCCTGTCACTAACGGTACTTTGAAACCATAGGTACAATGGTGAAACCATAGGCCACGGCCTAGTGGTGGTGCTAGATTTCCAACCGAGTATTTAGGTAAAATTTTGTTCATCTTACTGCTCGACTCGTGGTATTTTGCTCGATTCTTAGTCGCATTTTTCGTAGTATTTTGCTTCTCTTTTTTTCTTAGTCGCATCTTACTGGGCAGCAGGCGTTTGTGTTGTCCAAAATTTTAGCCGGTCTCAATGTGTTGCATTAGAACTAAGTGATATGTACTAGTGATGTTAAGTTTATCTACAATTGAATGAAGAGAGGTTATCTACAATTCTACATAAGAATGGACAACTTGTATAGCTTGCTAACACTAACAATTCTATATAAGTATTGATTTGGGTACACTTGTTTTCTTGGGCATCATATCCTACTAATCTCAAGTAAGCTATAAAAATTACTTTCATAATTTTTACACAACTTATGTATGTATTATTACAATTTAGAAGTGCTTATTTCACTTATTACATAAAAATATATCACCATATACATGTTTGTAGATTTTTATGATGAAAAAAGTAAATAAATAATTGACAAGGTCATTTTTATTGATCAAAATATGTACATATAAGTTTTATGATATTAATTAATTCATGATATTATGAATTTTCATTATTGTATATATTATTATGGCACTATATAAATTGTTGAAGAATTGGTGGAAGGGATTAGGATAGTTTTGGAGTTGATTTTGAGGTAGTTTGATTATATAGAAGTGTTGAAATCATGTTTTGGAAATATATATAAAGGAGCTGTCCTATTTTGGTTCCCACAGAAAAATGAGTTTTTAATTTATAAAATTTGATTAAAGCAATAGAAAAAAACTGTTGCGTTAGTGTTTCTCTTCATAATCACAGGTAAAAAGAAAAAAAGCACAGGACATCCAAAAACTGAACACGGCTCCCCATACTATGTCTCGTGGAGGTTATGATTGGCTTGAAGAGAATATCATGGAAAGTAAACTAAAGCAACGGCAAGAGGAAGCCAAACAATCTGGTGTTGATACAATTGTTGATCCTCCATCTCCTCCGACACGCCACCAAAAATATAAGATGGGTCGAATTAAGAAATCGGGTGAGATGACTTCTGATGCAAAGACGCGAGATTGCTAAGAAAACTGTAAGTTTTTATTTGTTATGTACTTACCTCAAAGAATTATGCCAGGTTGAGAATAAAACTATTATCTGTTGCCTCAAATTTTTCTTTAACAAAGTGAGTCTAACTTGGCTAGCAAACATCAGCAAGCAGACTATTCTGTCAACATTTTAACCAAAATACCTATCAATCCATCTATCTCAACAGAAAAAGATGACCTGGCTATTCGAGAGATTAAAAAATTCACCCCTGCAATCTTGCAAACATTATGGATAGGCGGCATGTGTTTAAAGTTCATTATGAATATTTCGTTAGTTGAAATTTAATAATTTAGTACCTATAGATTTATGAACATATAATAACGACTTAAAGATTTAATATTTTTGAAACAGACCTCACATTTTCGAAGTTCTACAAATCATCACTATAAAGTATAGTATACGAACTATTCATACCTTGATGCAATAGTCAATTTCAGAGGTAGCAACGACCAATTTCACATGGTCTTTTTTTTGTAATTATTGATCTTAGGGGTACTATTTGTAATTATCCCAAATATGTATTTGCCTTGTGTGAATGAGCATCAATCTTTTGTTATTTTATGTAAACTTTAGAAAAACAACTTGTTAACTAGGGATAAGTTGTGTTTAATGGCGTATTTCTTACCATATTTAAAACTGCCCAGCATGCTTCATGAAGACGCAATTTAAGGTGCTGTCTTACCATATGCTTCAGCATGCTTCAGTTAACTGCCCAACATGTTTCTTACCATATTTAAGTTGTGTTTAATGGCATGTTTCTTACCATGTTTCTTCTCGAAAGAAGAATTATGAATGATTAATTGAAAAAAGTACATGAATATAAGGTGCTGTCTTGAAAAATACTATGATGTTATCCTTCGTTCTGATATCAAGTTTGATTCTTTATACTCATGATACGTTAATTAGGTGAGGTACTAGAAGTGGATAACTTTTGTGTCAATAATTTCCTCCGATATTTCTGTCCAGGTTTCTTTCAGGTGCTGGGCAGCATTTGCAATTTTCATAGGCAACTGTTTTTATATTAGTTTTTCTCGCCTGTGTTTCTTTCATTTCTCGTCCGTGTTTTCATTCCAAATTTTTGTTTTCATTCAGCTTTTTTCAATCAAGTCATTCTGTCAGGTTTCTTTCTGCATACATTAGTTTTTATATCAATATGTGGTAAACAAGAATACCAACTGTTTGACTTGTTGTAATTAATTTTTATTTAAATATATGATTGTTTTACAAGTTATTCAAATGCTCTATCTTTATTCGTTGTAGGATGAGTTTCAGGAGCAGTGCTCACAGGGTTCATTTGTTAACGAGGGTCGCAAGGATATACTATCAGCTGCAGTTGGGCGACTTGGGCGACCAGAGCACAACTCACAACTAATTCTTAACATCCCTAATTCTTTTTATTTCAGTCTCAACTCACAACTTTCAATTCTTATAATCCTGTGACCTCTTGTACTATTCATAACACAATTATGTTTTTCTTACTTCCAGTATTGTGACCACGAGTGTTGGATGGTGCACACAGGAGTAAATCCAAGCAGGTCATTCAATGGATTTATCCCAAAGTAAGTAAAATTTCAATCCCAACTATTCTTTTACAAATAATTTTGTGTGATTTTATCTTACTTGACAAATATTCTTTTACCGATTGCAATTATTAATATTTTTTTAGTGTAATAAACAAAATGGTGGTTGGGAGTATGGATATTATGTCATGAACTGGATGCGGACCAAAGTTCAGGCTGGTATTGCGTAAAATCGATGGAGGTAATTTTATCAAGTCAAACTAATCATATATTTTTTTTCTGTTTTTGTACTGAAAAGTATTTTTATAAATTATATGACAGATATTTAGCGATACTCAAGCGCTTCCTCAAGAGAGCATGAAATAAATTCGAATGCAACGGGCGAAATATTTTTTTACCAAATTTGTTTAGATTTTTTCTATGACATACAAACGGTTGGTTCTTGTAATTCTCGAACCGGTAAGTTCATGAAGTTAAAGATTTCGGGACTTTTATAAGAATGTGTATTTTTATTTTGTAGTTAATTGATAATGCTTGTTGTAAACAGAGATAGTTACAAAAGTTTGATAATACATTCATTGCTTAAAAATTATGTTGGGTTGGTTTTCGTTTGAGATGTTGCTGATTGTGATCAGAAAAATATGTTGGTGTAGGTTGGCCCCAATTTTTTTATACAGGTGGAATTGGCTGGGCTGGCAGACCAGGCTGGGTGAAAAAATTAAATTTTGGGCACCATTCACATCAGTTCTGACCGTAACAACATCGGTTTTCAACCGATGTGAATTAACAGTAACAACATCGGTTTTCAACCGATGTGAATTCATTAGAAAACCGATGTAAAAAATTAACATCGGTAGATACGACATCGGTTTTATAACCGATGTGAATCAATTAAAAAAACCGATGTCGTATCCTGTTATCATATTAGTGTTCCTACTACTCTTTTCTAGCCGTATCCTTAGAGGGCAATTGAGTAGTTGTTGTTCCGATCATCTCCCGGTGTGTGGCTAGTAGAGACGCGGTGCTTTCCGCGTTTGGATCATCGAGGACTTATCAAATCGGATTTGCGGTCACGGCCATCAACTTCAACATTCAATCAAAGGACTTCAAAGGTATGTTTTTCATATCTTAACTCTTGTCCTTTTATATTCATATATACGTTGCATGATCGGTCCTCTTTAGGGATTCAGTAAAATATATTTTTGCTTCCACTGCGCCTTCATTTTAGGCATCGAATCCCAACAACATCAAGTGGCACCGTTTGTAGGAAAGAGGGACATCGAGTCATCCATTGTGTTAAGGCTTGAGTTTTTGTAGGAAAGAGGGACATCGAGTCATCCGCAATTTTCGATTTTCGGTAAATTTCTTTTTTCGGTCGGAGCCCGTTTTGACGACTCGCTCATGACCGTTTCATTATTCTGAGAATGATTAATTCTATACTTTTTGACATCCGGGTTCGTTTTGGAGTCGTTTTGTTGAGTTCCGTGCTTTTTAACGACTTTTCCGCACTTGAGTTCGATTCTTGCGAATCCCGTCCGAAACTGCTGTTTCGAGTTTCCCGCAAGTCCGTTTAACTTTGTTAGACGTGTTGTGAACTTCGGTTTTGTTATTCGATCACGTATCGTGATTTCCGGGCGTTTTGGGCCATTTTGTAATTTCTTGAAAGTTACGGGTATCCGTATCTGTAATTGTTGTCTCGACCCGTTCTTGATCGCGTATGACTAATTATGGTATTATGTTTTCATTCCGGGTCGTTGATGTTGTCCGCGAACTTTTCGTCGTGTTCGCCTGCGTGCGCTTGGAAACCGGTCGCCGAGCTCGGCGCTGCGGGATCGCCGACGGCTATGGATCGCCGGACGATTGCGGGCACCGGCGGACAGAGCGTCAGAACCGGCGAGCGCACGCTATCGCCGGCTGCAGCGCGCTAACCGGCAGTGTAGCGACGCTAGCCTGGGTCGACCAACGACGCTTATCGGGCCGGATAGTGGGGTTTCGGGTTCGGAATCGGGAAGGATCGGCAGTAGCGCACGCTACGCTGAGCGTAGCGCGCTAGTCGGCAGCGTAGCGCACGCTCGGCCGGCTAGCGACGTTACTGGCAGGCGATTCACCAGAGGCTATCGGGCCAGTCGGCAAGCGCGCGAGCTTCCGGCCGTAGCGCACGCTAGCGGGAGTCGGGCGGGCAGTCATGGTCGGCGGAACTGGTCGGTAGTGCCGGGTCATGCGGGCCATGGCCGAGAGTGCTCGGCGGTGCGGCGATAGCGCACGCTAGTCGGGAAGGCTAGCGCACGCTAGTTCCGCCCGATATATATATATATATATGAGACGACCACTTTTCCCTTCGTTTTCATTTCCTTCCTTCTCCGTCATGTTGGCGATTCATGGGCGACGAAAGCCATGTTGTTTAACAACAAATCCATGAAGTTCTTGAGTTTATAACATCAATCAATCGTCCGTTATCATCCTTTGATCCAGCGAATCAAGGTAATCTTCCTTAGAACCCTAATTTCGTGAATTTGGGGATTTTTGCATTTTCGTCCGATTCGTTCTGTGTTTTTGATTAATTCATGATGGGTGTGATTAATCTTGGTAGTATTCTTGTGTTTAACATCATTTAATCCATTGTTCTTCGTCGAATCGAAGTATATTTCTTGATTTCCTTCGAATTGACTTTTTGGGGGATTTGTCCCCGATCTCGTTTTTCATCCGTTTTCGATGGATCGATTATGGTTAAATGATGTTGTTAAACATATTCTATGGATTGTATATCCATATTTCAACTTGGAATTCCGTTTTCGGGTTTTGACGGGACGAATCGTGTTCTTGGCCGTTTTGGGGGAAATCCTTGAACCTTCGTCATTTGTTCTTTGAATTCAGCGGCTTTGGCTCATACTTTGGAATTCATTTTCGTTGTTATTGTTTTCGTTCGTAGTTCATTGTTGTGAATTGTCGTTTGGTGGAGTCGGCGAGTTCGTAGTCGGTTCGTGCCAACCTACTTCGGCCGATTCTCCGCGTTGTGGTTATTCGAGGCAAGTACCTTGCCCATACTTTTCTTATTTTATGGATATGATGATCGGTGATCGTCTTGGTATGTTTGTTTGGTTGTTTGAAATGAAGTTTCAAAAGATTTCGGTGTGGCCTCGTTAAAGGCTCTCTTTCAAAACGCGTGTGTGTTTTTTGAACGTTGTGTTTTGGGAATTGATTATTTTGAACGTTGAAGGCGTTGATGATATTCCTATTGTTTAAACTTATGGAATCGTGTATTCCGTGTTTAATCTTGTTATTGTGTTTTGAAGAGTTTGATAATGGTGTCGGATTGGTGGCCATCTCTAGTAAGTATTCTTGATGAACTTACATTCTTAGCATATTAGTATTGCATGAGTAATGTGTGTGTGTATGCTCACTATGGGTTAGATCCGACGGGGTCTCGGTAGGGGTCCACGGAGGGGTGGATCCGCGAGCTTGCTTTTAACCACTATGGGTTAGATCCGACGGGGTCTCGGTAGGGGTCCACGGAGGGGTGGATCCACGGTTAATTGTGGTGCATTTTACAAATGTGATTTGACTATGGCATTTCGAAATGAGTGCTTTGAACGGTTTTCATGATTTGCATGCATCGACTAAGTGTGTAAGAGGTAAGTTGTTCGTTTGGCTTACTTGGCTAGGATGGCACTAGAGTATTTTGTTGTTTGTGTTAAATCCTTTATTTGTGGATTTTGATGTTGGGATACGAACCTTGTGGTCGTTTTTGTGTACTGTGAGTTGATGATATTTGGGGCTAAAATCCCAACGGTTTTGTAAAGGTCATTTGACGTATTTGGGGCTAAAATCCCAACGGTTTGGTAAAGGTTATTTTATGGAAAGTAAACCTTTGGGGCGGTGACCCCTTTTGTCTTTGGATTTTGAAGAGTAGGATTTGATAATCCTAAATTATTTTCTATTAAAACCCTCGATGGCATTCTAAACCGTTTTATAAATTACTTCCATTGATTTATGATGTTTCGATTTTGAAATGTTTTCTCAAACTCTTGCCTCGGGAAGTACTTTTTGTTTCGTTTGGATCTTTGAGGATTCCTGGTTGCTGTTATTCGTGGAATGTGAATTGTATGGCTCGTACTTTTGCACTTGTACTTGCACTAGCAAAACAGTGGAGTTTTGCTAACCCCCGAGTACTCGGGGGGTGGATGTCTATTTTTGCATTCAGGTTTTGGAGCATAGCACAGGGTCGGCACGAAGGATGATGAAAGATGAACGATACTAATCACACGAGGATCCGTTGCTGTCGTATTGGTCTAGTTGTATTTTCTTTTCCGCTGCAGTATATTTTCCCGTTGTACGGGTGTGGTTGTATTTTGACCCCTGCGTGGGCATGAGTTGTATTTGAGTTGTATGTATTTGTTGAAAGACCAAATCGGTCTTCTGAGTCATTTTAGCCTTAAAGGCAAGGTTGAATTGTTTTCTGTCGTTACCAGCCTGGTAGATCCTTGAGGAAAGGTTCTACGGCGTGTAATATCCCTGAGCGGATTGGGGGTGTTACATAAATGGTATCGGAGTTTAGGTTGAGGAAACCTAGGCTGTCGGGTCAAGTCGTGTTGTTTGAGTCTTGTTTCGTCAGATTTTATCTGACTGAGTTGTGTCGCGATGCGTCGTTTGAGTTTGTTGGTCGTGATTAGTATCGTGGGGCGATCGTCATCTTCGTGCGACCTGTGGAAGTAAGTCTCCCTTCTTTGTATTGTGCCTCGTGTGACACGAGCTATTTTTATGATTATTTGTTAAGTGGTGGAATCCTTATGTGGATTTTGATTTCATGATATGTATTTAGTCGACTCTCGTATTTGATTTATACGAGGAGTGTCGTCGCTTGTGATGTCTTTTTATTGTTGTTTTTTTGTCCGTGGCTGATGATTTTCGAATCGATTTGCACGTTTTACAAGTTCTCTTGTGGAAGCTTTGTGCTTATACACGTTCGACTTGTTCACTAGCCAGTGCGGGAGGGTCTTTAGAGGCCTCGAATGGGATCATTGGTTTTGTTCTGAATGGGGTATTTTATCATTTATTTCCGTTTAAAGACATATTGTCTTGATTATAAACGTTTTGATGCGTGTACTAGGAGTTGTTTTAGTAAACGTCGATATGTGTGAGTTTTGGGCATTCTGGACTATTGGATTTTTGAAAACCTTGAGTATCTTAGGAAAATAAATTTCGAGACATACTTTTCAAATGAGTTATTTTCTTGTGGTACATCCAAGGTGCCACAATATATTTCAAAAATTTTCTACTTCGAGGACCAAAATGTTTTGAGATACTTTCAATGTTTTAGAAACACTTTTATTTAGACCCGAGGGTCGAATATTACGAAAGTTTTCACTAAGAGAAAGTGTCCTCATTTTTATCAAATGCGAAATGGTTCTCCAATGTCTCGATAACGATGTTTCACGTTTGTACTTTTTGAAAGGTGATACTCAAGATCAACCGGTGTTCTTCTAAATTATTTTCAAAATGAGGTTTTCGTTTTTAAAACCTATCCATTCCCGTTTGAGGGCTGGGTATGTATGTATGATGTTCGCATTTTCATTTTAATGTTTGCTCCCGAGTATGATCAAATTAGCGGTGTGAACGTTGAGTCGCTTTCCACACACTTGTTGTGTTAGCCTCTGTGAGAGGTGGGATGTTGGTGTTGAATGTTGTCGTCTCGTGGTGATTTCTGCGTGTCGCGCATGTACGAGCTGTTAGAGCTTGGTTTGGTATGATCGTGTGCATCGGTGATCGTTCCGTTATGTGCCGGTTGTTTAATGTCTTGTTACCTTGCTCCCGTTTTTGTGAATTTCGTGGACGAGGTCGGAGGTAATACCCGTACTATTTTGACTTCGGTATTTTCTCTTTCTCCAGTCTATCGATTCGCTCATGTTCGTTGACACTTTATGCACTTGTTCTGTATTTCGGTTTCATCGTACGAACGAGCTGTGATCTTGTTGTGGGTCGATCTGGTTATCGATGTGACTTTTTCGGGTTCAGTTCGATTCTTGTGAACCTTGTTCGGGAGTGACATCATCTGGTTCTATTAGTTCTTTTATTCGAATTGGATCGGATTTGGAACTCTTGTGTTTTCGACTCTGTCGACTCATTTATGTTTGTTGACATTCTGAGCTTGTCCTGCCCCTTGCTTTTGTTGATCGAACGAGTGTGGTATTGTTTTGGAATAACTCGTTTGTCGCTGTGACTTTTCAATCGTTATTCCCTTTCCTGTGGATCTTATGGGAATGCATGTCTTGTAGTTCTCACCAGATCATCCTGGGAGTTGTTGTTTGAATTTTATTATCCTTCGTGTTTCGGACATGATTGTTCGATTTTTGTTGTCTCGATCGTTTGTTTGTTCGGTTTTTGTTCTCGTTTCGTGATTGTTGAGCGTTCAGGCTCCTTTGTAATTCCCTTAAGTTCGGGAGATTAGTCTCGTTTTCGATCTCCCAACCCTTAGGCGGTGGAATTCCGTATTTGCTCAGCGTTTGGCTCGCGTTTTGATCAATGTACCGTTAGGTTGGTCAATAGTATTGATTTTCGTTCGTTGTGTTTTGCGATTGTTCGGATAATTGACTTGATTATATTATCCATTTGATGACGCTTGTCACTTGTTGGTTTTATTATATCCCTAACGGCGACGTTGTGTTGGTCGCCGTGGAGCGTGTTTTCACGCCGTATATTCCTTTGCGTTGTTTGTAACATTTCGCCGTTGGGCGTTAGTTACGCATTCTTGTGTATCTCGTTGAGTTTTTCCTGGCGGAATATTTCTTCTCCCTACTTGTTTTAAGTTTCGGGACGAAACTTCTTTTAAGGAGGGTAGAATGTAATATCCGCAATTTTCGATTTTCGGTAAATTTCTTTTTTCGGTCGGAGCCCGTTTTGACGACTCGCTCATGACCGTTTCATTATTCTGAGAATGATTAATTCTATACTTTTTGACATCCGGGTTCGTTTTGGAGTCGTTTTGTTGTGTTCCGTTCATTTTAACGACTTTTCAGCACATTAGTTAGATTATTGCGAATACCGTCCTAAATCATTTGAAGTTTCGCAAGTCCGTTTAACTTTGTTAGACGTGTTGTGAACTTCGGTTTTGTTATTCGATCACGTATCGTGATTTCCGGGCGTTTTGGGCCATTTTGTAATTTCTTGAAAGTTACGGGTATCCGTATCTGTAATTGTTGTCTCGACCCGTTCTTGATCGCGTATGACTAATTATGGTATTATGTTTTCATTCCGGGTCGTTGATGTTGTCCGCGAACTTTTCGTCGTGTTCGTTCCGTGCGTTTTCGGAAACCGGGTCGTCGAGCCCTGGCGGTTGCGGGACTGGCCGGACGATTGCGGGCACCGGGCGGACAGATGCGTCAGGAACCGGCGTAGCGCACGCTACTGCCGGAAGGCTGCGCGCGCTAACCGGCAGGTGTAGCGCACGCTAGCCTGGTCGACCAACGCACGCTATCGGGCCGGACAGTGGGGTTTCTGGGGTTCTGGAATCAGGAAGGATCGGCAGGTAGCGCACGCTACGCCGAGCGTAGCGCGCGCTAGTCGGCAGGCGTAGCGCACGCTGTCGGCCGGCTAGCGTCGTTACTGCCGGGCGGTCGATCCGAGGCTCTTTGGGCAGTCGGCTAGCGCGCGCAGGCTTCCGGCCGTAGCGCACGCTAGCGGGAGTCGGGCGGACAGTCATGGTCGGCAGAATTGGTCGGTAGTGCCGGGTCATGCGGGCCATGGCCGAGAGTGCTCGGCCGGTACTGGCCGATAGCGCACGCTAGTCCAGGAAGGCTAGCGCACGCTAGTTCCGGCCCAGTATATATATATGACAGACCAGCCACTTTTCCCTTCGTTTTTCATTTCCTTCCTTCTCCGTCCGCGGCTGGCGATTCATGGGCGACGAAAGCCATGTTGTTTAACAACAAATCCATGAAGTTCTTGAGTTTATAACATCAATCAATCGTCCGTTATCATCCTTTGATCCAGCGAATCAAGGTAATCTTCCTTAGAACCCTAATTTCGTGAATTTGGGGATTTTTGCATTTTCGTCCGATTCGTTCCGTGTTTTTGATTAATTCATGATGGGTGTGATTAATCTTGGTAGTATTCTTGTGTTTAACATCATTTAATCCATTGTTCTTCGTCGAATCGAAGTATATTTCTTGATTTCCTTCGAATTGACTTTTTGGGGGATTTGTCCCCGATCTCGTTTTTCATCCGTTTTCGATGGATCGATTATGGTTAAATGATGTTGTTAAACATATTCTATGGATTGTATATCCATATTTTAACTTGGAATTCCGTTTTCGGGTTTTGACGGGACGAATCGTGTTCTTGACCGTTTTGGGGGAAATCCTTAAACCTTCGTCATTTGTTCTTTGAATTCAGCGGCTTTGGCTCATACTTTGGAATTCATTTTCGTTGTTATTGTTTTCGTTCGTAGTTCATTGTTGTGAATTGTCGTTCGGTGGAGTCGGCGAGTTCGTAGTCGGTTCGTGCCAACCTACTTCGGCCGATTCTCCGCGTTGTGGTTATTCGAGGCAAGTACCTTGCCCATACTTTTCTTATTTTATGGATATGATGATCGGTGATCGTCTTGGTATGTTTGTTTGGTTGTTTGAAATGAAGTTTCAAAAGATTTCGGTGTGGCCTCGTTAAAGGCTCTCTTTCAAAACGCGTGTGTGTTTTTTGAACGTTGTGTTTTGGGAATTGATTATTTTGAACGTTGAAGGCGTTGATGATATTCCTATTGTTTAAACTTATGGAATCGTGTATTCCGTGTTTAATCTTGTTATTGTGTTTTGAAGAGTTTGATAATGGTGTCGGATTGGTGGCCATCTCTAGTAAGTATTCTTGATGAACTTACATTCTTAGCATATTAGTATTGCATGAGTAATGTGTGTGTGTATGCTCACTATGGGTTAGATCCGACGGGGTCTCGGTAGGGGTCCACGGAGGGGTGGATCCGCGAGCTTGCTTTTAACCACTATGGGTTAGATCCGACGGGGTCTCGGTAGGGGTCCACGGAGGGGTGGATCCACGGTTAATTGTGGTGCATTTTACAAATGTGATTTGACTATGGCATTTCCGGAAATGAGTGCTTTCGAACGGTTTTCATGATTTGCATGCATCGACTAAGTGTGTAAGAGGTAAGTTGTTCGTTTGGCTTACTTGGCTAGGATGGCACTAGAGTATTTTGTTGTTTGTGTTAAATCCTTTATTTGTGGATTTTGATGTTGGGATACGAACCTTGTGGTCGTTTTTGTGTACTGTGAGTTGATGATATTTGGGGCTAAAATCCCAACGGTTTTGTAAAGGTCATTTGACGTATTTGGGGCTAAAATCCCAACGGTTTGGTAAAGGTTATTTTATGGAAAGTAAACCTTTGGGGCGGTGACCCCTTTTGTCTTTGGATTTTGAAGAGTAGGATTTGATAATCCTAAATTATTTTCTATTAAAACCCTCGATGGCATTCTAAACCGTTTTATAAATTACTTCCATTGATTTATGATGTTTCGATTTTGAAATGTTTTCTCAAACTCTTGCCTCGGGAAGTACTTTTGTTTCGTTTGGATCTTTGAGGATTCCCGGTTGCCGTTATTCGTGGAATGTGAATTGTATGGCTCGTACTTTTGCACTTGTACTTGCACTAGCAAAACGGTGGAGTTTGCTAACCCCAGTACTCGGGGGTGGATGTCTATTTTGCATTCGGGTTTTGGAGCATAGCACAGGTCGGCACGAAGGATGATGAAAGATGAACGATACTAATCACACGAGGATCCGTTCTTTGTCGTATTGGTCTAGTTGTATTTTCTTTTCATTGCAAGATATTTTCCGTTGTACGGGTGTGGTTGTATTTTGACCCCTGCGTGGGCATGAGTTGTATTTGAGTTGTATGTATTTGTTGAAAGACCAAATCGGTCTACTGAGTCATTTTAGCCTTAAAGGCATGGTTGAATTGTTATATGTCGTTACCAGCCTGGTAGATCCTTGAGGAAAGGTTCTACGGCGTGTAATATCCCTGAGCGGATTGGGGGTGTTACATAAATGGTATCGGAGTTTAGGTTGAGGAAACCTAGGCTGTCGGGTCAAGTCGTGTTGTTTGAGTCTTGTTTCGTCAGATTTTATCTGACTGAGTTGTGTCGCGACGCGTCGTTTGAGTTTGTTGGTCGTGATTAGTATCGTGGGGCGATCATCATCTTCGTGCGACCTGTGGAAGTAAGTCTCCCTTCTTTGTATTGTGCCTCGTGTGACACGAGCTATTTTTATGATTATTTGTTAAGTGGTGGAATCCTTATGTGGATTTTGATTTCATGATATGTATTTAGTCGACTCTCGTATTTGATTTATACGAGGAGTGTCGTCGCTTGTGATGTCTTTTTATTGTTGTTTTTGTCCGTGGCTGATGATTTTCGAATCGATTTGCACGTTTTACAAGTTCTCTTGTGGAAGCTTTGTGCTTATACACGTTCGACTTGTTCACTAGCCAGTGCGGGAGGGTCTTTAGAGGCCTCGAATGGGATCATTGGTTTTGTTCTGAATGGGGTATTTTATCATTTATTTCCGTTTAAAGACATATTGTCTTGATTATAAACGTTTTGATGCGTGTACTAGGAGTTGTTTTAGTAAACGTCGATATGTGTGAGTTTTGGGCATTCTGGACTATTGGATTTTTGAAAACCTTGAGTATCTTAGGAAAATAAATTTCGAGACATACTTTTCAAATGAGTTATTTTCTTGTGGTACATCCAAGGTGCCACAATATATTTCAAAAATTTTCTACTTCGAGGACCAAAATGTTTTGAGATACTTTCAATGTTTTAGAAACACTTTTATTTAGACCCGAGGGTCGAATATTCTGAAAGTTTTCACTAAGAGAAAGTGTCCTCATTTTTATCAAATGCGAAATGGTTCTCCAATGTCTCGATAACGATGTTTCACGTTTGTACTTTTTGAAAGGTGATACTCAAGATCAACCGGTGTTCTTCTAAATTATTTTCAAAATGAGGTTTTCGTTTTTAAAACCTATCCATTCCCGTTTGAGGGCTGGGTATGTATGTATGATGTTCGCATTTTCATTTTAATGTTTGCTCCCGAGTATGATCAAATTAGCGGTGTGAACGTTGAGTCGCTTTCCACACACTTGTTGTGTTAGCCTCTGTGAGAGGTGGGATGTTGGTGTTGAATGTTGTCGTCTCGTGGTGATTTCTGCGTGTCGCGCATGTACGAGCTGTTAGAGCTTGGTTTGGTATGATCGTGTGCATCGGTGATCGTTCCGTTATGTGCCGGTTGTTTAATGTCTTGTTACCTTGCTCCCGTTTTTGTGAATTTCGTGGACGAGGTCGGAGGTAATACCCGTACTATTTTGACTTCGGTATTTTCTCTTTCTCCAGTCTATCGATTCGCTCATGTTCGTTGACACTTTATGCACTTGTTCTGTATTTCGGTTTCATCGTACGAACGAGCTGTGATCTTGTTGTGGGTCGATCTGGTTATCGATGTGACTTTTTCGGGTTCAGTTCGATTCTTGTGAACCTTGTTCGGGAGTGACATCATCTGGTTCTATTAGTTCTTTTATTCGAAGTGGATCGGATTTGGAACTCTTGTGTTTTCGACTCTGTCGACTCATTTATGTTTGTTGACATTCTGAGCTTGTCCTGCCCCTTGCTTTTGTTGATCGAACGAGTGTGGTATTGTTTTGGAATAACTCGTTTGTCGCTGTGACTTTTCAATCGTTATTCCCTTTCCTGTGGATCTTATGGGAATGCATGTCTTGTAGTTCTCACCAGATCATCCTCGGAGTTGTTGTTTGAATTTTATTATCCTTCGTGTTTCGGACATGATTGTTCGATTTTTGTTGTCTCGATCGTTTGTTTGTTCGGTTTTTGTTCTCGTTTCGTGATTGTTGAGCGTTCAGGCTCCTTTGTAATTCCCTTAAGTTCGGGAGATTAGTCTCGTTTTCGATCTCCCAACCCTTAGGCGGTGGAATTCCGTATTTGCTCAGCGTTTGGCTCGCGTTTTGATCAATGTACCGTTAGGTTGGTCAATAGTATTGATTTTCGTTCGTTGTGTTTTGCGATTGTTCGGATAATTGACTTGATTATATTATCCATTTGATGACGCTTGTCACTTGTTGGTTTTATTATATCCCTAACGGCGACGTTGTGTTGGTCGCCGTGGAGCGTGTTTTCACGCCGTATATTCCTTTGCGTTGTTTGTAACATTTCGCCGTTGGGCATTAGTTACGCATTCTTGTGTATCTCGTTGAGTTTTTCCTGGCGGAATATTTCTTCTCCCTACTTGTTTTAAGTTTCGGGACGAAACTTCTTTTAAGGAGGGTAGAATGTAATATCCGCAATTTTCGATTTTCGGTAAATTTCTTTTTTCGGTCGGAGCCCGTTTTGACGACTCGCTCATGACCGTTTCATTATTTTGAGAATGATTAATTCTATACTTTTTGACATCCGGGTTCGTTTTGGAGTCGTTTTGTTGAGTTCCGTGCTTTTTAACGACTTTTCCGCACTTGAGTTCGATTCTTGCGAATCCCGTCCGAAACTGCTGTTTCGAGTTTCCCGCAAGTCCGTTTAACTTTGTTAGACGTGTTGTGAACTTCGGTTTTGTTATTCGATCACGTATCGTGATTTCCGGGCGTTTTGGGCCATTTTGTAATTTCTTGAAAGTTACGGGTATCCGTATCTGTAATTGTTGTCTCGACCCGTTCTTGATCGCGTATGACTAATTATGGTATTATGTTTTCATTCCGGGTCGTTGATGTTGTCCGCGAACTTTTCGTCGTGTTCGCCTGCGGCGCTTAAACCGGTCGCCGAGCCCTGGCGGTTGCGGATCGGGCCGGACGATTGCGGGCACCGGCGGACAGATGCGTCAGAACCGGGCGTAGCGCACGCCATCGCCGGAAGGCTGCGCGCTAACCGGCAGTGTAGCGACGCTAGCTGGCCGACCAACGCACGCTATCGGGCCGACAGTGGGGTTTCGGGTTCGGAATCGGGAAGGATCGGCAGTAGCGCACGCCACGCCGAGCGTAGCGCGCTAGTCGGCAGCGAAGCGACGCCGCCGGCCGGCTAGCGACGTTACTGCCGGGCAGCTCACAGCAGGCTACCGAGCCGGCTAGCGCGCAGAGCTTCCGGCCGTAGCGCACGCTAGCGAGTCGGGCGGACACCATGGTCGGCAGACTGGTCGGTAGTGCCGGGTCATGCGGGCCATGGCCGAGAGTGCTCGTCAGATCGGCCGATAGCGCACGCTAGTCCGTGAAGGCTAGCGCACGCTAGTTCCGCCCAAGATATATATATATGACAGACCACTTTTCCCTTCGTTTTCATTTCCTTCCTTCTCCGTCCGTTTGGCGATTCATGGGCGATTTAAAGCCATGTTGTTTAACAACAAATCCATGAAGTTCTTGAGTTTATAACATCAATCAATCGTCCGTTATCATCCTTTGATCCAATAATCAAGGTAATCTTCCTTAGAACCCTAATTTCGTGAATTTGGGGATTTTTGCATTTTCGTCCGATTCGTTCCGTGTTTTTGATTAATTCATGATGGTTGTGATTAATCTTGGTAGTATTCTTGTGTTTAACATCATTTAATCCATTGTTCTTCGTCGAATCGAAGTATATTTCTTGATTTCCTTCGAATTGACTTTTTGGGGGATTTGTCCCCGATCTCGTTTTTCATCCGTTTTCGATGGATCGATTATGGTTAAATGATGTTGTTAAACATATTCTATGGATTGTATATCCATATTTCAACTTGGAATTCCGTTTTCGGGTTTTGACGGGACGAATCGTGTTCTTGGCCGTTTTGGGGGAAATCCTTGAACCTTCGTCATTTGTTCTTTGAATTCAGCGGCTTTGGCTCATACTTTGGAATTAATTTTCGTTGTTATTGTTTTCGTTCGTAGTTCATTGTTGTGGATTTTCGTTCGGTGGAGTCGGCGAGTTCGTAGTCGGTTCGTGCCAACCTACTTCGGCCGATTCTCCGCGTTGTGGTTATTCGAGGCAAGTACCTTGCCCATACTTTTCTTATTTTATGGATATGATGATCGGTGATCGTCTTGGTGTGTTTGTTTGGTTGTTTGAAATGAAGTTTCAAAAGATTTCGGTGTGGCCTCGTTAAAGGCTCTCTTTCAAAACGCGTGTGTGTTTTGTGAACGTTGTGTTTTGGGAATTGATTATTTTGAACGTTGAAGGCGTTGATGATATTCCTATTGTTTAAAGTTATGGAATCGTGTATTCCGTGTTTAATCTTGTTATTGTGTTTTGAAGAGTTTGATAATGGTGTCGGATTAGTGGCCATCTCTAGTAAGTATTCTTGATGAACTTACATTCTTAGCATATTAGTATTGCATGAGTAATGTGTGTGTGTGTATGCTCACTATGGGTTAGATCCGACGGGGTCTCGGTAGGGGTCCACGGAGGGGTGGATTCGCGAGCTTGCTTTTAACCACTATGGGTTAGATCCGACGGGGTCTCGGTAGGGGTAGACGGAGGGGTGGATCCACGGTTAATTGTGGTGCATTTTACAAATGTGATTTGACTATGGCATTTCCGGAAATGAGTGCTTTCGAACGGTTTTCATGATTTGCATGCATCGACTAAGTGTGTAAGAGGTAAGTTGTTCGTTTGGCTTACTTGGCTAGGATGGCACTAGAGTATTTTGTTGTTTGTGTTAAATCCTTTATTTGTGGATTTTGATGTTGGGATACGAACCTTGTGGTCGTTTTTGTGTACTGTGAGTTGATGATATTTGGGGCTAAAATCCCAACGGTTTTGTAAAGGTCATTTGACGTATTTGGGGCTAAAATCCCAACGGTTTGGTAAAGGTTATTTTATGGAAAGTAAACCTTTGGGGCGGTGACCCCTTTTGTCTTTGGATTTTGAAGAGTAGGATTTGATAATCCTAAATTATTTTCTATTAAAACTCTCGATGGCATTCTAAACCGTTTTATAAATTACTTCCATTGATTTATGATGTTTCGATTTTGAAATGTTTTCTCAAACTCTTGCCTCGGGAAGTACTTTTTGTTTCGTTTGGATCTTTGAGGATTCCTGGTTGCTGTTATTCGTGGAATGTGAATTGTATGGCTCGTACTTTTGCACTTGTACTTGCACTAGCAAAACAAGGAGTTTGCTAACCCCGAGTACTCGGGGGTGGATGTCTATTTTTGCATTCAGGTTTTGGAGCATAGCACAGGGTCGGCACGAAGGATGATGAAAGATGAACGATACTAATCACACGAGGATCCGTTGCTGTCGTATTGGTCTAGTTGTATTTTCTTTTCCGCTGCAGTATATTTTCCCGTTGTACGGGTGTGGTTGTATTTTGACCCCTGCGTGGGCATGAGTTGTATTTGAGTTGTATGTATTTGTTGAAAGACCAAATCGGTCTACTGAGTCATTTTAGCCTTAAAGGCATGGCTGAATTGTTATATGTCGTTACCAGCCTAGTAGATCCTTGAGGAAAGGTTCTACGGCGTGTAATATCCCTGAGCGGATTGGGGGTGTTACATAGAGTAACCAAATTCCTGCCCTTCGGCCCTGGGCTTCAATTCGGTAGGAATTGAAGAGTGAAAAATACCACTAGAAGGGGGGTTGAATATGTAACACCCCCAGGATATCCGAGGTATATTACAGCGCCGTGAGTACCTATATGGGACCCACCAGGCTGATCAAGCATCATACTCATCGACTCACAGAAACAACAGATAAATACCTCGTCATAAAGACGCCCAACAAAATAACCCACCCGGTTCAACCGGTCTAACATAACACCATAATCCGACACAAACATAATAAACAACAATACAATCCCGACGAGTAAAAGTTCTTAAGTACTCGAGTACTTCTATTAGTTTAAAGACCACAAAAGGTGAAAAGATAGAAGCAATAAGACACCACTCGTGCACAATCATCACGCACGGCCATCATCCGCATACTGGTCCAGCACCCGTTCGTCTCGATGAACCTGACCTGAAATTCATAAAACGAATTTCCCCAAAACGGGTCCCCAGAGGGGTTAGCAATTACGCTAGTACAAGTAACCAAATGAACGACTTACATCTTACACATATAGTAATGCATGCAATTCAAGAAAACATAGTTCCAAATCACTCATTTCCGGAAATACCATAATCAAGTCACATTTGTAAAAATGCACCACAATCTTCATCCCTGAAAAAAAGAGTCTCAGTCTTCATTCTCAAAAAAGAAAAAGAATAATTAAGCTAATGTAAATGGAATTACTGCAAATAAATTTTTAATCAGATATTAAAGAAAAGCTAACTCACATTAACACACATTGTTACAAATACAATTACAAATGAAGCACCATTCCTAGTTGTATATATAATGACGTCCTGTCCTTCAAAGAAACAATACAATTAATAAACCACGCATACATGTTTTACTCTATAATTTAATCCTCATTTAAAGATGTTACTGAACTTCACGTCTTTTCGATTATCCATCCACCTCATTTAAAGAGGCTATTGAACTTCACGTCTTTTCAATTATCCATCCATAACCAGCTTTGTACATTTTCCACTCTATTTAAATTAAATGCATCCTTTTGTTTTTAATTGTCAATAACGTACTTAATAAATTTAACATCAAATGAATTGAGTGGTAAACCGTTGAATAAGACTCAATTGCACATAATTGATTTTATAATTTTATATTATTCTATTTAATCTCAATCTATTTTATAATTTTATTTATCTTATTTAAAAATTAAGTCATTATGACTCCACAATCAATGACCAAATCGAAAGGTTGTGATAGGTATTTGTGAACCTCCGACTTGAGGATTTAGTAGGGATGTGCTTGTGACGTTAAGATTTTTACTAGAGTAGTTCGACCCAGAAAGCCGAGAGGTGGGGGTCAACCTCAACGTGCGTCTTAACGGACAAGTAGCAAGTTCTACTAAATACCAAGATATGATTATTTCTCCTGTAAGTGAACATGTATATGTCCTATGTGGTTATTGGCAAATGAGATCATTAGTCTTTGGCCAAAGTATTGGAGCTAGTTGTATTGGATACACGAGAGCTCGGTGATCACTACACCATATATGGGTTTCAGCAACACCTGAAAAACTGTGTTCAAAAGTCCAAAAAGTGTTGCTGAAGGTAGAAAAAGTCCAAAGATCGATCTTGATTTGCATTAACTCAAATATAGAATCAAGTACAGATAGGGTTTCACTGATCGTGACCCTATAACTTGATCGGGACATTTGAAAGAAGGGTTTATACATTTACTGGTATTCACGACAGAATGGTTCTTGAATGGTCCCTATCATTCATTCTCAGTAAGGTTACAGTATAGGCCGCGAGACTGGCTAGGTGGTGCTATAACTCTTTGGTTCCTCCCATTGCTTATTGAGACGGACCTACCAATTAGGGAGACGACAGAATAATTTGAATTGGATCTCTTATTGTGAATTTTAGACATTGGATGTCTTATTTAATTTATTTGGATAAATTAAATCGGTTTGGTGAATTAAATAAATTACTGGGTAATTAATTTAATTCATGAATTATTATTTCTTGGAGAAATAATATCTTAATATAATTAATTAATTAGATTAATCAATTGTATTAATTTTATTTGAGACGAACCAAGATGTATCAATTGGACTGGATACATGACGGTCCGTTTCATGGACCGAAACGAACCGAATCCTTCTCAATCATGGTGAAGGCTGCCCCCTCATGTGCCCCTTCCTTGATGGTGCCTTTTGTCCCCTTATTGGTTTGTTATGAGTTAGTTCCATATGGACAGGACAAAAGGGTGTGATAAGATAAGATCTTATCATTATACACCATGAGGTGGGGGACTTTGGAGTTATGTGTGGACTTTGTTATAAAACAAAGTTCATTCTCCTCCACCATAACTAAGAAAATCGGCCATCATCAAGGAAGAAAGATAGTTCATTTTTGTTCACGTTCTTACACTCTTAGAGAGAGAAAGAAAATCAAGAACAAAAACTTATATCACTTAGAGTGATCACACACTTGAGAGATTATTTCCACTACTAGGAAAATAGGATTCAACATCGCCCAATTTACATCGGTTTTTAAGAAAAACGATGTAAAAAAAAGGCGGTGGTGTAATTGTAATTTTCCTCTACGTTAACATCGGTTCTTAGTATAACCGATGTGAATTTCAGTTGTTTAACATCGGTTTATGAAAAACCGATGTGAATATCAGTAGTTTAACATCGGTTTCTACAAAAACCGATGTGAATTATACTTATTAACATCGGTTTTAATATGTAACCGATGTGAATTCTTTAATATTTTTCTTTCAACCCTACGCAGCAGATCGGCAGTCTCCCCCTTTCATCTTTCAATTGTTCTCTTCCCCGTTGAAACGAACGCAACCTTCCCCCTTTCATTTTTCTTCTCGAAACTTGTCCAAGAAAACGATAATCTGAGTGTTCCTTCATCATCCCTGATCTCAATCGCTCTTCATCATCCATCATCCCCGTTTCATCAATCCCTCAAAGGGAGTTGGGATCGGATAACGAAGAAAGATCCCAGCAGCCAAATTTAGGGCGCGAACTGAAGGCGGAATGTTTTACGCGGTGAGAACGAGAGCATTAAGCCAATAAGCATGTTTTTTCCTATCAGATTGCAGTTTCATTCCTGTCATTTTTTTTCCTCCTGTCACTAACGGTACTTTGAAACCATAGGTACAATTGTGAAACCATAGGCCACGGCCCAGTGGTGGTGCTAGATTTCCAACCGAGTATTTAGGTAAAATTTTGTTCATCTTACTGCTCGACTCGTGGTATTTTGCTCGATTCTTAGTCGCATTTTT
Source organism: Orobanche coerulescens (assembly GCA_033398695.1). Taxonomy (NCBI): domain Eukaryota; kingdom Viridiplantae; phylum Streptophyta; class Magnoliopsida; order Lamiales; family Orobanchaceae; genus Orobanche; species Orobanche coerulescens. Next base: position 13,363,940 of record CM065815.1, on the reverse strand, counting down.
CGTAGTATTTTGCTTCTCTTTTTTTCTTAGTCGCATCTTACTGGGCAGCAGGCGTTTGTGTTGTCCAAAATTTTAGCCGGTCTCAATGTGTTGCATTAGAACTAAGTGATATGTACTAGTGATGTTAAGTTTATCTACAATTGAATGAAGAGAGGTTATCTACAATTCTACATAAGAATGGACAACTTGTATAGCTTGCTAACACTAACAATTCTATATAAGTATTGATTTGGGTACACTTGTTTTCTTGGGCATCATATCCTACTAATCTCAAGTAAGCTATAAAAATTACTTTCATAATTTTTACACAACTTATGTATGTATTATTACAATTTAGAAGTGCTTATTTCACTTATTACATAAAAATATATCACCATATACATGTTTGTAGATTTTTATGATGAAAAAAGTAAATAAATAATTGACAAGGTCATTTTTATTGATCAAAATATGTACATATAAGTTTTATGATATTAATTAATTCATGATATTATGAATTTTCATTATTGTATATATTATTATGGCACTATATAAATTGTTGAATAATTGGTGGAAGGGATTAGGATAGTTTTGGAGTTGATTTTGAGGTAGTTTGATTATATAGAAGTGTTGAAATCATGTTTTGGAAATATATATAAAGGAGCTGTCCTATTTTGGTTCCCACAGAAAAATGAGTTTTTAATTTATAAAATTTGATTAAAGCAATAGAAAAAAACTGTTGCGTTAGTGTTTCTCTTCATAATCACAGGTAAAAAGAAAAAAAGCACAGGATATCCAAAAACTGAACACGGCTCCCCATACTATGTCTCGTGGAGGTTATGATTGGCTTGAAGAGAATATCATGGAAAGTAAACTAAAGCAACGGCAAGAGGAAGCCAAACAATCTGGTGTTGATACAATTGTTAATCCTCCATCTCCTCCGACACGCCACCAAAAATATAAGATGGGTCGAATTAAGAAATCGGGTGAGATGACTTCTGATGCAGCACGCGAGATTGCTAAGACAACTGTAAGTTTTTATTTGTTATGTACTTACCTCAAAGAATTATGCCTGGTTGAGAATTAAACTTTGATCTGTTGCCTCAAATTTTTCTTTAACAAAGTGAGTCTAACTTGGCTAGCAAACATCAGCAAGCAGACTATTCTGTCAACATTTTAACCAAAATACCTATCAATCCATCTATCTCAACAGAAAAAGATGACCTGGCTATTCGAGAGATTAAAAAATTCACCCCTGCAATCTTGCAAACATTATGGATAGGCGGCATGTGTTTAAAGTTCATTATGAATATTTCGTTAGTTGAAATTTAATAATTTAGTACCTATAGATTTATGAACATATAATAACGACTTAAAGATTTAATATTTTTGAAACAGACCTCACATTTTCGAAGTTCTACAAATCATCACTATAAAGTATAGTATACGAACTATTCATACCTTGATGCAATAGTCAATTTCAGAGGTAGCAACGGCCAATTTCACATGGTCTTTTTTTGTAATTATTGATCTTAGGGGTACTATTTGTAATTATCCCAAATATGTATTTGCCTTGTGTGAATGAGCATCAATCTTTTGTTATTTTATGTAAACTTTAGAAAAACAACTTGTTAACTAGGGATAAGTTGTGTTTAATGGCGTGTTTCTTACCATATTTAAAACTGCCCAGCATGCTTCATGAAGACGCAATTTAAGGTGCTGTCTTACCATATGCTTCAGCATGCTTCAGTTAACTGCCCAGCATGTTTCTTACCATATTTAAGTTGTGTTTAATGGCGTGTTTCTTACCATGTTTCTTCTCGAAAGAAGAATTATGAATGATTAATTGAAAAAAGTACATGAATATAAGGTGCTGTCTTGAAAAATACTATGATGTTATCCTTCGTTCTGATATCAAGTTTGATTCTTTATACTCATGATACGTTAATTAGGTGAGGTACTAAAAGTGGATAACTTTTGTGTCAATAATTTCCTCCGATATTTCTGTCCAGGTTTCTTTCAGGTGCTGGGTAGCATTTGCATTTTTCATAGGCAACTGTTTTTATATTAGTTTTTCTGTCCAGGTTTCTTTCTGTTTTCTGTCCAGGTTTTCTGTCCAGATTTTTTGTTTTCTGTCTAGTTTTTTTTCAACTGTTTTCTGTCCAGGTTTCTTTCTGCATACATTAGTTTTTATATCAATATGTGGTAAACAAGAATACCAACTGTTTGACTTGTTGTAATTAATTTTTATTTAAATATATGATTGTTTTACAAGTTATTCAAATGCTCTATCTTTATTCGTTGTAGGATGAGTTTCAGGAGCAGTGCTCACAGGGTTCATTTGTTAATGAGGGTCGCAAGGATATACTATCAGCTGCAGTTGGGCGACTTGGGCGACCAGAGCACAACTCACAACTAATTCTTAACATCCCTAATTCTTTTTATTTCAGTCTCAACTCACAACTTTCAATTCTTATAATCCTGTGACCTCTTGTACTATTCATAACACAATTATGTTTTTCTTACTTCCAGTATTGTGACCTCGAGTGTTGGATGGTGCACACAGGAGTAAATCCAAGCAGGTCATTCAATGGATTTATCCCAAAGTAAGTAAAATTTCAATCCCAACTATTCTTTTACAAATAATTTTGTGTGATTTTATCTTACTTGACAAATATTCTTTTACCGATTGCAATTATTAATATTTTTTTAGTGTAATAAACAAAATGGTGGTTGGGAGTGTGGATATTATGTCATGAACTGGATGCGGACCAAAGTTCAGGCTGGTATTGCAGAAAATTGGATGGAGGTAATTTTATCAAGTCAAACTAATCATATATTTTTTTTCTGTTTTTGTACTGAAAAGTATTTTTATAAATTATATGACAGATATTTAGCGATACTCAAGCGCTTCCTCAAGAGAGCATGAAATAAATTCGAATGCAACGGGCGAAATATTTTTTTACCAAATTTGTTTAGATTTTTTCTATGACATACAAACGGTTGGTTCTTGTTATTCTCGAACCGGTAAGTTCATGAAGTTAAAGATTTCGGGACTTTTATAAGAATGTGTATTTTTATTTTGTAGTTAATTGATAATGCTTGTTGTAAACAGAGATAGTTACAAAAGTTTGATAATACATTCATTGCTTAAAAATTATGTTGGGTTGGTTTTCGTTTGAGATGTTGCTGATTGTGATCAGAAAAATATGTTGGTGTAGGTTGGCCCCAATTTTTTTATACAGTGGAATTGGGTCAATGTGGCATCAGCCGGGTGAAAAATTAAATTTTGGGCACCATTCACATCGATTCGATCAGAATAACATCGGTTTTCAACCGATGTGAATTAACAGTAACAACATCGGTTTTCAGCCGATGTGAATTCATTAGAAAACCGATGTGAAAAATTGACATCGGTAGATACGACATCGGTTTTATAACCGATGTGAATCAATTAAAAAAACCGATGTCGTATCCTGTTTTCATATTAGTGTTCCTACTACTCTTTTCTAGCCGTATCCTTAGAGGGTAATTGAGTAGTTGTTGTTCCGATCATCTCCCGGTGTGTGGCTAGTAGAGACGCGGTGCTTTCCGCGTTTGGATCATCGAGGACTTATCAAATCGGATTTGCGGTCACGGCCATCAACTTCAACATTCAATCAAAGGACTTCAAAGGTATGTTTTTCATATCTTAACTCTTGTCCTTTTATATTCATATATACGTTGCATGATCGGTCCTCTTTAGGGATTCAGTAAAATATATTTTTGCTTCCACTGCGCCTTCATTTTAGGCATCGAATCCCAACAACATCAAGTGGCACCGTTTGTAGGAAAGAGGGACATCGAGTCATCCATTGTGTTAAGGCTTGAGTTTTGTGGTGTTGTGATTGTGAACAAAGGAAGATGTTTGGAGGTAATCTTGACAATGCGAGGGGAGTGATGCCGATAAATCTGGCGGAGGAGATAGAGAAGGCCGCGAGTGGTGGTAGTGAGCAGTTAGGTGCGATGATTTACGCAACAAGATTCTAAGTGGAGAAAAGCCTCGTTGGTGGAGAGGATTCTAATTACCATATTGGCTGTCTAGAGTAACCAAATTCCTGCCCTTCGGCCCTGGGCTTCAATTCGGTAGGAATTGAAGAGTGAAAAATACCACTAGAAGGGGGGTTGAATATGTAACACCCCCAGGATATCCGAGGTATATTACAGCGCCGTGAGTACCTATATGGGACCCACCAGGCTGATCAAGCATCATACTCATCGACTCACAGAAACAACAGATAAATACCTCGTCATAAAGACGCCCAACAAAATAACCCACCCGGTTCAACCGGTCTAACATAACACCATAATCCGACACAAACATAATAAACAACAATACAATCTCGACGAGTAAAAGTTCTTAAGTACTCGAGTACTTCTATTAGTTTAAAGACCACAAAAGGTAAAAAGATAGAAGCAATAAGACACCACTCGTGCACAATCATCACGCACGGCCATCATCCGCATACTGGTCCAGCACCCGTTCGTCTCGATGAACCTGACCTGAAATTCATAAAACGAATTTCCCCAAAACGGCTCCCCAGAGGGGTTAGCAATTACGCTAGTACAAGTAACCAAATGAACGACTTACATCTTACACATATAGTAATGCATGCAATTCAAGAAAACATAGTTCCAAATCACTCATTTCCGGAAATACCATAATCAAGTCACATTTGTAAAAATGCACCACAATTAACCGTGGATCCACCCCTCCGTGGACACCTACCGAGACCCCGTCGGATCTAAACCATAGTGGTTAAAAGCAAGCTCGCGGATCCACCCCTCCGTGGACCCCTACCGAGACCCCGTCGGGTCTAACCCATAGTGAGCATACACACACACACACACACAATTCTCACGCAATACTAATACATTAAGATTGTAAGTTCATAAGGGTACTTGCCTCGGTTAATAGACGATGATACGAACGGAAAGGAAGAATCGAACACGACCGCGAGGAACCGGCGGAAATGAACCTAATGATTCGAATAACACAATCACAACCAACTCTAGACGATTACGGAAATGGAATACACCCGGAAACCCGCCTACGATTCATGTATATTCGTACCAAAAATAACAACGAGGGCGGACCACAACCAAACCCTCTCGATTCCGTAAAAATCCACAAAATATCCATGAATCCGTAGGAAAGCTAAAGATACGAACAATATTAATCGTATTCATCATGAATCCACCAACAAAACGGAACGAATCGGAAGAAAATCCCAAAACCCCCAAATTAATCGAAAATAGGGTTCTAAGAGATATTACCTTTGGAGATTCAAGTGCTAAGATCCGTAGAACACGCGTTAGATTGATAATCCGGGCCTCACAACCGAAGGAGAATGATGAAAATCAACCCCCAAATGAAGAATGCTTGAGAAGTTCTCCCCCTTAGTCCTCTCTCTCTCTCGCGCAGGTGAAGAATGAAGGAAATGGCCGATCTCGTCTAATAAGAACGAGATTATACAGTTGACCGCTTGGTGTGCCGCGCATGTGCCAAAAATTACTCCTGTGTTTCGGCAAGAAGTGCCGCGCACCCTGCATCGGGTTTTGGTCGCAGATGTCACACGAGTGTGCCGCGGCACCAGACGGTGTGCCGCGACCGACTTGCACTGCCTGGCATCGGATGGGTGTGCCGAGGCACACAAGATGATTTGCTCTAACAACAACTGGAGAAATGTGTGTGCCGCGGCGCACACACCTTGTGCCGCGGCTCACACCCCCTTTTGGTCCCAAAAAGATAAAAAATGATCCGGAAAGAGAATAAAAGCGATAGGAATCAACATCGGGGAAACAATAACACGAGATGAACCCATGGCAACCCCAAAGCGGCGGTCCCGCACAACAATAACGAGAATCAGATCGATAGATGACAGGAAAATATACACTGAAAGATACACGAGGGTTACTACAGTCGAAGGAAATACACCGGAAATAAAAATACAAGGGAAAGAAAAATGCAGATATTACATTCTACCCCTCTAAAAATAAGTTTCGTCCCGAAACTTAAGAAACAAACAACTCAGGATACCTAGCACGCATGCTATCCTCGGTTTCCCAAGTTGCCTCCTCGACACCGTGTCTCGACCACTGCACTTTGACCAAAGGGATGGTCTTATGCCTCAGTCATTTCTCACGATGCTCCAAAATCTTCAAAGGACGCTCCACAAAAGTAATATCTTCGGTGATATCAATCTCGCCATAATCGATGACGTGACTAGGATCCGGGACATATTTCCTCAGCTGGGAAACATGAAAAATGCTATGAACATGACTCAAGGCCGGAGGTAACGCCAAACGGTATGCCAACCCACCGACTCGCTCGAGGATCTCAAAGGGGCCGATAAATCTCGGACTCAACTTCCCTTTCTTCCCGAAACGAAAAACTCCCTTCGTCGGCGACACCTTTAGCAAAACGTTGTCTCCCACCTCGAATTCCAAGGGTCGACGACGGACGTCGGCATACGACTTCTGTCGACTCTGGGCAGTCAACATCCATTCCCGAATTAATTCTATCTTCCGCCTCGTCTCGAAAACGACATCCGGCTCGGTCCCGACCAAATCGGACGCCTCATTCCAACAAATCGGTGATCGACATCGCCGCCCATAAAGTGCCTCATACGGTTCCATCCGAATCGACGCGTGCCAACTGTTGTTGTACGTGAATTCGATCAATGGCAAATGTTCCTCCCAGTCACTACTCCAATCGAGAGCACAGGCACGCAACAAATCCTCGAACGTCTGGATAGTGCGTTCCGACTGTCCATCTGACTGGGGATGAAAAGAGGTACTCAAACGCAAACGGGTACCCAACGCCTTATGCACCGCCTGCCAGAAGTGTGATACAAAACGGCCATCACGATCCGAAACAATAGACTTCGGAGTACCGTGAAGCCTCACAATCTGCGCGATAAACACACGAGCTAACTTCTCTGGACCCCAAGTGTCCTTGATGCCCAGAAAATGTGCCGACTTGGTCAGACGATCAACAATCACCCATACCATATTCATGCCCGACCTCGATCTCGGCAAACTCGTAATGAAATCCATCGATATATCTTCCCATTTCCATTCCGAACGGAAGTGATCGCAAAAGCCCACTGGTCGGTGTTTCGATTTTGACTTGCTGGCAAGTCAAACACCTCGCTACAAACTGCGCGACCTCCTCCTTCATATCATTCCACCAGAAATTCCTTCTCAGGTCCTTGTACATCTTACTCGAACCAGGATGAACGGAATAAGGTGTAGCATGGGCCTCACGCAAGATACTCTGTCTCAACTCTGAGTCGTTCGGCACACAAAGCCGACTCCGAAATCTCAAAACACCATCTTCGTGAATCACAAACCCAGGAGACTTTCCCTTAAGAACGTTCCCTCGGATTTGAGTAATCATCGGATCCTCTAATTGCTTCAGCTTAATCTCATCGATCAAAGACGACGAAATTTCCAAAGCACAAAGTTGCCCGACAGTTCCCGGCAACAAAACCTCAACATCTAACTCGATCAAAGCCCGCCGAAGCTCAGACTGAGATGTAAGGACCTCAAGCGTTCGCAACGCAATCGGTTTCCGACTCAAGGCATCGGCCACGACGTTCGCCTTGCCCGGATGATAAAGGATTTCGAGGTCATAATCCTTAATCAGCTCTAACCACCTCCTCTGCCTCATATTCAACTCCCGCTGAGTAAATATGTATTTCAGACTTTTATGATCGGTAAAAATCTGACATGCAGAGCCGAAAAGATAGTGACGCCAAATCTTGAGCGCGAAAACGACTGCCGCTAACTCCAAATCATGAGTAGGGTAGTTCAGTTCATACGGCCTCAACTGTCTCGACGCAAAGGCAATGGTCTTGCCGTGCTGCATTAATACGCACCCAAGACCCTGACTCGAAGCATCGCTATAAACGGCGAATCCCTCGTTGCCACATGGCAACGCCAAAACCGGAGCTGAAGTCAAACGCTTCTTCAGCTCCTCAAAACTGGACTGCCTCTCGTCATTCCAAACGAACTTCTCGTATTTCTGGAGTAACTGTGTAAGTGGTCGAGCCAGTTTCGAGAAACCCTCGACGAACCTACGGTAGTAGCCAGCCAAACCCAAGAAACTACGGACATCCTTCACACTTGTGGGCGGTGCCCAATCCAGCACTGCCTCAATCTTATGCGGATCCACTCGAACTCCCTCGGCTGAAATCACATGACCCAAAAACATCACTTCCTTCAGCCACAACTCACATTTCGAGAACTTCGCATAGAGTTGCTCGGCCCTCAAAATGTCTAACACTATCTGCAATTGATGGGCATGCTCTTCCTCGTTCCTCGAATAAATAAGAATATCGTCAATGAAGACGACGACACACTTATCCAAATACTCGATAAATACTTTGTTCATCAACTGCATGAACACCGCCGGCGCATTAGTCAACCCGAAGGGCATAACTACAAACTCATAATGTCCGTATCTCGTCCGAAAAGCTGTCTTCGGCACATCGGACTCTCTCACCCGGAGCTGATAGTACCCCGATTTCAAATCAATCTTCGAGAATACCGCAGCTCCCTGCAACTGGTCGAACAAGTCGTCAATTCTCGGCAAAGGATACTTGTTTTTGATGGTCACATTGTTTAGTTCGCGATAGTCGATACACAAACGTAGTGAACCATCCTTCTTCCGCACAAACAGGACCGGTGCGCCCCAAGGCGAGGCGCTCGGTCGAACATACCCCGACTCAAGAAGCTCACTCAACTGCTTCTTCAACTCGGATATCTCTGAAGGTGCCATGCGATAGGGCGCCTTCGAAATAGGAGCCGCGCCCGGCTATAACTCTATAGCAAACTCGACCTCACGATCCGGTGGCAATCCCGGTAACTCGTCAGGAAATACATCAGGAAACTCATTAACGATTGGAATCAACAAAAGCTCGACTCCACCACTCTACGCTTTCAAGGCGTAGCACCAATAGCCAATACACCCCTTTCGTAGGAGTCTCATCGCCTTCAAGGCGTTAATAACGAGTTTCTGGTTCCCCCTCTTTCGCCCGGCGAAAGAGTGCTCGATGCCGTCCTCGGCTAGCATAGTGATGATTCTCGTGCGGTAGTTCATGATTGCACCATGCCGCTCGAGCCAATCATCCCCGAGAATTAAGTCCTCACCCTCAATACCCACAACAATAAGATTAGAGGGCCAAGCCCTCTCACAAATAAACACAGAACAGTCTCCAACCTCCTGATCACCAACGATCCTATCACCGCTAGGAAGCTTAACGATGAAGCGATCAGAAGGCGTCAAACAGTCGAGACTCAAATGGCGCACACAATCCAGAGATATGAACGAATGCGTAGCACCAGAATCGAAAAGCACACTGAGAGGATGAGAAAGAATATGAACGGTACCTGTCGCCACGGTAGCCGCTGGGTCGTCGGCTCTCCGCATCTCATAAACACGCGGGTGGGCTGAGCCGACACTGGAAGCTCCCCCCTTAGCGGACTGACCCCGTCCTCTCCCTCGACTAGCACTCGGCGGAGATTGAGAAGCAAACGATCCTTGATTCACACTCGGTTCCCTAGGCGCTAGAATGGAAGTCCGGTCACCCACGATTCTCTCCTCTCAAAGACAGAAGCCGCCTTGTGGCTCCTACTGCCACACTGATTACATGTCAGCAAAGGACTCGGACAATTACGACTGATGTGGCCTGGCTGGCCACAGTTAAAACACTTCACCTCTCGAGAAGGGGCACTGGGTGCCCTGCGGGGAAACCTAGTAGATCGAGCTGGGCCACCGCCAGCGGAAAAGTTAGCAGACTGGAATTTCTGCTGACCTCCACCTTTGTGGCCCGAAAATTCCTACAGACTTCGCTTGCTCTCGCGGCCGCCTCACTGCCACGTGCATATATCGTAAGCAAGGGCCCTACTCGGGTAATCCTTCAAGGTAGTACAGACGAGCCCCGACATATAATCCCGAATAGACAATTTCATCCTCCTGGAAAAATGGAAAATTTTGTCACTCTCCTCGACAACTTGGGTCTTCACATAACCCAACTCCTTATTAAAATCGGCAATAGCCTGAGATACGGGAATATCCCGTGGTTGAGCATCATAGAAGGCATGCACTCGGGCCTGTCTGACCGGCCACGGGCAATATTCGGTCTCCATCAATTCTTGAAATTCGGCCCACGAAGCCACATGGTCTTTGGGCCCAACGGCCTCCCACCAATCCGTAGCGTCCCCTGTGAGAAAGTATTGAGCAATAGGAACTTTACGGTCCTCGGGACAGTTAGTGGCAACAAAGACCTTAGATATCTCCTTGATCCACCCTTCCCAGCCGATCGGGTCTGAGGCTCCCGAAAACTGAGGAGGATGCATCTTGATGACATCCTAAAGCCAACGATCCGCTCCACCCCGATTAGCATGGTCCGGATCCGGGTTCTGAACCGCCTGAGATATCACCGCCATTTGATTCACCATTTGCTGCATAACAGCCGCAATACCAAGGTCGGCGTGCTCCTGAGAAGAAGCATGACTGTGACGGTCGCCGCAGACGCTGCCTCAAGATCCGTGACGTGGCCGCCCCACCGGCTGCCCACGTCCCCGGCCGCGTCCACGACCACGACCGCGACCACGACCACGACCTCTTCCAGCATCCATACTGGAGTTAAATAAGTAGCAAAAGCCATACGATGGTAAGTACGAGAAAAGAACAATCACAAATCGAGAATCAAAGGTACGATACGAGGATATAAGGAACAGAGGAAGGAAAACTTACGGGCACTGGTAGTACCGGAATCATGGCAGCGTGATGATGTGCAAAACAAAATACAACAAGACCCAATAAACCGACAAGCCTAGGTATCCATAAACCTAGTGCTCTGATACCATTTTCTGTAACACCCCCAGGATATCCGAGGTATATTACAGCGCCGTGAGTACCTATATGGGACCCACCAGACTGATCAAGCATCATACTCATCGACTCACAGAAACAACAGATAAATACCTCGTCATAAAGACGCCCAACAAAATAACCCACCCGGTTCAACCGGTCTAACATAACTCCATAATCCGACACAAACATAATAAACAACAATACAATCCCGACGAGTAAAAGTTCTTAAGTACTCGAGTACTTCTATTAGTTTAAAGACCACAAAAGGTAAAAAGATAGAAGCAATAAGACACCACTCGTGCACAATCATCACGCACGGCCATCATCCGCATACTGGTCCAGCACCCGTTCGTCTCGATGAACCTGACCTGAAATTCATAAAACGAATTTCCCCAAAACGGGTCCCCAAAGGGGTTAGCAATTACGCTAGTACAAGTAACCAAATGAACGACTTACATCTTACACATATAGTAATGCATGCAATTCAAGAAAACATAGTTCCAAATCACTCATTTCCGGAAATACCATAATCAAGTCACATTTGTAAAAATGCACCACAATTAACCGTGGATCCACCCCTCCGTGGACACCTACCGAGACCCCGTCGGATCTAACCCATAGTGGTTAAAAGCAAGCTCGCGGATCCACCCCTCCGTGGACCCCTACCGAGACCCCGTCGGGTCTAACCCATAGTGAGCATACACACACACACACGCACAATTCTCATGCAATACTAATACATTAAGATTGTAAGTTCATAAGGGTACTTGCCTCGGTTAATAGACGGTGATACGAACGGAAAGGAAGAATCGAACACGACCGCGAGGAACTGGCGGAAATGAACCTAATGATTCGAATAACACAATCACAACCAACTCTAGACGATTACGGAAATGGAATACACCCGGAAACCCGTCTACGATTCATGTATATTCGTACCAAAAATAACAACGAGGGCGGACCACAACCAAACCCTCTCGATTCCATAAAAATCCACAAAATATCCATGAATCCGTAGGAAAGCTAAAGATACGAACAATATTTATCGTATTCATCATGAATCCACCAACAAAACGGAACGAATCGGAAGAAAATCCCAAAACCGCCAAATTAATCGAAAATAGGGTTCTAAGAGATATTACCTTTGGAGATTCAAGTGCTAAGATCCATAGAACACGCGTTAGATTGATAATTCGGGCCTCACAACCGAAGGAGAATGATGAAAATCAACCCCCAAATGAAGAATGCTTGAGAAGTTCTCCCCCTTAGTCCTCTCTCTCTCTCTCGCGCAGGTGAAGAATGAAGGAAATGGCCGATCTCGTCTAATAAGAACGAGATTATACAATTGACCGCTTGGTGTGCCGCGGCACAGGCCAAAAAATTACTCCCAGGTTTCGGCAGTGTGCCGCGGCACGGCCTGCGTGTGCCGCGGCACCCGGTACAGTCGGGTTTTGGTCGCAGATGTCACACGAGTGTGCCGCGGCACCGGACGGGTGCTGTGCCGCGGCACCGGATGGGTGTGCCGCGGCACACAGTACAGTTTGCTCGACCAACAACTGGAGAAATGTGTGTGCCGCGGCGCACACACCTTGTACCGCGGCTCACACCCCCTTTTGGTCCCAAAAAGATAAAAAATGATCCGGAAAGAGAATAAAAGCGATAGGAATCAACATCGGGGAAACAATAACACGAGATGAACCCATGGCAACCCCAAAGCGGCGGTCCCGCACAACAATAACGAGAATCAGATCGATAGATGACAGGAAAATATACATTGAAAGATACACGAGGGTTACTACAGTCGAAGGAAATACATCGAAAATAAAAATACAAGGGAAAGAAAAATGCGGATATTACAGAATAGTGGTGTTGCGGATAAATAAAATTTCTCGGGAGATTAAAAGTAATGCGGAAAATAAATGACACCAGATTTATAGAGGTTCGGCAACTTGCATACGTCCTCTTTCCGTTTCCTTTTTCTATTAGCTTAAGGAGCAACCACACTTCACTTTGCCTCGTCTTCTATTGGTCCGGGCACAACCGATACAAATTTCTTGTCTTCTATTGGTTTAAGCACAACCGACTATAATTGATACAATTATTTTTCTAGTATTCTATCGGAACTAGAATAACCTCACTTTGAATCTAACAATTCAATCCTAACAATGCCAGATCACTGATCTTAATAGCACCGGATCGAAATTCATGATTCGACTCGTGAAAGAGCGATGCGACACTCTATCACAATGAAAAATACAGTATTTGATATGGAAAATTAAGTACAATGCTTTGTATTTTTTTCGTACACAACTTAATGAAATAAACTTGCTTGAAGATGATAATAACTTGAGCTCAAAATGTATGCTTGATAGCTTGAAGTTGTGTGTTCATCCGTTCCAAATGTGATGGTATTTATAGGTATTTTGAGCCTTATAGACGTTACTGACTTGTGGAGTTTAGTGTGCGCTAACTCTTATGCGTTGCGTGTGCTAGCAGCTTAGTCAACCAACTTTTCTTCTGATGTTGACATGAAACGGGCTTGTCTCTTAATGTCTCTTTCCAACGGATAAATTTTGAACTTAGCGTGCGCTAATAATCATTCCTAGCGTGCGCTAGACGTTCAAGATATGTTTTCCATATTTGAGAGAGATTTTTGTGTTGACTTTGTAGATTCAACGGTTGAATGACTAACGGTAGTATTTTGAACAGTTAGCGTGCACTAACATGTAGTAGATAGCGTGCGCTAATGGTCTTCAGGTATCGTGCGTTAGTCTTCATTGTAGCGTGCGTTACCTGTTGCTTCATTTAAACTCCAGAGCCTTCTGTCTCGGACACACTAACAGGTAGCGTGCGTAATTATATCCCGTAGCGTGCGTTACTCCTTTTTATAGTGTGCGCAAATTTCTTCTTAGCGTGCGTTACCTGTTGTTCCTTTTTCAGTTCAGAACTCACTGTCCTTACTGTCTTGTTTAAACATAGAACAGATAGCGTACGCTAGGCACCTCTTTGCATGCGTTAATTTAATCCATATAGCGTGCGTTAACACATATGTGGAGCATGCACTATTTGTGTTCTGAAAATATTGTCTTCGATGAGATTCACGCCGTTTTGTTGAGTTTTGTTTAAATGTTTTGAAAACGTTCATCATCAAAATAATTTGTTCAACAATCTCCCCCTTTTGATGATGTCAAACATTTAATAAATACCTGCAAAAATTGTAAAGAAAATTCGAATCAAAGATTTTTGTTCGATTGAGTTAGTATTTTCAGTTTTTGAGTGTTTTTCTCCCCCTTTTTGACATAAGCAAAAAGGTACTCCCCCTGAATCGAAGCTATATTTTGTATAGATAAGAATAAGACATAAGACAAATCAAAGGTCATGAATAAATAATGTGAAAGCCAACTTCATTGATAATGCAAAAGTTTAAACAACAACAAATGCAAACAAGATTAACCAACAAATCACACATTCAATCACACCAAGAAGTCAAACTAAATCCAAAGTCATCAAGATACATCAATTAATTCGTCTTTAACGAGAATCAAAACACGAGAGACTATGGTGCTTGGTCAGAATGGGAAGTAGGAAACGGAAAAGACGGGTTGGAGAAAACGAATAAAGTCTTCCAAAAGAGTCTTAACGGAGTGAATTTCTTGGGAAGCTTCTCGGACTTCGGAACGTAGAGTCCCAACATCATCACGGATCTCGATTTGCGTAGTTTCGAGGCTACGGATCCGGGCTACTAGATCATCTTCTTAATTCTCTTCAATGTTCACTTTCCTCTTTCCTTTTACCTTCGGATGACGAACAAAGGATCCCGATTGCAATTACACCAACGTTTCCAGCCCCCTTCTTGTGACACGTTCAGCCGGGGTCGGCACCCGAGTTCCTTTAGGAACCTCATCGTCTTCCTTGAGATAGGAAAACAAGACCCATCCACGGTTAAGTGTCTCGATGTAATGCATTGCCTTTAGTGATGAATTGGAGATTTCATGTCCCCGATAAACCGGAACCGATGCCTCTCCCGGTAAGTCCACATTAAAATACCTGAAAAGGACCATAAGAATCGAGCTAAAAGGCAACTCTACCTTTCGTGATCGAGACACGTAGTGTTTGGAACGAAATGTGTCTCCCTTTACTTTCATCCAACTAGACACAATCGCTGTAAAGTCCATTTTATTATCGTTCAAAACCCAATACACGACATGTTTGTCAATTCCCACAAGCTTGTGTTGAGTATTCACTTTAGATATCAAACATTTTGTGAGAGAAACCAATAGTAATCGAATTTGAATTCCAAAATCGTTGTTCTCGAAGACGTCGTCGGTTATTTCGATAACCGCCTTCGAGCTCAAAAATTTCGTTACTTCGAGCTCAGATAAATCAGATTCTTCAGCAACCGATTTCCCAGAACAAGCATAGCCGTCCATAGATAAACCAAACAACTCATTCAAAATTTCCGATGAAACTTTCATAGCCGTTTCACCAAAACTGTTAAGAACTAACGACGGGGATCCCTCGCTCTCTCTAATATGCAGATTAGCATAGAATTCACGAGCAAGTCCAGGAAAAATCGTCTCTTTATATTCTACAAATCGGTCAATACCCAAAGTCGAGAAAAATTCACGAATTTGTACCTTAGATCTTTCTAAACTTCCGAAATTAAAGTAGTAACAATCTGTTAAGTTCTCTTGTGGAAGAATTTCTGAGAATACTTTGTATTCCACGGAGGAGATAAATCGGTTTGGATCGAATTCAGGCTCGCGAGTACGCTTGGGGAGCTTTTATATTGTTTCTTCATTGGGGCTCTGGGCTCTGGATCCACTAGCCATGATTAGATGAACATTTTTGGTGAAATTTCAGAGATGGATGAAGAATTTTGAGGTTTTTCTGTCGGCAGAGAGATTAGGGTTTATGATAATGAAAAGGGGATCTGTCAGTTTTTGGTTTATAAGTGAAAGACCGACCTGTTAGCATGCGCTATACAAAGTATAGCATACGTTATGAACATTTGGATAGCCTACTGGACTGTCCAGTAACTTCAGGGAATTTTAATGGACGTTGATTAGCGTACGTAAATAATTGCCAGTAGCGTACGCTATCGTGAGAATAGATAGCGCGCGTTAAGTATACAAGGCTAGCGCGCGCTAGGTTAGGAAAAGTATCTCATGAAATAATTTCTTGTAAGAAAAAGAATTTCAAAAATTATCGAGATGTCCCATACCAAGTTGTAATCTGATAGAATTAAAGGATTCCTCAGGTAAGGGTTTTGTGAAGATATCTGCAAGTTAGTCTTTAGTTCCGACAAATATTAAACATATATCCTTCTTTTGGACATGATCGCGCAAAAAATGATGTCTAATATCAATATGTTTGGTTATACTATGCAAACAGGATTTTTACTGAGGTTGATTGCACTCGTATTATCACACAGAATAGGAGTATTTTCAAAATAAATACCGTAATCTCGGAGTTGATTTTTGATCCATAGCACTTGCGCACAAGCGCTACCTGCGGCCACATACTCAGCTTCAGCTGTAGACATTGATACACTCGTCTGCTTTATACTTGCCCATGAGATTAGGCTTGAACCGATAAAATGACAAGTGCCGCTAGTGCTTTTCTTGTCAATTTTACAGCCGCCAAAATCGGTGTCACTGTATGCAATTAAATTAAAAACCAAACATGATGGATAGCATAGTCCAAGACCAATAGTTCCATTTAAATAATGAAAGATACGTTTGCAAGCAGTCAAATGTGATTCCTTAGTATTCGACTGAAATCTAGCACATAAACATGTAGGGAAAATTATATCTGGTCTAGATGCTGTCAAGCAGAGTAGAGATCTGATCATACCTCGATAAAACTTTTGATCAATGGGTTTTCCTTTTTCGTCTTTGTCTAATTTTAATGTAGAAGACATCGGAGTTGAAATTATTTTGCTATTCTCCATTTTGAACTTTTTGAGGAGGTTGTGAGTATACTTGGTTTGATGGATAAAAATCCCATCTTTACATTGTTTAATTTGAAGCCCGAGGAAGAATGTTAATTCTCTCATCATACTCATTTCGAATTCTCCCTTCATTAAATTTGAAAAATCTTGACAAAGAGATTCGTTAGTAGCACCGAAAATAATATCGTCCACATATATTTGGCAAATAAGCATATCATTATTCAAAATTTTCACAAATAAGATGTTGTCGATTTTACCTATTTCGTAGTCATTTGCAATAAGAAATTGACTTAAATGATCGTACCAGGCTCGTGGTGCTTGCTTCGGTCCACAGAGAGCTTTGTTGAGTTTGAAGACATGATCTGGAAATCGATGATCTTCAAATCCTGGAGGTTGTTTGACGAAAAATTCTTTTTGAATAAAGCCATTTAGAAATGCGCTTTTCACATCCATTTGATATAACTTGATTTTCTTGTGAGAGGCAAAAGCACAAAGCAAACGAATGGCTTCAAGACGGGCCACGGGTGCGAAACTTTCCTCAAAATCAAGACCCTCTTCTTGATTCTAACCTTGTGCAAATAGACGAGACTTATTTCTTACTGGGTACCCGTCTTCGTCACACTTGATTTTATGTACCCATTTAGTTCCGATAATTGTTTTATCTTTAGGAGATGGAACTAAATTTCATACATTATTTCGTTCAAATTGGACAAGCTCTTCTTGCATAGCCATTATTGTTTAGTATATTTTGAGTAATATTTTATATATATAATTGTGTGTTGTGTGATAATTTATTCGTTTTACCATATATTTATATTATTTCATTTTGTTAGAATTTTCTATAATTTTATGTCATTTTTGGATAATTAATTGGAATTAAATTATATCTGCAGGTTAACCAACCGGTACAAGACAGATCAATTGGTTCAAGAAAGATAGTTTTACAAAATTCAAATATAGTCACGACTGGTCTCACTTTATTCGTCTCGTCGAGACGATCGTTTTAAAAAAAATTCATCCGAATCCGAGTTCGTATGAAGAAGTTCTGACCGTTCGAATGACAATTAAATAGAGAGACCATATTGTGCCACGTGTCAACACCTGATTGGACCGGAATTTCAACTCTGTGCTGATGTCATCCATGACATCAGCACCTCATGGGCAGCCGTGAATTATTAGGTGGTGGGATTTTAAAATTGTAAAAATGATTATTTTATTGATTTTGAAGTAGTATAAATAGGGGATGAATGTGTAGTGTTTGAGGAGGAGAAAAAAGGAGAAAAAATAGAGAGATATTATTGTAAGGGAGAGAAATAAAAATATTGTGTAATAAAATTATATTTGTGTAATAATATTATGGAATATTTATTTATTTGTGTTGTTATTATGAGTGAGTAATTTTCTTTTATTGTGGTTATGATGAAACCATGTCTATATTATTATTAATATTTATATAATAATTCCAAATAAATATTTTAACGATTATGATTTTCGCTTCAATAGGGGAATATTATTTCATCAATTATATCACGTATTTTTTATAGTTATAAATTCCACATTGCTTTGTGATTATTGATATTAGTTAATTTCTTTGATTATTTATTTTCCATTAAATTGGATACATATAATACTTAGAAATTACATTTTTTTAAGCGAAGTAAAATCTATATTTGAATTATAATTTTGTACTTATTGTCAAATCTATAGGGAAATAGTGAGATTGATTTCAGAATCTATTCCCTGAATTTCTTGGAATTAAAATATAAAATAAATAATAAATAGACATTGGTGGATTGTAAACCCTAGTAAATTATTTAAAATCAATTTATCTAAAATCTACTTAAAAATTACTGTTATTTAATGCAATTATTTTAACCAATGAAAAATCAAATTATTTGGGACTAAATTAGAATTTAATATAATTTGGTTCAAAACGATAGTAATAATTTGACTTCACTAGTATAGTCCTCCCTGTGGAATCGACCTTGCACCGCATATCTACATCGAACAAATCGTGCCCTTGCGAGTATTAGACTAAAGAATCAACCAACAACAAGTTTTTGGCGCCGTTGCCGGGGAGGCGCAAACAAAGTACAAGAAGACTGTCGTCACCAAGTTAGTTAAATTCTTCTACTAGTTATTTATTTGACTGCTTTTCTTTATTATTATCTGTCTTTTTTAATATCCGTTAGTAGTAGAATTTATTTTCTTTTTACGTTCATAAAAAAAATTCTAAAAAATAATAAAAACTTATAATAATAAATATAAAATATAATTAATAATAATAATAAAAGCTACTGTTCATTTTCGTAAAAATAATAATAAAATAATAAAAAATAAAAAAAGTCCAAAAATATATAAAAATATAATAAATCTAAAAAAATTTATAAAAAGCAGAACTTATTTATTTTTATTTTAAAAAAATATCTGGAAAATAAAAAAAAAAGTTTCAGACTTGAAGGTAATATTTTTGTAATTTTGGAATATTAATATTTAAATAATAAATATTTTTAATTTAAATTCGAAAAAAATAATAAAAATAAAATCAGATTAAGAATTAATAATTTAAATAATCTGGAATATATATAATAAAATAAACTTTCTGAACTTTGAATTTTTTTTTAATAAAAACAGAATTTTTTAAAATAAATTACAATATTTTAATAAAAAAGGGGAAATACTAAAAAAAAAATTAAAAAGCTGAAAATTAAAAAAATAAAAACAGAAACGAAAATCTGTAATAAAAAAAAACTATTTTTATTGTTTGCATAAATAAAATAAAAGTTTGTAATTTTTATTTTTTTTTCCTAAAAAAAAATCTGAATTTTTTTTTTGTGAAAAAAATAAACAATATATCTGGATATATATATATATATATATATATTAGCTCAATATTATTAGTCTAAAAATATAATAAAATTATAATAAATATAAAAATATAAAAACTAGAAAAAAATATAAAATATAAAAAAACAAAAAAAAATAAGATTTTTTGTTTTAATTTTTATATCTTGTCTTTAGTTTTAATAGAATCTTGTAGTGGTAAATTTAGATTGTGTTTTTAGCTGTTATTTTCTATTTGATATTCTTAGACATTTAGTTTAGTTGCAATATTTCTCGTCAGACAATTTAGTTTATCAATAGATATTGCTTCCGTAGATCAATTAGTAAATTTATTCCTTTGCAATCTATTACATCCTCTAATTTTAGTAATAATTATAATAATTATCATTATTATTAATAATAATAAAAATATAAAAACTCAAAAAAATAATAATTAAACAATAAAATCCTTTAAAAGATTCAACAAGGGATTGATATTTTTCACTCACTACTTTGTTCGATTTGAATAGAGAAAAGCTAAATATCAATCTTGTACAAACTGATTTTGAAAATCGATTGAATTTTGGCAAAAAGGCCTCTGTTGTACATGCCGAAGAAAGTTGGATTTTAAGTGCGACCGTTGTGACGCCTCCAACAATCTGGAAGTTCGATCGACTATCATAATTTGGTTTGTATGCAAAGTTAAAAAAATTGAAATATCGGTGAATGCAAGTTTGGCAACGAAATAATAAAGGTCGATTAACGAGAAGAAGATTGTCTTTAACTAAAATTGAAGTTCAACAAACGAAACCGATACCAAAAATGGACGAAATCGAAAATCGGAATAATCAAGTTGCAAAAGAAAAAACTTTAATAGAATATTTTTCTCCAGTGAGTGCTAATTCTCCCTCTTGCATAGTGTTGCCTACGACTAATGCAACTCATTTCGAACTTAAACCATCAATAATTCAACTTCTTCCATCTTTTCACGGTTTGGAAAGAGAAGATCCGTATATGCATGTCAAGGAATTTCTCGACATTTGTTCTACTTTCCGATTCCAAAATTTCTCTGATGAATCTGTCAAACTTAGATTATTTCCATTTTCTCTCAAAGATAAAGCAAAGTTGTGGCTAAATTCTCTTCAAGCAAGAACAATTACTAGTTGGGACCAACTAGTGAATAAATTTCTCGTAAAATTTTTTCTAATGTCCAAAAACTGATAGTCTTAGAAGAGAAATATCCGAATTTTTCCAAAAAGAAAATGAAGAATTTTACGAGTGTTGGGAAAGATTTAATGATTTAATCCTTAAGTGTCCCCATCATGGTTTTGAAATATGGCGTTTGGTAAAATATTTTTATGACGGTTTAACTCCAAACAATCGCCAATTAATCCAATCAATGCATGGTGGAAAATTTCTTCACCTTATTGGAGACGAAGCTTGGAATGCACTAGAAAATATGTCAATTAATTCACAACAATGGAATTCACTAGACTCTAGAGCGAAATCGATGCATACGACCCCCAAAAAAGGTGGAATTTACGAGGTTAAACAAGATGTTGAAATAAAATCTACTATAGATGATTTAGTACGAAAAGTGGATGCGTTAGTCTTGAAGCAACCCATCCCCTCGTCAAACTCAAAAAATGAATTTTGCATTTCATGTGCGGAATCATTTCATTCATCTCAATCTTGTCCCTCTGGTCCACAAAATCAAGAAATTTTTAATGAAGAAGTCAATGTGTTACATTCATATGGAAAATCTTCGGACAGTCCATATGCCCCAACTTATAATCCAAATTGGAGGAATCATCCAAATTTTTCCTGGAAGCAAAACATGCCTCCAATGAATCAAGGAGGACATCAAATGAACATGTCAAATCAACAAAATGTTCGTCCTAATCAATATCCTCCAAATACTTATCAGTATCCTTCTACAGTGCCAAAGAAACCATCTTTGGAAGATACGTTGCAACAATTCATGCAATCTACTCAACAAATGTTCCAATCAACTCAGCAAGCTGTACAATCAAACTCACAGGCTATTTCTAAGCTTGAAATACAAATTGGCCAACTTGCAACAACTTTAGCTGAAAGAGAAAAGGGAAAATTTCCAAGTCAGTCCATCCCTAATCCTAAAGGACAATATGAAGTAAACTCTTCTAACGCAGAAGTTCAGTCCATAACTACCCTTAGAAGCGGAAAAGAAATACGAAAGACTGACTATGATCCGGAACAAAAATCAAATGAACCACAAGTTTCAAAATCAAAAGATTCTAAAGAAAAAGAAAAGCCTTACGTTCCAAAAGCTCCTTTTCCTGAAAGACTTATTCCAAAAGATAAATTGCGCAATACAAAGATATAATGGAAATATTTAAACAAGTTCGAATAAATATTCCATTCCTTGATGCTATTAAACAAGTGCCTGCTTATTCTAAGTTCTTGAAAGATCTTTGTGTTGTGTCAAGAATTACACTCTCCGACCGGCGATCGCCTTGGAGGTCGGGCGACCTAGCCACTGCCGAGCAGCCGAGGCAGAACTGCCGACCAACGACCAGGCGGCCTAGCCTTAGCCCCGCAGACAAGATGAATCGGCCAACCGAAGGTCCCAGGACAAGTCCCGGTGCCGAGCGATCGACATCAAATACGATCGTCACTCGGTACTCGGCGACCGACTCCTGGCGACCGACAAGCGGACGACCATCTCTCGGCATCTGCCGACCGACCCTTGGTGGCCGACCGATGCCGACCCTCAGTGACCAGCTAGAGACGACCGCATCATGCCGATGGCCTTCGAGTCGGCAAAGGCCGAGCCTCAGGACAGAGCCCACGTGCAGAGCCGAGACAAGATCCGCATATCTCGGATCATTGACCACAGCCTGGCAGAATCTTTCTACCAGCCGACAAGCCGCCGAAAGTTGTCAGTAGGGCCGCTTGTGACAGAGATTCCGGACGCGTGCTGGCTCCTCATTGGACCGCCCAGCTGGCAGCCGGCTGTAGATTTGGACTTTAGGCCGACAGCCCGTGTGACTCGGGGATGATCGCCCCATTATAATATTGGCCGGCAGACGATCGCCCCATTATTATAATGGCCGGAAGGCGATCGCCCGCCAGAAGACAAGCCCCGGCTGCCCCTATATATACAAGGCACCCTGCACTCGGCCAACGGCCTGGTATTATCGCGATTTCAGTACACTATACAGAATCAATACATACACTTGGCTAATCTCCAACTCTTGGCAACAGCTATCATTCGGTACTTACTTCTCCCGGCCTCTCTCACCAAGCAGACGATCGGCAGGGACGAAGAACACCGAGCTTCGCTCAAGAGCCGGATTAACAGAGTCTTTTTACACTCATTGTATTTAGATTTCTCTCATTAATACTTGTATCCATGAATATTTGTATTAATAACATCTCGCGAGAGCATTCAAGCCCGGGACTAACAACCCCGGCAAATCTTGTATTATTTATCTTCTCTCGGAAGTGCTCCCGCAAATTGTTGTTTGTTGTCCGTCTTCCAGCAGTATTAATCTTCAGATAAATATTTTGGGCAACAACAATTGGCGCTAGAAGGAGGGCATCTAACCCTCAAATTTTTATTCCTACCGTCTCGAAGAACACTCACTATTCTCGGGGCATATACTTGAAGTGACACTCACTGCGCTTCAAAGAAATCTTTCAGAAATCATGTCTTCCGCCTCCGCGTCGAAGAAAGCCGCTGGCCGGCCGACGCCTGCTCCATCGATCCGAGCCACAGCCGATGGTGGAAGGTAGCCGCCGCGGTCAGAGACGCTCGATCCCATCCCTGGACGGCGGCCCAAGCCTATCGCTCGATCAGTTCCGAACCAATGAACAGATCGAAGAGGCCATAGCCGCCCTTCAGGAGTGACGGAGTGCTCTCAACGCGCCTCCCTCTATCACCCCCTCGGCCGTCCGCCGGAAGTCCAAGCGGAAGCTCAAGGCGTTACTGGCCGAGCGATCGCCAGGAGGCTCTCGTCCGCAAGAAGAGACGCTCGCCAGCCGGGGCACCTCTGTCTTCGACCGCCTTGGAAGTGACCCGACCTGGCGACCGGGGCAGTCCGGCCCCAGCTACGAGACGACGGAGTTTGAGTCCGTCACCAGGAGCTCGGCCTACCCGACTCCCAGAAGGCAGCCCAGCCGTCTGGCTCCCCCTCGCCAAATAGCCGAGGTCGGCAGCAGCGGAGTCCGGAGATCGGTACACGATCGCCTCGGCTCCCGCTCCCAAAGCCGATCAGCGAGCGGCCAAGCCACGGCGATTGCCGCATTGCAACGTCAACTCAACGACATGAAGGCGCTCCTGGAATCCAGGGCAGGCGCCAAGAAGACGATCGCCGAGCCAAGCGAGCCGCTCGCGGTCGACATCGAGCTCGCCCCTGTGCAGCACAAGATCGCTCCCCCGCAAACACCCTTGTACGAGGGGCGATCGGACCCCCAAATGCACCTGAGCAGGTTCAACATCTACATGACCGGGTGTGGGGCATCAGACGCGACCCGTTGCCGAATGTTCCCTCTGACGCTAGACGACCTCGCCCACAGGTGGTACGCCTCGTTGCCGCCTCGGTCCATCAGCTCCTTTAACAAACTGGCGAACGTCTTCACAGAGTACTTCGCCGCCAAGGTCGCTTGACCGGAAGGTCCCCATCACATGCTGCGAGTCAAGCAAGGGAAAGAAGAATCCGACTCGGACTACATCGACCGGGTAGACGAGATCATCCTCAACGGCGAGCCCGTAAGCGATGAGATCGCCCTCCACGTGGTCCTAGCAGGATTCCATGGTCTTTCGCCTATGTTCAGGCATCTTACGAAGGACCAGCCCACGACCTACGCGGTCTTCCGAGATAAAGCCGCAGATTTCCTGGCCAGGCAAAGGCTTCTTCTTAGCCTAGGAGTAGAGCGATCGGCGCCCGAGCGACGACCTCCGGTCTCCCAGCTCGATCGCTATTATCCAGCAGAGCCGGAGGACTCGCTCGCCACCTACAGTCCACCATTTAACATGAGGGACTAAGGCTCGCGATCGCCTCCACCGCGCATCAAACGGCCATGGTCCTGGTAGTCGATGGAACCGGCTGCTTCGGCCATGCAAGGTCCCTTTCGGCCGAGATCGCCCGCCCTTCGTTTAAATACGAGGCCGGCGTAGTCAGAGGGCCCTCCAACTTTAATCAGTGGACACGATCGCCCGTCCTCAAGGTTCACCATCAGAAATGATCAACCCGGACAATGCGACACATGCCACAACCCCCGTCTCAACGTACACCGTCGAGGTCGGCCATCTCCATGGCGGGCCGAGGTGGAAGCAGAGCCAAACAAGCCGCGGAGGTGGAGTTGATTCATCCGATGCTGCCCCGCGCAAGGACTCCTCTAGACCGAGACCGCACGCCCTTCGTTTAAATACGAGGCGAGGCACAGCCTAACAGAGGACCCTCATAATAAAGTGAGTCACGAGACACTCAATGTATTCGCGCACCAAGACACGGTCATGGAGTCGGTCCATCGAACTTCTCGACTGTGCACGATTCCTCGAACAAGCGAAACCATCAAAGTTTCCGAGGGGGATCGGCCAATGTTGTTTTTTGCAGGTACAAGACCGATAGATAGCTAGCCAATCGACCATGATAGCCCAAGTCCAAATTCAAAGTCGGCTCAACAAGATCGCCCGTCCTCATCATACACGATCGCCAGCAAGAACCACCTCGCCCCATGTCTTCAACATAGGAGCAAGCTGGGGGGCAATTGTTGTGTCAAGAATTACACTCTCCGACCGGCGATCGCCTTGGAGGTCGGGCGACCTAGCCATCGCGAGCAATGAGGCAGAATCTGGCGACCAACAGGCGGCCTAGCCTTAGCCCCGCAGACAAGATGAATCGGCCAACCGAAGGTCCCAGGACAAGTCCCGGTGCCGATCGATCGACATCAAATATGATCGTCACTCGGTACTCGGCGACCGACTCCTGGCGACCGACAAGCGGACGACCATCTCTCGGCATCTGCCGACCGACCCTTGGTGGCCGACCGATGCCGACCCTCAGTGACCAGCTAGAGACGACCGCATCATGCCGATGGCCTTCGAGTCGGCAAAGGCCGAGCCTCAGGACAGAGCCCACGTGCAGAGCCGAGACAAGATCCGCATATCGCGGATCATTGACCACAGCCTGGCAGAATCTTTCTACCAGCCGACAAGCCGCCGAAAGTTGTCAGTAGGGCCGCTTGTGACAGAGATTCCGGACGCGTGCTGGCTCCTCATTAGACCGCCCAGCTGGCAGCCGGCTGTAGCTTTGGACTTTAGGCCGACAGCCCGTGTGACTCGGGGATGATCGCCCCATTATAATATTGGCCGGCAGACGATCGCCCCATTATTATAATGGCCGGAAGGCGATCGCCCGCCAGAAGACAAGACCCGGCTGCCCCTATATATACAAGGCACTCTGCACTCGGCCAACGGCCTCGCATTATCGCGATTTCAGTACACTATACAGAATCAATACATACACTTGGCTAATCTCCAACTCTTGGCAACAGCTATCATTCGGTACTTACTTCTCCCGGCCTCTCTCACCAAGCAGACGATCGGCAGGGACGAAGAACACCGAGCTTCACTCAAGAGCCGGATTAACAGAGTCTTTTTACACTCATTGTAGTTAGATTTCTCTCATTAATACTTGTATCCACGAATATTTGTATTAATAACATCTCGCGAGAGCATTCAAGCCCGGGACTAACAACCCCGGCAAATCTTGTATTATTTATCTTCTCTCGGAAGTGCTCCCGCAAATTGTTGTTTGTTGTCCGTCTTCCAGCAGTATTAATCTTCGGATAAATATTTTGGGCAACAACACTTTGCACTGTAAAAAGAAGAACAAATGTTCCAAGAAAGGCATTTTTAGCTGAATATGTTAGCTCAATAATCCAAAATAAAACTCCCGTTAAGTATAAAGATCCTGGTAGTCCTACAATATCTTGTGTCATTGGAGATCACATCATTAAACTGTTGGAACATTTTGTTCCATACATAAATTAAAAGTGTTTTGATAATTAATGTTGATAAGCAAAACAAAACAAAGAAGAGACGAAGCCAAGCATCGAAGAAAAAGAAGTGCAAAAAGCTGGAAAATAGTGTTCTGCACAAGCTTAACGTACGTAACTCAGCATGATTAACGTACGTAAATGAAGCAGCCTTACGTACGTAATGGAAGTAATATAACGTACGTAACACAGTTCAACCAAGTGAACATTGGAGAAGTCAAAGTCAGAAAAGCATGCAACGGATATATGACGTCATCAGTGATGTAATGTTAACGTACGTAACGAGGTCTATGCTAGCGTACGTAACTCAAAATGACGAAACTCACTGGATTGAAACTGGACTAGGCTAACGTACGTAACCTGGGGAGGTTAACGTACGTAATGTAGCTTACGTACGTAATATGAATGTGATAGTGTACGTAATGCAGTGTTCAGCAGCTAACGGCTAGTTTGAAGATGGAGTCTATAAATACCATCCTTATGGTATTGTTTGAGTACAACAACCTTGAGCAAATAGTCTATTCTTGTGATATTATTATACACATTCTTGTTGTTGATATTGAGCTTAATTGTAAGTGTTTGAGTGAGAATTCACGAAAACATACACGAGTGGTAAAAGAAAAGATACGATTGGATTCGGTGTTATTAGGATCAAGGATCCGGCATTATTAGAATCGCAATCGCTATCGAGTGAGGTTTATCTAGTACCCATAGAAAGCTAGAGAGGTTGATTCCTTGTCCTACGAAAAGGAAAACGGTTTAACTTGGACCGACGCAAAGACAAGTACGAGTGGTTTATCACGGACCAATAGAAGACGTGATTGTAAACGGTTATACCTCGACCGATAGAAGAGAGGCGTAGAGGTTGCTATCTTTAACCTATTGAAAAAGATAAAGAGAGGACGTAGGCTCGTTTATAGCCGAAACTCTATAAATCCTTGCATCATTTATTTTCCGCAATTTTATTTACGCTTCCGCAAACGGCGCAAATATCCGACCCCGTACCCAACAATTGGTATCGCAGCGGTACTCCAATACGCGGCTTAACATCCGAGGAGAAAAAGATCCAATGGCGTTTCAATTCTCTCCAGTCGAAGGCCTTGCTCTCAACCGACCACCATTCTTTGATGGCTCAAATTATTTGACGTGGAAGAAGAATATGTCGATATTTTTCCGAGCATACGACATCGAGATTTGGAAGATCATTTGCCTTGGCCCGAAAGTTCCTATCAAATCCGACGGTACGCTCAAAACTTTTGAAGAATACGATGATGCCGATTGGAAAAATGACCATCTAAATTGTAAGGCCACCCAACTTTTATTTTGTGCCTTAAATCCCGAAGAGGTCAATCGAATCTCGTCGTGTGAAAGTGCGAAAGAAATATGGAAAATTCTTGAAATCACACACGAAGGGACGACTCAAGTCAAGGAGACGAAAATCAATATGCTTCTCCATGACTACGAGTTATTCATGATGAAAGGTGACGAGTCCATCACCAATATGCTCGACCGATTCTCGGTCATCACAAATGGACTTGCGTCATTCGGAAAACCATTATCTAGTAGTGAAAAAGTCAAGAAAATTTTAAGATCACTACCTAGCGAATGGGACGGCACCGTGACCGCAATTATGGAATCTAAAGATCTCAATACACTCGATTTTAGCGCCCTCGTTGGTTCGCTAATTAATTATGAGATCGTGTTAAAATCACGAAGTATCAAGCCAAAACCGAAAGAAAAATCGCTAGCCATGAAGGCTAAGATATCGAGAAAGAAGGAAGAAATCCCGGTGGAAGAAAGCGATGAAGAAATGGCATACTATGCCAAAAATATTAATAAATTCCAAACCTTATTAAACCGGAGGGAGAAGGATATCTCGAGCGAAACGAAGAAGTTCGACAACTCTTGTCGACAATGTGGAAAACCAGGCCACTTCGCTAAGCATTGCCGTGTCAAACCCAAGAAAGAGGTTCTCGTGGCTACTTGGAGCGATGAAGATGAAGACGATGATTTCATCAATCAAAATAATCTCGCTCTTATGGCCCGGAGTTCGTTCGACGACAGCGACGTCGAAAGTCAGGTTAGTACATCCTCCCGTGATGAACTTTTTGATGCATTTGAATTACTTCATACGGATTTTCAAAATGCATTATCGGAAATCAAATCCCTTAAGTCTAAAATTAAATCTTTGGAAATTGAAAATTCCAAAATTATCGAGAAGGGAAAATTTGTTGAAATCGATCATTCGAAATGCATTGAAAATGAAAATATTTTGAAGAATGATCTTTTAAAAGTTCAAGATGAACTAAAATCTTTGACAAGAAAATTCTCGTGCGGCAACGATAAATTTGAACAAATGTTATGTGTTCAAAAATATACTTTAAATAAAGAGGGGTTAGGATTCAAACCTCGTTCGAAAAACGAATCCGTTAATTTTAAAATACCCCATTGCGAAAAGTGTTTCAAAATCGGGCATCACGTTTCAAATTGCAAAAGCCCTCGCCGGACGATAAAAATTAAGAAAATTTGGGTTCCTAAAGGAACAAATATTTCAAATATTGTTTATGTTTCAAAAGAAAAACCAACTATAGGTTGGATCCCCAAAAATTGATTTTTGTATTTTACTCAGGGGGAGTACTTTTTTAAAGGGGAGATAATATTTTCAGGGGGAGTTTTTACTCTTTATGCGTTTATTTATCATAAATTGATATCGTGCATATTCTACATTTTGGTATCATTAAATTCAATTGCTATCTTTTTTACTTTTTGATGAAAACAAAAAGGGGGGGAGAAAGGAGGAAAATAAGAAAAATGGGATTTACCCTAAAAGGGGAGAAACGAAGGAGTTGAAAAATGAAAAGGAGAAGTCGAAAAAATGACAGAAAAAGAAAAATGAGGAGACGTCGAAAAGACGATGAAAAATTAATGAAAGTGAGAAAAGAAAAGGAGAAAAGAAAAGAAGGAGTCGAAAAAGAAATGGGAGAAGATTCTAACGAAATGGACAAAGTCGAAAACTTTGGTCTGTAAAGATATACATATATTTGTATTTTTGCAGGAAAATCCCATTGACGAAGTATTGTTTTGTAATCATCAAAAAGAGGGAGATTGTTGGAACATTTTGTTCCATACATAAATTAAAAGTGTTTTGATGATTAATGTTGATAAGCAAAACAAAACAAAGAAGAGACGAAGCCAAGCATCGAAGAAAAAGAAGTGCAAAAAGCTGGAAAATAGTGTTCTGCACAAGCTTAACGTACGTAACTCAGCATGATTAACGTACGTAAATGAAGCAGCCTTACGTACGTAATGGAAGTAATATAACGTACGTAACACAGTTCAACCAAGTGAACGTTGGAGAAGTCAAAGTCAGAAAAGCATGCAACGGATAATGACGTCATCAGTGATGTAATGTTAACGTACGTAACGAGGTCTATGCTAGCGTACGTAACTCAAAATGACGAAACTCACTGGACTGAAACTGGACTAGGCTAACGTACGTAACCTGGGGAGGTTAACGTACGTAATGTAGCTTACGTACGTAATATGAATGTGATAGTGTACGTAATGCAGTGTTCAGCAGCTAACGGCTAGTTTGAAGATGGAGCCTATAAATACCATCCTTATGGTATTGTTTGAGTACAACAACCTTGAGCAAATAGTCTATTCTTGTGATATTATTATACACATTCTTGTTGTTGATATTGAGCTTAATTGTAAGTGTTTGAGTGAGAATTCACGAAAACATACACGAGTGGTAAAAGAAAAGATACGATTGGATTCGGTGTTATTAGGATCAAGGATCCGGCATTATTAGAATCGCAATCGCTATCGAGTGAGGTTTATCTGGTACCCATAGAAAGCTAGAGAGGTTGATTCCTTGTCCTACGAAAAGGAAAACGGTTTAACTTGGACCGACGCAAAGACAAGTACGAGTGGTTTATCACGGACCAATAGAAGACGTGATTGTAAACGGTTATACCTCAACCGATAGAAGAGAGGCGTAGAGGTTGCTATCTTTAACCTATTGAAAAAGATAAAGAGAGGACGTAGGCTCGTTTATAGCTGAACCTCTATAAATCCTTGCGTCATTTATTTTCCGCAATTTTATTTACGCTTCCGCAAACGGCGCAAATATCCGACCCCGTACCCAACATAAACGAGCCTTGCTTGATTTAGGAGCCAGTGTGAATTTATTACCATATTCTGTTTATACACAACTTGGATTAGGGGAGCTAAAATCAATATCTGTGATACTTCAACTAGCTGATAGATCTATAAAAATACCTCGAGGAATCGTAGAGGATGTTCTGATTCAAGTAGATAAATTCTACTTTCCTGTTGATTTTATAGTCATAGACACTGAACCTGTTGAGAATACCAAAGATCAAATCCCTGTCATTTTAGGAAGGCCATTTTTAGCTACTTCAAATGCATTAATTAACTGTAGAAATGGCATCATAAAATTTTCTTTTGGAAATATGACTGTTGAACTAAATATGTTTAACATTTCTCAACAACATGATGATCTTGATGATGTCTGTGAGGTAAATATGATAGAGAGTATGGGTCCTTATTTCTTTCCAAAAATGGACGATGATGATGTAACACCCCGAGATATTCGGAGTATATTACAGCGCCGTGGACCCCTACATGGGACCCACCAGGCTACAACAAGCGAACACCCCTCGACTAACCATCTCGGTTAGCGAGGATACACAATCAAATAATACATCACATGAAAGTACACCCGAAATAACCGACGAAATGAGTAACAATTGACAATGTAGCAATTTATGATAATACAACACGGAGTTTGAAATGAAAAGCCTAAGTATTCGCGAGTACAATCTATAAGTTTATAACTGTGGAAACAACCAAATCGAAATGAACAAAAGAAATAAGAAGACCCAAATGCACATGTCAACGACCCTGGCCAACATCCTCGTACTGTCCCGGTGCTCGCTCGTCCGGAGAATCATAACCTGAAATCCATAACAAGAATTTCCCCAAAACGGGTCCCCAAAGGGGTTAGCAATTACGCTAGTACAAGTAATCAAGGCAAACCAATCGCTTACACGTTTCATAGTACATGCACCAATATCATTTCACAAACCAAAACCAGACATGTCTTTTCCGGAAACAAACAGTCACAATTAAATTGCCTAGGACCGGGACGAAGCCACGAATCCCACTCGAGGCCTCTAAGGACCCTCCCGAGCTGGCCACATTCATAAAACAAACCAAGCACCACACGTCACCTAGGACCGGGACGAAGCCACGAATCCCACTCGAGGCCTCTAAGGACCCTCCCGAGCTGGCTAGCGAATCAAACTCATGAATACAAGACGAAGCCATAGATTCCCTCCATGATCCCGTCGGACCCTCCCGAGGTGAGCAAATTACACACAATATACATTACCATTTCACGTTAAGCATAAAGGTTTCCAAAAATACTTGCCTTGAATAATTGACGACGCAACGAACGGAAAGGATAATCACCGACGAACGCTAGGAATCAACGGAACCCTAACGATTCGAAGAACATAATTACAACCAACTCTAGACGAATACGGAAATGGAATACACCCGAAAACGCGCCTACGATTCATGTATATTCGTACAAAAATAACAATGAGGGCGGATCACAACCAAACCCTCTCGATTCCGCAAAACCATGAAAATATACCATGAATCCGTAGGGAAACTAATGATATTGACAAGTTTAATCATATTCATCATGAATCCACCAACAAAACGGAACGGATCGGAAGAAAATCCCAAAACCCCCAAATCGCCCAAAAGTAGGGTTCTAAGAGATTTACCTTGGATTGATGATGAAGAACACAAGTAGGTGTTGTTAATCTACTTCAAAAACTCAAGGTAGAGGATGCCTGAAATAATCGAAGGGAAGAATCGCTCTAAATCGCCCGGAGAGGTTCTCGCGGGGAGAGAAGAAATGAAAATGATGTGTTCATCTGGGTCAACTCCCTGGTTTATATAGCCAGGGAGTGTTAGCGCACGCTAATCCTCAAGGTTAGCGTGCGCTAACGGGATAAAATTACAGGCCATAGCGTCCAGTCCAGTAGCCAGACTTCTGGCCGTTAGCGTGCGCTACTCCAAACGTAGCGTGCGCTAATAACCTCTCGGTAGCGCTTATCGACCAATAGCGCGGCGCTACTGGACATCACCGAGTCCGTAAGCAACCGCAAGACACACTGATCCGGTTAGCGCGCTATAGACCAAACGTAGCGTGCGCTAAAGTATATTGGTAGCGCGCGCGCTATCGACCAATAGCGTACGCTACGGCATCGTGAGAGTCCAGGTGGCAACCGCCCAAGATCGACATCCACACTAGCGCACGCTACGGCATCTCGGCGTGCGCTAACTCCCAACATTAGCGTGCGCTAGCATACATAGCGTACGCTAATCCACCACCCAGAGGGTCGGAATCGCAATGCCACTCCTGTGGCTTGCCCTCTAGCGCGCTATTTAAACTTGATCGTAGCGTGCGCTACTAAGTGACTCCTCAGCGTGCGCTATGCGTAAAAGATAGCGTGCGCTAGGTACGAAATATAAACGGTCCAAAACACCGAATATGAACGAGACGTTAAATGTAACATCTCAAGACGCATCGAAACATAGAATGGATACACGGCAACCCCAAACAAATGGTTCCGTATAACAATAACGAGAATCAGATCAATAGATGACGGAAAAGATACACTGTAAGATACACGAGGGTCACTACGACCGAGAAATACATCAAAAATAAAAATACAAGGGAAAGAAAAATGCGGATATTACATTCTACCCCTCTAAAAACAAGTTTCGTCCCGAAACTTAAGAAACTAACAACTCAGGGTATCTAGCACGCATGCTATCCTCGGTTTCCCAAGTTGCCTCCTCGACTCTGTGTTTTGACCACTGCACTTTGACCAAAGGGATGGTCTTATGCCTCAGTCGTTTCTCGCGATGCTCCAAAATCTTCAAGGGACGCTCCTCGAAGGTAATATCCTCGGCGATATCAATCTCACCATAATCGATGATGTGACTAGGATCCGGGACATATTTCCTCAGCTGGGAAACATGAAAAACGCTATGAACATGACTCAGGGCCGGGGGTAACGCCAAACGGTATGCTAACCCACCGACTCGCTCGAGAATCTCGAAGGGTCCAATAAATCTCGGACTCAACTTCCCCTTCTTCCCGAAACGGAAAACTCCTCTCGTCGGCGACACCTTAAGCAAAACGTGGTCTCCCACCTCGAATTCTAAAGGTCGACGACGGACATCGGCATATGACTTCGCCGACTGGGCCGTCAACATCCGTTCCCGAATTAATTCTATCTTCCGCCTCGTCTCTAAAACGACATCCGGCTCGGTCCCGACCAAATCGGACGCCTCATTCCAACAAATCGGTGATCGACATCGCCGCCCATAAAGTGCCTCGTACGGTGCCATCCGAATCGACGTGTGCCAACTATTGTTGTACGTGAATTCGATCAATGGCAAATGCTCCTCCCGCCGCTCAATCGAGCGCACGCACGCAACATATCCTCGAACGTCTGGATAGTGCGTTCCGACTGTCCATCTGACTGAGGATGGAAAGAGGTACTCAAACGCAAACGAGTACCCAACGCCTTATGTACAGCTTGCCAAAAGTGCGATACAAAACGGCCATCACGATCCGAAACAATAGACTTCGGAGTACCGTGAAGCCTCACAATCTGCGCGATAAATACACGAGCCAACTTCTCCGGGCCCCAAGTGTCCTTGATGCCCAGAAAATGTGCCGACTTGGTCAGGCGATCGACAATCACCCAAACCATATTCATGCCCGATCTCGATCTCGGCAAACTCGTAATGAAGTCCATAGATATGTCTTCCCATTTCCATTCCGGAACGGGAAGTGACTGCAATAATCCAGCCGGTCGCTGATGCTCAATTTTGACCTGCTGACAAGTCAAACATCTCGCCACAAACTGCGCGACCTCTTCCTTCATATCATTCCACCAGAAATTCCTCCTTAGGTCCTTGTACATCTTACTCGAACTAGGATGAACGGAGTAAGGTGTAGCATGGGCCTCGCGCAGAATACTCTATCTCATCTCGGAGTCGTTCGACACACAAAGTCGACTCTGGAATCTCAAAACACCAACCTCATGAATCACAAACCCAGGGGACTTTCCCTTAAGAACGTTCTCTCGGATTTGAGTGATCATCGGATCCTCTAACTGCTTCAGCTTAATCTCATCGATCAAAGACGATGAAACCTCTAAAGCACAAAGTTGCCCGACAGCCCAGGCAACAAACCTCAACATCAAACTCAATCAAAGCCCGCCGAAGCTCAGACTGAGACGTAAGGACCTCAAGCGTTCGCAACGCAATCGGTTTCCAACTCAAGGCGTCGGCCACGACGTTCGCCTTGCCCGGATGATAAAGGATTTCGAGGTCATAATCCTTAATCAGCTCTAGCCACCTTCTCTGCCTCATATTCAACTCCCGCTGAGTAAATATGTATTTCAGACTTTTATGATCGGTAAAAATCTGACATGCAGAGCCGAAAAGATAGTGACGCCAAATCTTGAGCGCAAAGACAACTGCCGCTAACTCCAAATCGTGAGTAGGGTAGTCAAACTCATACGGCCTCAACTGTCTCGACGCATAGGCAATGGTCTTGCCGTGCTGCATCAATACGCACCCAAGACCCTGACCCGAAGCATCGCTATAAATGGCGAATCCCTCGTTGCCACATGGCAACGCCAAAACCGGGGCTGAAGTCAAACGCTTCTTCAGCTCCTCAAAACTCGACTGCCTCTCGTCGGTCCCGCATTTAACTTCTGATTTGGAGCAACTGTGTAAGTGGCCGAGCTAGTTTCGAGAAACCCTCGACGAACCTACGATAATAGCCAGCCAATCCCAAGAAACTACGGATCTCTTTCACATTCTTGGGCGGTGCCCAATCTAACACTGCCTCAATCTTCTGCGGATCCACACGAACCCCCTCGTATGAAATCACGTGACCTAAAAACATCACTTCTTTCAGCCAGAACTCACATTTCGAGAACTTTGCATAGAGTTGCTCGGTCCTCAAAATGTCTAACACTACCCGCAACTGATGGGCATGCTCTTCCTCGTTCCTCGAATAAATAAGAATATCGTCAATGAGGACGACGACACACTTATCCAAATACTCGATAAAGACTTTGTTCATCAACTGCATGAACACCGCCGACGCATTAGTTAACCCGAAAGGCATAACTACAAACTCATAATGTCCGTATCTCGTCCGAAAAGCCGTTTTCGGCACGTCGGACTCCCTCACTCGGAGCTGATAGTACCCCGATTTCAAATCAATCTTCGAGAATACCGCAGCTCCCTGCAACTGATCGAACAAGTCATCAATCCTCGGCAAAGGATACTTGTTCTTGATGGTCACTTTGTTTAGTTCGCGATAGTCGATACACAAACGTAGTGAACCATCCTTCTTCCGCACAAACAGGACCGGTGCACCCCAAGGCGAGGCGCTCGGTCGAACATACCCTGACTCAAGAAGCTCACTCCACTGCTTCTTCAACTCTGACATCTCTGAAGGTGCCATGCGATACGACGCCTTCGAAATCGGAGCCGCGCCCGGCTCTAATTCTATAAAAAACTCAACCTTACGATCCGGTGGAAATCCCGGCAACTCGTCAGGAAATACATCAGGAAACTCACTAACGACTGGAATCGACGAAAGCTCGACTCCACATTTCTCCGCCTTCAAGGGGTAGCACCAATAACCAGTACACCCCTTTCGCAGGAGTTTCACCGCCTTCAAGGCGTTAATAACAAACTTCTGGTTTCTCTTTCGCCCCGCGAAAGAGTGTTCAGTGCCGTCCTCGGCTAACATGGTAATGATCCTCGTGCGGTAGTTCATGATTGCACCATGCCGCTCGAGCCAATCATCCCCGAGAATCAAATCCTCACCTTCGATACCCACGACAATAAGATTAGAGAGCCAAGCCCTCTCATAAATAATCACAGAACAGTCCCGGACTTCTCGATCACCGACAATTCTATCACCGCTAGGAAGTTTAACGATGAAAGGCTCGCAAGGTGACAAGCAGTCGAGACTCAAACGGCGTACACACTCTAGAGAAATGAATGAATGCGTAGCACCCGAATCAAAACGCACACTGACAGGATGGGAATGGATATGGACGGTACCTGTCGTCACAGTAGCTGCTGGATCATCGGTCCTCCTCATCTCGTAGATATGCGGCTGGGCAGAGCCGGCACTGGAAGCTCCTCCTCTAGCGGGCTGACCCCGACCCCTACCTCGGCCGGCACTCGGTGGAGGCGGCGGAGCAAATGAGCCCTAGTTCACACTCGGCTCCATAGGTGCTGGGTGAGAAGAACGGGCGCTGCGAAACTGTCTGAGCTTCTCGCAAAAAGAAGCTTTGTGGCCCGACTGACCACAAGTATGACAAGTCAAAGGTGGACGAGGAAAATCCCGGTTCACGTGGCCTGGCTTGCCACAGTTAAAGCATCTGGGGTCCCGGACGACGTTTTCGGCGGCACTCCGAAAGCTCCCAGAGAAACGAGCCGAACCGCCCGTAGAAATATTTGCAGCCTGAGATTTCTGCTGGCCTCCACTCTTGGGACCAGAAAAATTTCCGACCGACTTCTGCTTCTTGCTCTCACGAGCCAAATCGCTATCCGTCACCGACATATCATAAGCAAGATCTCGACTCTGATAATCCTTCAAGGTAGTACAGACGAGCCCAGACATATAGTCCCGAATGGACAGTTTCATCCTCCTGGAAAAATGGAAAATTTTGTCGCTCTCTTCGACAACTTGGGTCTTCACATAGCCCAACTCCTTGTTAAAATCGGCAATAGCTTGAGATACGGGAATATCCCGTGGTTGAGCATCATAGAAAGCATGCACTCGAGCCTGTCTGACCGGCCACGGGCAATATTCAGTCTCCATCAACTCCTGAAATTCGGCCCACGAAGCAACATGATCCTTGGGGCCCATGGCCTCCCACCAATCCATAGCGTCCCCAGTGAGAAAGTACTGGGCGATGGGGACCTTACGGTCCTCGGGACAGTTGGTGGCAACGAAGACCTTAGATATCTCCTTGATCCACCCCTCCCAGCCGACCGGGTCTGATGCTCCCGAAAACTGAGGAGGGTACATCTTGATGACATCTTAGAGCCAACGGTCTGCTCCGCCCCGATTAGCATGGGCCTGATCGGGGTTTTGAACCACTTGAGCTATCGCCGCCATTTGGTTTAACATTTGCTGCATAACGGCCGCAATACCAAGGTCGGCGCGCTCCTGAGAGGAAGCATGACTGTGACGGTCGCCGGTACTGCCGGCTCCCGAAGAATGCGACGTGGTCGCCCCACCGGCTGCCCCACGTCCTCGACCGCGTCCACGGCCACGACCACGTCCCCTTCCAGCATCCATGCTGGTGATAAGAGGTGGCAAAAGCAACTCGATGATAAGTAAAAGATGGAGAATAATCACAGTCCAAGAAACGGAATACAGTACGAGAAAGTAAAGAATCGAGTAAGGAAACTTACGAAAACTGGAAGTACTGAGATGCCGGCAGCGGTGTGACAATGTGCGAAACAAAACACGACTAGACCCAAATAACCGACAAGCCTAGGTATCCATAAACCTAGAGCTCTGATACCATTTTCTGTAACACCCCGAGATATTCGGAGTATATTACAGCGCAGTGGACCCCTACATTGGACCCACCAGGCTACAACAAACGAACACCCCTCGACTAACCATCTCGGTTAGCGAGGATACACAATCAAATAATACATCACATGAAAGTACACCCGAAATAACCGACGAAATGAGTAACAATTGACAATGTAGCAATTTATGATAATACAACACGGAGTTTGAAATGAAAAGTCTAAGTACTCGCGAGTACAATCTATAAGTTTATAACTGTGGAAACAACCAAATCGAAATGAACAAAAGAAATAAGAAGACCCAAATGCACATGTCATCGAAACTTGCCCACTTCCTCGTACTGTCCCGGTTCTCGCTCGTCCGGATAATCATAACCTGAAATCCATAACAAGAATTTCCCCAAAACGGGTCCCCAAAGGGGTTAGCAATTACGCTAGTACAAGTAATCAAGGCAAACCAATCGCTTACACGTTTCATAGTACATGCACCAATATCATTTCACAAACCAAAACCAGACATGTCTTTTCCGGAAACAAACAGTCACAATTAAATTGCCTAGGACCGGGACGAAGCCACGAATCCCACTCGAGGCCTCTAAGGACCCTCCCGAGCTGGCCACATTCATAAAACAAACCAAGCACCACACGTCACCTAGGACCGGGACGAAGCCACGAATCCCACTCGAGGCCTCTAAGGACCCTCCCGAGCTGGCTAGCAAATCAAACTCATGAATCCAGGACGAAGCCATAGATTCCCTCCGTGATCCCGTCGGACCCTCCCGAGGTCAGCAAATTACACACAATATACATTACCATTTCACGTTAAGCATAAAGGTTTCCAAAAATACTTGCCTTGAATAATTGACGACGCAACGAATGGAAAGGATAATCACCGACGAACGCTAGGAATCAACGGAACCGAACCTAACGATTCGAAGAACATAATTACAACCAACTCTAGACGAATACGGAAATAGAATACACCCGAAAATGCGCCTACGATTCATGTATATTCGTACAAAAATAACAACGAGGGCGGATCAGAACCAAACCCTCTCGATTCCGCAAAACCATGAAAATATACCATGAATCCGTAGGGAAACTAATGATATTGACAAGTTTAATCATATTCATCATGAATCCACCAACAAAATGGAACGGATCGGAAGAAAATCCCAAAACCCCCAAATCGCCCAAAAGTAGGGTTCTAAGAGATTTACCTTGGATTGATGATGAAGAACATAAGTAGGTGTTGTTAATCTACTTCAAAAACTCAAGGTAGAGGATGCCTGAAATAATCGAAGGGAAGAATTGCTTGGAAATCGCCTGGAGAGGTTCTGCGTCGCGGGGAGAGAAGAAATGAAAATGATGTGTTCATCTGGGTCAACTCCCTGGTTTATATAGCCAGGGAGTGTTAGCGCACGCTAATCCTCAAGGTTAGCGTGCGCTAACGGGATAAAATTACAGGCCAAAATAGTTAGCGCCCACCCAAGAGCGACTTCGCCGTTAGCGTGCGCTTACTCCAAACGTAGCGTGCGCTAATAACCTCTCAGAGCGCGCTATCGACCAATAGCGTGCGCTACCGACATCACCGAGTCCGAAGCTAAATCGTCGCAAGACACACTGATCCGGTTAGCGCGCTTATCGACCAAACGTAGCGTGGCGCTAAAGTATATTGGTAGCGCGCTTATCGACCAATAGCGCACGCTACCGGGCATCGAGAGTCCAAAGGCGCATCGCCCAAGATCGACATCCACACTAGCGCACGCTACGGCATCTCAACAGGCGCTAACTCCCAACATTAGCGTGCGCTAGCATACATAGCGTACGCTAATCCACCACCAGATGGCTAGAATCGATCGCCACTCCTGTGGCTTGCCTCTAGCGCGCCATTTAAACAAATCGTAGCATGCGCTACTAAGTGACCCCTAGCGTGCGCTATGCAGAAAAGATAGCGTGCGCTAGGTACGAAATATAAACGGTCCAAAACACCGGAATATGAACGAGACGTTAAACGGAACATCTCAAGACGCATCGAAACATAGAATGGATACACGGCAACCCCGAAACAGCGGTTCCGTATAACAATAACGAGAATCAGATCAATAGATGACGGAAAAGATACACTGTAAGATACACGAGGGTCACTACGACCGAGAAATACATCAAAAATAAAAATACAAGGGAAAGAAAAAAGCGGATATTACAGATGATCTTTTTGAAAGCTGTCTTGCTCATTTTGGCTCAGATTTTGATATCGACAGTTCAATTAATGAAGTAAATTCTTTACTAGAGTCTACACCATTATTGGATAATGATAAATGGAAAGCTAAAACTGAACCACTTGAGAGTCAAATGAATAAAGAAGTACCTATTGACGATTCAAAAATAGAGCTTAATCCATTACCTGAATCTCTAAAATATGCATTTTTAGGACCATCAGAAACCCTGCCTGTCATCATAGCATCTGATTTAGATGAAGAACGAGAAGATAAGTTAATAAATGTTCTTAAAGAACATAAAGAAGCAATAAATGGACCATCTCCGATATTAAAGGTATTAGTCCTTCTATATGCATGCATCGAATTCACCTTGAAGAAAATGCGAAAACTTCCCGAGAATTTCAAAGAAGACTAAATCCTAATTTGAAAGAAGTTGTAAGAGCTGCAATAATCAAACTCTTAGATGTAGGATCATCTACTCTATTTCGATAGCTCTTGGTCACCTGCTCATATAGTTCCAAAGAAATCGCATAACCGTAATCACGAATGAAGAAAATGAACTTGTTCCAACCGTAATTCAAATCGGATGGAGAGTCCAGTATTGATTACGTAAAATTGAACTCGTTACAAGAAAAGATCACTTTCCACTTCCTTTTATTGATCAAATGCTAGAAAGGTTAGCCGCCATGCTTATTATTGTTTTCTTGATGGATATTCCTATAACCAAATTCCCATTGCTCCCGAAGATCAAGAAAAACCACTTTTACCCGTCCTTTCTAACTTTTGCTTACCGACGAATGCCATTTGGTCATGTAATGCACCTGCTACTTTTCAGCGGTGTATGATGAGCATTTTCTCTGACATGGTTGAGCGGTTTTTGGAAATTTTTATGGATGATTTTTCTGTATTCGGGTCTAGCTTTGATGAATGTTTACACCACTTAACCCAACTGTTGGTTAGGTGTAAGGAGAAAAATCTTGTCCTAAACTGGGAAAAATGTCATTTTATGGTTAAAAAAGGAATTGTCTTAGGACATGTGATTTCTGAAAAAGGAATTGAGGTGGACAAATCTAAAGTTGATTTAATATCCAGTCTTCCACCCCCACGAACGATTAAAGAAATTCGGTCATTCTTAGGCCATGCTGATTTTTACCGTCGATTCATCAAAGATTTTAGCAAAATCTCAAGGCCATTTTGTAATTTACTTTCAAAAGACACACCTTTTGTATTTGATGATCATTGTCTAAAAGCTTTTAAGACACTCAAATCAATGTTAAGCTCTGCACCTATCATCAAATCTCCAAACTGAAATCTTCCTTTTGAAATAATGTGCGATGCATCCGACTATGCCGTCGGTGTAGTATTGGGTCAAAGAGAAAATAAATTGCCAACTGTAATATATTATGCAAGCAGAACTCTAAATGATGCCCAATTAAATTATTCTACAACTGAAAAAGAATTGCTTGCAGTCGTTTTTGCCTTAGACAAATTTCGACCTTACTTGATTGGTTCGAAAGTCATAATTTACTCTGATCATGCTGCATTAAAATATCTTCTTTCTAAGAAAGATGCTAAACCTCGCTTGATCCGTTGGATTCTATTGTTACAAGAGTTTGACTTAGAAATTCGAGATAAAAAAGGTGCTGAAAATGTTGTTGCTGATCATTTGTCTAGGCTAATCGTGAATTTTACTGATAAAGAACCTCCCATTAATGAAACTTTCCCTGATGAACAACTCATGTCTGTTTCTCAAATACCTTGGTATGCCGACATTGTCAATTATCTTGTCACTGGTAACATGCCATCTCATTGGAATAATCAAGATAAAACAAAATTTTTAAACGAAGTAAAAAAATTCTTTTGGGATGATCCATATTTGTTCAAATATTGTCCTGATCAAATCATATCATTTCCTTTTGTCATAATCATGCATGTGGAGGTCATTTTAGCTCAAAGAAAACAACTGCTAAAATTCTGCAATGTGGTTTTTATTGGCCAACACT
The DNA here is from genome assembly GCA_033398695.1 of Orobanche coerulescens. NCBI lineage: Eukaryota > Viridiplantae > Streptophyta > Magnoliopsida > Lamiales > Orobanchaceae > Orobanche > Orobanche coerulescens. The sequence goes on along the minus strand of CM065815.1, from coordinate 13,321,292 downwards.
TTTCAAAGATACACATTCATATTGCAGCACATGTGATAGATGTCAAAGATTAGGTCGAATTTCTAAAAGAAATATGATGCCTTTAAACCCAATTTTAATTATTGAAATATTTGATGTTTGGGGCATAGATTTTATGGGACCTTTTCCAATTTCTTTTGGCAATCTTTACATCCTTCTGGCCGTCGATTATGTTTCAAAATGGGTAGAAGCAATTGCTTGCAAAACAAATGACCACAAAGTCGTGGTAAAATTTTTGAAAGAAAATATTTTTTTCCAGATTTGGAACACCACGAGCAATTATAAGTGATGGAGGAAAACATTTTTGTAATAAATTTGAATCATATATTTAAAAAATATGGTGTTACACATAAAGTTGCTACTCCTTATCACCCTCAAACAAGTGGACAAGTTGAAATTTTAAACAGAGAAATCAAGCATATTCTTGAAAAAACTGTTAATCCTACAAGGAAAGATTGGTCTTTGCGATTGAATGATGCATTGTGGGCTTACCGTACTGCTTTTAAAACTCCCATCGGAATGTCTCCATTTAGGCCTGTCTTTGGAAAATCATGTCATTTGCCTGTTGAATTGGAACATAGAGCATACTGGGCCATAAAACGATTAAATTTTTCATTAGATATGGCTGGAATTCATAGGAAACTTCAACTAAATGAATTGGAAGAAATCATAAATGATGCGTACGATTGTGCAAGGAAATATAAGGACAAAATGAAATTTTTTCATGATAAACACATTTTGAGAAAAACTTTTTCTCCTGGTCAAAAAGTCCTTTTTAACTCTCGTTTGTTATTATTTCCAGGCAAGTTGCGTTCACGATGGTCTGGTCCATTTATTATTCATACGGTCTATCCTCACGGAGCTGTAGAAATTGAAAATCCAAAAAATGGTAATATTTTCAAAGTAAATGGTCAACGGTTAAAACCATATTTGGAATTAAAATCTTTTGAGGTAGAAGAAATTCTTCTTAAGGACCCCGATATTGTGGATTAATACTCCATTGTGTTTGCCTGGTCAAGTGGCGGATAACGGTACTCCGTGGCTAGTAAAGTCGGATTTTTCAGTTTCCCACAACAACTGATTTTGTAGATATTTTTTTTAATTTTAATTATGGAACAAACTTTGAAAACAATTGAAAAAAGATTTCCCTTTCTTAGTAAAAAAAATCATTTTGAAACTTTACCAAGCCAGAGTTGAAAGGATGAGGTTTCTTATGAATAACGGCATACCTTTTGATATTCGATTCATTATTGAAGCCAAAGTGAGAATAGCGGGTGAATTCACGGAAACACCAACTAGATTTTTACCAGGGCTTGGAAAAAGTTCATATGCCAAGAAACGACGAGCAAAGAAAATCGCCGTTTGCTACAAATGTGCTAGGTGGAACTGTGATTCAAGATGTCGATCTTTAGGAATTCCTTCCACAAATAGAGAAGATAAAATTCAGTTCATCAAGGATGGTCTGAATAAGGAGAATTTAGATGATATCGAAATTTCTCTTGACACGCATCCTAGTGGACTCGTACATTATGGGATTCGATGTTTGTGGAATAAATTCAAACCAGAATATGAACAACGTCTTGGGAATCTGACGTTAAAAGACCCTGTTTGCCAATTTGTAAGAAAATTGGATGGGAAGCTTCTCCCCGACTCATAAGAAGGCGTTTAAGCCGTTTCTGAACGTAAAATCAGAGGAAGATGTGAGCCACAATCACAACTACTGTACATACATGTGAGTATCTTTACTTTTTGTCATTTTTTTAGATTTTCTGAATAAAAAATGTGATACGCAATAAATGCATTCATTATTCTATTGAGTAGTTGAAGCGCAATTAACGCGGTCACAGATTTGATAAATCTTTCTACTTTATTTTGCATCTATAAATAAACATTGCAGTTGTTTCTTTTCTGCATCCCTCAAACTTGTATTCTTTTCATTTTCTCTCTAAGTAATTTTCTTTTCAAAAAAATGGAATCATCATCTTTCACAAAAATATTTAACTCCATCTGCATTTTTGGTGGAGCTAGTCATGGGAAAGAGGCTTGCTTTACTGAAGAAGCCCACAACTTGGGTCGTACCTTAGGAAAAAAATGCATTCATGTAGTTTACGGAGGAGGAAGTCTAGGATTAATGGGACGTGCTGCTGCTTCTGCCTATATGGAAGGAGTAAAAGTGTTGGGAATCATTCCAAAACCTCTGGCTGAAAGTAAAATCACTGGAGCAACCATTGGAGATGAGTTCAGAGCTATGAATATGCAAGACCGCATAACTCACATGATAAATAATGCTGATGCCTTTATCACCCTTCCCGGTGGTTTTGGCACTCTTGAGGAACTTTTTCATGTGGTTACCAGAGCCCAGCTAAATATTCATACGAAACCAATAGGTCTGCTAAATGTCAATGGTTTCTTCGATGGTTTACTATCTTTCATCAACTACTCTTCTAAAAAAGGTTTTATTTCTGAGCGTGCTAAACGAATCATAGTTGTTGCAACACCACTAGAAGAGCTGATCAAAAAACTTATTGCATTTGTTCCTGAACCAGACCTAGCTCTTGCTAATATTGTTTGGATGGAAGATTTCACTGTGCGGAAACGCAAAATTGATACATTCCTTTCCCTCTGATATCCCATTTCATCCCTCTTGTTGTTTTTACTTTTTAGCGAGTGTAAAATTCGTGAAAATGATGGCAGCTTAAGGAGTTTTCTTTTCGATCTCTTGACGCGCATCTATCCACGATTTATGTATTGTTATTTCTATTACTGTACTTTTTCTGTTTGTTTTTAATAAAAGCATTGATGGCAGCGTAAGGCGACTCTTCGGACTCTCTTGAAGCGCATCTAGGTTGTTTGTGTTATACTTCCGGGTATATATTTTCTTTTGTTGTTTTGCCACACTTATTTCTTGCAGGTCCAAAAAAAAAGGCTTGAGCAAAGCGTCGTCTTTCATAAACAGGGAAGCCTTATTTAAACCCTTACTCCATTGTTCTTTTTACACAATAAGGATATTGTTTATCATTAAGTGTGGGGGATGTAATACCCCGATTTTTCGGATATATTTTTCGTTTATATATTGGATATAGTGGATGGTTAATTATGCTCGAGGACGTTGTGAACGTTTGATAATGTTATTGAATTGAGTATATGTATTGATTTTGCCGTATGCTCGTATTTGGTATGTCGTGACTTTGGACAGGAATTGTTGAAATTGGCTAAGTATGGAATTGTTACGTACGTTAATAAGGTGAGATTACGTACGTAAGATTGGCATGGTTACGTACGTTAAGGCTAAGGTATAACGTACGTAACGAAGGCATCGGACAGGACCGAGTCCTGGTCGGCAGGTGGGACCCTGTGTCGGCAACTTTCGGCAGAGGATGTTGACAGGTGAGTCAACGTACGTGTTACGTACGTTATACAGGACGTGTTACGTACGTAACACGACCATTGTACTGTAGCAAGTCAACTGGTATATTACGTACGTTATATGGTATGGGTTACGTACGTAATGGACTGCACGAATGAGACAAAGGAGTTGGTTATGTACGTTATGGATTTTGGATTACGTACGTTAAAGTTGTTACGTACGTTAAGAAAGGACACTTACGTACGTAATGAGAGTGCAGTTTATATATTGAAGTGTTGCCTTTCATTTCTCTCACGATCCTTTGAGATATTTCTCTCCAAAACTCGTCCCTCTTCACTTCTAAGAGTTTTCTAAACACTTCTAACATGATTATGAGCTTGGAATCATGGAATTAGAGCTTGGTTATGGAACTATTGTTGATTCTTGAAGTGATTTCTTATGTTATCCATATTCTATGAGGTATGTTGGATATTTCTCCTTTTCATTTCGGAATTTTGATGTTATAGTTGATGAATGATTCGTATAAAGATGATTATGATGTTGTTATTGCGATTCTTGAGGATATATGAGGTTTATGTTGAAGGAAGATAATGATATGCTTTGAATATGTTGATTATGATTATGGAATCATAGAGTTCTTGATGTTCTTGAGGCCATATGATGACTATGATGATTTGATGATTCGTTTAACCGATTTAAGATGGTATTCTAAATCATAGTGATGATAGTGGTTGATTTAGATGAAATGAATCTTGATATGAGGTTGAATTCCGGATTGAATATGTTATGATCATTGTTACCAAGTTGGTTCGATTATTGATATGATTATTGTTCTAGGTTGATTAACCAATAGGTATAATCGTTTTGCCGCGGTGAAAGGCCGTAGATTCCGTCCCAAATGGTCAAGAGCTCGTAGACGAGGGCGATGAGTTCGATGTTGGTTTTGTCATGTTGGTATCCAGGCAAGTGTTTACTTGTTCGGTTGTAATGTTTTGATGAGTAATTCCATTTACATTTCATAAGTATTTTATGTTGTATTGCATATTGACGAATGTTCAGTGATGTTCTAAAAGGATTAGAATGCATAGTTGATGATTGTTGAGATACTTGGACAATCTTGGGAAGATTGTAGTATTCGGATATTGTTGATGTCATTTTGGATATTCTTGGTATGTGGTATGCATTCCGGAAGGAAGTCCGGATAGAGGTATGTTTTATGGCAATCGTACATAGAAGATTATGTACGGGAAAGTATTCGGTATTGAGGTATTATGTGGTATTATCATGATATTGGGATTTTGATGAGAATCGTTGGATTATCGGAAGTGTATCGTTGAGGTTATTATTCTCATGATGCATGGCATGTGAATATTTATGTTTATGTACTTGCGGTTATTTGTCGGGCATTATTGCTGACCCCGTTGAGGGACTTGTTTTTCAGGTATTGAGAACTTTGATGGTAGCGGTCGTGAAGCGAGGATTCCTGATTTACATCGCTATGGCATATTGTTGGGAATCGTGTATTCGCTTTGGTATATCATTATTGATGTATATGTATCTTCGACTGTATTTTTATCCGCTGTGTGAGTTCTTTCAAATGGCTTTCGGCTTTATGCCAACTGAGTTTGATTTCGAAAACCGATTCCCTTAACCGAGTTTTTGGCCTTGATTATCTTGTCGGTGGTTGGTGTTTTCAAATGATTTTGTGAGTTTTGGAAAATACTACCGTCATCGGCCTTTTTGGGCGTTTTGTAATTGGTTTTTAGCCTGGTGGGTTCCGGCGCGGGGCCCACGACGTGTAATACTCCCCTAAGGTTTTTGGGGTGTTACAAATATGGTATCAGAGCCCATGGTTTTGTGATAACCGGGCATGTGTGTTATGTGGCTCTACCAGTGTGGTAGTTGCGTGATTTTTGTGTATCTGGATTTCTGGCTATTTTGGACTGTGTTGTTTTGGTTCTGTGTGATTTTCTCGAGTACCGCCGTGGTGATGTGTGGGTTTGGGGATTGTTGGTGTTTCCGAGACCGACGAGGCAGGGAGTGAACGCCGGTGCCGTGGTCATGTGCAATGTGCGGCTCCAATCGGGAAGTGAACGCCGGTGCGAGGCACGTGCAATGTGCGGCTTTCGATGTGGAGTGGAACGCCGGTGATACGTGCATGTGACAAGGAGCGGCTCATGCGCTTTAGGTGAGGAGACACAGCGTCACAGATCCCACAAAACTCGACAGTTCTCTAAACTTGTTGTGGTCTTGGCGGAGACCAATCGTTTTCAAATTGTGATTATTCCTGTTTTGGCATTCTTGTTGTGTCGAGATTTTTGAAATGGTGTCATATGCTAGTATCACGGGAGATCTTCGTCTTCACTGACCTGTAAGTATGTTGTTCGGATTATTCGATAATTCTTGGTTTTCTTGGTGATTTTGGATTTTCCGTTGAAATGTTGTTTATTTAGTGATTGCAAGTTTCGAGGACTAAACTTATTTTTAAGGGGCGTAGAGTGTAATACCCCGATTATTCTGATATATTTTTCGTTTATATATTGGATATCGTGGATGGTTAATTATGCTCGAGGACGTTGTGAACGTTTGATAATGTTATTGAATTGAGTATATGTATTGATTTTGCCGTATGCTCGTATTTGGTATGTCGTGACTTTGGACAGGAATTGTTGAAATTGGCTAAGTATGGAATTGTTACGGACGTTAATAAGGTGAGATTACGTACGTAAGATTGGCATGGTTATGTACGTTAAGGCTAAGGTATTACGTACGTAACGAAGGCATCGGACAGGACCGAGTCCTGGTCGGCAGGTGGGACCCTGTGTCGGCAACTTTCGGCGGATGATGTTGACAAGTGAGTCAACGTACGTGTTACGTACGTTATACAGGACGTGTTACGTACGTAACACGACCATTATACTGTAGCAAGTCAACTGGTATATTACGTACGTTATATGGTATGGGTTACGTACGTAATGGACTGCACGGAATGAGACAGTGAGTTGGTTACGTACGTTATGGATTTTGGATTACGTACGTTAAAGTTGTTACGTACGTTAAGAAAGGACACTTACGTACGTAATGAGAGTGCGCTTTATATATCAAGTGTTGCCTTTCATTTCTCTCACGATCTTTTGAGATATTTCTCTCCAAAACTCGTCCCTCTTCACTTCTAAGAGTGTTCTAAACACTTTTAACATGATTGTGAGCTTGGAATCATGGAATTAGAGCTTGGTTATGGAACTATTGTTGATTCTTGAAGTGATTTCTTGTGTTATCCATATTCTATGAGGTATGTTGGATATTTCTCCTTTTCATTTCGGAATTTTGATGTTATAGTTGATGAATGATTCGTATGAAGATGATTATGATGTTGTTATTGCGATTCTTGAGGATATATGAGGTTTATGTTGAAGGAAGATAATGATATGCTTTGAATATGTTGATTATGATTATGGAATCATAGAGTTCTTGATGTTCTTGAGGCCATATGATGACTATGATGATTTGATGATTCGTTTAACCGATTTAAGATGGTATTCTATATCATAGTGATGATAGTGGTTGATTTAGATGAGATGAATCTTGATATGAGGTTGAATTATGGATTGAATATGTTATGATCATTGCTACCAAGTTGGTTCGATTGTTGATATGATTATTGTTCTAGGTTGATTAACCAATAGGTATAATCGTTTTGCCGCGGTGAAAGGCCGTAGATTCCGTCCAGTCAGGGCTGAAGAGCTCGTAGACGAGGGCGATGAGTTCGATGTTGGTTTTGTCATGTTGGTATCCAGGCAAGTGTTTACTTGTTCGGTTGTAATGTTTTGATGAGTAATTCCATTTACATTTCATAAGTATTTTATGTTGTATTGCATATTGACGAATGTTCAGTGATGTTCTAAAAGGATTAGAATGCACATTTGATGATTGTTGAGATACTTGGACAATCTTGGGAAGATTGTAGTATTCGGATATTGTTGATGTCATTTTGGATATTCTTGGTATGTGGTATGCATTCCGGAAGGAAGTCCGGATAGAGGTATGTTTTATGGCAATCGTACATAGAAGATTATGTATGGGAAAGTATTCGGTATTGAGGTATTATGTGGTATTATCATGATATTGGGATTTTGATGAGAATCGTTGGATTACCAGAAGTGTATCGTTGAGGTTATTATTCTCATGATGCATGGCATGTGAATATTTATGTTTATGTACTTGCGGTGATTTGTCGGGCATTATTGCTGACCCCGTTGAGGGACTTGTTTTTCAGGTATTGAGAACTTTGATGGTAGCGGTCGTGAAGCGAGGATTCCGGACGATACTAGCTATGGCATATTGTTGGGGAATCGTGTATTCTGTTTGTGTATATCATTATTGATGTATATGTATCTTCGACTGTATTTTTATCCGATGTGTGAGTTCTTTCAAATGGCTTTCGGCTTTATGCCAACTGAGTTTGATTTCGAAAACCGGTTCCCTTAACCGAGTTTTTGGCCTTGATTATCTTGACAGTGGTTGGTGTTTTCAAATGATTTTGTGAGTTTTGGAAAATACTACCGTCATCGGCCTTTTTAGGCGTTTTGTAATTGGTTTTTAGCCTGGTGGGTTCCGGCGCGGGGCCCACGGCGTGTAATACTCCCGTAAGGTTTTTGGGGTGTTACAAATATGGTATCAGAGCCCATGGTTTTGTGATAACCGGGCATGTGTGTTATGTGGCTCTACCAGTGTGGTAGTTGCATGATTTTTGTGTATCTGGATTTCTGGCTATTTTGGACTGTGTTGTTTTGGTTCTGTGTGATTTTCTGAGTACTGTCATGGTGATGTGTGGGTTTGGGGATTGTTGGTGTTTCCGAGACCGACGAGGCAGGGAGTGAACGCCGGTGCCGTAGTCATGTGCAATGTGCGGCTCCAATCGGGAAGTGAACGCCGGTGCGAGGCACGTGCAATGTGCGGCTTTCGATGTGGAGTGGAACGCCGGTGATACGTGCATGTGACAAGGAGAGGCTCATGCGCTTTAGGTGAGGAGACACAGCGTCACAGATCCCACAAAACTCGACAGTGCTCTAAACTTGTTGTGGTTTTGGCGGAGACCAATCGTTTTCAAATTGTGATTATTCCTGTTTTGGCATTCTTGTTGTGTCGAGATTTTTGAAATGGTGTCATATGCTAGTATCACGGGAGATCTTCGTCTTCACTGACCTGTAAGTATGTTGTTCGGATTATTCGATAATTCTTGGTTATCTTGGTGATTTTGGATTTTCCGTTGAAATGTTGTTTGTACGAGTTATTGCAAGTTTCGAGGACGAAACTTATTTTTAAGGGGGGTAGAGTGTAATACCCCAATTTTTCGGATATATTTTTCGTTTATATATTGGATATCGTGGATGGTTAATTATGCTCGAGGACGTTGTGAACGTTTGATAATGTTATTGAATTGAGTATATGTATTGATTTTGTCGTATGCTCGTATTTGGTATGTCGTGACTTTGGACAGGAGTTGTTGAAATTGGCTAAGTATGGAATTGTTACGTACGTTAATAAGGTGAGATTACGTACGTAAGATTGGCATGGTTACGTACGTTAAGGCTAAGGTATTACGTACGTAACGAAGGCATCGGACAGGACCGAGTCCTGGTCGGCAGGTGGGACCCTGTGTCGGCAACTTTCGGCAGAGGATGTTGACAGGTGAGTCAACGTACGTGTTACGTACGTTATACAGGACGTGTTACGTACGTAACACGACCATTGTACTGTAGCAAGTCAACTGGTATATTACGTACGTTATATGGTATGGGTTACGTACGTAATGGACTGCACGGAATGAGACAGTGAGTTGGTTATGTACGTTATGGATTTTGGATTACGTACGTTAAAGTTGTTACGTACGTTAAGAAAGGACACTTACGTACGTAATGAGAGTGCAGTTTATATATTGAAGTGTTGCCTTTCATTTCTCTCACGATCGTTTGAGATATTTCTCTCCAAAACTCGTCCCTCTTCACTTCTAAGAGTGTTCTAAACACTTCTAACATGATTGTGAGCTTGGAATCATGGAATTAGAGCTTGGTTATGGAACTATTGTTGATTCTTGAAGTGATTTCTTGTGTTATCCATATTCTATGAGGTATGTTGGATATTTCTCCTTTTCGTTTCGGAATTTTGATGTTATAGTTGATGAATGATTCGTATGAAGATGATTATGATGTTGTTATTGCGATTCTTGAGGATATATGAGGTTTATGTTGAAGGAAGATAATGATATGCTTTGAATATGTTGATTATGATTATGGAATCATAGAGTTCTTGATGTTCTTGAGGCCATATGATGACTATGATGATTTGGTGATTCGTTTAACTGATTTAAGATGGTATTCTAAATCATAGTGATGATAGTGGTTGATTTAGATGAGATGAATCTTGATATGAGGTTGAATTCCGGATTGAATATGTTATGATCATTGTTACCAAGTTGGTTCGATTATTGATATGATTATTGTTCTAGGTTGATTAACCAATAGGTATAATCGTTTTGCCGCGGTGAAAGGCCGTAGATTCCGTCTAGTCGGGGCTGAAGAGCTCGTAGACGAGGGCGATGAGTTCGATGTTGGTTTTGTCATGTTGGTATCCAGGCAAGTGTTTACTTGTTCGGTTGTAATGTTTTGATGAGTAATTCCATTTACATTTCATAAGTATTTTATGTTGTATTGCATATTGACGAATGTTCAGTGATGTTCTAAAAGGATTAGAATGCACAGTTGATGATTGTTGAGATACTTGGACAATCTTGGGAAGATTGTAGTATTCGGATATTGTTGATGTCATTTTGGATATTCTTGGTATGTGGTATGCATTCCGGAAGGAAGTCCGGATAGAGGTATGTTTTATGGCAATCGTACATAGAAGATTATGTACGGGAAAGTATTCGGTATTGAGGTATTATGTGGTATTATCATGATATTGGGATTTTGATGAGAATCGTTGGATTACCGGAAGTGTATCGTTGAGGTTATTATTCTCATGATGCATGACATGTGAATATTTATGTTTATGTACTTGCGGTTATTTGTCGGGCATTATTGCTGACCCCGTTGAGGGACTTGTTTTTCAGGTATTGAGAACTTTGATGGTAGCGGTCGTGAAGCGAGGATTCCGGACGATACTGGCTATGGCATATTGTTGGGGAATCGTGTATTCTGTTTGTGTATATCATTATTGATGTATATGTATCTTCGACTGTATTTTTATCCGCTGTGTGAGTTCTTTCAAATGGCTTTCGGCTTTATGCCAACTGAGTTTGATTTCGAAAACCGATTCCCTTAACCGAGTTTTTGGCCTTGATTATCTTGACGGTGGTTGGTGTTTTCAAATGATTTTGTGAGTTTTGGAAAATACTACCGTCATCGGCCTTTTTGGGCGTTTTTGTAATTGGTTTTTAGCCTGGTGGGTTCCGGCGTGGGGCCCACGGCGTGTAATACTCCCGTAAGGTTTTTGGGGTGTTACAGGGGAAGGTGTATATCTATATCTATATAGATATATATATATATATATATATATATATATATATATACAATAAAAAAATGTTGAAAATCACGGCACCATTTTCTTGAGAAAACGTTGGTGGAAAAATTATTTTTTGGGATGTTTCACTGGTTTTGATAATGGATTTGGATGAAGGTGTATGTGATTCAGTACACAACACCCTTTTTGTGAGTTTTGAGCCTTAGAGCAATCCTTATATATACGCTCTATATTTTTTGTTGTGTGGTCAAACATATTGTGTTCATTCTAGAACTTGCTCATTTATACATTTCGAGACTACATTCATAAACTCTTGCATTAAGATGATAAAGGCAATTAGGATTAACCCTTTGTTGGCTTATATTTTCCCACCCATTACATTTTATCCTTAGAAGCCCCATTGAGCCTGAGCCTATTTCTTTGATCAAGCACATTACTTTAGCCATTATCCATTCTTGTTGATGACTCATCCATTTGCACCCTCTAGTCAAAGATTTAATTGTGAACTAGATGTGTGACAAATAGGGGCCGATGTTCATAAGAGTATTGTGGAGATTAAGAGCTTTTGTTGAAAGTGAAAGGGTGTGAAGTACATTGGAGTATTGAACCAAAAAAAAAATATAAATAAAGGCCAAAAAAAATATATATAAAAAAAAACGGCCTGATAAAAAAAAAGGGAGGTCAAGTGCGAAAATCATCACTATATATACATAAAATAGCACTTGAACTATCCCTTAAGTGATACATAAATCCTTCCAGAAGATCCATTGCATACTTTTCCTTACACAAGAGTATGACCATACCAGATGAATATTCAAATACCATGTACAGAATAACTTGGGGATGATGGGTTGAGAGTTTTCATTACAGAAGGGGGGGTGTTGATTGTTATTTGTAGGATTTGTTATGCATCTAAATTCACAATTGATCTTGGCTAGCAAACCTCATAATTTTCCCTTTATCCTACCCATACCCAAAGCCACGTTACAACCAAAAGAAAGACCTTTTGATTTATGCATGAGTTTATTTTTAAGTAGTGGGGATTTGATTTTTGACCAAGCATATGGTAATGACACATTATGCTTTGATATGAGTGAACTCTTCTCGAATATCCCGTATATACACTTGAGTGAAGAGTGATATCCACTGTGAGGGTATTGAATCATTTGGCATTCGATTCTCAATGAAGTTGTTAGAATTTGGTGCGGCATCCTATTTTTCTCTGATCTCACTTGGGTCATGATCACTTGTTCTCTCTTGATATTGGTTTTGTCATGATTTTTTCAGCATATGAGTATTATAACTCGAGTATAAGATTTGCCCGAGGACGTGCAAAAGATAAGTGTTGGGGAATTTGTTTAGTATATTTTGAGTAATATTTTTATTAGTATTTTATATATATAATTGTGTGTTGTGTGATAATTTATTCGTTTTACCATATATTTATATTATTTCATTTTGTTAGAATTTTCTATAATTTTATGTCATTTTTGGATAATTAATTGGAATTAAATTATATCTGCAGGTTAACCAACCGGTACAAGACAGATCAATTGGTTCAAGGGCGATAGTTTTACAAAATTCAAATATAGTCACGACTGGTCTCACTTTATTCGTCTCATCGAGAGGATCATTTTAAAAAAAAATCATCCGAATCCGAGTTCGTATGAAGAAGTTCTGACCGTTCGAATGACAATTAAATAGAGAGACCATATTGTGCCACATGTCAACACCTGATTGGACCGGAATTTCAACTCTATGCTGATGTCATCCATGACATCAGCACCTCATGGGCAGCCGTGAATTATTAGGTGGTGGGATTTTAAAATTGTAAAAATGATTATTTTATTGATTTTGAAGTAGTATAAATAGGGGATGAATGTGTAGTGTTTGAGGAGGAGAAAAAAGGAGAAAAAATAGAGAGATATTATTGTAAGGGAGAGAAATAAAAATATTGTGTAATAAAATTATATTTGTGTAATAATATTATGGAATATTTATTTATTTGTGTTGTTATTATGAGTGAGTAATTTTCTTTATCAAGGTTATGATGAAACCATGTCTATATTATTATTAATATTTATATAATAATTCCAAATAAATATTTTTAACGATTATGATTTTCGCTTCAATAGGGGAATATTATTTCATCAATTATATCACGTATTTTTTATAGTTATAAATTCCCATTGCTTTGTGATTATTGATATTAGTTAATTTCTTTGATTATTTGTTTTCCATTAAATCGATACATATAATGCTTAGAAATTACATTTTTCAAGCGAAGGAAAATCTATATTTGAATTATAATTTTGTACTTATTGTCAAATCTATAGGGAAATAGTGAGATTGATTTCAGAATCTATTCCCTGAATTTCTTGGAATTAAAATATAAAATAAATAATAAATAGACATTGGTGGATTCTAAACCCTAGTAAATTATTTAAAATCAATTTATCTAAAATCTACTTAAAAATTACTGTTATTTAATGCAATTATTTTAACCAATCAAAAATCAAATTATTTGGGACTAGGTTAGAATTTAATATAATTTGGTTCAAAACGATAGGAATAATTTGACTTCACTAGTATAGTCCTCCCTGTGGAATCGACCTTGCACCGCATATCTACATCGAACAAATCGTGCGCTTGCGAGTATTAGACTAAAGAATCAACCAACAACAATTACCCGGCTTTCATCATTAAGAGCTTCCGACACATTTTTGGATTCAATTTCTGAAACGAAGGCATAGTGAGCAATATATTCGGTAGTTCTTCTTCATGTTTGAACACCATCTTCGATATTCCCAATAACCAGGTCTCTTGGATGATCTTTGTTATGCTTCCAATCTTTAGGCAGCTCATAGATTTTTCTCTTTTGAGACTCTGAAATCTTTTCCTTTTCATTTGAGGAATGAGAATCCGGAAGAATCCCTGCATCATCAAAACAATCTACCTTTCCCGGGGGTGAGATCATATCATTGAATTTAACATGAATGGATTCTTCAACTTTATAGTTCTAATATTATAAACACGAAAAGATTTACTATTTGTAGATTAGCCAAGAAATATACCGGAATCGGATTTTGCATCAAATTTTCCTTTCTATTATTTATATTAAAAACATTGCAACTGAATGGATGAAAATATGAAATATTCGGCTTTTTGCCCTTCGAGATCTCATAAGGGGTTTTAAGTTAGGCTCTACGAAGATAAACCCGATTGATAACATAACATGCCATAAAAATCGCTTCGGCTGAAAAATATTTTGGAAGAGAGTATTCATTTAACATTGTTCTCGACATTTCTTCCAAAGACCAATTTTTTCTTTCAACGACTCCATTTTGTTGAGGAGTTCTAAGAGCCGAAAATTTGTGGTTAATTCCATACTTGTCACAGGAAAGTTCAAACGGGGTGCAATCAGATACATCTCCGTGATTGGTATGAATAGAGATTATGGAAAGGTATTTCTCATTTTGTACCAAACGGCACCATTTAGAAAACTCAGAAAAAGTATCATCTTTATGAGCAAGAAATCTGACCCAAGTAAATCGAGAAAAATCATCAACAATTACCAACATATAAAGTTTGCCATTTAGGCTAACATATCTAGATGGACCAATTAGATCCATATGCACAAGTTCAAGAATGCAACTAGTGGAAATCTCAAATTTTGGTTTGAAAGATTCCCGAGTATGTTTCCCTTTTATGCAAGATTCACACAAATGTTTACGATCAAATTTAAGTTCGGGTAAGCCACGAATTAAATCATATCTCGAGAGTTTTGAAATGATCGGTAGAGATGTATGCCCCAATTTTCTATGCCACAAAAATACATTTTCATCTAAAGTAATAAGGCATTTTTCATTGAATGAATTTTTGTCATTAAGATCGACAATATAAATATTTCCGCATCTCAAAACGATAAAGGCAATTTTATTATTTTTAAAACCGTGCAATGAGTTTCTTCAAAAAGGATTTTAAAACCCTCATCGCACAATTGAGAGACACTAAAAAGATTATGATGCAAACCTTCAATAAATAAAACTTTATTAATAGACGGAGAAGGTTCCATACCGACCTTACCGGTGCCCTTAATCTTCCCATTTTTGTTGTCACCAAAGGTTATATGTCCTTGTTCTTGATATTCGAGTTCTTCGAATAGCTCTTTGGTGCCACACATGTGCCTCGAACAACCACTATCTATGTACCACTTGCTTTTCTTTGAATATGGTACCTGCAAAATTAGTGCGTTGTGGTTGTTTTAGTACCCAAGCCCTTTTGGGTCCTCCATAGTTAATAATGCTAATGGCATTCGGGACAATCGTTCCTTTAGGAACCCAAATTTGTCGAAATTTTATAGTTCTCAATTTTGAATGAGCTTTGTCATGATGATTTCGTTGTTTTGGAGGAGTTTTTGAATTCTCGATTTTTGTACTTTTATCTTGTCAGGATTTATAAGAGATTGTTTTCTCTTAAATGGATCAAAACCAAGACCATGTTTAGACAATGGAGATTTTTGAATAGATAAGAGTTTTTCTAACTTCTCGTTTCCAAGAGTAAATTTATTCGTTATATATTTCAACTCTTTTTGAGTGTTAGACAATTCGATTTTCAAACTATTTTCTTTCTCAAGGCACGACGTATGGTCTATTTCAATGGTTTTGCCTTTATTTTGAAGTTTTGTTTTCGAGTTCTAACGCATTTATTTTTCTTTTTAAAGACATATTTAATTTAACCATTTCATCGTATTCCATGTTCAATGACTCAAAAGCATTTAATAATTCATTGTCATGATGTGTTTCTTGAGAATTGCAAAAGTCAAATAAATCATAATCATCATTTGGTTTAGAGCGTACCTCGATATCATTTTCCGAATCAAGTGCCATAATGCGAGATTTGCATCTAATGATCTTTCGATTTCTTCCTCGTCATCACTCCAAGAAGCGATTAGGACTTCCTTCTTTTTGAATCTTTCGTTTTGAGATTTGAAAGTAGATCCTAGGCATTCTTTGGCATAATGTCTGCTTTGCCATATTTTCGATAATTATTGTCGAATTTCTTTATAGGAGCATACATATTTTTCTTTTGTTCCGTGTTGACATCCCGACCAAGAAAGTTCCGCCTTTTTTGAATTAAATTATTGTATCTTCTAAGATTCTTGGCGTATAGAGCAAGTTCCTCGTCATCTTCGTCTTCGGGAACTTCTTCCTCAGTATCGCTATCTGTTTTGAAAGCGACTACTTTCTCACGAGGCTTAGGTTTGGAGCCTCTGGATTTAAGAATGATTTCGTAATTCATAAATGACCCGATGAGGGCGCTAAATTAGAGGTGGCATTCGGGCCGGGGCCGGGCCGGTCCAGACCGGGCTGATAAAGCCCGCTCCATTTAAGGGCAGGACCGTGCCGGTCCTTCCTTTTGGCGGGCCGGTCTGGGCCGGTCTTTTTTTACAAACACAAGGCCCTATACGGCCCACAACCCACTGTGTTCACGGGCCGGGCCGGGCTGAACATTTTTTTCATTGTAAGACATAATAAACCTGCTACCAAATAAAACCTTAATGTGAAACCTGGTGAACTTAATAATAAAAACATAATCCTCAAAAACATAAACCTGGTGCCCTTGCTAATTAAGTAATTAGTCCACTAAGTCACAAATCACTTAAGCAACATTAATTTATAAATTCAAGACCAATAAAGTGAACTTGAAATTTTATTACAAAGACAGAAAATTACAAATCAATAGCTGTAGCACCCCCAAATCCCATTGGGTTATTACAGTGCCGTGGGCCCCACGCCAGGAGATCCACCAGGCGAACATGACTAAAATACAATAAACTGACCAAAAAGGGGGATCACAATCCCTACACTGACATCCAACATAATATTCCTATATGGAATTTCAACGACAAAAGTGAGCCTACATGGCCAAATAAAAATACAACAACATCCACGAGCCTTGCTCGGATAATACAAAATGACAACAATTGACAAAACCGGAGTACTCCAAACTGTCTAACCGACATGAACACCAAACCAACTCGGACTAATATCGCTCGAATGCCTCATCACCATCGTCATTCCCCTGTGTCTCAACTCGCTCCTCGCAAGCACCTAAAACATGTCAACATGTTCCGTCCTCACGGGGTCAGTCATCCAGATAATGAATATCAAATACATGTACAACATGATATGCATCCAAGGGCAGAATAAAATGGTACAACAATGGTAATACGGGATGCTCACAAACCAAAGTAAGAATCGAGCATTCGTGAAATATTATGCCCGCGGCATACGATCGGTACCTGCTCAACAGGTTAGAACACAAGTGCTCAACGGCGAATCATCAATATGGAACACAACCATGAACTACCCGAAGGTAAACCAAACTAGAAACTGAAATAAACACGAATCACAATGCCCGAAGGCTCCAACAGAAATACCAATACATCACAATGGCGTGAAGGCCACTTAATAGAAACTGCCGAAATATCATAATGGTCTGAAAACCACTCAGCCGAAACCGCCAATCATCACAATGGCCCGAAGCCAAACAGCCCGAAGCTATAACATGAGGGCCGAAGTGTAATACCCGGTTGTAATTCAGTCATTATCAGTCAGTATTTATCGTTCAGTAATTGTCACTCAGTAATTTTCACTCATTAATGATCATTTGTCACTCATATTCAATCATTGTATTCATCATTCAGAATAATTGTATCGTGTATCAATCGTCATTCATCATCAACCTAGTTGGAGAATCGTGCCGTGTTTATCATCGTTGTCATCTTCATAGTGTGCTGTGTATGAGGAGTAGCGCACACTACGTACTCTCTTTAGCGTGCGCTAATTGAGTACGGGTAGCGCACGCCGCCTCTCAACACTAGCGCACGCTAGTATGTTTCAAGCAGGCAGTCCAGAAGGCACTGGACTGTAGTTGGGTTATAAGTAGCGCACGCTATGAATGGTAAGTAGCGCGCGCTAGTAGGTCGGAGTAGCGCACGCTATGCAGCCGGTGTAGCGCGCGCTAAGGACGGACCAGGCAGAGTCCAGTGGCTACTGGACTGCATTGGATAAATGCCTAGCGCATGCTACGAGTAGATTAGCGTACGCTAATCGGTGTAAGTAGCGCACGCTGAATCTTGTGTGTAGCGCGCGCTACCGCGATCAGATCAGAGAACAGGAGGTTCTGGACTCCAGTACTGGGCATCAGATAATTCGTTAGCGCACGCTAACCATTTGTATTAACGCACGCTAATTAAATGGTTGTAGCGCACGCTACAAAAGGTATGTAGCGCACGCTACCGTTGCGAGCAGAGGGTACTGGACTACCCAGTTCACCCGTTAGCGCACGCTAACTGGGACTTGCTATATATAGGACAGTCTAGTCCTTTCTTCGTCATTTGTCATTTCTCTTCATTCCTTCGACGATTTTGGACGATATCGGGCGTTTTGGAAAGTATTCTTCGAGGTGCAATCATCAATCATCACCTTCAAGATTATCATTTGGATTAATCGTCATTTCATCATCCCCATCACATCAAATCAAGGTAATAATCTTCTTGGATCTAGAATTTTGGATTTTGGGTTTTTCCTTCTGATTTCTTCGTGTAAGCTTGGATTGTTGTTGGAATATGTTAGATATGGATGATCTACCTTGGATAAATATTTTCCCACAGATTATTCAGTGTAAATTTCGGATTTCATGAATTGTTGAGGTTTGATTCAAGAACACTTTAGGGGTTTTCGATTAGATGTTGTCGTTAACTCGAATTGTGGATTCCTATGGGATTATTGATATCATTGAAAGTGTTTTGATGGTTTGAAATACTCATTTTGGAGTTGGTTTTGATATATTCGGGACTTGGATATTATCGAAAGTTGTGTGGTTGCTAAGTGTTCGCTAGAATGCCTCAATGAGTTTGGATATTGTTGTATCGAAGATTGAGTTGGTTATAATCGTGTTTGATTCGTATATTGAGCGTTTATTGGTAATTGTCATTCAAGGTTGTTTGAGCAACCGACTTTCTTTAAGGACGTTTATTCGTGGAAGGACATTTCATCACCGGTATTGGGTAAGTTAATTCTTACTCGGTTAAAAGGATTTTCATTCCTTTCGTTGTTGTTCATTCATAATCATAATTCATTCATAATGTATTAACCGTATTGAGACTTGTAATTATCAATTAATTACTTCATTCACGAGGAACGACGGTTCCAATCATTTCATTGAGCTATAATTCATTTCACTATCATTTCATCTCGGTGAGTCATTCTTGACTTTGTCAGATTGTTATTCATTATTATTCTTCATGGTCATTCTTGTTCATATGACCTTCTGGGTTCATATTGCGCGGCCTGGTGTGGATGTGTGGGATTTTTAGTCGGGCACGTGATGGTCATGTGTTGGGTTCACCGACACATTGGACTGTGCACACGGTAATGTACCTCCATGAGACTAATTAGGTACAATGGCGGGTGTGTCCGTACATCTGTCTTGTGCACGTGCACATTACATTACGAGTGTACTATGATGCCTCTCTTCAGCTTCATTTCATAATTAAGTTATATCATGTTTGTGTTTATTCAACTCTTGAGGATTGTTGTTCTGTGTAACTGACCCCGCTGGGAAATATTGTTTTCAGGTCATGGCAAGGTTAAAGCACGGGAAGAGAACGTTGACGGCGAAGAGTCCCAGTGATATTAGTAGGGGTCCCCAGTCCTTTCATTCACTCGTGTTTTCTTTATTTTATTTCCGCTGTAGACTTCCACTTGGATCTTCGTTTCATTTATTGTTGTATATTTTATCTTCATATAAAATATACATGTATTCGGTATTTATCTTAGGTGTGTTGTAATGAAACTCCTCATCGGAGTAATTATTGATATATTGTGGTTCGGTACTATAATTATATCACTTAATTCATTAATTTTCATCCGCCTAGTGGGTCCCAGTCGGGGGTCCACGACACTGTAATATTCGCCTAGTTTGGGGTGTTACAGAGTTGGTATCGGAGCGTGGTTTTGAATACTACCTTCCGAGTTATGTCTCATTTGAAATCATCGTTCATCAGACTAGTATCATTGGACTTTCGCGTCACGTGTGACCTGTGCAAGAGCCGAGCCCCTCAAACCAAAGAACAGTAAGATTTCTGACGCCATGGTATAATTTCTGCCAATAGAATCACTCATTCATCATTCAACAGTCAACAATCCTCTTTCATCATTTTCATTTTTGATCAAGTCGATCATGTTAATTCATTAATCACTCAGTTCATTTCATTGTTCAGTTGTTGATCTTGAGGATCATATCATTAATATTGTTAGCTTGTTCAAGATATTCATTTCAAGAATTTTATCAGATAATCACGTCACTTCAGTTGATCATTCATGTAATCATTGTGTTTGAGCGCGTATGCTCATTCTCATCATTTCATAATCTAATCATAATGTGATATTCATGCGAGATATATAATCATCATATGACTTTCCACTTCAGTATGGAAAGAGCTGGCAGAGGATGCGGGGGAAGAGGCCGTGGTGCGGTCCGAAACCCGAGAGCTCGTGTGAATACACGCGCTAATGCCAGGAATAATGCTACTCATCGAGCAGTGACGCTGCCACTCATTCACCTGGACATAATCATTCACTATCGGGGAGTCGTACCCGGGACACAGCTCGGTCAGAAGGTGTTCGGGTTGATCCACTCGCTTTTATGCAGAGCATGATGGCCCAAATGACTCAGATGGCACAACTAATGGAGACAATGCATAACTCAACTACTCAAAATCAACAGGCTCCTCCGCCGCCACCTCAGAGGCAAGAGAGGGGTGTGAGCAGTATCATTGGCGACATCTCTCGCCAGAGGCCACCTACCTTCGAGGACTCATCTGAGCCGGCAGATATCATTCACTGGCTTGAACATTTCGAGAAACTATTTGCTATGGTGGACTGTCCTGAGGGACACAAAGTTTCAGTTGCGGCTTACTATCTTGGTAAGGGCGCACATTCATGGTGGTTATCGTTGAAGCCCACCGACGGATCTTGTAGATGGGATCAATTCAGGACTCTCATGATGGAGAGGTATTATCCAGACCCACTCAGGGAGGCCAAGTTGTCAGAATTACTCACTCCCGACCTCTCAGCAGACGATGATGTTCTCGCCATCGCCGAGAAATTTCAGGAGCTACTTCCGTTCGCCTCGTCCATCATTCACTCCGAGGCGGACAAGATCAAGTACTTCAGCAAGAGGTTGAAGCCTCGTATGCGGATGTAGTTGCTTAATCACAATTGCACCACCCTAGCCGAATTCATTGAGAAAGCTCTTACTTATGAGCTTACTGCTAAGGAAATTGCCAAGCAACAACCTTCATCTGCTGGCAAGAAGTCTAAGAATCATAATCAGTTTGACGGCAGTCAGGCCACTTTCAAGAAACCACGTGTGGGCTCTACTTTTTCTGAGCGACCCCCTATGGTGCCTAGACCCGCGGAATCTCAGTCACGAGCGGCCAGTTCGGCCATCACCTGTTTCAACTGTGAAGAACAGGGTTATTTCAGCACCAAGTGTCCGAGGCAGACTGTCACATGCCATAACTGTGGGATTGCTGGGCATAAGGCCCGTTTTTGCCGAAGAGACTCTAAACCTACTCCGGCGTCATCTCAGACCCCGAGACATTCAGCGGTGCAGAATCAGGCCACTCAGTCCGCTTCATTCAAGACGACATGAGCTAATAAAGACGGAGCCAAGAGCTATCAGATAGGAGCGTCCGGTTCGGGGGCCGGCAAGCCCCAAATCTATGAGATGAAGAAGACCGACGATCCAGAGGCCCAGATGAAATCACGTACACTCGATATTCTCTCTCAACCTGTGTGTACCCTTTTTGATACTGGTGCATCACATTCATTCATTTCCGAGTCATGTTTGAGTAGACTACGTCTGGGTAGTGCTACTAGTTGTGAGCCTTATGTCATTGGTCTACCTGATGGTAGAAGAATTATCGGGAATCGTGAGATTAAGGATTGTCCGATTCAGCTTCATGGCCGTGATTGGTTAGCCGACCTAATCGTGGTAGATTTACCGAGAGACGACGTCATTCTGGGTATTGATTGGATGGATCGTCACGATGCCGTCATTAGTGTCCGTAAGCGTATGGTCACTATTATTTCAGATGATGGGGTCGAATGTGTATTTCAGGGAGGTAATCCCAGCTGTTCTGGGAGAGTCATTAACTTGATGAAAGCAGTGAGATTACTCAATCAAGGGTGTGTCGGTTATTGGTGCTATATGACCAAGACCGAGAAACCATTAGTAATGTTGACGGATATTCCTTTAGTGATAGAATATGCCGATGTATTTCCAGAAGATTTACCTGGTTTGCCTCCACATAGAGACGTGGAATTCACGATTGAGTTGGAGCCCGGTACGTCCCCAATATCGAAGGCACCATACCGGATGGCCTCGACCTAAATGCTAGAGTTGAAAAATCAATTAGAGGATTTGACCGAGAAGGGTTATATTCGACTGAGTACATCCCTGTGGGGAGCACCAGTGTTATTTGTCAAGAAGAAGGATGGTTCGTTCCACTTGTGTATTGATTACCGGGAATTGAACCGGGTGGCGATCAAGAATAAATATCCTCTACCCCGTATCGATGATCTTTTGGATCAACTTCAGAGAGCTTCAGTATTTTCCAAGATCGACTTAAGATCTGGATATCATCAGTTGTGAATTCGAGAGTCGGATATCACAAGGACGGCGTTCCGAACACGCTATGGTCATTATGAGTTTGTGGTTATGCCGTTTGGGTTGACTAATGCACCTGCGGTATTCATGGAGTTAATGAATTAGGTTTTCATCGACTATTTGGATCAGTTCGTGGTTGTCTTTATTGATGACATTTTAATTTATTCTCGTGACCGGGAGGAACACGAGTTTCACCTTCATCAGGTGCTCGACGTGTTGAGACGAGAGCAACTTTTTGGAAAGTTTTCCAAATGTGAGTTCTGGATGTCCGAAGTGAAGTTTCTTGGACATGTAATTTCATCAGACGGAGTTCATGTCGACCCTCAAAAGACGGAGGCTATCCGAGACTGGCTGCCTCCGGAGAATGTTAAGGAAATCTGAAGTTTCCTCGGATTAGCTGGTTATTATCGGCGATTTGTGGAAGGATTTTCTAAAATCTCTCAACCCATGACGAACCTTTTACGGAAGGATAAGAAATACACGTGGTCCGACACGTGTCAACAGAGTTTTGAGGAACTCAAGATCCGGTTAACTTCAGCACCTGTCCTTTCTTTACCGCAAGGGACGGAAGGATTTGTGGTTTATAGTGATGCGTCCGGACAGGGTCTCGGATGTGTACTAATGCAGAACGGTAGAGTTATTGCTTATGCTTCGCGGCAATTGAGACCTTACGAGGTTAATTATCCGACCCACGACCTGGAGCTAGCAGCCGTGGTGTTCGCATTGAAGATTTGGCGTCATTATCTTTATGGCGTTACCTGTCATATATTCACCGATCATAAGAGTTTAAAGTATATATTTACTTAGAAGGAGTTAAATATGCGACAGAGATGGTGGTTGGAACTAATCAAAGATTATGATATTGAGATACTTTACCACCCGGGCAAGGCGAACGTTGTCGCCGACGCCTTGAGTCATAAGTCCGTTCAGGAGCAGATGCTTGCTCGATTAACAGTTCAGAAAGAACTTCAGCAGGAATTTCTAAGACCTGAGATCGAGGTCTGGTTAAAGCGAGTACAAGGGCAACTTTGTACGTTATAGATTTCATCGCCACTCGAGGGGGCGATCAGGGAGAATCAGGGTTCTGACCCATTTTTGTTACGCATTCGAGAGGATGTGACTCAGGGGAAAGCCCCCGAGTTTGTGGTCCACGAGGATGGACTTTTGCGATTTAAGAATCGGTTGTGCGTACCGGCGAATGACGAGTTGAAAAACTCGATTTTGAGAGAAGCTCATGCTACCCCTTATTCCGTTCATCCGGGGTCTAGCAAGATGTATAAAGACTTGAAACAAAATTACTGGTGGAGTAATATGAAGCGAGAAGTCGCGGAATTTGTTTCAAGATGTTTGACATATCAGCAAGTCAAGATAGAACATCAGCGACCGACGGGTATGCTGAAACCTCTCCCTATTCCAGAGTGAAAGTGGGAAGATATTTCAATGGACTTCATCACGAGTTTGCCGACGAGTCGTCGTGACATGAATACAATCTGGGTAATTGTGGACCGCTTAACTAAATTAGCTCATTTCCTTGAGATTAAGGATACGTGGGGTCCCGAGAGACTTGCCCAGTTGTTTATCAAAGAGATAGTGAGACTACACGGTACTCCTAAAAGTATCGTTTCCGATCGTGACGGACGATTCGTGTCTCATTTTTGGAATCAGTTCATCATGCTATGGGAACTCATCTTAATCTCAGTACAACTTTTCATCCTCAGTCCGACGGACAATCAGAGAGGACTATTCAGACTTTGGAGGACATGTTGAGGGCATGTGTTCTCGATTGGAAAGATGATTGGGAAGTCCAGCTAACGTTGATCGAGTTCACGTACAATAATAGTTGGCATGCTTCGATTGAGATGGCACCTTACGAGGCCTTGTATGGTCGTTGTTGTCGATCTCCTTTGTGTTGGGATGACTTATCAGAATCAATTGGCACCGAGCCCTATATGCTTATAGCCGCCCGTGAGAAGGTAGCTTTGATCAGGAGTCATTTGTTGACCGCTCTGTTGTGCGGCGATTAATACGCCTCGATAGCGATCGACATAATGGTCTGAGAGCCAACCATAGAAGACATACGCTGGGCAAACACCCAGCAGTCGGCAGCCACGGCGATCGTCATTTGGCATCTGGCGATCGTCTTTGATATCCGACCATAGACTATCGTCTCGTGACACGTATGAATCCAACATCCGTCAAAGTCGTCAAAGACCGAATCTTGGACGGAGACCCACGTGCATATCCACAAAAGGCGCCGCAAGATAAGGCCTTTGACCCCAACCTGTCACTACCTTACCTACCGACAGGCCCGCCGAAAGGTACAAAGTGGGTTCTCCCCGGACAGCGACTCAGGACGCGTGCAGGCTTCCCATTGGCTTGCACAGCTGGCTGCCAGCAGCAGCCTCGGACTTTGAGGGAACAGCCCCACGTGACGGGACGATCGCCCACCTTATTATAATATAGAAAACGGCGGTCGCCCGTGATTGCCGGAGAGGTCCCAGCAACCTTGTCTCCTATAAATAGGAGGCTTACAACAGTGGCCTAGAATCATCGTGAATACAATGAAAAACGCACAGAGAGAGGAAAAAGACTCATTTGGCAATTACTTACACATTCATAGTGATATTCATACACACTTACAGAACATCTAAAGCAAGAACTCACAGAGCTTCATATCTGGTTCTTCCGGCAATCTACACGCTCTACAGCTTAGATAACTAGAAGTCTTTACACTCATTGTAATAGATTCTAACATTAATATTTGTACTCCAAAGTATCTATATTAATAACATCTCGCGCGAGCATTCAAGCCCGGGATTAACAACCCCGGCACGCCTTGTGTTATTTATTTTCCCACGGAAGTATTCTCGCATTTGTTTGTTACTCGATCATTCCATCAATATTATCTCCGGATAATATTTTGGGTAACAACAATTGGCGCTAGAGAAAGGGCCCTAACCTTCGTTTTTATTCCGACGGTCTCGAAGAACACTCACTGTTCTCCGGACATATACTTGAAGAAACACTCACTGTTCTTCAAAGAAAAGCCTTCAGAAACATGACATCTGCCACGACTTCCAAAAGAGCCACCCTGCGATCTGCCGGAAATCTCATTCCGGCCCAGACCGAATCCCAGCCTACGGCGGAAGGTGGCCGCGGCGACGCTATGCTCTCACTCCCGCCCCCGAGGGACGGTCCTAGCCTCTCACTCGATCAGTTCCAGACCGCGAAACATATTGAGGAGGCTATAGCCATCCTCAGGGAGCGACGGAGGGCATGCGACTCGCCCACCATCACCCCGTCAACCATCCGCCGAGCAGGCAAGCGGAAGCTCAAGGGGATATATGTTGAGAAATCAACAAAAAGCCCCGAGCCGCAAGAAAAGGCTCTCGTAAGGCGAGATGATTCCGTCTTCAGCCGCCTAGGGAGCGATCCCTCATGGCGACCCGGGCACTCGGGCCCCAGCCGGGAGACATCGGAGTCCGAATCCGTTACCAGGAGTTCGGCATATCCAACTCCCAGGAGACAAACCGGCCATCGGGTCCCCGCTCGCCCAAGAACTAAGCCCGGTGACGGAGAGCTCATCATCTACCATGGGGCCAGGGGATCAGTACATGATCGCCTTGGCTCACGATCTGGGAGCCAATCAGCGAGCAGTCAGGCTACGGCGATGGCCGCCATTCAGCGCCAGCTCGACGAAATGAAGGCACTTCTAGAAACTGGGGCAGGCGCCAGAAGATCGATCGCTGGACCAAGTGAGCCACTCGCGGTCCAGATCGAGATCGCCCCAGTTCAACCAAAGATCGCTCCCCCACAAACACCTCTATATGAGGGGAGATCGGATTCGTAGACCCATTTGAGCAAATTCCGGATTTACATGACCGGATGCGGAGCATCAGATGCGACGAAATGTCGAATGTTCCCATTAACTCTAGGCAGGGGAAGGACGAGCCCGATGAATATTACATCGACCGGGTGAACGAAATAGTCCTCACCGGTGAGCCCATTAGCGACGAGCTCGCTCTCTACTCAGTTCTAGGGGGATTCTACGGCCACTCGCCCATGTCCAGGCACCTCACAAAGGACATCCCCCCGACGTACTCGATCTTTCGCGTCAGGGCCGCTGATTTCCTGGCCAGGCAGAGGATGCTCACCCTCCGCTTAGGCGAGGGATCTTCCGGAGAAGGGAAGGCGACATCCCACGTCCAGAAGAAGGCGGTCGCCAAACCCAGAAAGGCGGTCGCAAAACCGCCTGGTGAGTTCAAAGCCTTCGAGGATGTGGAGGTTCACCTCCTCCGCAACCTCAACTTATCTCCGACCCACATCTTTAACGCCATCAAGGGGCGCGAGTGGCTTAACAAGCCAAAGCCGATAAGGGACCACGGTCATCTAGACCGTAGCAAATTTTGTGCCTACCACAAGAGTCCCGGCCACAACACCAGCCAGTGCCGCGACCTCCTCAGACAACTCTGGCGACTGTTTGAGGAAGGCAAATTGGACAACTTGGTCACCAAGCCAGAACCTCGGACAGAGAGGACCGGAGGGCGCAAGCGCCGACAAAACGATGGAATCCCTCCCAATCCGGTCGCCAGGATCGAGCAAAACGAGCCGGAGTATTCCGACGAATCAATTCCTCCGATCAACCCTGGCGGCCGGATCAATATGCTCCAGGCAGGAGGTGGAAACTTCGGGGCCTTTCCCCGGTTTCCACCATGTCGAACAGAAAGCGAAAGGCCGAACTGAGGGCGTTCGCCGGGGTCCATGTCGTGGTACCCCCCGAACCGACCATCTCCAAAGACGTGCTCATCACTTTCTCCAACAAGGATAGGGAGGGAGTGCAGTGCCCCAAAGAGGATGCATTGGTGATCTCTTCGTGTATCCTTGGGAAAATGGTCGATCGCGTGCTGGTGGTGAATGGGAGCTTCTGCAATATCATATTTAAATCCGCTCTTGACCAGCTCGGCAACCTGACCAAGTTCATCAAACCGTTCGACACCGTGCTCCAAGGGTTCGGCGACAGCACAGTCCAAGCCTATGGAAGGATCAAGCTCTCTGTCGAGCTAATATGCTACTACGATCCCATGGTTAGGATTACTAGGAACCTAAATTTTGTAATCATAGATAGGTCTAGCATCTATAATGGGTTCCTAGGTCGTCCATTTCTAGAAACCTTTGAGGCGGTTGCCTCTTCTTTCTTTTACTGTATCAAATTCCTCACTGCCGATGGGACGGTCGGTACTGTAAAAGTAGATCAGCTAATGGCAAAGAAATGTTTGAATTACTCCTATGTTGTAACTTCTTTCAATACTTCCCATGCTGTGTGTAACATTGAAACGATCGACAATCAACCCATGGAGATCGACGAGCCAAGCACATCGTACCAACCCGACTCAGAGGACGCCATCTCACATCGATTAACGGACGACATCGAGCCAAGGATCGGTTTCGAGCCAAGTCTCGACATCGATCCAAGGATCGAGTCCGGAAGTCGTTCCAAATGAGAGGCGACCGTCCCCATCGAAGAGTTGGAGAGTATAACGATAGATCCGGCTCCCCGGAGCGGGAAGTACAGATCGGCGCAAGCATTGGTCTTGAGTTAAAAGAAGATGTGATCAACTTACTGCGTAAGAACATCGGAGTCTTTGCCTGGTCGCATCAAGATATGGTTGGCATAAGTCCTGAACACGCTTGCCACTATCTCAAGATCGACCCGGCAAGGAAGCCTGTTCACCAGAAACGAAGGAAATTCGGTCCTGAGAAATACGCAGCACTCGACGTAGAAGTCAAAAAGCTGCTCGCTAACAAACTTATCGGAGTAGCTACAGACGAACCACAGTGGGTCGCCAACGCGGTGCTCGTCAAAAAGCCAAACAGCTCCTGGAGGTTATGCATCGACTTCACCGACCTCAACGCGGCATGTCCAAAAGATCACTTTCCAATGCCTCATATTGATCACTTGGTCGATAGTACAGCAGGTTGCGAAATGATGTCGTTCATGGATGCCTTCGCCGGATACCATCAAATCCCAATGGCGGAGAAAGACATAAAGCACACATCTTTCCACACGGAGAAAGACATATACTTTTGGGTCCGAATGCCGTTCGGCTTGAAGAACGCAGGGGCAACCTACCAGCGACTAGTCAACGGAATGTTCGCCAATCAGATCGGCAAGACCATGGAGGTCTACATTGACGACATCGTGGTCAAAAGCCTCAAGAAGAAAGACCACCTCAATGACCTTGCCGAGACGTTCGCCATCCTCGAGAAGTTCAACATGAAACTGAACCCCAAGAAATGCAACTTCGGGGTGAGCTCTGGAAAATTCCTAGGGCACATCGTGAGCCAAAGGGGGATCGAGGCGAACCCCACCAAGATTCAGGCGATCCTTGACATGCAGGAGCCACGGAATGTCAAGCAGGTGCAACGCCTCACAGGTTGTCTGGCTGCCCTCAACCGTTTCATATCTCGGCTCGGGGATAAAAGCAAGCCTTTCTTCGCGACCATAAAGAACAAGAAGTTCGCATAGACGAAGGAGAGTCAAATAGCGTTCGCCAAAATCAAGGAGTATCTATCTAACCCCCAGATCTTGGTAAAGCCGATCCCCGGCGAGAAACTATTCCTTTACCTGGCGGCCTCGGAGGTCGCACTGAGTGCCGTTTTGGTGCGAGCGGAGGGACTAGTCCACTTGTCGATCTACTTCATTAGTCAAGCGCTCCACGACGCGGAAACGCGATACACACCTCTGGAGAAGATTGCCTACGCTCTAGTCATGAGTGTTCGCAAGCTAAGAGCCTACTTCTTCGAACATCAAGTGGAGGTTCTGACAACTCTCCCTCTAAGGCAAGTTCTACACCGACCGGACACCAACGGGCGACTCCTCAAGTGGTCACTAGAGATCGCCCAATACGGTATCACATACGCTCCTCGCACAGCGATCAAAGGCCAGGCTCTGGCAGACTTCGTGGTGGAATTAACATTCCCTCACAGTCCGACCCAGATCGGCCGCCCTGCCTGGAAGCTGTACGTGGATGGCTCGGCGACCAACTCGCGAGCAGGGGCAAGGATTGTCCTCATTAGCCCCGACGGACAAAGTTTCACAAATGCTGTGCATTTCGGGTTTCGTGCGAACAACAATGAAGCCGAGTACGAAGCCTTGGTAGGCGGGCTCGATCTAGCCCTCGCCCTTGATGTTCGTCGCCTCCATATCTTCATGGACTCCCTCTTGGTCGTGAACCAAGTCAAGGGAGAATATGAGGCGCGCGGCGAACAGATGGTCAAATACCAAGAATTAGTCGCCGAAATGTGCACGAAATTTGAGGAAGTGCTAATCGAACAAGTCCCGAGAGAGCACAATTCCCAGGCCGATGCCCTATCCAAGCTAGCGTCGTCAGATGGGGCAGCCGATTTCTCTAACATCCAAATCACAAAATCGGCGAAACCGGCGATCGATAGAAACCTGATTACCACGGTCACCGTCGCCGAGGAGAACTGGATGACTCCCTTCATTAAATACTTAAAGGACGGGAAGGTCCCCAACGATCGTATCAAAGCTCGCCAGCTCCAGCTCCGTGCAACCAGATACACCCTACTGGACGACCGGCTTTACAAGCGAGCTTTCAGCCTTCCCCTCCTCAAGTGCATTACGCCGGAGGAAACCCGGCTCGTCTTAGCCGAGATCCATGACGGAATC
Organism: Orobanche coerulescens; assembly: GCA_033398695.1. Classification (NCBI taxonomy): domain Eukaryota; kingdom Viridiplantae; phylum Streptophyta; class Magnoliopsida; order Lamiales; family Orobanchaceae; genus Orobanche; species Orobanche coerulescens. The sequence continues at coordinate 13,290,951 of CM065815.1, read as the reverse complement.
TATGGGAACCATGCTGGCGGGCGAGCTCTCATCCATAAAACAACCAGGCAAGGTTTTTTCTGGCCTTCGCTTCAGAAAGATGCGATCGCCTATGCCAGATAGTGTCATAGGTGTCAAGTAATGGGCCCAAACATCAAGCTCTCCCCCGAGCAGCTCACCTCAATGTACATCCCATGGCCATTCACCCAATGGGGCATCGACCTCATAGGTCCCTTGCCGATGGCGCCAGGGGGCTGTAAGTTTGCCATCGTATGGGTCGATTATTTCACTAAATGGGCTGAGTCCGAACCACTCAACAAAATCGGCCAAGAACAAGTGATTAAGTTCATTTGGAAAAATATCATATGCCGATTCGGCCTGCCCCAGGCAATAATCTCCGACAACGGAAAGCAGTTCGACGGCTTAGAAGTCATGCAATTCTGCGAGAAGTGGGGAATCAAAAAGTTGTTCTCGGACCCCTACCACCCTCAGACGAACGGGCAGGTAGAAGCAGTAAACAAAATCCTCAAACACACGATTAAAGCACGACTCGAGTCCAGGCAAGGACGATGGGCGATCGAGCTCCCAGACGTTTTGTGGTCTTATCGAACGACGACCCGAAATTCAATCAGCGAAACCCCATTCGCCCTCGCCTTCGGAACAGAAGCGGTGATCCCCTCCGAGATCGCCGTCCTCAGCCACCGAACCGAACAAGAGATGATGACAGACAATGATGTGGCCCGTCAGATCGACCTTGACATGCTCGAAGAACGACGACTGACCTCAGAAATGAGGAACACAATCCATAAAAGGAGATCCGAGAAGTTCTTCAATTCGAAAGTCAAGGAAAGACGTTTCCAAGTGGGCGATCTCGTCCTCAAAAAGGTCCAGACCCACACAAGTGTCTTTAGCCCGAATTGGGAAGGCCCCTCCAGGATATCTAGGTGGCTGACTAGGGGAGCCTACGAACTTGAACACCCTGACGGCACTCCAGACCAATATCCCTGGAACGCCATACATTTGAAGAAATACTACCCGTGAAAACTCTGTATTCAGTTTCAGTTACCCAATGTACAAAGAAGTATAATGAGATTTTCCCATCCCATCTGTATGATTCACCTCGACAAAAACAAACAGCTGGAAATAGGATGGCTCGCTCGCCCTACAAGAGGTCATCGTCTAAACCTGACAGACCTATGCAAGCGATCGTCCCTCCAAGCACAACGTATACCGTCGAGGGTCGTCAGTCAACTTGGCGATCCGAGGTAGAAGTAGTGCAGCCGTGGGCCTGGAGGTCGATGGAACTGACAGCTTCATCCATGCAAGGTTCCTTTGGGCTGCGATCGCTCGCCTTTCGTTTAAATACGAGGCGGGCGTAGCCGAAGGACCCTCCAAACTAATCTGTGGACACGTTCGCGCGCCCTCAAAGTACATCATCTAACATGATGTACCCGGACAAGGCGGCGCGTCCCTACCCCATCACAATGTATACCGTCGAGGGTCGCCATCTAACATGCCGACCTGAGGTAGAAAAGTGCTAACAAGCCACGGACGTGGAGTCGAATAAACCTACGACACCCCGTGCAAGGACTCCTCCAGACCAAGACCGCTCGCCTTTCGTTTAAATACAAGGCCGGCGCAGCCTAACAGAGGACTCTAACAAAAAAGTGAGTCGCGGGACAGTCCCTCGCACATAAAGACACGGCTACGGAGGTCGGTCCATCGAACTCCGCGACCGTTCACGGTTCCTCAGAGTCGTCAAAACTGAAGATAGCTCACCAAACATACTATTTTTGTTCCCTTACTTACAATAAGTAAACAAAAACAAGGGGCAAAGAAGTGGAACTAGTCCTAAATGCGATCGGAAGGAAGGGACCGTACCCGATCGACTTCGTTCAAACACACGCAGGACGATCGGTTTTGTTCGACAATATTTACAAGTAAGAATTTCCAAGCATGTCAATGCATTCAATATTCAAACAATCGATCAGGCGAACAAGGCATCAGAAGCAATTATATACACACTTGTATAAATTCACATGCAAATATTCAAAGGCGATTGCACATGTAAAGAATCAGATGCGAGAAAGGAGTATTTTATTCAAATCAAGAAATTCATACAAATACAAGCCCGAAGGCAATAGAAGAAAAAGCAGAAAATTGCAAAGCGAAGGAAGATAAAAATCGCTCAGGCTCCCCCCGGCTGGTCTTCGCCCCCAGGTAGCGGATCGGCACGTGCTCCCTCATCGGCCTCAGGATAAATGAGTTTATCCGAGAAAGGATACCAACTCAAGTCGATCCCCAAGTCGGTGAGGTCGAGGATCGGCAGGGAAAATTCCGGATGCAAAGGGTGCTCGAGTGCGTAGGCCTTGAAGCTCTCCATCATAGGACCGACCTCGATCCCTACCTTCTTGGCGGCTCGGACAGCATCGACGTAGGCCATATAGTAGGCGAACTCGCCGACGAGTGCCATATTAAGGTAGGGATCGGTCTCGATCGCCTTGATCTACTTTTTCAAATCCGAAGTCGTCTTCTCAGCATCCGCTAGCTCGACCACCTTGGCGGCCAGTTCTCCCTTTGCTTTCTCCAGCTCTCCTTTTGCTTTCTCCAGCTCGCTGTTGAGCCGATCCACTGTCGCCTTCAGCCCGGTCGCCTCCTCTTGCGAGGCCGAATGCATCCGGCGAGCTTCCGTCACCTGGTCGCGGAACCGATCGGCCACCTCCTTGGACCGGCTAAGCTCCTGCTTCATCCGATCGAGGTCCTACTTGGCTCGTTTGGCCGTCTCTAAGTATTCCTTCTCCATGGCCTGGATCCAGTTGGCGAAGTCGATGTTTTTGTTCCGAGCCGCCTCGAGGTCTTGATGGAGGCGAGCATTAGAGGGTCGCCCCTCATAATCCTTAACGGCTTGGGCGGCCATCGCCGCCGCCTGGAGAGTCAGGGCGAATGTCGCCTGCATGGCGTCTCCAGACCGCCGACGAGCAATCGCGTCGAGATCGGTCGTCTAAGCCTTAGGCAGAGAGGTGATGGCCTTGGAGACGTAAGAAGGGACGTCGAGGGACTGGCGCGGAGACTTGCTCGCCAGGAAATCCAGCACCATCGGCGAGACGTACGGACCCTGCAACACAAACAAAAGAAACAAAGGAGTTACTATATGCCTTACACAAATTGCCTAACTCGGAAAGATCAAACCGGTCCTACCTGTTGACCAACTTGGGGTCGCGGCCAAAATAGGGCTTTCCCCGAGGAGTTTCAGCTTCGGCGATTGCCGCAGTCTTCAGGAAGCCGGCCGAGGACCTGGAGCCGGATCCCTCCACCATCGGAACAGCAGAAATAGGCGGCGCGGCAACCGGCGGCTCCAGAATGGATACGTCCGCCTCAGCAGTCGACAGGGACTCCTCCGGCCTCCGCCTCTTGCGGTTGCGATGGAGTTGTTCTTCCTCCTGAACTTCCGGCTCGACGACCGGCACCGTAGCAGGCCTCACCGCAGGGACGGGACGAGACGTCGTCGCAGGGGCACGACCCGTCTTCTTTCCCTGGTGAAGGCGACCCAACAGACTGAGGATCGACATTGCGATCTCTTGCGGTGGCTCGGCGTAGTGGGGAAAATGAATCTCTGTCAAAGAAGAAATTCAGACAAGTTAGACATCTACTTCAATCAGACGATCGTCATGCAGGAAAGAGGAAATAAAAATCCATACCCGGGGCCTTTAAGTGGCGAGGGTATCGAAACAGTCGAGCTCCCAACCGATGGAGTTCATGACTGACTGATTGAACATCGATGTAGGAGTCTGGCAAGGCGCGAATTCGCTCCCAGACGATCAAGAAATCAAAAGGGAGATCGCCGATCGCTGGAACAAGGGATTCTGCAAAAAGAAAACCAAATTAGATCAGTTCAAGGTGTATCCAAATAAAGGGAGAGTTGAAACCCTTACTCGGATTCCTCTCCCGAAAATTGGTGGGGATATCCAACTCTTCCTCCGGCGTATCGCTCGATGCCGACCTCCATGCACCGCCGACCCAGTACCACTTTGCCAGGTCGCCCCGAACCTTGTTTGGCACCCCAAGGACCACCCTACCCAGGCGACCCTGGATATGGTAACCTCGGACCGATCCCTTCTGCGCGGTCAGCTTGAAAAGATAATTCATTTCCAGCGCAAAAGGCAGACGAAACAGCCGATGACCGCCGAATAATGTCAAGGTGCTGATAATCTGCAACCAAGCATTCGACGTCAACTGGAGCGGTGCCACATTCCAGGCGATCATCAAATTCGACACGGCGAACGGCAAGGGGAACCGCAATCCGGCCGCCAGGGTCATTTCATTGACAGCGACCATACCCTCAGGAGGCTGGTCGGCACGTTCGTTCTCTGAGGGCACGTGCAATGAAACATCAGAAGGAATGTGATATTTCGCCCTCCAGCGACTCAAGTCTTTCTGGGTCGCCGAACTCCGAATCTGACCGAGAGTCCACCGAGAAGGGTCAGCGGCCCAAAACGCCGTCTGCTTCACGTGCTCATAGGGGTGGGCGGCGGAATACACTTCGAAATCAAATTCAGGACATGGTCCGACAATCCCCTCCATAAGCTTAGCAAAGTCTAAATAAGCGGGGCCGAATACGCTATCCCGTTCCCAAGACAGCCGTACCATTTCATCTTCATCCGCCGGCGAGTCCCCTGCTCCGCCGCCGCCGCTGATCTCGCCACTTCGGCCTCATTGAAGAGCTCTTCAAGTTCCGCGGGTGCAATCCCCGCATGAATGGCCTCGACGGCCGTTTCCATATGAAGACCCACGGGAATTTCCTCCCGGTCAGGCGAAGCCACGGCAGCGGAGGAGCTACCGTCCTCGAATGTTTTAGATCCTCCAGACATGTTCTTAAAAGTAAAGGGGGAGAGGAGATTTGTGTTCTTACCTAAAGAGAAGGACGGTCGGCACAAGGATCTTCAAAAAAATTCTGCAGAGTCTCAACTAAAAAGCAAGGGTGCGTGAAGAGTGGAAATGAAGTAGCCCTAGCCCCTTTTATAGACAGGAGCAGGGGTCTCTGTGCAAATAGGTGAAATCCCGAGGGCTGGAGTGCAACCGTCGGGGGGGACACATTAAATGCAGCCCTCGAAACTCGAGTACGCGTCTTTTCGAGGGCACGCCATGCGACAAGTCTGACGAAACCGTCGGACTCCCCCAATGATAGCGCGACGCGTGTCCTTGCAACGTTTCGAGAGCCCGCCTTCATTTCCCGCTGATTCCAGCGCAAAAGGAGATTGTCCAAATTTGAAATCAGATTGTCCTGATGATCGTTCTTGTCATAAACAAACGAGCCAATCGTCTAAACACTGGCGATCGCCAACAGTGCCACCTCACCCCGTGTTTTCAACATCGAAGCGAGTTGGGGGGCAATTGTTGTGCGGCGATTAATACGCCTCGATTGCGATCGGCATAATGGTCTGAGAGACAACCATAGAAGACATACGCTGGGCAAACACCCAGCAGTCGGCACCGACGGCGATCATCATTTGGCATCTGGCGATCGTCTTTGATATCCGACCATAGACGATCGTCTCGTGACACGTATGAATCCAACATCCGTCAAAGTCGTCAAAGACCGAATCTTGGACGGAGACCCACATGCAGATCCACAAAAGGCGCCGCAAGATAAGGCCTTTGACCCCAGCCTGTCACCTACCTCACCTACCGACAGGCCCGCCGAAAGGTATAAAGTGGGTCCTCCCCGGACAGCGACTCAGGACGCGTGCAGGCTTCCCATTGGCTCGCACAGCTGGATGCCAGCAACAGCCTCGGACTTTGAGGGAACATCCCCACGTGACGGGACGATCGCCCACCTTATTATAATATAGAAAACGGCGGTCGCCCGCGATCGCCGGAGAGGTCCCAACAACCCTGTCTCCTATAAATAGGAGGCTTACAACAGTGGCCTAGCATCATCGTGAATACAGTGAAAAACGCACAGAGAGAGGAAAAAGACTCATCTAGCAATTACTTATACATTCATAGTGATATTCATACACACTTACAGAACATCTAAAGCAAGAACTCACAGAGCTTCATATCTGGTTCTTCCGGCAATCTACACGCTCTACAGCTTAGATAACTAGAAGTCTTTACACTCATTGTAATAGATTCTAATATTAATATTTGTACTCCAAAGTATCTATATTAATAACATCTCGCGAGAGCATTCAAGCCCGGGATTAACAACCCCGGCAAACCTTGTGTTATTTATTTTCCCACGGAAGTGTTCTCGCATTTGTTTGTTACTCGATCATTCCAGCAATATTATCTCCGGATAATATTTTGGGTAACAACACGCTCAGAGTCAACAAAAACCTTATGCAGATAATCGTCGTCGACCATTAGAGTTCGAGATAGGTGACCATGTTTTGGTCAAGGTATCCCCGAGTCGTGGTATCTTGCGTTTTGGGATGAGGGGGAAGTTGAGTCCGAGATTCATTGGACCGTTTGAGATTTTGGATCGAGTAGGAGAGTTAGCTTATCGATTGGCCTTACCTCCGGCGTTGAGCCGAATTCATAATGTGTTTCACGTATCTCAGTTACGGAAGTATGTTGCCGACCCGAGTCACATACTTCAGTTCGACAAAATCGAAATCGCCGATGATCATTCATATGAGGAGCGTCCTATACGAATCTTAGAGCGGCGAATCAAACAGTTGAGGAACAAGACGATTCCTTTGGTTAAAATTCAGTGGTCTAGACACAGAGTCGAAGAGGCTACTTGGGAAACCGAGGATAATATGCGGGAGAGTTATCCCGATTTGTTTGACCCTTAGTTTCGGGGACGAAACTCTTTTAAGGGGGGTGTATGTAATACCCGGTTGTAATTCAGTCATTATCACTCAGTATTTATCGTTCACTAATTGTCACTCAGTAATTTTCACTCATTACTGATCATTTGTCACTCATATTCAATCATTGTATTCATCATTCAGAGTAATTGTATCGTGTATCAATCGTCATTCATCATCAATCTAGTTGGAGAATCGTGCCGTGTTTATCATCGTTGTCATCTTCATAGTGTGCTGTGTATGAGGAGTAGCGCACGCTACGTACTCTCTTTAGCGTGCGCTAATTGAGTACGGGTAGCGCACACCACCTCTCAACACTAGCGCACGCTAGTATGTTTCAAGCAGGCAGTCCAGAAGGCACTGGACTGCAGTTGGGTTATAAGTAGCGCACGCTACGAATGGTAAGTAGCGCGCGCTAGTAGGTCGGAGTAGCGCATGCTATGCATCCAGTGTAGCGCGCGCTAAGGACGGATCAGGTAGAGTCCAGTGGCTACTGGACTGCATTGGATAAATGCCTAGCGCACGCTACGAGTAGATTAGCGTACGTTAATCGGTATAAGTAGCGCACGCTGAAGCTTGTGTGTAGCGCGCGCTACCGCGATCAGATCAGAGAACAGGAGGTTCTGGACTCCAGTACTGGGCATCAGATAATTCGTTAGCGCATGCTAACCATTTGTGTTAACACACGCTAATTAAATGGTTGTAGCGCACGCTACAAAAGGTATGTAGCGCACGCTACCGTTGCGAGCAGAGGGTACTGGACTACCCAATGCACCCGTTAGCGCACGCTACGCACAGGAGCTAGCGCACGCTAACTGGGACTTGCTATATATAGGATAATCCAGTCTTTTCTTCGTCATTTGTCATTTCTCTTCATTCCTTCGGCGATTTTGGACGATTCCGGGCGTTTTGGAAAGTATTCTTCGAGGTGCAATCATCAATCATCACCTTCAAGCTTATCATTCGGATTAATTGTCATTTCATCATCCCCATCACATCAAATCAAGGTAATAATCTTCTTGGATCTAGAATTTCGTATTTTGGGTTTATCCTTCCGATTTCTTCGTGTAAGCTTGGATTGTTGTTGGAATATGTTAGATATGGATTATCTACCTTGGATAAATGTTTTCCCACGGATTATTCAGTTATTTTGGATTTCATGAATTGTTGAGGTTTGATTCAAGAACACTTTAGGGGTTTTCAATTACATGTTGTCGTTAACTCGAATTGTGGATTCCTATGGGATTATTGATATCATTGAAAGTGTTTTGATGGTTTGAAATACTCATTTTGGAGTGGGTTTTGATATATTCGGGACTTGGATATTATCGAAAGTTGTGTGGTTGCTAAGTGTTCGCTAGAATGCCTCAATGAGTTTGGATATTGTTGTATCGACGATTGAGTCGGTTATAATCGTGTTTGATTCGTATATTGAGCGTTTGTTGGTAATTGTCATTCAAGGTTGTTCGAGCAACCGACTTTCTTTAAGGACGTTTGTTCGGGGAAGGACATTTCATCACCGGTATTGGGTAAGTTAATTCTTACTCGGTTAAAAGGATTTTCATTCCTTTCGTTGTTGTTCATTCATAATCATAATTCATTCATAATGTATTAACCGTATTGAGACTTGTAATTATCAATTAATCACTTCATTCATGAGGAACGACGGTTCCAATCATTTCATTGAGCTATAATTCATTTCACTATCATTTCATCTCGGTGAGTCATTCTTGACTTTGTCAGATTGTTATTCATTATTATTCTTCATGGTCATTCTTGTTCATATGACCTTCTGGGTTCATATTGCGCAACCAGGTGTGGATTTGTGGGATTTTTAGTCGGGCACGTGATGGTCATGTGTTGGGTTCACCGACACATTGGACTGTGCACACGGTAATGTACCTCCGTGAGACTAATTAGGTACAATGGCGGGTGTGTCCGGACATCCGTCTTGTGCACGTGCACATTCCATTATGGGTGTACTATGATGCCTCTTTTCAGCTTCATTTCATAATTAAGTTATATCATGTTTGTGTTTATTCAACTCTTGAGGATTGTTGTTACGTATGGCCCGGCCGTTGGGGGATATTGTTTTCAGGTCATGGCAAGGCTAAAGCACGGGAAGAGAACGTTGACGGCGAGGAGTCCCAGTGATACTAGTAAGGGGGCCCAGTCCTTTCATTCACTCGTGTTTTCTTTATTTTATTTCCGCTGCAGACTTCCACTTGGATCTTCGTTTCATTCATTGTTGTATATTTTATCTTCATATAAAATATACATGTATTCGGTATTTATCTTGGGTGTGTTGTAATGAAACTCCTCATCGGAGTAATTATTGATATACTGTGGTTCGGTGCTACAATTATATCACTTTATTCATTAATTTTCATCCGCCTGGTGGGTCCCAGTCGAGGGTCCACGGCACTATAATATTCGCCTAGTTTGGGGTGTTACACGAAGCCACGACGTGAAGCCGTATCACAATGAGGGCCGAAGCCACAGCACGAAGCCGTATCACAATGAGGGCTGAAGCCACGGCACGAAGCCGTATCACAATGAGGGCTGAAGCCACGGAAAGAAGCCGTATCACAATGAGGCCATCCAATGACCGTCACCTGCTGAATTGCAGGTGCTGGGAAACCAACCGCGAAGGTTCAAGCCCCAGACTTACCCATAATGAGATCACCCAGTGACCGTGACCTACTGAACTGTAGGTGTTAGGAAACCAACCGCGAAGGTTCAAGCCCCAAGCTTACCCATCGAGCACTAGCCACGACTAGCCTCCAAACACAATTAATCACGAACGGCAACGATCCCAAGATTACTGAATTACAAGAATAATAGTGTGCTGCCTTGAGTCGGCCAACACGACAGCAATAACTCACGGATGGACACCGTCCTCGGCTGTCCCAATTCAAATAGGCCTATACAGACTCAGATTTTTCGGGGGACATGGATGCTCAGATGTCCACATCAGGGTATATCTTCACTCTGAATGGTGGGGCAGTTTCTTGGAGAAGTGCCAAGCAAAGTTCGACTGCTATCTCTACATGTCAAGCCGAATATCAGGCAGCCACGGAGGCTGTTAAAGAAGTTTTTTAGATTAAGAAGTTCCCTGAGGAACTTCAAGTGGTTCCTAATGCGGAGAAGCCCGTGACGCTGTTTTGTGACAACGACGGAGCAGTTGCACAGGCTAAGGAGCCTAGGGCTCACCACAATACCAAACATATTGCGAGAAAATATCATTTTGTGAGAGAAATGGTTCAGGAAGGAAATGTTATACTGCAGAGAGTAGACACAGCAAATAACGTTGCTAATCCGCTTACCAAGCCACTATCTCAGAAGGTCTTAGAGAGACATCTGGAGAGTATGGGTATTAGATACCATAGTTTGTGGCATTGAGTGCAAGTGGGAGATTGTTAGGGATATGCCCTCGAATGCCACTCAGAGGATGAGAGAGTGAGAGTATTTGTATTGTAATTATGAATATTTAATAAGGCAATAATTATTCCTATATTATTGTATATCACTGGCATTGTGATTTGGTATATAGAATAATACTCCTTGCATTTGAGAGCAAACATTCTACTCCTTATGGAGATAAGGAGATAGGCACTGGAAGTGTTTAGAGCTCGAATGCTTAACTCGTTCGCAAGTCGATAAAACTTAACTGGGCAATAAGTTTAGACAAGACTTGTATAACGTGTACTTTGACATGTAGAGTGCCGATATTCACTAAGAGTTAGTGGTAGCACACGTTATAGGTATGATAATGAGATTAGTGTACTCGAACATGACTCACCTCGATTCGGTCACATGGATATCACTCAGGGTTTGTCAATGACTGGATCGAAAGGTTGTGATAGGTATACGTGGACCTTTGACTTGAGGTTTCAGTAGGAGATGTGCTTGTGACATTGAGTCGATCATTAGAGTAGTTCGATCCAATCGCCGGTGGGTGGGGTCAACCTCGAAATGCAACTTAGTGGGCAAGTAGCAGTCTCTACTGAATACCAAGATAGAATTCTTTCTCCTGTAAGTGAGCAGGTAAATGTCCTATGCGGTTAATGGCAAATGAGATTATAAGTCTTTGGCCAAAGCATTTAGAGCTAGTTGTATTTGATACACGAGAGCTCGATGATCTCAGTTTGCATTAACAGAAAGCATAGAGTCAAGTTACAGTAGGGTTTGACTTTATCGTGACCCTAATACTTGACCGGGACATATGATTGAAGGGTTTATACGTATACGGTATTCACGACATAATGGTTTTGGAATGATCCGATCATTCGTTCTTAGTTGGGTTACGGTACGAAGCACTAGACTGGCTAAGTGTTACCCGTACTCCTTGGTTCCTCCCATTGCCGACTAAGACGGACCTACGGAGTCGCGCACAAGGATATTGGATGGATAAATATGTATTTATTATCTCTTCATTAATATTGGATATTAGATATCTAATTTGATTTATTTGATAAATCATGCGGTCTAGTGAATTGAAATTAATTACCGGGTAATTAATTTAATTCATAAATAATTATTTCTTGGAAATATATTATTATAATTTTGTATTTGATAAAATTAATTAATTAGATTAATTAATTAAGTATAAATACATTTGGGATAAAACGAAGTGTATTTAACGGACTAGACACGCCAACATCCGGTACACGAACCGAGTGGCTCGGCTCGTTTTCTCACCAAATTCAAGTGGGCCGCCCCATGATTGCTCCTCACCTTCCATGTTGCTTCTTTTTCCATGTGAGGTGTGTTTAGTTTTATATAAAGATGAGGACAAAATGGATGAGATTCCATATCTCATCATTTTGATCTCTTTTACTATATAAAATGGTGTAGTCTTCTTTTAAAAAGACTTAAGGGAAAACACACATACACATAAAAGAGACCAGCCGTGAGGAGGAGAAATTTGGGGAGAAAAATTTATTTTTCTTGTTCATCTTTGAGAGAAAGAAAAAGAAGAAGAGAAGAGAAGAAAAATACCGTATCAATTCCTAGCCGTGTTCTTTGAGAACGAATTGATATTTTATTTTTCCGATCAATATCCGACGCGTGATAACGTAGATACATTCGGCATTTTTTGTGGTGGATCATTCAAACAAGCTACAACGAATTGGATTCGTGTTCGTGTCGGTAATTGGGAAAAGGCTTGCTCGGGTTTTTCCTTCGAAGATTATATTAGCAAAGGACTACGAGGGTAAGTATTCTTTGTTTATCATCCTCGTTATTTATATTCGTTTATATGATGCTTGATCGGTCCATTTTTGGGGTTTGGTTTTATCCGGTTGGACCGGTTTATTTTCCGCTGCGTAATTCGTTTTTATCACCGAATCCCAACAAGAAGACCAAAGGCTTCTGCCTTTCACACGATGTCAATCACACGATAGATGCCCGTCGTGTGAGCCGTCGTGTTGCACACGATGGTCTTCACACAACGGGCATCGATCGTGTGCATGCCATCGTGTGCAAGCAGTGTCTTTTTTTCGTTCTCTTAAGCATTCTATCATATTCTTATGATTTGTATGTCTATATTGCAGACTGGTTGCGTATGGAAGAGACCTACATTCTGCTTTGTTACACGTCTAGTGAATCTTTACATATGGGAGGCGGTATTTAAAGAGATCATTGAGACACTAAGTAGTATGGGCCGCAATTCCGCAGTTGGTGATCGAGCTATCGAGAGCTTGACCGAGAGGGTCCTGGGGCATTTGATTAAAGTTAGGAGAAATGGGAGTACAAATACTGCCCTACATCACTTGATTGCCCGTCAGTTGGAGGGTGATCAAACCCCCCCGGATGAGTCGTGGTTCCAGGTTTGCGGGAGGACCATTCGTTTTACGGCCCGTAATTTTGCCATGATCACTGTACTGCATTTTGGAAACTCTACCTTCCATCCACAGGACGACCGGTCTGACGGTATTTTCCACATAATACTTTATGGCAAAAATATTAAGGTTAGTATTCTGCGGAAGAGGTTCAATGCTCGAGATTTTGGTAGAGACATAAGAGATTATGTGAAGGTTGCCAATTTGCTTATATACTACTACTTTATCCTATGCCGTGACGATATGATGGTCGAGACATGGTCATGGGCATTAGTTGAGGATTTCGAGCAGTGGGATATGTTTCCTTGGGGTTCTTATGCCTTTGGGGTTTTATCTTACTACATAGGCAACGTTGCCATGAAGGAGGGACATGAACATAAGGACTATCACTTCTATGGTCCTGTTTGGGCTTTACAGATATGGTCGTATGAGATGATTCCTTCATTGGGATAATTGTGTGGAATTCGAGATAAATCTGTCCAAGTCCCTCGGTGTTTGAAAAGGACTACGAGGTAGATGTTCTGTGCTTTCATTCATTTCTTCGACGATAAGGTACATAAATTTATAAATGTATTTTCTCCTGACTTCACTCATCTCTTCAACGTTATGTGATTGCCCATCTAATGGTATGCTTTAATGACTACTTTTGCAGCACAAAGTACTTCCCTCTTTACCGCATCTGGAGGAGGATGAGGCTGAGTACTACTACCTGAGTTTTGAGAATGGCTCTCCATATAACGTTAAGTTCATAAAGCCTATAAGAATAGCTATGAAGAACAAGGAGGATGAGCCTGGGCCGATGCCGAGAACGAAAGTTATGGATAGGTTGAAGAAGACTGCTGGGAAATTGATTACATATGAGTCGGCACATAAAGTGTCGAAGCGACGCCGGCTGAGTACCCTACCAGTAGATGATGCAGAGACATCGGACCGGGAGAGGCAGCCAGAGAGGGTGTGTTGTGTTCACGGACTTCCTTATCCAGACCATACGCAGGACGCGAGCAGGGATGAGTACTTCGATAGCCGTTTGAAGGCGATCTTGTACGACGAGTCTGAGACAGGATTTATTGCTCGAGTTTCTCGAAAGGTGCTTTCTGGGATCGTGGATTTATTCAGACCTACGCATAGACGTTCTAGGATCCCGGTGTACTACTCAGTTGGGAGCCATGATAGGTTTCCCGATAGGCCTCGTCATTCTGCATCTGTTAGCAGCACCCAACGGAGGATTCCTGACCCTCCACGTCACTCAGTCTCTGGTGCATCCCACAATCACCATTCTCAGCGTCAGCCTCATTCTCAGCGTCAGCCTAGTCACCATTCTCAGTGTCAGTCTAGTCACCATTTTGAGGTCCAGCACAGTCACCATTCTGATATCCAGCACAGTCATCATTCTCAGATTCATCATTCTTTTGAGCAGACTGAGCAGTCCCTTAAGCCGACTCTACGGTTTCTAGATTATGAGCATCAATATTAGCCATTTGACGCGCCGTTTCAGCAGTATGGGACGATGTTCGATTGGTTTCAGGACGAGCATCATTATAGTGCGATGTTTCAATGTAAAGGTAGTAGTCCTCAACAGCATCCTCCATTTCAGATCGAGCAGCCAGTTTTTGAGATCGAGCAGCCGGTTGTACAACTCTCTGATCGTTATAGTTGTGAGAGGGATGCTGAGGGTGATGAAGTTGGTGAGAGTGCCGGGACGCAGCAGTTGGGTGAGCGCAGTCTTCCACCGCGAGTGAGTCGACCATCTGCTACTTTTTGGGAGCCTTTTGTGGCGGCGCCTCCAAGAGATAGCGATGCTCTGAAGAAGTTGTACCTACATTTTAGGAGGGGGAAGCCACGTGATGCTATTGTCCGGTGTTTGGAGACTGGGCATGCTCTCACCCAGGCGTTATTTGACCGGATAGAGTCTAGCCGTGAAGACTTTGATGCTGAGGTGATAGATTGTTATGTGCTTGCGACTCGAGCGAGGCCTCGGAGGGGAGTCCATAGTGTTGGTTTCGGTAGAGTTGGCACTGTACTTGCCGGCTCCCAATTTTACGTAAGTTCTAGAACTTACTCGCTTGTATATCATTGGTGTGATGTGGATTATTTTTTATTTTGTGGTTTGGCTTTTTGTAGTTAGTTATGGCCCACGAGTTTGCAAGACTCCATCCGGATGATCCACTTGGTATCAAGGTGATGTAATATCCGGATTTATTACAGTGTATTTCATCTGTATTCAACCATGTATTATTTCGGATTGATGATTTTGATTATTGGAGTGTGATATTTAGTGCATTAATGTCATTATGCATAAGTATAGAAACATGTATAATTGCTCAAACAACCTTGTGATAGCGCACGCTAAGAATGTATCTTAACGCGCGCTATCGGGCCATTATTAGCGCACGCTATGCAGGTATGAGTAACGTGCGCTAAGGACTCAATTATTGAGCGGCGGTGGCTCGTGCGCCCGGTAGGACATGGGTCCGGATAAGATTCCCGACGCCTTTTGGACAAAATCTGAAGTCAACCATTATTAGCGCACGCTAAGGGATGCTTAGTAGCGTGCGCTAACTTATCAATAATGCGAAATTATAAATGGGACATCAACCGTGTTGGCTTGCATTTCTTTCGCACTTTCCTCAATCTTGAGAGTTCAGAGTTATAGAAATACTCTTATACACTTAAGAACACATATTGTTGATATTTATACATTGGTTACCACGTGGAATGTTCATGGAAGTGGAATAGCACCTTGGAAGGGCATACAACCAACCGGAGTTGGATTCTACCTTACGGTTCGGTGATTTCGTCATTTTAAGGTATGTTCAATCTATCTCCGGACTTAGAGTTGGATTCTAACGATTTGGATGATCATGTTAACAAGATATGGATTTTCATAGATGAATTATCCAAGTATATCATGTTTGGAATAGTGAGTTGTATAAGCACGGAATACCTTGATTATAATCATCATGATTCGAATCTTAGTACACGAATATGTGAAGAGAAGCTTCTATCAATGGTTAACCGAATCTAATAGATGATTTCATAGTAATCTTGGACTAGACGTTAACATCCTTATTGTTAGATAAATCTAAAGGTTTGATCATGGAAGGATTTATCTAGTATATATAGGGCGTTTATCAACTTGAGTAGGATAATATGGTGATATAGAGGTGTTGATATCAACCATTTAGTTTTTCGTATTATCGTATGAAGATTTGAAGTCGGAAAAGAATATGGTTTTATATTGGCATGCATATCCTTGAATCCGAAGTTGTCTTTATCCGTATAATCATTCATGAGGGTGTAGACATAGTATTCATGGTAGTAACATGAATTATCACGCAAGATTTCGTTGTTTCAAACATGGCAAGAACAGTTCTTGCTCGGCGAAAGCGCCATGCGAGATAGCGCACGCTATGATATGCGATGTAACGTGCGCTATCGAGCGATTGTTAGCGTGCGCTACGTTTGGTACGTGCGCACGCTAGACCATCGACGAGTCGGCCCGTGGTCGGTGAGGTCTCGACCATGCATCGTTAGCGTGCGCTAGGCTCTGTTGTTTGCGTGCGCTATTGGACAGACGTAACGCACGCTACACAGAGTACTTAGCGTGCGCTAAGCTATTCGGGCAGATTGCAGTTTATGAACTTTTGACCGTTAATCGAATTGTTTAACATTCATACGACGTGAGATAAATCCTATATCATTTCTTTTGTTAAGGTTTGGTCTCGTTACGTGATTGATTGAGGAGGACGACCTTCGAGTGTTCATTTTCGTGGAAGTATTGTTATTGTCTTCAAATCGAGGCAAGTACCTTAATTGTTTTATGTATTGTTGTTATACATATTGTCGTGCATGTATGTCGTTATTGTGTGTCCACCTCGTGTTGGTCCGACGGGATCATCGGGGGATCTATGCTAGCGTGCGCTGGATCATCGGACGGGTTTTTCCACCACGGGTTGGTCTGACGGGATCATCGTGGGTTCTAGGCAGTGAACGCTGGATCGATGGAATTACCATGTGTATGTATTGATATCATGTTGTGATTATCAGTTGTATATGTTATGTTTGAGATTCTCGTAGGAGAAGACTCGTTGGTATTTTGTCGTTTACGTTATCATTGTTATTCACCGTGAGATATGAATAATATGCTATGGTACTTGTACTAGCATCGTTGTGCTAACCCCTTCGGGGGTGAACATTTTGTTTGTGTTCAGGATCCAGGAGAGCTGGGAAACAACCACTGGAACAGTATGACGACGAGTGCAGAGTGATGTCGGCCCGGGTTTATTTATCTGTTGTTTATTCGTTATTTCAATAAGTACTCGAGTACGCAGTCGTTTGTGATGATTTGAATTTGGTGATGTAATATTGAGTTCTGTTGGACAATTGTACTATTTCTGTATTTTGGTCAGAACTGATGTACTGAAATTCCGTTATTTCCATTCGTCAGTACCTTTTTATACTTGTTCAATTCTTCAGCCTTGTAAATCCTTATGTAAAGGATTTACGGCGCTGTAATATTCCCAAATATATTGGGGGTGTTACAGAATATGGTATCGGAGCTAAGATTATGGATATCTTGGCCGTTGGGTTAAAATAGGGGTCATTTATGTCTTTTGGGGTAACCGGCCGTGAATGACATCACTGCACTGCCTACGTCTTCATGCGAACAGTGGTTGTAAGTTCCTAAACTCTATCTCGTTCCTTGCATATCGTATTTCTTTATACTCGGATATTAGAACGATGTTGTTTTCTGTATATTGAGTATTTATGCTTACAGTATGTTGAGAGGCGGACGTGGACGTGGTCGCGGTCGTGGACGCGGACGAAGAAATGCCGAAAGGGAGGCGTCGCCTTCTAACCAGGCCAGTCATAGCTCCGGCGAGCCGCAGCAATCTATTAATAATGAACCGGATCCTGCTGTACCAGAGATCCTTCGTCAAGTGGTGAACCAGATGACTCAGTTCGCCCAGGTCGTGGACCGAATGCAAGTGGCGGTGGGACTACAGCAGGGAGAGAGACGGCAAGGGATCCCAGATATGGGAAATCGAGGTGACCGGTGGGCGCAAGAAGTGGCAAAGATACAACCACCCAAATTCGACGGTATTTACGAGACTCCCACAGGATCATTGGTTAAAGGAGCTGGAGAAAATCTTTGCCGGAATCAAGCGCCTGGCAATAGGAAAGCCTCTATCGCTCAATATTTTACGATAGGGAAGCGTTCGAATGGTGGGAAGCCATCGGCTGTAGACCATGGCCGATTGACGAGTTTAGAATGATGATGGAAGCTCGATTGCCCTCGTCTGTGAGGGAAGCCAAAGTTCGGGAGTTTTTCTCCGCTCGGCCTTGATGTGCGGTATCCCAGCGATCAAGACGTTTAACCAACGGCTAGCATTTGTTCGACATCCGGTCGAGCAGGATGTAGAAATGATGATCCATTTCGATATGAGAATGAAACGAAGTTCGAGGTACATGTCGGATTTGAATGTACCACACTCCGCCAATACCAGGATAAGGCGTTGGCATATGAGATCAAGGAAGCAGCCATGGAGAAATTTGCGGAAACCAAGAAGCAGAAAGTCTCTGGTACTTTTACAGAGCACAAGAACAGTGGGGCCCGTAAGGCCCAGTCATCCTTTCACTCTTTCAGAAACCTCCGCACCCGGCTAGGAGCGGAAAGAACTTGAGGCGACATCAACTTTTACCGATGTTACCAGAAATGCTTTAAGCTGCGCCCAGACGGGGCACTATCGACGGAATTGCCCCCTTCCCGCCGTGATTTGTTTTGATTGTGGACGAGAGGGACATCGGGCGGTGTTTTGTGAAGAGGCTGCAAAGTCTTTTAGAGCCCGTACACCACGGCCCGATCGAAGGAGACCAAGTATTCCACGAGGCGGCAAAGTGTTCGAGATGCTTGAGAATTTTGGCCGCGGGCGAGCGAGAGGACAATGGGACCGAAAGGAACATCGAGTGCGGATCTGCTCCCCACGTGCATGCGAGATGAGGAGGACAGACGATCGAGATCTTCTGTCGCATCGTGCTTATCCGAGATCCTTTCCCGGCCGATTAGCGTTTTATTCGATACGGGAGCTACACATTCTTTCATATCTTTGTCTTGTGTAAATCGTTTGAATATTTCGGTTTTCATGCTTGTGAACCTTATGTTGTTGGTTTACCGAGTGGAGAGAGGATTGTCGGAAATTTAGAAACTAGAAATTTCCTGTATCATTTGGAGGCGAGAGTGGCTCTCAAATCGATCATGATAGAAATGCAAGGAGATGACACGATACTCGGAGACGATTGGCTTAATCGGTGCGGAGCAATTGTAAATTACCGAAGGAGCAATATCTCACCGGTCGACGATGGTTCCGAGATTACATTTGAGGGATGGAAACCGGGAAGCTCGGGAAAGTTGATCAAGGCGATGAAAGTGTCAAAATGTTGAAACAAGGTCAGACGGTAATCTGCACGAATGAAGAAGAAAGAAGAAGAAATTGTGGAACTTTCATCCATTCCTGTTGTGAACGAATTTCCAGATGTGTTTCTGACGAATTACTGGACTACCTCCACGAAGGGATGTGGAATTTACTATTGAATCTGGAACACGGAGCGACACCAATTTCTAAGGCGCCGTATCGTATGGCACCTCTTGAGATGTACGAATCGAAGAAGCGGTGGAGGAGTTCTTGGACAAGGGCTATATTCGACAGCGTTTCACCACAGGAGCGCGCGATTCTTTTGTCCGTAAGAAGGAGGGATCGCTCTGACTGTGTATTGATTATCGAGAGCTGAACAAGATGACGTTTAAGAACAAGTATCCGTTGCCACGGATTGATGATCTATTTGACCCGTTGCAAGGGGCAACGGTATTTTCTCAAATCGATCCGAGATCGGGATACCATCGGTGAGGATTAAGGAGTCCGATGTTCGAAATCGGCGTCGTAACTCGCTACGGACATTATGAGTTTGTAGTGATGCCGTTTGGTCTCACTAACGCACTGCGGTATTTATGCAATTGATGAACCGTGTGTTCATTGAATTTTTGGACAAATTTGTGGTCGTATTTATTGATGACATTCTAGTGTATTCTAAGAGTCCTAAGAACATGCGCGGCATTTGCGGATTGTATTGGAGCTTTTGAGAAACGAGCAATTGTACGCCAAACTATCTAAGTGTGAATTTTGGCTAAAAGAAGTAATGTTCCTCGGCCATGTGGTGTCGGCTAGGGAGTCAGTGGATCCTCAGAAGATCGAGGCAATATTGGATTGGAAGCCTCCAAAGAACGTGAAAGAGGTCCGAAGCTTCTTAGGACTTGCGGGATACTATCGTCGATTCGTGGAAGGGTTTTCTAAAATCTCCCGCCCACTTACTCGACTCCTTCAGAAAACTCAAAAGTTTGAGTGGAATGAATTGTGTCAGATTAGCTTTGATGAATTGAAGAAGAGATTGACGACGGCACCGATTCTATCACTTCCACAGGGAACTAAGGGATTCATAGTTTACAGTGATGCTTCGAACCAAGGACTTGGGTGCGTGTTGATGCAGAATGATAAGGTGATCGCTTATGCATCGCGACAACTGAAACCTTATGAAGTGAATTACCCGACACATGATTTGGAACTAGCGGTGATTTTTGCCTTGAAGATTTGGAGGCATTATCATGCGGGACTCACATCGGATCTTTACGGATCATAAGAGTCTCAAGTACATATTGATGAAAGAGTTGAATATGCGGCAAAGAAGATGGTTGGAACTGATTAAGGACTATGACTTGGAGATTTTATATCATCCGTGCAAAGCGAATGTAGTGGCCGATGCACTTAGCCGCAAGCTGTCTCTATTCAGATCTGGAGACACCGACCTCCCAACTTAGCCTTCGGCGAGAAATGAATCGTGAAGGGATTGAAGTGTGGTTACAGAGAGTCCAGGGACAACTGTGCGTGATGGAGATAACCGTCATTAACAGAAGAAATCAAATCTAGACAGGCAGATGAACCTATGATGATTATGTTGCATCACTAAGTGATCAAAGTAAAGGCCCCGGATTCATAATTCATGACGAGGGAGTTTAGAGATTTCAGGACCGACTCAGCGTTCCCGATGTTGATGTTAAATGCAGACGATTATGAAGGAAGCTCATAGTTCGCCCTATTCTATCCACCCGGGCACCAGTAAAATGTATAAGGACTTGAAGCAGAATTTCTGGTGGGGCAACATGAAGAAAGACGTAGCGGACTATGTTTCGAAATGATTGACTTGTCAGCAGGTTAAGATCGAGCATCAACGGCCTGCTGGAATGTTGAAGCCGCTCCCGATCCCTGAATGGAAGTGGGAGGACATATCAATGGACTTTATCACTAATATGCCGAAAACCAGGACAGGAATGAACATGATTTGGGTGATAGTTGATCGTTTAACCAAATCGGCTCATTTTCTAGGCATTAAGGATACGTGGGGACCATAGAGGTTGGCACGAGTCTTTATTTCAGAGATAGTTCGATTGCATGGTACGCCGAAGACCATTGTTTCGGATCGAGATGGCCGTTTTGTGTCTCACTTTTGGAAGGCAGTTCATAAGGCCTTGGGGACCGAATTGAACTTGATCTGACTTATCACCCGTGATCGATGGACAATCTGAGAGAACTATACAAACGGTGGAAGATATGCTAAGGGCACATGCCTTAGATTGGTCAAACGATTGGGAAGTTCATCTACCATTGATTGAATTTACTTACAACAATAGTTGGCATGCTTCCATTAAGATGGCACCGTTTGAGGCATTATACGGAAGGAGATGCGAGATCGCCCTTATGTTGGGACGATTCATCGGACTTGATCGAACAGGCAGGAATTGATCGAGCGGACTCGAGAGAAGATAGCCTTGATTCGTGAAAGGTCATTGGCTGCCGAGTCTCGAAATCCTATGCGGACGTACGCCGCCGCCCATTGGAGTTCAGTACCGGAGATCACGTACTTTTGAAGGTTTCTCCTACCCGGGGAATCTTTCGTTTCGGTAGGAAAGGTAAGCTGAGTCCGAGATATATCGGACCATTTGAGATCCTCGAGAGAGTTGGGGAGTTGGCCTACAGATTAGCATTACCGCCGTCATTGTGCCATGTTCATAACGTGTTCCACGTATCCCAGTTGTGGAGATATATACCAGATCCCAGTCATATCATCGATTTCGGCGAGATCGAATTCGAACAGGATGGGACGTGTGAAGAAAGACTACCAAGATACTCGAGAGTCGAGTTAAGCATCTGAGGAACAAGTCAATCGTTTTGGTCAAAGTTCAGTGGTCATGTCATGGAACGGAAGAAGCCACTTGGGAAACAGAAGCTGATATGAAGTCTAGATATCCCGAATTATTTTCGTCTTGAGTTTCGGGACGAAACTCCTTTTTAGTAGGAGAGTATGTAATATCCGGATTTATTACAGTGTATTTCATCTGTATTCAACCATGTATTATTTCGGATTGATGATTTTGATTATTGGAGTGTGATATTTAGTGCATTAATGTCATTATGCATAAGTATAGAAACATGTATAATTGCTCAAACAACCTTGTGATAGCGCACGCTAAGAATGTATCTTAACGCGCTATCGGGCCATTATTAGCGCACGCTATGCGGGTATGAGTAACGTGCGCTAAGGACTCAATTATTGAGGCGGTGGCTCGTGCGCCCGGTAGGACATGGGTCGGATAAGATTCCCGACGCACCCGGACAAAATCTGAAGTCAACCATTATTAGCGCACGCTAAGGGATGCTTAGTAGCGTGCGCTAACTTATCAATAATGCGAAATTATAAATGGGACATCAACCGTGTTGGCTTGCATTTCTTTCGCACTTTCCTCAATCTTGAGAGTTCGAGTTATAGAAATACTCTTATACACTTAAGAACACATATTGTTGATATTTATTCATTTGTTAACACGTGGAATGTTCATGGAAGTGTAATAGCACCTTGGAAGGGCATACAACCAACCTGATTTGGATTCTACCTTACGGTTCTTCGATTTCGTCAATTTAAGGTATGTTCAATCTATCTCCGGACTTAGAGTTGGATTCTAACGATTTGGATGATCATGTTAACAAGATATGGATTTTCATAGATGAATTATCCAAGTATATCATGTTTGGAATAGTGAGTTGTATAAGCACGGAATACCTTGATTATAATCATCATGATTCGAATCTTAGTACCGAATATGTGAAGAGAAGCTTCTATCAATGGTTAACCGAATCTAATAGATGATTTCATAGTAATCTTGGACTAGACGTTAACATCCTTATTGTAAGATAAATCTAAAGGTTTGATCATGGAAGGATTTATCTAGTATATATAGGACGTTTATCAACTTCGGTAGGATAATATGGTGATATAGAGGTGTTGATATCAACCATTTAGTTTTTCGTATTATCGTATGAAGATTTGAAGTCGGAAAAGAATATGGTTTTATATTGGCATGCATATCCTTGAATCCGAAGTTGTCTTTATCCGTATAATCATTCATGAGGGTGTAGACATAGTATTCATGGTAGTAACATGAATTATCACGCAAGATTTCGTTGTTTCAAACATGGCAAGAACAGTTCTTTCGTGATAAAGAACCGCCATGCAGAGATAGCGCACGCTATGATATGCAGTGTAACGTGCGCTATCGAGCAGTTGTTAGCGTGCGCTACGTTTGGTACGTAACGTACGCTAGACCATCAGACGAGTCAACTGGCTGGTCAATGAGGTACTGACCATGCATCGTTAGCGTGCGCTAGGCTCTGTTGTTTGCGTGCGCTATTGAACAGACATAACGCACGCTACACAGAGTACTTAGCGTGCGCTAAGCTATTCGGGCAGATTGCAGTTTATGAACTTTTGACCGTTAATCGAATTGTTTAACATTCATACGACGTGAGATAAATCCTATATCATTTCTTTTGTTAAGGTTTGGTCTCGTTACGTGATTGATTGAGGAGGACGACCTTCGAGTGTTCATTTTCGTGGAAGTATTGTTATTGTCTTCAAATCGAGGCAAGTACCTTAATTGTTTTATGTATTGTTGTTATACATATTGTCGTGCATGTATGTCGTTATTGTGTGTCCACCTCGTGTTGGTCCGACGGGATCATCGGGGGATCTATGCTAGCGTGCGCTGGATCATCGGACGGGTTTTTCCACCACGGGTTGGTCTGACGGGATCATCGTGGGTTCTAGGCAGTGAACGCTGGATCGATGGAATTACCATGTGTATGTATTGATATCATGTTGTGATTATCAGTTGTATATGTTATGTTTGAGATTCTCGTAGGTGAAGACTCGTTGGTATTTTGTCGTTTACGTTATCATTGTTATTCACCGTGAGATATGAATAATATGCTATGGTACTTGTACTAGCATCGTTGTGCTAACCCCTTCGGGGGTGAACATTTTGTTTGTGTTCAGGATCCAGGAGAGCTGGGAAACAACCACTGGAACAGTATGACGACGAGGGTGCAGAGTGATGTCCCGACCGGGTTAATTTATCTGTTGTTTATTCGTTATTTCAATAAGTACTCGAGTACGCAGTCGTTTGTGATGATTTGAATTTGGTGATGTAATATTGAGTTCTGTTGGACAATTGTACTATTTCTGTATTTTGGTCAGAACTAATGTACTGAAATTCCGTTATTTCCATTCGTCAGTACCTTTTTATACTTGTTCAATTCTTCAGCCTTGTAAATCCTTATGTAAAGGATTTACGGCGCTGTAATATTCCCAAATATATTGGGGGTGTTACAGGTGACAGGGAAGCCGGTTTACATGGATTGGAAAATTCCTAAATGCATCGAGGACTATATGATAGGTCTTGATACACCAAATGCGGTTCAATGGTCAAATTGCGACGAAGTAAGTTTGAAATTTATATTTATAAATGATTCGCTATGTTTGATGTGATGATCTTATATGATTACATATTTTGTTTCAACAGGTCATTTCCATTTGTTGCCTCGACCAGAGCCACTGGGTGACTATCAAGATTAACATCATAACATGGATCGTGGAGTTGTACGATTCCTTGTCACACCAACACCAAGATGGTCGATACCGATTCAACCAACTGCGACCAATTACTCGTCTGATGCCTCGTGTGCTAGCTCAATCCGGGTACTGGATGAACAACTAATCGAAGAACAAGTATGACACGGAGATGAGTTTCAAAATTATGCCACGAGACAGTTCATACAAAACGACAATCACAGTTGTGGCCCCTTCGTGTGCATGTACTTGGATCGACTCATCTCTGCAAACCCAGCAGGAAGGCACCAAATCAAGGAACTTAATGAGAAATATATTAAGAAATATCGATATAGTTTAGCTGCTAAAATCATATAGACTACACATGATATGCAATATATTAGTGCAATGTTTGTTCAGTGTGTATCTATGAAAAGTGAGTTATAATTACACATATAAAATATCCGTAACATCAAATTGAATTGAGTCTGAAGACACCAAATAAAACATCCAAAGCAGTCACAAAACATAAACAACAATACAATATAACATCCCAAACATCTCAAAACACCAACTAAAACATTCAAAACAGTCTAAAGCGTAAAAGACGATACGTCACAACGTCTCAAACATCCAAAACCACCAATTGCCACATCCAATACAATCTCAAAACATACAGACCGATACATCACAACATCCTGAATATCTCAAAACACTAGAGTTACACATCCAAAAAGTTATTTCGTCTTCCGTAGTCATTTGCTTTCATCCCTCTAACATTTTTTCAAATTTGCAATCTCTAATAAGCTAGACATTGTCACAAGTTTTTTCTTACCTCCTGAAATGGTCACCCTCGTTCCTTCTTTGTTAACAATTGAACCACCACTACCTTTTACATTCATACATTACATCTTATCAATGTGTCTGGAATGAAAGCCATTATAGTAGATGGTGAAGCTTCCATACTTGTGCTTGGAGCACCGGAAGACAATAATGCTCATCTAATGAAATTGTTGGAATGAAGAGCCATTGCTGCAAGTTCCCTCACTTTAGCTACAACTCTACTAGATTGAGCCCTTTCCCTCCCCTGATTAGGGCTGTCAAACGGATAATACGGAGCCGGATATGGCCATATCCGTATCTGGATCCGGCATTTAGTAGATGTATCCGAATCCGTATCCGGATTCGAAAATATCCGGACGGATCGGATACGGATAATATCCAGCGGATGCTATCCGGATACGGATAATATCCGTATCCGCCACTTTTTTTTTAATCTTCAAAAGTTTAATGTAGGAGGAGGGATTTGAACCCTGGTGGGCTCATACGCTACTACCAATACCACTTGGGCTATTTGATTGTTGTGTTAGAAAGAGAAATAACTAATAAGTAAAGATAACTTATACTGCATGCTTATATTTTAATATTGAGAAACAAAGAATGAAGACATGTGACAAAGTATTATTGGGAGTAGCATTCTTATATTTTATAATTGTGTAATAAAATTATATTAAAAATATATATTATATATAATTAATTTCGGATACGGATATT
This sequence comes from Orobanche coerulescens, assembly GCA_033398695.1. Taxonomy (NCBI): domain Eukaryota; kingdom Viridiplantae; phylum Streptophyta; class Magnoliopsida; order Lamiales; family Orobanchaceae; genus Orobanche; species Orobanche coerulescens. The sequence continues at coordinate 13,264,769 of CM065815.1, read as the reverse complement.
TTCGGATACGGATGCGCCTATATTCATATCCGTATCCGGAATCTTCGGATACGGATAATATTCGTATCCGCTTTTTTTCGGATACAGATAATATCCGCTTTTTCCGGATACGAATACAGATATTTCGGACGGATATCGGATTTTTCGGATTTTTTTGACAGCCCTACCCCTGATTAAGACAACGCAATTAAATAAATAATCAAATCAATACAAGTTACTACCTAACAATATGTTCATCAAATAATAAAAATACAAACATACCATCATTTTTCTCCCTTCCCTATTACTTGGGATGACATTAGTTATCTCCTCATTGTCTTCTGTCACATTGACCTTAATAACCTTAATAAGTATATATCAATTTTGAACCTTAATAAATTGAAATAGATTTGAGTATTATACAGAGATCAGTTTGATATTGTACCTATTATTTTCCATACAATTAATTAGATTAGAATAAAATATTAAAAAGATTGTCCAATAGTTGCGCATAATATCACTATACTGGTCATTTATAACTGATATGCTGCATGGAAAAACTTACGTCAAAGATTGATTGAAAAATATTTATTTATATCATTTGTAAAGTTTCTTGCATGATATAACTAATAATACGTACGTACTTTCACTCAAATAGTTTGTCATGTATGTTTTTTGTTTTTTTAAACCAAACCAAACCAAACCAAACATACCCAGTATATCCCGCTCAGAGCAGGATCTGGGGAGGGTAAGATGTACGCAGACCGTGCCTCTACTTATTACGGTAGGGAGAATTTGTTTAGTGAAGACCCCACTTAGTGCATGCAGAATCTTGTGTGATAAATACAAAGGAAAACATATGATTCGAAAAAGCTCGAGACCATACCTGAGCCCATGGCTTGATCCACATGGGACTTACCTAAGCGGAATTTGGCTACTTCACTCCCGATGAACGCTGCTCTAACAAAAGAGAGGTTGGCTCTGCGCACAGCTCCCTGTCAAAAATACACCACACGCAAAGACAATAGGATAAAATATAAAATAAAAGTAAAAATGCAATGCTCTAGGTCAAAGCTAACCGAGACAACCCAATCCTGAGGCTCTCAACTACAGCACCGCTCCCTACAAAAGAATCCAAAACTCTGATCTGGCGCCTCCAAGCGCACCTATCATGATCATGGTCTCGGAAAGGTTTAAGGCCTTCAAATCTAATCTCGATTGCTCCTCCCACGTCCTCCTCGATGCCTCTCCTCCTCTCCCCGACAACCATTAAACTCTCGACCCTCCTCACCGGAGCGGATGCACCGCCTCCTGTGGGCGTGGCCAAACCATCTCAATCTCCCTTCCCTAACTTTATTTGAAATGGGCGCCACTTCAGTAGCGTTCCCGAAAACCCGTTCGCAATTCTATCTAACATTGTGCGACCACACGACCAACGTAACATTCTCATTTCACCACTTCCAACTTGCTCTCAAGCGACTTCTTCATCGCCCAACATTCGGAGCCATACAACATTGCAGTCGGATTGCCGCTCTATAGAATTTACCCTTCAACTTTAGAGGGACTTTCTTGTCGCACAGACCCTGTCATTGCTCTCCACCTTAGCCACCCGCCTTGATGCGATGCGTGACATCATCTTCACACTCACCTTCCTTGAATGATCGAACCCAAATACTTGAACTTATCCGCACAGTACGATCGATCCTCAATCATAACCTAAAAATCTTCCTAGTTGGCCTCACCACTAAAGTTACACTGAGAGATACTCGGTCTTAGACCGGCTCACACGCAAGCCCTGGGATTCTAACTTAGCCCTCCAAAGCTCCAACTTCGAGTTCACCTCCCTCCTCGACTCCGCCACTAACACAATGTCGTCAGCAAAAAGCATGCACCACGGGATGCCATCTTGAATCCCTCACGAAATGACGTCAAGGATTAGAGCGAAGAGAAGAGGGCTTAGCGCCGACCCCTGGTGTAGCCCTATCTCAACCGGAAAATACTGGGTGTCACCAACTGGGGTCCTAACGCACGTCCTAGCTTGGGAGTACATGTCTTGGATCGCCCTAACGAACGGCAACGACACCCTCCTCTCTACTAAGCTCCTCCAAATAACATCGTGCGGAATGCTATCATAAGCCTTCTCTAGATCTATGAACACCATATGGAGGTCCTTACGCTACTCTCTAAACTTCTCCATAAGGCGTCTGACGAGATGAATGGCCTCAGTCGTGGACCTCCCCGGCATGAAGCCAAATTGGTTCTCTGAGATCTCAACTTCTCTTCTAACCCTGCATTCCACCACTCTTTCCCAAAGTTTCATAGTATGATTGAGGAGTTTAATACCCATATAGTTACTACAACTCTGAGCATCGCCTTTGTTCTTGAAAAAAGGCACGACAATACTATGCCTCCACTCTGTCAGCATCTTAGAGCCTCTGAGGAGGATGTTGAACAGCTCTGCTAGCCACTGAACTCCGACTTCCCCCAGGCAAAGCCACACCTCAATAGGGATCTGATCCGGGCCTACAGCCTTAGCTCTACCCATTTTCATTAGGGCACCCTTTACTGCCTCCTTGCTGATGCTCTCACAGGAACTAAACGAACGAGCAGAAGATAGACTAACTCCTTGCACCACCGAGTCACTACCTCTAGCCTCATTGAAAAGTTTGAAAAAATACCTATTCCACCGCTCCTTAATAGCCACATCGTTCACTGACACTTGACCCAAATCATCCTTAATAAACTTAACGGGACCCAGGTCGTGCCGCCCTCTTTCCCTAGCTTTCGCTAGTTTAAAAATAGCATTCGCTCCTTCTTTGGTGTCTAGGCGCTTGTACATTTCCTCGTAAGCCTCACATTTAGCCTTAGACACTGCCTTCTTAGCCTCTCTTTTCGCCACCTTGTACGCTACAATCTTCAAGATTCTCTCCTCCCCCAACACTAACCGACAAAAGCTCCTTAAATAGCGCTTGTTTTGCCTTAACCTTGTTTTGGACCTCCTCATTCCACCACCAAGCCTCCCTAGGTCCACTAGACCTGCCCGAAGAAACCCCTACCACCTTCTCGCCCACTCTCCTAATAGCATTGGCCATGCTGGTCCACATAAGGTTAGCATCGCCCGCACGCAAAAAATCTCCTTCGCGGGTCAGAGACTCCTTGAATACGGTCGCCTTCTCACCCTTCAGATCCTTCCAGAGAATCCTAGGTCTAGCTTCTCTAACCCTGCTAACAACACGACCTCCCATGGATAAATCCATAGCCAGCAGCCGGTGTTGAGAAGCACATGCCTCGCTCCGGAACACCTTGCAGTCCACGCACGCCCTAGCATCACGACTGCGCAAAAGAAGGTAGTCAATTTGCGTGTTGTGCCCCCAACTACTGAAGGTGATGAGGTGCTCAGCTCTCTTCTGAAAAACAGAGTTAGAAATTACCAACTCATGCGCAGTGGCAAACTCCAACAGTGCGGAACCTCCTGCATTCCTAACTCCGAAGCCGAAACCCCCATGCGCACTATGATAACCATCCACCCCTCACCAATGTGTAACACCCCGAGATATTCGGAATAATTACAGCGCCGTAAACCCTTTAGATAAGGATTTACAAGGCTGATTTTTAAAAGAAGTGTAAAAACAATATAATCAAACAACTGAAGTTCAAATACAGATTTGATTCAACCGATCAAATGAGTTAACTTATACAACCATATCGAATTGACCTTATTAAAACAGACGTACTCGAGTACTAAACGAACCAAGAAGACAAATCACAATAACGATAACATCAATCACATCACTGAGCCATTCCATCGTCCTATTGGTACTGTGGTTGCCTCCCCGCTCCTCGGCTACCTGAACATCAAAAAAATGTCAACCCCCGAAGGGGTTAGCAAAACAATGCTAGTACAAGTATCGTCAAACAATAAATCATCAATGCATCATAAAGCATGCAAAACGGACTTCCGCCACCGGAATCCAACGATGCGAATCCTCACGATTCCATCAACACAATACAAGGTAATCCAGCGATCCAGCGCCCTCAGCATAGATCCCCATGATGATCCCGTCGGACCAACGCATGGTGGAAAACCCGTCCAACGATCCAGCGCCCTCGGATAGATCCCCATGATGATCCCGTCGGACCAACGCATGGTGGACATTCGATCCAGCGCCCTCGGATAGATCCTCATGACCCCCTCGATCATTTATACCATAATCAATCAATTATGCATACACATATGCATTTCAATATGTTCATCAATACGAACAAACAACAACGAATATCACGAGAATTTTCAGAAATACATCTCATATTCAACAATATGAATAAAACCACAAGCATGATAAATCGAACTAGACATATGATACTTGCCTCGAAAATGGCAAGGACGAAACACTTCAATGATCTCGACACACTCGAAGGCCGCCTCCTTCGATCAACGTAACAAGCTCGAACCTTAACAAAAGGAATGATATACAAATCATCTCAAGTCGAACGATGGCCTATCAATTCGGTCTACGGCCGAAAAGCTCAAAATAAACAATGCTCGATCGCTTAGCGTGCGCTACGTACTCTACGTAACATGCGCTAAGCCGTCCCGTTAGCGACGCTATCGTGTAAGACTAGCGTGCGCTAGCTACGAATCGATTCGAATCGGCTGATACATAACGTACGCTACGTACGTTCTGTGCGTTAACTGAACCCCGATAGCGCACGTTAACTCATATATGTTAGCGTGCGCTAACCCTGCATGGCAGAAAACTGCTAACGGAAAAACTGGGTTGAAAGGTGGTGAATTCATGAATTCTATGTTGATACAACAAATCATCCTCAAGTCTGTCATGATAATAAGGTTGTGGAAGTTCCATGATCATGAGGCACAAATATACGGATAATTATCTCATCATCATAACTCATCCAAGATCTTCAAGAAATATTCTAAGTTCCGATTATTCCAAATCCCAAAACATATGGTTCCTTACGTAAAACATACGAACTAGGTAATCTACATATACTGGTCGATTGGTTTGGAAGGTACATAACATGCTTAGAAATCCTCATACAAAAAGGTTTAATGGATCATACGATGAATAAGTGTCGAAACGTCGAAAACATCCTTCTAACACATGATGTACGGCTAATAATGAATTTAACTGACTAGATGAACATGATCAACATCCTTTAGAACACAACTAGTATTGGTGAAGAATCACCTACCTCAAGGTAGTGAAGAACACGGAGGAAAATGAAGCAATCCGACACCGAAAGCTTGAACACCAATCTCCAATGATATACGATCTTCAATCACGAATCAAGATGTTGATATGAAGTGTTTAGGATGAAGGAAGTTATGTTCTAAGTGTAAGAATTCGGGTAATGGGAGAAGAGAGAACTGAAATCACGAATAGGATGCTGTCCTATTTATAATAAATGGCTATTAGCGCGCGCTAGACCCTGTTCGTAGCGTGCGCTAACGGCTCCCTGACTAAACTGTACTCAGCACTTAGCGTGCGCTACGCATATACCTGTAGCGTGCGCTAAGGCGTTGACTCGGCTTTTCCCGAAAGCCTTCCAGGTACATCCGACACGATCCGACAGGGGTCCCCCGGCCAGATCTCACCTACCGCACGTCTCAATCAAATTGACCATGCATAGCGTGCGCTAATGACCCTCTGTAGCGTGCGCTATGAATCTACGTTAGCGCACGCTAAACATAGCCGGTAGCGTGCGCTACATGCGCAGATTTACAATCTTTAAATCACAACCATGAAATTAAACGCTCGACAACATCGGACTATGAAATACGGAGAATAGTACTCAGACAAAAGTACAATTATTACAATATCATAAGTTCCAATTACATAGAAATCTCGGGTATTACATCCTTCCTCCTAAAAGAAGTTTCGTCCGAAACTTAAGATGAAAATAACTCCGGATATCTAGTCTTCATCATCCTCCGTTTCCCAAGTGGCCTCTTCGACTCTATGTCGTGACCATTGTACTTTAACCAAGTGTATTGGTTTATTCCTCAATTGTTTGATCCGGCTCTCAAGTATCTTGATTGGTCTCTCTTCGAAGGTGCCATAATTAGCTATCTCGATCTCGTCGAAATCAATGACGTGACTGGGGTCCGGTACATACTTCCGCAGTTGAGATACGTGAAACACATTGTGAACGTGACTCAGCGATGGCGGTAAGGCCAGCCTGTATGCTAAATCTCCAACTCTCTCGAGGATCTCAAATGGTCCGATATATCTCGGACTAAGCTTGCCTCTCCTCCCAAAACGGAAAATCCCTCGTGTAGGAGACGCCTTCAACAGTACATGGTCCCCAGCGTTGAACTCTAGAGGGAGACGACGTACATCTGCATAAGACTTCTGTCGACTCTGGGCAGTCAACAGTGTCTCTCGAATCAAATCTATCTTCTATTGAGTCTGAATAATCAATTCTGGTTCCGTCCCGATCAAATCCGAAGAATCATCCCAACATAGGGGTGATCGGCATCTTCTCCCGTACAAAGCTTCAAATGGTGCCATCTTAATTGAAGCATGCCAACTATTATTGTAGGTGAATTCAACTAATGGCAGATGAACTTCCCAATCAGTTGACCAATCCAAATCACAAGCTCTAAGCATGTCTTCTACAGTTTGAATAGTCCTTTCGGACTGACCGTCCATTTGGGGATGATAAGCCGTACTAAAATTGAGCTCAGTTCCCAAAGCCTTATGAACTGCTTTCCAGAAGTGTGACACGAAACGACCATCTCGATCCGAAATAATGGTCTTCGGCGTCCCGTGCAATCTGACTATCTCCGCAATAAATATTCGTGCCAATCTCTCGGGTCCCCATGTATCTTTAATTCCCAGGAAATGAGCCGACTTGGTTAGTCGATCAACTACAACCCAAATCATGTTCATTCCCGTTCTAGTCCTTGGCATACTAGTGATGAAATCCATCGAGATATCCTCCCACTTCCATTCAGGGATCGGAAGCGGCTTTAACATTCCGGCAGGTCGCTGATGTTCAATCTTAACCTGCTGACAAGTCAAACACTTCGAAACGTACTCTGCTACGTCCTTCTTCATATTCCCCCACCAGAAGTTTTGCTTTAGATCCTTATACATCTTACTACTGCCTGGGTGAATAGAATAGGGCGCGCTATGAGCTTCCTTCAAAATTGTCCGTCTCAAATCATCATCATCGGGAACGCAAAGTCGACTCTGAAATCTCAGAACTCCATCGTCTTGTATCACGAATCCTGGGGCTTTTCCTTCTTTTACTTCGTCACATAATCGAAGGATCAGAGAATCGTTCAATTGTTTAGACTTGATCTCCTCGACTAGTGATGAAGTCAGTTCCATCACATAAAGTTGCCCTTGGATTCCTGGTGCCCATACTTCAATCCTCTCGCGGATCAGTTCTCGTTGAATACTGGTTTGGGACGTAAGTGCTTCCAACACTCGAAGAGAAACAGGTTTACGGCTCAAAGCATCAGCTACTACGTTTGCTTTCCCGGGATGATAGAGAATCTCCAAGTCGTAATCCTTGATCAATTCCACCACCTTCTACGCCTCATGTTTAATTCTTTCTGACTGAAGATGTACTTGAGGCTCTTATGATCTGTAAAGATCTGACAATGAGTGTCGTACAAATAATGTCGCCAAATTTTCAAGGCAAAGACCACAGCTGCTAGCTCCAGATCATGAGTCGGGTAATTAATCTCGTACGGTTTCAATTGCCGAGAAGCATAAGCAATCACTTTATCCTTCGCATCAACACACAACCCAAACCCCGATTTGAAGCGTCGCTGTATACCATGAATCCATCAGTTCCTCTGCGGCGCCAATATAGGTCTTGTCGCCGTCTCCTCTTAAGTTCGTCAAACCACTGGCACTTCTCATTCCACATGAACTTTTGAGTTTTCGCAGCAATTTGGGTGAGCGGACGAGCAATTTTGGAAAATCCTTCTACAAAGCGGCGATAATATCCGGCAAGTCCTAAGAAGCTTGGACTTCTTTCACGTTTTAGGAGCTTCCCAATCCAAGATTGCTTCGACTTTCTTCGGGTCCACCCGAACTCCGTCGGTGATATCACATGCCCAAGGAAGGTTACTTCCTTAAGCGAACTCGCATTTAGAAAATTTTGCGTACAGATGTTCCTTCCTCAAGGTGCTTAAAACCACACGCAAATGCTCGGCATGCTCCTGCGTCCTTCGAATATATCAAGATGTCATCAATGAAGACCACAAATTTATCCAAGTATTCCAAGAATACCCGATTCATTAATTTCATGAATCTGCGGGAGCATTGGTAAGTCCAAACGGCATCACTACGAATTCATAATGCCGTCTGGGATCCAAAGCGATTTGGTATATCCGATTCCTTAATTCTCAATCGGTGGTATCCCGATCGCAAGTCAATCTTCGAGAATACCCTTGCCCCTTGCGAGTTGATCAAACAAGTCGTCGATCCGAGGTATAGGATACTTATTCTTGATCGTCATCTTGTTGAGCTCCTGTAATCAATACGGTCGGAGGGATCCGTCTTTCTTAGGACAAAGAGAGCAGGCGCTCCCCAAGGAGAAACGCTAGGTTGGATATAGCCCTTACGTAACAATTCCTCCGGTTGCTTCTTGAGTTCATACATTTCGGTTGGCGCCATGCGGTATGGTGCTTTGGAAATAGGAGCCGCTCCGTGCTCTAATTCGATAGTGAATTCCACTCCCCTCTGCGGAGGTAACCCGTAGTTCGTCAGAAATACATCGGGAACTCGTTCACAATCGAAATAGGCAGAGCTCTACTCCTTCCTCTTTCCTCATGGCATAGCACCAAAGTCCGTGACATCCCCGCTTGATAATTTCACGGCTTTCATTGCTTTGATCAATTTTCCCGAGCTTCTGGTCTCCATCCTCGGAATAAGTGTTCGAGATCCGTCATCGGCAATGATGGAAATGACTCTCTCTCGGTAATTCGTAACGGCTCCATAACGGTTGAGCCAATCATCTCAGAATTAAATCGTCACCGTAGATGTCAACTACAATGAGATTCGATGGCCACTCTCTTCCTTCTATAGAATCTGGAAATCCCTAGCTTCTAGTGTTCCCACAATTTTCTCTCCACTCGGTAATCCCACAACATAAGGTTCACAATTATACAAGCACGAGATTTTCAAACGATTAACACGGTTCAAAGATATAAAAGAATGCGTAGCTCTGAGTCGAACAAGACACTAACTGGTTGCAAAAGGATCTGAATCGCACGATGCAAGGTGTATTCGATCATCGATTTCCTCATTTAAATGCAGGCGCGGAGGAACGGACCCGACCTTTGGATGCCTCTCTCTTCCCGGCGTTACTGCTGCTGAAATCCACTTTCTTTGCGTCTGGTTCACACTCGTCTCCTTCGGATGGAGTGAGTGCGAGTACCAAAAGATCGGGTCGCATTCCCACAAAATGTTGTGCGATGTCCTTCTGTCCACACTCGAAACAGTCACGGCAGTGCGAAACAATCACGTCGAACATGTCCCGCCTTGCCACAGTTGTAACACTTCTTTCCTGCGTCAAAGCAGTCGGTCTTGCCGGAACTTCTTTCCACCTCGAGAAGGATGCGGAGGTCTCTGGATGAATGAAAAGAGGACCCTTGCGAGGTCCGCTACTCTTATCCTCCGTGAAGTTGCCGGACACCTTGTTTCTTTGCTTCCGTCGCTTTCTCTCTGCCGCCTCCTTCATATCATAGGCCAACGCCTTGTCACGATCTTCGTCGCAAGGTGGTACATTCAAATCCGGACATATCTTGCTGAATTTCCGGCTTCATTCGCATGTCAAAATGAAAAATCTTCTCGCCTCGGTCGACCAAGTGGCGCACATAAGTCATTTGGTGATTAAAAGTCTTAATCACGTCCGTCACGAATGCTTCCGAATTTTGTGGTGAGAAAAACTCCCGAACTCGGGCTTCTCTAATCGACGAGGACAATCGTGCCTCCATCATCACTTTGAATTCCGTCCAGTCAACGTTTTGCTCCTGGTCGAATGGCCTCCCACCGATCGAAAGCCTCCCGGTCAAAGAATCTTGGCGACGGAACCTTCCTATCGTTGGGACAGTTAATCCCCGCAAAAATCTTCTCTAATTCCTTCAGCCAATGATCCCACGAAAGCGTCTCAGTGGAACCGTCAAATTTCGGAGGATGCAATTTGACCACCTCGGTAAGCCATTTATCTCCCTGATTATCCGCGTTATTCTGCTGTCCCATCGCCGTCTGCATGCGATCCACAACTTGAGCAAACCGGTTTATCTGGGCAACCACCTGCTGAAGCACTCCCGGCACGTTAGGATCTGCATTATTATTTGCCGATCCCTGCTGTCCCCCGGAATGTGAATCCGTTCGACTAGCGGCTATCTCTGGAGTAGATACCGACTCTTCTTGCCTCGCATTTCCACGTCCGCGTCCACGACCGCGTCCGCGTCCACGACCTCCTCTCAACATACTGTAAACATAAATACTCAATATCCAGGACAAACTTTCTCAAAGTACATCCATTAATGTTTACAAGACGTGAATTAAATAAAACAGTAGTATTCGAGATTAGGAAACTTACAACCACAGTCCACACGACGATCTTGGCTCGGCAGTGATGTTACGAACGACCAATAATCAATAACGTAAACAGACCCAACTAACCCGATTGCCAAGATATCCATAAATCTTAGCTCGATACCATATTCGTAACACCCCGAGATATTCGAATAATTACAGTAGTAAACCCTTTAGATAAGGATTTACAAGGCCGATTTTTAAAAGAAGTGTAAAAACAATATAATCAAACAACCGAAGTTCAAATCTGATTTGATTCAACCGATCAAATGAGTTAACTTATACAACCATATCGAATTGACCTTATTAAAGCAGACGTGCTCAGTACTAAGCGAACCAAGAAGACAAATCACAATAACGATAACATCAATCACATCACCGAGCCATTCCATCGTCCTCCATTGTACTGTGGTTGCCTCCCGCTCCTCGGCTACGAACATCAAAATGTCAACCCCCGAAGGGGTTAGCAAAACAATGCTAGTACAAGTATCGTCAAACAATAAATCATCAATGCATCATAAAGCATGCAAAACGGACTTCCGCCACCGGAATCCAACGATGCGAATCCTCACGATTCCATCAACACAATACAAGGTAATCCAGCGATCCAGCACCCTCAGCATAGATCCCCATGATGATCCCGTCGGACCAACGCATGGTGGAAAACCCGTCCAACGATCCAGCGCCCTCAGCATAGATCCCCATGATGATCCCGTCGGACCAACGCATGGTGGACATTCGATCCAGCGCCCTCAGCATAGATCCTCATGACCCCCTCGGATCATTTATACCATAATCAATCAATTATGCATACACATATGCATTTCAATATGTTCATCAATACGAACAAACAACAACGAATATCACGAGAATTTTCAGAAATACATCTCATATTCAACAATATGAATAAAACCACAAGCATGATAAATCGAACTCGACATATGATACTTGCCTCGAAAATGGCAAGGACGAAACACTTCAATGATCTCGACACACTCGAAGGCTGCCTCCTTCGATCAACGTAACAAGCCCGAACCTTAACAAAAGGAATGATATACAAATCATCTCAAGTCGAACGATGGCCTATCAATTCGGTCTACGGCCGAAAAGCTCAAAATAAACAATCTGCCTGGACTGCTTAGCGTGCGCTACGTACTCTACGTAACGTGCGCTAAGCCGGCCTGTTAGCGTACGCTATCGTGTAAGACTAGCGTGCGCTAGCTACGAACTGACAGTTCGAATCGGCTGATACATAACGTACGCTACGTACGTTCTGTGCGTTAACTGAACCCCGATAGCGCATGTTAACTCATATATGTTAGCGTGCGCTAACCCTGCATGGCAGAAAACTGCTAACGGAAAAACTGGGTTGAAAGGTGGTGAATTCATGAATTCTATGTTGATACAACAAATCATCCTCAAGTCTGTCATGATAATAAGGTTGTGGAAGTTCCATGATCATGAGGCACAAATATACGGATAATTATCTCATCATCATAACTCATCCAAGATCTTCAAGAAATATTCTAAGTTCCGATTATTCCAAATCCCAAAACATATGGTTCCTTACGTAAAACATACGAACTAGGTAATCTACATATACTGGTCGATTGGTTTGGAAGGTACATAACATGCTTAGAAATCCTCATACAAAAAGGTTTAATGGATCATACGATGAATAAGTGTCGAAACGTCGAAAACATCCTTCTAACACATGATGTACGGCTAATAACGAATTTAACTGACTAGATGAACATGATCAACATTCTTTAGAACACAACTAGTATTGGTGAAGAATCACCTACCTCAAGGTAGTGAAGAACACGGAGGAAAATGAAGCAATCCGACACCGAAAGCTTGAACACCAATCTCCAATGATATACGATCTTCAATCACGAATCAGGATGTTGATATGAAGTGTTTAGGATGAAGGAAGTTATGTTCTAAGTGTAAGAATTCGGGTAATGGGAGAAGAGAGAACTGAAATCACGAATAGGATGCTGTCCTATTTATAATAAATGGCTATTAGCGCGCGCTAGACCGTGTTCGTAGCGTGCGCTAACGGCTCCCTGACTAAACTGTACTCAGCACTTAGCGTGCGCTACGCATATACCTGTAGCGTGCGCTAAGGCGTTGACTCGGCTTTTCCCGAAAGCCGTCCAGGTACATCCGACACGATCCGACAGGGGTCCCCCGGCCAGATCTCACCTACCGCACGTCTCAATCAAATTGACCATGCATAGCGTGCGCTAATGACCCTCTGTAGCGTGCGCTATGAATCTACGTTAGCGCACGCTAAACATAGCCGGTAGCGTGCGCTACATGCGCAGATTTACAATCTTTAAATCACAACCATGAAATTAAACGCTCGACAACATCGGACTATGAAATACGGAGAATAGTACTCAGACAAAAGTACAATTATTACAATATCATAAGTTCCAATTACATAGAAATCTCGGGTATTACACAATGTGTCCATTGAAATCGCCCCCAAAATAATAAATTGATCGTCCGGAATACACCCGACCAACTCATCTAAACAGACCCAAAAATCTTCCTTATCAAGCACACCCAAACTAGCATGTGGGGCATACACACATACCACATTAACCACCTTCTCCCCAACCACCACTCTAACGGACATAATCCTATCATTGCACCTCTTCACTTCCACGACGTTGTCCTTAAGCTCCTTAGACAAAAGAATGCCCACACCATTGCTCGAGTTAGCAAGCCCTGAATACCACAATTTATAACCGTTCACCTCCCTGGACTGCGCCCTCTTCCACCTAGTCTCCTGAATACAAGCCACATCAACCCTTTTCTTACCCAAAACGTCCACAAGCTCCAAAAGCTTACCCGACAAGGTACCCAAATTCCAACTACCAACCCGCAAACAGTGCGACATCGACCAATACAAAACCCAAATGCACTACGAGAAATAAAATGGGGTAGTGAAGCCAAAAATGAAAATAAGATGAGAATGACAAAGACAATACAATATAAGATTTATAAATACAATTCTACTGATCTATATTTAAAATTTATGAGATACAAAAATATTTAGGGTAAATAGCTGTTATATCCCATCGTTTTAACGATTTTTCAAAAATGTCTCATTCTAAAGGTATTTACAAAAACATACACTGGGTTTCATAACCCCTCCTTTTGGTCCCCAAAAAATTTTCCGGTGCCTGAAGTTTGACGAGGATCGCCGGGGTGCTGACGTGGACTTGCTGACGCGGATTAACAAGATGACATGAAATAAAAATTATTTTTCACATAGTTGTTTATGTCCCGTCATTTTAGCTATTTTTTAAAAATGTCCCACCCTAAAGTTATTTACAAAAAGGTACCCAACGTTTCATAAATCTCCCTTTTTTGTTCCAAACAAATTCAGTCACTTGAAATTTAATGAGGATAAGCGAAGCGTCGACGTGAACTTGCAGAAGTTGATAAACAAAATGACGTGAATATAAACTCCTTTTAAAAAAATTAAAATTCAACCCTTTGTCATAGCTTACAAAAAGGGTAAATAACTGTATATGTTCCATCGTTTTAGCGTTTTTTCAAAAATATTCCACCCTAAAGGTATTTACAAAAACATACCCAACGTTTCATAAAACTCTATTTTTTGGGTACTTTTTTATAAATAACTTTAGGGTGGACATTTTTGAAAAATTGCTAAAACGATGGGACATAAACAAATATGTAAACAATAAATTTTATTACATATCATCTTATTAATCCACGACAGCAAGTCCACGTCTGCGCTCCGGCGATCCTCGTCAAACTTCAGGCACCGAAATTTTTTTTGGGGACAAAAATTGGAGTTTTATGAAACGCTGGGTATGTTTTATAAATACCTTTAGGATGAGATATTTTTGAAAAAACACTAGAACGATGAGATATAAACAGCTATTTACCTAATTATCTACTTTATTATTAAAAGAGGGCGTACAAAAATATTGATAACACGTGTCGTTCTATGAATTTGGATTAGTCATTTTTTCTTAAAATACACAAATTCCTGTATACTTACAAATGAAAGGTAAAGATAAATTTCTATTAAAAGAGAGTTGCTGTCATTTTTTTTTAAATATAGTTTATATATAGGGAGATGTCTTTTTAAATTTTCAGAAAAATGGAATAATGAATCTAGATAGTTGTTGTGAGAATTTTATTCTACAAGTTATACCATCTACCAATAAAAAATAATTTCTTCATTTTTAGCTTAAAATTCTAAATGTTTAAAAAAATTATATCAAATTAATTCTTATTTTACGATCTTCAATTAGACATCCATATTGAATATTATAAATTGGATGAATGACATTAATCGTCGATTGCACAAAAAAAGTTGATAGTAGAAAAAATCTAGATATTAGTTTCAGTAAAATTAATTGATGCAGAATAAAAATAAATTAACTCACTTATCAAATTAGATTTAAGACTCATTTTACTTATATAAAAAATAAATTATGATATTTATTTAATTATAATAACTAAAAATAGTAAAACACGGTGTACACACATATCAGGACTTAATTACATACTACTTTCATCCCCAAATTTGTTCATATAATGAACACTAATTAACTTAACAATACGCAATGTGAGACTTCTCCAATTACATTACACTCCATAATACACTCAACAATTTTTTTTTGTTAAAATTCATATTAAAGATCCTCAAGAACAAATTTGGGGCCGAGAGAATATTGTTTAAATAATAAAATATTCTGTCTGGTGCATCGCACCGGCAAACATCCAGTTTAAATAATATATATATATATATATATAATAGCGTTTCAGATTCAAAGCATTAGATTAATTCTCTCTCCTATGTGGTGTTATCTTAATTTTAGATTTCTATTTATCTAAAATCTTGAATCTCACATTGATTTGAAATGGTACTTAATCGTGGGACTGTAATATCCGGTCGAAAGTCATGTCATTTCAAACCTTTCATATTCTTCGGATCGTGATTTGTTGAGCGAACCCTTGTAATCATTGCTTGGAACCACCGTTTTGGGGTTCCCGTATTTCTATTTCGTGTTATTGTTGTCCAGACATTGAATCATATTGCTTTTATTCTCTTTCCGGGTCAATTTTCATCTTTTTAGGACCCGAAGGGGGTGTGAGCCGCGGCACAAGGAGTATGCGCCGCGGCACACACATTTCCTATATTTGGCCAAGCAGTGTGCCGGTGCCGCGGCACACATGAGCCGAGCCGCGCACACTGCGAGTCATTGCCGCGGCACACCTACTCGAGCCGCGGCACCGGTGTTGCATCCCGGCCAAAACCGCCATGCCGGTGCCGCACACACTGAGCCGAGCCGGCACACTTCGAAACACAGGAACAATTTTTAGGCTGTGCTGCACACTGGCTGAGCCGCGGCACACAATGCGGTCAACTGCATAATTCGGCTTTTTAAGCGAGATTTCAGCCATTCTTTCTCCATTTTTTCTTCCATCGCGAGAGAGAGTGTTGAGGGAGGAGTTCTTTTCATATCTATCACTTGTGGGTTGAAGATTTACCACTTTCACTCGGTTGGGAAGCCCGGATAGTCGATCTATCGCGTATTCCTTGGATCATAGCGCTCGAATATTCAAGAGGTAATTCCTTCGACATCTTGACTTCTCGATTTCGTGTGGGTTTTGACATTTTGGATGATAAAATCAGGGTGTATGATGTGATTTATGCGTGATTATGGACATGTTTGAGTATTCATCGGATTATTGAAAGATTATTCAAGAACACTTTGAATTTTGTGTTGGATTTTGGGGGTTTTCGTAGATTCGTCCGTTTTGTCCGATTGAAGCTTGAGAACCTTGAGATTTTTGATATATCTTTACCATATGAGTGTTTTCTTCCGATTTTACGGGTTGGATTGTGCCGTTTTCGGACTTGTGGGAGTTTGGGCGATTTCCCAACCTTTAGTTATCCACCCGTATATTTTCTGGAATCGTAGACGAGTTTCGGGAGTCTCTTCGTATATTTTGAGTATGGATAATTAATTGTAATATTCCTTGCGAATCGTTTAGGTGCCGGAAGCGCGTTCTCGGACATACCGAACTCATACCTTTCCTCCGTTCGATTTCTCGATGTCTCAAAGGCAAGTATACATTTATGATTGTACGTTCTCGACTTTGAAAGTATGAAATATTGATGGTATGATTATTTCTAGCCACTCCGGGACGGGCCTATGGTCCTCTGAGGGTTTCGTAGCCTCTGGTGCGATTCCATGGTTGATATGAACGAACCGTTTCTACGGCATTCATATGAAATAATGTTGGCATGTAATGAACGAACCGTTTTGACGGCATTCCTACATGTAACGGCGTATGATATGAACGAACCGTTTTTACGGCATTCACATACGTCTTGAGATTTTAGTTATTCCGGAATACTAGTCTTAAATTGATGAATTGACGGATTGCATTTACTTTATTGTCGAGGAGTATTATGTTTCATATTGTTATACTTGCACTAGCTATTCGACGGCTAACCCCTTTTACGGGGGAAATACGTTTCATGTATTTCAGGTTCCAGGAGGTCGGACAGGCAGGTATCGGGTCGGCACGAGGATGGTGGGCAAGTGTGATACTGTGTTTCTCTTCCAGTTATGTTTGGAGTTCCGGTTCAGTGTTGTTGTACTGGATTGTCTTTTGAATACTCGAGTATTGTTTTCCTTTTTCCTTGATGTTCCGGCCTCTGTTTGCCGAAGTATTGAATTGAGTTGTGATGTCTGTGAATACATTGGTTATATTTCGAATACCTTTGTATCGTTTTCGTTCCATTGTGTGTAGACCTTATCGGTCAAAATTTATGATTACGCGTATATATAGCCTTGTGGGTCCCACGGCGGGGCTTACGGCGCTGTAATATCCCTGAATAACTTGGGGGTGTTACAGAATATGGTATCAGAGCTTAGGTCTATGGATACCTAGGCTGTCGGTCTTTTGGGTCGATCGAGTCGTTAAATGTCCACAGTATCACTACTCTGCCATCATCACAGTACGACCGGTACTTGTAAGACCTCTCACTCTTCTGGTGTTTCCTTATTCGTTTTGCTTCTTTTTATCGGTATTCTTGAGAATCGGACACTTTGTTGATGCGTGATTGAATTGTGCTTACGTGACTTGTGTGTTCTTCAGTATGTCAGCTGGTAGGGGCCGTGGCCGTGGGCGAGGAAGAGGTCGTGGCGCGGCCGTTTCCATCAGTTCGGTTGCGGGGTCGACCAACCCCAGTTTGTCGAACTCGGTGCATCCCGATACCGAGAGTCGGCCACGACTACCAAATGGTCGGGAACAACGCAGACGATGGAGTGGCAAATGCACTTCAACAATTGGCTACTCGATGACTATTTTGGCCTGCATCGGTGAATAACCCGAACCCAAACACGGATGCCCCGCTTAACGTAATCCGTATGCACCTCCACAGCTTTGGCGGTGCCACGCACTGTTAGCCGGGAGGATTGGCTAGCGAGTTGGAGAAGATTTTCGAGGCGGTTGATTGCCGAGGTGAGGAAAGTACCGATTGCTCGGTATTTCCTCACTAAGGAGGCCGCTACTTGGTGGAAGGTCATCAAGCCACAGGATCGTATTGCCTCATGGGATGAATTTAAGGAGCTCTGAGGCCGAGTTTTGTCCTTGGCCGGTGCGAGAAAGCCGAATCCGCGCCTTCTTCGAGGCTAAACCACAAGATATTCCCGTTTCGCAGCAATCGTGAGTATAACCAACAATTAATCCATGTGAAGGATCAAGTACGTAGCGAGCGTGATAAGATCCGTTATTTTGATATGCGGATGAATTTGGACTTGCGGCGGTACATGGCCGGATTTGCTTGTACCACACAAAGAGTATCGTGACGAGCTTTAGCCCATGATATGTTGAGCCCGACAATGATACCGTTGAAGAACCGAAGAAGCGAAAGTCGGGGAAATTTTTCTCGCTCTAAGGGTGGCAACTTTGAAGTCACAGATTTACTAACCGCTTTTGGGACGATCATCACGTTCTAATAAAGGGAAGAGGAGTTACCGTCCCACTTCGGGTACCTCAAATCGCGCGGTGACTTGCTATAATTGTGGTCGTTCAGGCCACATTAATTTGGAATGCCACTTTCCACCGTTGAAGTGTCACACGTGCGGACAGATGGGACATAGAGCAACTTTTTGTTCCGAGCCGAATCGGACTTTGGACACTCGAGCTTCTGCCCCAGCTGGTCAACCTCAGCAGAATTTTGGCAGGGGCCGAGGACGGGGTCAGAACGCTGGAGGGGGGAACTCTAGCGTCGGTTCGGTGCAACCACGGGTTTATGAGATGCGTCGAATAGACAAACCCGATGCGGCGGTGGCTACAGGTACCATCCATATTCTATCCTATCCAGTCAGCGTACTTTTTGATTCGGGTGCTACACATTCCTTTATTTCTTTGGAGTGTGTACGCCGTTTGAATATAACTTGTTTAACTGCTTGCGATCCCTTTATCGTGAGATCGCTAATGGGATAGGATTGTGGGGAATCAGGAGATTAGAGAATTTCCGGTGGTTATATCCGGTATGGAATGGTTATCAAATTTAATTGTAGTTGATATGGAAGGCGAGGACGTACTCCTCGGCGAGGATTGGCTTAATAATCATCAGGCGATTATGAATTACCGTACCAAAGTTATCACTATGATGACTAAGGACGGATCTGAGTACTCATTTTTGGGACGTAAGTTGGGCCAATCCAAGTTACTTATCAGTTCCATGAAGGCCGTAAAACTTTTGAATAAAGGTTGTACGGGCTATTGGTGTTATGCATTGAAAATGGAAGGAATTGAAGTCGATTTCTCTTCAATTCCGGTTGTTAATGAGTATCCCGATGTTTTTCCGGACGATCTTCCGGGATTACCACCAGATCGAGAGATAGAATTTACCGTAGACTTAGAGCCAGACGCGGCTCCGATTTCTAAAGCACCTTACCAGATGGCACCTTCCGAAATGCAAGAATTGAAGAATCAGTTGGGAGAACTTCTGGAAAAAGGGTACATCAGACCGAGCGCTTCGCCTTGGGGCGCGCCTGTTCTTTTCGTGAGGAAGAAAGATGGTTCACTACGTTTATGCATCGACTACCGCGAGCTGAACAAAGTAACCATCAAGAACAAGTACCCTCTACCGCGTATAGATGATTTATTTGATCAGTTGCAAGGAGCTGCGGTTTTCTCAAGATTGACTTAAGATCCGGTATTATCAACTCGGGGTGAGGGAGTTCGACGCCCAAGACGGCGTTCCGGACGAGATATGGGCATTATGAATTTGTAGTTATGCCTTTTGGGTTGACGAATGCGCCGGCAGTATTCATGCAGTTAATGAATAAAATATTCATTGAGTACCTCGACAGGTGTGTAGTCGTCTTTATTGACGACATCTTGATCTATTCTCGAGATAAGGAGGAACATACCCGGCACTTGCATTTGGTCTTAGACATTTTGAGAACCGAGCACCTCTATGCAAAGTTCTCGGAATGTGAGTTTTGGTTGGAAGAAGTTATGTTTCTCGGCCATGTGATTTCGGCCGAAGGGGTTCGTGTAGACCCGCAGAAGATCGAGGCAGTGCTAAGTTGGGCACCGCCTAAAAATGTTAAAGAGGTTCGTAGCTTTTTGGGCCTTCTTTGGGTATTACAAGTCGGTTCGTCGAGGGTTCTCGAAACTCGCTCGACCGCTTACAAAATTACTCCGTAAGACCGAAAAGTTTATACGGACGGATGAGAGACAACAGAGCTTGATGAATGAAGAGACGATTGACTTCAGCGCCGATTTTAACTTTACCGCATGGTAGCGAGGGTTTTGCGGTTTATAGTGACGCTTCGAGTCAAGGCACGGGCTGTGTGCTTATGCAGCATGATAAGACGATAGCTTTTGCGTCTCGACAATTAAAACCTTATGAGATGAATTATCCTACTCACGATTTAGAGTTGGCCGCAATTGTCTTCGCACTCAAGATTTGGCGGCATTATTTGTACGGTTCACCGTGTCGGATTTATACCGATCACAAGAGCACGAAATATATTTTCATGAAGGAGCTAAATATGAGGCAGAGACGTTGGTTAGAATTGATAAAGGAATATGATTTGGAGATTCTTTACCACCCCGGAAAAGCCAACGTCGTTGCGGATGCTTTGAGCCGCAAATCGGCATCTTTTCAAATGCTTGAGGTTCTTACGTCTCGCATTTAAAAATTCGCAGATTTAATTGAACAAGGGATCGAAGTGTGGCTTCGAGTACACAGGACAGTTGTGTACTCTCGAAATTACTTCGTCCTTGGTTGATGATATCAAAGGGAAACAGTGGAGTGACCCGATGATTTCTCAACTGAAGGAAGATGTGATTAAAGGAAAAGCTCCTGGCTTTATGGTACACGAGAATAGTATTTTGAGATTTTAGGGCAGGCTTTGCGTTCTGAATGATTTGGAATTGAGACAGAGGATTCTCCGAGAAGCTCATGCTACGCCTTACTCAATCCACCCCGGGACGAGTAAGATGTACAAAGATTTGAAGCGAAATTTTTGGTGGAATAACATGAAGAAGGATGTTACGGAGTTCGTATTACGGTGCTTGACGTGTCAACAAGTCAAGATCGACCATCAACGACTGGGTTGTTGAAACCACTCCCCATTCCCGAGTGGAAATGGGAAGATATCTCAATGGATTTTATCATCGCATGCCGAGAACTCGGTGGAATGAATATGATTTGGGTAATTGTCGATCGGTTGACCAAGTCTCGCACATTTCTTGGGTATTAAGGATACTTGGGGACCGGATAGTAGCTCGAACCTTTATTGCTGAGATCGTGAGGTTACACGGTACCCAAGACCATTGTTTCGATCGAGACGGCCGTTTCGTATCGCATTTTGGCAGCCGTTCATCGTGCTCGTACCGAGTTGAGATTGAGCACTTCCTTTCATCCTCGGTCGGACGGTCGGACAGAGGACGATTCAGACGTTGGAGGATATGTTGCGGGCTTGTGCCTTAGACTGGAGTAATGATTGGGAGCTTCACTTGCCGTTGATCGAGTTTGCTTACAATAATAGTTGGCATGCGTCGATCAAAATGGCACCCTTCAAGGCTCTCTATGGTAGGCGATGTAGGTCGCCATTATGTTGGGACGAGGCTTCTGAGCTAGTTGGGACGGAACCAGATATGTTGTTGGAGACCAAGGAAAATATTTCTATTATCCGAGATCGATTACTGACTGCCCAGAGTCGTCAGAAATCTTACGCCGATACTCGTCGTCGACCATTGGAGTTTGAAGTGGGGGATCATGTCTTGCTCAAAGTATCACCGACCAGAGGAGTTTTCCGCTTCGGTAAAAAGGGAAAACTCAGCCCAAGGTATATCGGACCTTTTGAGATTTTGGACAGAGTTGGAGACTTAGCTTATCGCTTGGCATTACCTCCAGCTTTGAGTCACGTCCATAGTGTTTTTCATGTGTCCCAGTTGAGGAAGTACGTACCGGATCCGAGCCACATTATCGACTACAGTGAGATTAATGTAGCCAAGGATATTACCTTTCCGGAGAGACCCGTGAAGATCCTTGAGCATCGCGAGAAATAGCTTCGGCATAAGACCATTCCACTGGTTAAAGTACAATGGTCGAGGCATGGAGTCGAAGAGGCGACTTGGGAGACGGAAGAGAAGATGCGGGTGGAATACCCCGAACTATTTGTTTCTTAAGTTTCGGGACGAAACTTCTTTCTAGAGGGGGAGAATGTAATATCCAATGAAAGTCATGTCATTTCAAACCTTTCATATTCTTCGGATCTTGATTTGTTGAGCGAACCCTTGTAATCATTGCTTGGAACCACCGCTTTTGGGGTTCCCGTATTTCTATTTCGTGTTATTGTTGTCCGGACATTGAATCATATTGCTTTTATTCTCTTCCGGTCAATTTTCATCCTTTTAGGACCCGAAGGGGGTGTGAGCCGCAAGACAAGGAGTGTGCGCCGCGGCACACACATTTCTTATATTTGGCCAAGCGGTGTGCCGCGGCACACATGAGCCGAGCCGCGCACACTGCCGAGTCATTGCCGCGCACACCTACTCGAGCGCGGACACCGGTGTTGCATCCTCAGCCAAACCGCTTGCCGGTGCCGCGGCACACTGAGCTGAGCCGCGGCACACTTCGAAACACAGGAACAATTTTAGGCTGTGCCGCGGCACACTGGCTGAGCCGCGGCACACAATGCGGTCAATTGCATAATTCGGCTTTTAAGCGAGATTTGACCATTCTTTCTCCATTTTTCTTCCATCGCGAGAGAGTGTTGAGGGAGGAGTTCTTTTCATATCTATCACTTGTGGGTTGAAGATTTACCACTTTCACTCGGTTGGGAAGCCCGGATAGTCGATCTATCGCGTATTCCTTGGATCATAGCGCTCGAATATTCAAGAGGTAATTCCTTCGACATCTTGACTTCTCGATTTCGTGTGGGTTTTGACATTTTGGATGATAAAATCAGGGTGTATGATGTGATTTATGCGTGATTATGGACATGTTTGAGTATTCATCGGATTATTGATAGATTATTCAAGAACACTTTGAATTTTGTGTTGGATTTTGGGGGTTTTCGTAGATTCGTCCGTTTTGTCCGATTGAAGCTTGAGAACCTTGAGATTTTTGATATATCTTTACCATATGAGTGTTTTCTTCCGATTTTACGGGTTGGATTGTGCCGTTTTCGGACTTGTGGGAGTTTGGGCGATTTCCCAACCTTTAGTTATCCACCCGTATATTTTCTGGAATCGTAGACGAGTTTCGGGAGTCTCTTCGTATATTTTGAGTATGGATAATTAATTGTAATATTCCTTGCGAATCGTTTAGGTGCCGGAAGCGCGTTCTCGGACATACCGAACTCATACCTTTCCTCCGTTCGATTTCTCGATGTCTCAAAGGCAAGTATACATTTATGATTGTACGTTCTCGACTTTGAAAGTATGAAATATTGATGGTATGATTATTTCTAGCCACTCCGGACGGGCCTATGGTCCTCGAGGGTTTCGTAGCCTGCAGTGCGATTCCATGGTTGATATGAACGAACCGTTTCTACGGCATTCATATGAAATAATGTTGGCATGTAATGAACGAACCGTTTTGACGGCATTCCTACATGTAACGGCGTATGATATGAACGAACCGTTTTTACGGCATTCACATACGTCTTGAGATTTTAGTTATTCCGGAATACTAGTCTTAAATTGATGAATTGACGGATTGCATTTACTTTATTGTCGAGGAGTATTATGTTTCATATTGTTATACTTGCACTAGCTATTCGACGGCTAACCCCTTTTACGGGGGAAATACGTTTCATGTATTTCAGGTTCCAGGAGGTCGGACAGGCAGGTATCGGGTCGGCACGAGGATGTTGGGCAAGTGTGATACTGTGTTTCTCTTCCAGTTATGTTTGGAGTTCCGGTTCAATGTTGTTGTACTGGATTGTCTTTTGAATACTCGAGTATTGTTTTCCTTTTTCCTTGATGTTCCGGCCTGTGTTTGCCGAAGTATTGAATTGAGTTGTGATGTCTGTGAATACATTGGTTATATTTCGAATACCTTTGTATCGTTTTCGTTCCATTGTGTGTAGACCTTATCGGTCAAAATTTATGATTACGCGTATATATAGCCTTGTGGGTCCCACGGCGGGGCTTACGGCGCTGTAATATCCCTGAATAACTTGGGGGTGTTACAGGGACAACCTAAATAAATAGAATTCAATGTCTTGAATCTCACCTCGATTTAAAATAGTTCTCCACCAATGGAGAACCTAAATAAATATTTAGGCTAATGTGTATTTTTTCAACCACATAGTTATTTACACACAAGCTTAAGAATATTATTTTTATTGTGTTTACTTTAGTCAATTATTAAGTTGAATAAATAAATAGTCTAAATTTTTAGTAAAAATCTAATTGGGTCAATTATTAAATTTATATTGATTTTATTTGTCTAAAATTTGAATCTCACATCTGTTTTATTTAGTAGTTTTATAATAACTTAAAATATATATAATAGCGTAACGGATTTGACTTAAAATATAGCGTAACGGATTTCAAACACCACATTAACTCTCTCCTATGTGGCATTCTCTTAATTTTTATTTCTTATTTATCGAAAATCTTGAATCATGCATCGATTTAAAATGGTACTTAACCGATAGACAACCGAAATAAATAGAATTCATTGTCTTGAATCTCACATTGGTTTTTTAAAATAGAACTTCACAAATGAAGAACCTAAATAAATACTTAGAATTCAATGTGTATTTCTCAACTCTATAGTTATATTTTACACACAAGTTTAAGAATTTTATTTTCATTGTGTTTAATTTGGTCAATTATTAAGTTGGACTTATAAATAGTTAAATTTTTTAGTGAGAACTTAATTTGATCAATTATTAAATTTACATAATTTATTTGTCTAAAATTTGAATCTCACATCTGTCTTATTTAGTAGTTTTATTTTAATTGAAAATTTTATTTTAGAAAATATTAATAATATAAGTTATTTAATAAATTATTTTATTTTTTTATTTGAGAATCTAATTTGACCAATTATCGAATTTACATTAATCATATTTATCTAAAATTTTGAATACTACATCGATTTTAAATGAGGCTCTCCCGATTGGGGAACTAAATAAATATTTAAAATTAATGTTAATTTTTACTCCATAATTATTTTACATGTTTAATAGTTTTATTTTTATTAAAAAATAATTTGGCTAATATTAATTTGACAGATTATTAACCAAATATAGTTTTATTTCTGTCGAAAATTTAATTTGGCCAATTATTATGTTACTATTAATAATATTTATATATAAATTTAAATCACACATAGATTTTAAATGAGACTCCATCAATTGGATAACCTAAATAAATACTCATAATCAATATGTATTATTTCACCTCACAATTATTCTACACCATAAGTTAATAGTTTTATTTTTATTGGAAAACTTAATTTGATCAATATTTTTTCTGCATAGGTCTAACAAATTTGCCTAATATTAATTGGGTCATTTTTTATGTCTATGAAATAAATACTTATATGTATATACATATAATCAATTTGTATTTTACCATCACATTTCTCATATGCAATTAATTTGATCAATTATTGAGTAGGATAAATAAATATTTTTATTTTTATTGAAAATAAATTTTGACCAATTATTGAGTTGGCTAAATAAATAATCTTTTTTTTTCTGAAAATTAATATTTTATTTAATTTAATTTGTTCAATTTATCAATGACTAAAAATTTAAGCAAATTTGAATTTTTTAAAGTCGGGCATAAAAATCAGTTATTGTAATAATTTATATTTGATTATGTAGATTTTATAAGTTTTAATAAATCAATGTGTATTTTACCATCATATTTCTTATTGCCAATTAATTTGATCAATTATCAAGTTAGTCAATCAAATAGTATTATTTTTATTGAAAATGTAATTTGGCCGATCCTTAAGTTGTCCAAATAAATATTTCTTACTAAAAAAATTAATTTGGCTAATTTGTTGATGTTTAATTTTTTTTATCAATATATAACAATTTGAGCAATATTTTGGAAGTCAGACGTAACAATCAATTATTATAACAACTCAAATTTAATTATTTAAATTTCATATATTTTAATAGATTCGGGCAAATAGTGCATATAACTATATAGATTTGAGAGGGAAAAATGTACTAAAATTATTTTTTAATCGTGTTTGAGACGGGTATAGGTATACAATATCTAAATGAGTTTCAGATGGTTGAACCCTAGCTGTATTGTTTGGGTATCACTATATGTTTTTGGGACGAAAGCGCGTAGTAAATTTACCTTTAAGTCAGATTTCGGATGGGTATGGTTATATAAATTATAAACGGTTTCGAGTGGCTGAATCGTTGCCTCATCTTTTTGGTTCTTTGTTGTGTTCTGTCGCAGTGAGGAACTCCGAATGACTAAACCTAACTAAAAAGTATAATTGACGAGTTTTTTGCATCAATAAATTTGATTAAAAAATATAATTTTATTATATTATATATAATACCATTATGCATCTGAAGCACCACGTTAACTCTCTCATATGTGGTATTTTTTATTTTCTAGATTCTTATTTATTTAAATCTTCTATCTTATCCTGATTTTCAATGACACTCCACTCATTAAATAACTAAATAAATATGTATTTTACCCATAAGTATTTTACACCACCACTTGAATTTGGTCATCTATTGAGTTGGCCAAATGAAATATTTTACTATTATTAGAAAATTAAATTTGGGAAATTATTAATAAACCTCATTAGCTCAAATATATATATATATATATATTAATATCTAATTTATATATGTATAAATATTATCTTTATATTTGTATGTTTTTTCATAAACTCGATTCTCTTTACTTACAAATAAATATATAAAGTATAAAATAGCAATATAAATTCTGTTGATTCTTATTTATGTAAAATCTTGAATCCCACATTAAAGCATATGTATATAAACTATAAAGAGTTTTTGAAGACTGTATAATTCAAAAGAATTATACTAGGAATTTAACTTTTAATCTTTTGTCATTATAATATTTATTCTTAACCTTTACTTTACAATGTTTGAGTTTTCACTGAGATAGATTAACCAATTACTATAGCAACTTATCTTTAGTTATTTAAATTATACAAATTTAAATACGTTGAGTAATTAACGAATATTATATAGGAGTTTGGGATATAACGGGTAATAAAATCATCTTTTAATCGAGTTTCTGATGAATATGGGTATAAAGATTTTAAATAGGTCTGAAATTTGTACCATGTTTAATTATTTCCTGTGTTACTATATGAGTTTTGAAGTGGAATAAGTAGTAAAATTATCTTTCAATCGGGTTTAGGGCGAGTACAAATAAATTATAAGTGAGTTCGGGCGGCTGAATTTCATTCTCATTATTTCTATTTATTGGTGTGTTCAGCTGCGGTACGATTGCAAGTGGCTAACAAAGTATTAAGTTATTTTAAGTTTTTACCTATAAATTGCAATGTAAAGTGATTACTCGTCGAGTTTCGACGGGCTATATACTAGTATTACAAAAACATGATACTATGATAGATCATAGATGTGCGGTGAAACTATAAAAAAGGTGAATAGTGTGATTCTGTTTGGGTGCGCGTATTTGTAGAGGGTAATTTGAGCATTTCATTGGATTTTCTTTTCTTTTGGGGTGTGTATTTTATTTAGGGGAAAATTATATATTCTACTACATTAGTGTATTTAATTACAAAAATACAACAATGTAAAAGTAATTACAAAGTTGACATCTGTTTACCTTTTTTTTACATCTGTCTACCGGGATTAAAAAGGTAGGTTTTATCTTTCTCTTTTTACATCTGTCTACCGAGAAATCGGCTGAAGAAAATCTTCAGCGCTTATCTTTCTCTTTCTTTCTATCTCTGAGCGATAATCCGGCTGATGCGCTTATCTCTTTCTCTTTTCTTTCTATCTCTTTGTTTTCTTTCCGAAGATTTCTCCTTGCTATATTGATATATATTTTCGTTTTATTGATTGGAACCCTAAACTTGTTTAGTTCTTTTTATGGAGGTTACCAATTCCGAGAATCGGAGGAAATCCGCAAGGCTTGAGAAGGGTAAAAATCTTCTTCATGCCGTAGATTTGCGTAGTTCTGGATCTGGTCAGAAAAGATTTGGTGGATACCTTAGTCCCGTGCAAAAAGAACTTCGGAAGAAGAGTCGAATGGAAGGTGAGTCAATCGGTCCTGTTAAATGATGTCTCAACCCTGATTTTGAATCTCCGATCGACAAAGGCAAGGGTAAAATTATCGGTGAATTGAAGAAGCAAAAAAATCCCGATGGTGAAGCAAAGGTCTTTCTTCGTCCGAAGTTTTTGAAGGTATTTTACTTATATTTATATATACCAAAGTTTTAACATTCAAGTATGCATTTTTTTGAAAATATTCTGTTTGTGGATTTATATTTTATCTTAATTTAAGTGTTTCTGAAATAATTATGTTTTTAAATTTTTTGTTTTTTGCAGAAATGGAATTTTTATTATGATGAAAGTGACAGAAACTTTCATGGGAAAGCGACTTATTGGAATGATTTTGACGTTCCTCAAATTATTCATGATAAATTGACGGTTGTTCAACGTGATTTG
Source organism: Orobanche coerulescens (assembly GCA_033398695.1). Classification (NCBI taxonomy): domain Eukaryota; kingdom Viridiplantae; phylum Streptophyta; class Magnoliopsida; order Lamiales; family Orobanchaceae; genus Orobanche; species Orobanche coerulescens. The sequence continues at coordinate 13,236,001 of CM065815.1, read as the reverse complement.
TTTGTGGAAACTCCTTTTGGACAGTTTCTTGATCTTAAACCGCCGAAAATATTTTCACAAATTATTCATCACGCCCTTGTTAGAGAAATTTACCAAAGGGATAATGAAGAAATGTGGTTTGAGTTTGGGGAGTTACGAGTTCGTTTTGGGTTACCGGAGTTTTGTTAATAACTGGCTTGCGTGGGGATGGTTTTTCTGAGTTATCTGCGTTTGAGGATCAACATAATGATATGATATATAATTTTTTTGGTGGAAATCGTGTTACTAGAGCGTTAATTGAGCATACGTGTAAAGATGCTGTCTTTGAAGATGATAATGAGGCGGTTAAGCTTTCAGTAATTTATCTACTGTTTAATTATTTGTTAGCTGCTGGCCCTCCTAGGTTTGTAGATAGGTCAATATTGATTTATGCAACGTCTGGTGATTTGAATGTTTTTCCTTGGGGTAAGTTATGTTTTGAGCAGACTTTGAAGTCCTTATCTGTTGCTGTGAAAGGATCTCCAAGACGGTTGAAGAATGGTTCTGTGGAGTATAATTTTTTTAAAAATAATTACACTAAACTGTATAAGTGGTGTGGTTTTCCGTATTGTTTTCAAGTTTTTTTGTATGAAACCATTCCGACTTTGAAGGATCGTGGAATATGTCTTCTGAAAGATAAATCGTATCTGAGGATATCATCTTGGATTGAAAGTGGTAAAACTCCAACTAACGATCAGCTGAATGATTATGTTTTTGGTTCTGGACAGGTATCATTTGGTCTTTACGTTTTTCACTTAAGATCATACAACTATATATATATATATAAATCATATGGTTTTATATTATATTTATGTCATCATGTCTATGCAGTTTATTTGGGTTTTTATGTACTTAATAATGTTTTTGCAGTTGAGAATTGAGTTTCTTAGACCCACTGTTGAGGAGTTGGAGAGAATGGATTTTTTAGGAGGGTTTAGGTTCTTACAAATAGCTGATGGAGGTGTTGGAGTAGAGCAGAAATTTGTAACAAAACCGAAGAAGGTTTTTATTGGAAGTTCTTATATGAATGCTGAATTTAAAAAATTAGTTGAGGAAAGGGTAAATTCACTAGAATCCAGTATTGTGAAAGTAATTGAAGAAATTGGGAAGCTGAGGTGTGATTTTGTCGCTCAGTTGCTTAGTACCCAGACTGAGATAATTAGTCAAGTTAAGTGTTTACTGAAAGAAGTTCAGTTTGGTCATGAAGATAAAATGAAGTCAAATGGCGGAGTAAATGCAACTGTTGAAGGATTTGTTGGAGTTGCTGACGTTTTTTCTGGAAGTGGTGGTGCACATTCAGGGACATTTAAAGGCAGACCTTCTTCACCTGGAGAAGTTTATAAAAACATGGCTGATGTGGATAATACTGTTCAGGTTTTCTTTTTTAATCTATTCTTGTTTTTTTTGTATTATTAGTTATTTTTATTGTTGTCAATCTTCTTTTTGTAGTATTACTATTTATTTGGATAATATTGTCAATGCTGTTTTTTTTTTATTTATTTTGTATTAGTATAGTTGGTTAATTAGGATACCAGTTTTGTAATATCCGCAGTTTTCGATTTCCAGTAATTTCTTTTTTTCGGCGGTAGTCTGTTTTGACGACTCGCTCATGTCCGTTTCGTCATTCTGAGAATGATTAATTCTACACTTTTTGACATCCGAGTTCGTTTCGGAGTCGTTTTGTTGAGTTCCGTGCTTTTTAACGACTTTTCCGCACTTGAGTTCGGTTCTTGCGAATCTCGCTCAAAGCTGTTTCGAGTTTCCCGTAAGTCCGTTTAACTTTGTTAGACGTGTTGTGAACTTCCGTTTGGTTATTCGATCACGTATCGTGATTTACGCGCTTTGGGCCGCTTTTGTAATTTCTTGAAAGTTACGTATCCGTATACGTAATTGTCGTCTCGACCCGCTTTCTTGGTCGCGTATGATTGAATATGGTATTATGTTTTCATTTCGGTCGTTGATGTCGTCCGAACTTTTCGCCGTGTTCGCCTGCGGCGCTTTGAACGGGTCGCCGAGCTCGACGGCTATGGATCGCCGGACGGTTATGGGATCGCCGGACGATTGCAGGCACCGCCGGACGGTGCGGGCAGAACCGGCGTAGCGCACGCCACGGCCGGAAGAAGGCGCTAACCGGGCAGTGTAAGCGTCTGTGCCGGTGGCTCAGCGACGCTATCGCCCGGGCAGTGGGGGTTTCGAGGTTCGGACTCGGTCATGATCGGCGAGTAGCGCACGCTACGCCGAGCGTAGCGCGCGCTAGTCGGCAGGCGTAGCGCACGCCGTCGGCCGGCTAGCGACGTTACTGCCGGGCGATTGATCCTGGGCTCTCCGGAGTCGGCTAGCGTGCGCAGGCTTCCGGCCGTAGCGCACGCTAGCGGGAGTCGGGTCGGCAGGGTTGGTCGGTGATGCCGGGTCGTGTGGGCCCTGGCCGAGGATGCTCGGCCGATACCGGCCGATAGCGCACGCTAGTCCGGGAAGGCTAGCGCACGCTAGTCTGGCCAGTATAAATATGGCTGAGCAGTCACATTTCACTTCGTTTTTCATTTCCATCCTTCCCCATCCGCGAGTGGCGATTCATGGGCGACGAAGCCATGTTGTTTAACAACAAATCCATGAAGTCCTTGAGTTCATAACATCAATCGATCGTCCGTTATCAACCTTTGATTCAGCGAATCAAGGTAATCTTCTTTAGAACCCTAATTTCGGGAATTTGGGGATTTTTGCATTTTCGTCCGATTCGTTCCGTGTTGTTGATTAATTCATGATGGGTATGATTAATCTTGATAGTATTCTTGTGTTTAACATCATTTAATCCATTGTTCTTCGTCGAATCGAAGTATGTTTCTTGATTTCCTTCGAATTGACTTTTTGGGGGATTTGTCCCCGATCTCGTTTTTCATCCGTTTTCGATGGATCGATTATGGTTAAATGATGTTGTTAAACATATTCTATGGATTGTATATCCATATTTCAACTTGGAATTCCGTTTTCGGGTTTTGACGGGACGAATCGTGTTCTTGACCGTTTAGGGGGAAATCCTTGAACCTTCGTCATTTGTTCTTTGAATTCAGCGGCTTTGGGTCGTACTTTGGAATTCATTTTCATTGTTGTTATTGTCCTCCGTAGTTTATCATCGCGAATTGGCATTCGGTGGGATCGGCGGGTTCGTAATCGGTTCGTGTCGACCTACTTCGGCCGATTCTCCGCGTGGTTCTTATTCGAGGCAAGTACCTTGTCCATACTTTTCTTGTTTCGTGGATATGATGATTGGTGATCGTCTTGGTTTGTTTGTTTGTTTGAAATGAGTTTTCAAAAGTTTTGGTTAGCCTCGTTAAAGGCCTCTTTCAAAACCGTGTGTGTTTTGTGATTGGTGTGGTTCGTGAATAACCATGTGAATTCTATGTATATGCTTGGTGTTCATGTTGCACTTGGTATTGTGTGTGGACGTATATTATTTCATTTCGGTGTGTTGTGGATTGACGTGGTGTTTTGCTAAGTGTTTGATGCCTCTGGGCGAATTGTTTGAATATCCTTGATGTGATATGTTATTTGTGTGAATGTGTGGATATGGTTGAAGGTCTACGGTGGCACATGGCATGTGATCATGTGGCCAGGATGCAACAAGTGATTGATCCAACCGTGAGAGCCTGAGATAATCTACGGTGGCACATGGCATGTGATCTTGTGGCCAGGATGCAACAAGCGATTGATCCAACCGTGAGATGTGTGTGATTTGTTTCGCTAGCCAGCTCGGGAGGGTCCTTCGAGGCCTCGAGTGGGATGTCGGTGGTAGCGTCCCGGTCCTAGGCGATGCGCGTGCGTGATTATGTTTCGTTGATTTTACGTCCGTTGAGGACACGTGATGTTGGGCTTTGACCCTGTAAATTGTTGGTGGTTTCCTATTTGCGAAAACAAAACATTTGGGCCGTGACCCTATTGATTTTGGAAAGAGAAGGATTTTATAATCCTAAATTGTTTTCTATTAAAACTCTCGATGGCATTTTAAACTGCTTTGTAAATTGTTTCCCTTATTTGCGATCTTTCGTTTTGGAAATGTTTACCCAAACTCTTGCCTCGGGAAGTACTTTTCCTTACGTTTGAACCTTTGAGGATTTCGATTATTATTGTTCTTGGAACTTGTATTGTATGGCTCGTATTTTTGCACTTGTACTTGCACTAGCAAAACGGTGGAGTTTGCTAACCCCAGTATTCGGGGTGGATGTCTATTTTTGCATTCGTGTTTTGGAGCATAGCACGGTCGGCGCAAGGATGAAGAAAGATGAACCATACTAATCACAAGAGGATACGTTGACGCTGCGTTTTGGTCTAGTTGTATTTTCTTTTCCGCCGCAAGATCTTTTCCCCGTTGTACGGGAGTTTATTGTATTTTGACCCCTGCGTGGGTATGTGTTTGGAATTGAGTTGTATGTATTTGTTGAAAGACCAAATCGGTCTACTGAGTCATTTTAGCCTTAAAGGCGATGTTTAGATGTTTGATTTTAGTTATAAGCCTGGTAGATCCTCGAGGAGAGGGTCTACGGCGTGTAATATCCCTGAGCAGATTTGGGGGTGTTACATAAATGGTATCGGAGCTTAGGTTGTGGAAACCTAGGCTGTCGGGTCAGTGGTGTCTATCGAGTTTTTTGTCTCGTCGGATTTTATCTGACTGAGTCGTGTCGCGACGCGTCGTCTGAGTTTGTTGGTCGTGATTAGTATCGTGGGGCGATCATCATCTTCGTGCGACCTGTGGCTGTAAGTCTCCCTTCTTTGTGTTGTGCCTCGTGTGACACGAGCTATTTTTATGATTTATTTGCTAAGTGACGGAATCCTCTTATGGATTTTGATTTCTTGATACGTGACTATTTGACTCTCATATTTCTTTCATGTGAGGAGTAGTTGCAGGAATGTGCATGTTGGACTCTATTTCTTTTTTTTCCCGCTGCGTGAGTTCCTTTGTAATAGCTTTCGGTATCTTACCGACTGAATTTTATTTCGAAAATCGATTCCTTTAACCGAGTTGTTGGCCTTGACCGTTTTGACGGTAGTTGGGTGTTTTCAAATGATTTTGTGAGTTTTGATAAGTACTACCGTCATCGATCTTTTTGGGCATTCTTGTAATTGGTTTTTAGCCTGGTGGGTTCCGGCGCGGGACCCACGGCGCTATATTGTTCCTTGTAATTACCTGAAAATTTTGGGGCATTCTAACCCATTGAATTATTTTTGAAAACCTTGAGTATCCTAGAAAATTAAAATTCGAGACGTACTTTTAAAGCGAATTATTTTCTTGCGGTGTTTTCAAGGTGTTTTCTAATACCGCAATACATTTCAAAAAAATTTTCCGGTTGAGGACCAAAAATATTTTTGAGATATTTTCAAATGCAGTTGCTTAGACCCAAGGGTCGAATATTTTTGAAAGTTTTTCACTAAAGGAAAGGTGTCCTCATTTTTGTTCAAATGCAAGATGATTTTCAAAGTCTCGATAATGGTGTTTGCACTACTTTTTGTAAAATGATACTCAAGATCAACTGTTGTTTCCAAACTGTTTTCAAAAGGTGGTTCTCGTTTTTAAAACCTATCATTCCTGCCATGGACCGGAAATGCGTGTATGGTTTTCGAACTTTCATTACGGTGTCAACCCCGAATTGTGATTGAATTGGTGGCGTGAGAGTCGAGTCGTTCGCCACGCATATGTTTTGTTGGCCCTCTGTGAGAGGTGTGAACTGGTGGTTACTGTTTATCGCCTCGTGGCGATTTGCGTATTGTCGCACTAGTGTGGGTTGTTAAAGCCTGGATTTTTATGCGTTATACACATGGGTGATTGTTTCATGATGTTTGTGATTGTGTGATGGCTGTCGTTCGGGATGTTGTATTCTTCGAATGATGCCGTTGTTGTTGTGATTTTTGTATGCGTTGATATGTTATGCTGAGTTGGCATCTCCGGTATGTTGTTTTGCGGTGTTTTAATCCATTGTATCGAGCATTTATATTTTCGGTATGCCGAGCCGAGGCGTTTCAATCGTGATGTGCCGGGGCATACACGTGTAAATTGTCCTTCTCGTCGATAACACATTTCAAGTGTGGACTCGAGGGACACCGAATTCAGTTTTGTGATTTGGCTACCGAGACTTTCGGAGTTCGCACTTCAGCACAGATATCAGAATCGGCTTTGAGAGGCCTTTGAAGGATGTTTCGCGGTTGCTTGTTGTGTCGTCACCTTGATTTTTTGTTGTGAGTTGCGGGGCGACCTTCTTTTATAAGAGGTCGAATGTAGTACCCGTGTTGTTTTTAGACTTCGTATTTTCTCTTTCTCCGCCTATCGATTCGCTCGTGTTCATTGATACCGTCGAACTTGTTTTGTATTTCGGGTTCATCATTCGAACGAGTGATCTTGTTTTGGGGTCAACTGTTATCGCTGTCACTTTCCGAATTCGGTTCGATTCTTGTGAACCTTGTTCGGAAGTAACATCTTTGGTTCTACTAGTTCTTTTATTCGAAGTGGACTGGATCTTGAACTTTTACATTTTCGACTGTCGACTCGTTTATGTTCGTTGACATTTCGAGCTTGTCCTGCTCCTTGCTTTTGTTGATCGAACGAGTGTGGTGTTATTTCGGAATAACTCGTTGTCGTTGTGAGTTTTCAATCGCTATTCCCTTTCTGTGGATCTTCGGCAATGCATGTCTTGTAGTTCTCACCGATCATCCCGGGAGTTGTTGTTTGAACTTTATTGTTCTTTGTGATTCGAACATGATTCTTCGATCTTTGTTGTCTCGATCGTTGTGGTTTGATCGCTTGATTGTTCGGTTTATATTGACCTGCTCCGTGATTGGCGAACATTCGGGCTCCTTCGTAATTCCCTTGATTCGGGAAATTAGTTTCGCTGATCTTCCACTTAGGCGGTGGGATTTCGTGTTTGTTCGGTTGACTCGCTTTTGATTGATGTACCGTTGGGTTGGTCAATCATATTGATTTTCGCTTCGTTGTGTTTTGTGATTGTCGGATAATTGACTTGGCTATATTATCCGCTTGATGACGTTGTCACTTGTTGGTTTTTATTATATCCCTAACGGCGACGTTGTGTTGGTCGCCGTGGAGCGTGTTTTCACGCCGTATACTCCTTTGCGTTGTTTGTAACATTTCGCCGTTGGGCGTTAGTTACGCATTCTTGTGTATCTCGTTGAGTTTTCTGGCGGAATATTTCTTCTCCTACTTGTTTTAAGTTTCGGACGAAACTTCTTTTAAGGAGGGTAGAATGTAATATCCGCAGCTTTCGATTTCCTAATTTCTTTTTTCGGCGGTAGTCTGCTTTTGACGACTCGCTCATGTCCGTTTCGTCATTCCGAGAATGATTAATTCTACACTTTTTGACATCCGAGTTCGCTTGAGTCGCTTTTGTTGAGTTCCGTGCTTTTTAACGACTTTTCCGCACTTGAGTTCGGTTCTTGCGAATCTCGCTCAAATCGCTGCTTCGAGTTTCCCGTAAGTCCGTTTAACTTTGTTAGACGTGTTGTGAACTTCCGTTTGGTTATTCGATCACGTATCGTGATTTCCGCGCTTTGGGCCGCTTTGTAATTTCTTGAAAGTTACGGGTATCCATATCTCGTAATTGTCGTCTCGACCCGCTTTCTTGGTCGCGTATGATTGAATATGGTATTATGTTTTCATTTCGGTCGTTGATGTCGTCCGGAACTTTTCGCCGTGTTCGCCTGCGGCGCTTTCGAATCGGTCGCCGAGCCTCGACGGCTATGGATCGCCGACGGTTATGGATCGGCCGGACGATTGCGGGCACCGGCCGGACGGTGCGGTAGAACCGGGCGAGCGCACGCCACGGCCGGAAGGTCGCGCGCTAACCGGCAGTGTAGCGTCGCCGCCGGTGGCCTAGCGACGCTTATCGCCCGGGCAGCTGGGGTTTCGAGGTTCGACTCGGTCATGATCGGCAGTAGCGCACGCTACGCCGAGCGTAGCGCGCTAGTCGGCAGCGTAGCGCACGCCGTCGGCCGGCTAGCGACGTTACTGCCGGCGGTTGATCCGATGGCTCTCGGACAGTCGGCTAGCGGCGCAGCTTCCGGCCGTAGCGCACGCTAGCGGGAGTCGGGTCGGCAGTTTGGTCGGCGGGGTTGGTCGGTGATGCCGGGTCGTGTGGGCCTGGCCGAGGATGCTCGGCCGAGCACGCCGATAGCGCACGCTAGTCCGGGAAGGCTAGCGCACGCTAGTCTGGCCAGTATAAATATGGCTGAGCAGTCACATTTCACTTCGTTTTTCATTTCCTTCCTTCCCCATCCGCGAGTGGCGATTCATGGGCGACGAAGCCATGTTGTTTAACAACAAATCCATGAAGTCCTTGAGTTCATAACATCAATCGATCGTCCGTTATCAACCTTTGATTCAGCGAATCAAGGTAATCTTCTTTAGAACCCTAATTTCGGGAATTTGGGGATTTTTGCATTTTCGTCCGATTCGTTCCGTGTTGTTGATTAATTCATGATGGGTATGATTAATCTTGATAGTATTCTTGTGTTTAACATCATTTAATCCATTGTTCTTCGTCGAATCGAAGTATGTTTCTTGATTTCCTTCGAATTGACTTTTTGGGGATTTGTCCCGATCTCGTTTTTCATCCGTTTTCGATGGATCGATTATGGTTAAATGATGTTGTTAAACATATTCTATGGATTGTATATCCATATTTCAACTTGGAATTCCGTTTTCGGGTTTTGACGGGACGAATCGTGTTCTTGACCGTTTAGGGGGAAATCCTTGAACCTTCGTCATTTGTTCTTTGAATTCAGCGGCTTTGGGTCGTACTTTGGAATTCATTTTCATTGTTGTTATTGTCCTTCGTAGTTTATCATCGCGAATTGGCATTCGGTGGGATCGGCGGGTTCGTAATCGGTTCGTGTCAACCTACTTCGGCCGATTCTCCGCGTGGTTCTTATTCGAGGCAAGTACCTTGTCCATACTTTTCTTGTTTCGTGGATATGATGATTGGTGATCGTCTTGGTTTGTTTGTTTGTTTGAAATGAGTTTTCAAAAGTTTTGGTTAGCCTCGTTAAAGGCCTCTTTCAAAACCGTGTGTGTTTTGTGATTGGTGTGGTTCGTGAATAACCATGTGAATTCTATGTATATGCTTGGTGTTCATGTTGCACTTGGTATTGTGTGTGGACGTATATTATTTCATTTCGGTGTGTTGTGGATTGACGTGGTGTTTTGCTAAGTGTTTGATGCCTCAGGCGAATTGTTTGAATATCCTTGATGTGATATGTTATTTGTGTGAATGTGTGGATATGGTTGAAGGTCTACGGTGGCACATGGCATGTGATCATGTGGCCGAGGATGCAACAAGTGATTGATCCAACCGTGAGAGCCCGAGATAATCTACGGTGGCACATGGCATGTGATCTTGTGGCCGATGCAACAAGCGATTGATCCAACCGTGAGATGTGTGTGATTTGTTTCGCTAGCCTTCGGGAGGGTCCTTCGAGGCCTCGAGTGGGATGTCGGTGGTAGCGTCCCGGTCTAGGCGATGCGCGTGCGTGATTATGTTTCGTTGATTTTACGTCCGTTGAGGACACGTGATGTTGGGCTTTGACCTGTAAATTGTTGGTGGTTTCTATTTGCGAAAACAAAACATTTGGGCCGTGACCCTATTGATTTTGGAAAGAGAAGGATTTTATAATCCTAAATTGTTTTCTATTAAAACTCTCGACGGCATTTTAAACTGCTTTTGTAAATTGTTTCCTTATTTGCGATCTTTCGCTTTGGAAATGTTTACCCAAACTCTTGCCTCGGGAAGTACTTTTCCTTACGTTTGAACCTTTGAGGATTTCGATTATTATTGTTCTTGGAACTTGTATTGTATGGCTCGTATTTTTGCACTTGTACTTGCACTAGCAAAACGGTGGAGTTTGCTAACCCCGAGTATTCGGGGTGGATGTCTATTTTGCATTCGGGTTTTGGAGCATAGCACGTGGTCGGCGCGAAGGATGATGAAAGATGAACGATACTAATCACACGAGGATCCGTTGACGTCGTTTTGGTCTAGTTGTATTTTCTTTTCCGCAAGATCTTTTCCCCGTTGTACGGGAGTTTATTGTATTTTGACCCCTGCGTGGGTATGTGTTTGGAATTGAGTTGTATGTATTTGTTGAAAGACCAAATCGGTCTACTGAGTCATTTTAGCCTTAAAGGCGAGGTTTAGATGTTTGATTTTAGTTATCAGCCTGGTAGATCCTCGAGGAGAGGGTCTACGGCGTGTAATATCCCTGAGCGGATTTGGGGGTGTTACAAGTTTTTGGTAACATATCCATGCATATTATTGTAGGATACTATTTTTGCACAATTTAGTTACCTGAGTATCATTCTTATGGTTACCTATATGTATGACAGTGTTATTTTTTTCACAGAATATACCAACTGTGTCCATAGGAAAGATGGGATTTGGAGATCAACTCACAGATGAGGCTGTAGTTGTTGAGAAAGTAGTCAATCAGGAAAATGATGGTTCCTCTGGTAAGGTTAGCATGGTTTGTGGAAACTTATTTTTAGGTGTTAAAAGTTTGATCTGTTCCATTGTAAAAATTTGGTACTCAGGTACCAAATTTACCAGATTGGATATGTGTATTATATAAGATATTTATTAGCATAATTAGTTATTTGCCAATATTTTCTGAGTTACCAATCTGGTAAAAACGTTTATTGTTATTTTTTGTAGAACTTAAAAGTTGTTTGATTGAATAGTTTATAAGGTTAATTTGTGTGGTCTACATATGAGTTATTAATTATTCATTAAATATTGAGTTGTAATGTGAGTTTGAATGTTACAATCTTGATATTTTGTGTATAATAAGCTGTTTATACAATTGTATTTTGTTTCAGGAACCAATCATTCAGGAATATCCCTCATTTGATCTTCTTAGTCAGGGAATATCCAAGTGTCAAGAGGTATTAGAGATGGTAACAATCTTACTTATTTTGGTATCCTATAACTTGTTATTTAATTTTCTGGATGTTTCACACTATAGGATGACGCTGATATGAAGAGTAGTAATCTAATGGATGACATAATTTTTACTACTCAAGATATCAAAATTATTGATGATTTGGAGCAAAGTGTTGGAAAAGTTGTTACCAGAGGTACGCGTGCAGTGGTTAAGAGTGCAGTTTATAAAAGTCCTTTCACTACAGAATTTGGTTCGGCTGAGTGCAAGGAAATTGTTCCATATGCAAGAGATATACGGAAAGGGATGTGTGCGTTTCCGTTGGAATGTTTGAAATGTAACACCTCCAAAAACGTATGGGAATGTTACACGCCGTAGACCCTTTCCGCAAGGATCTACCAGGCTAAACATCCATAAACAACCAAATGCTTGCCCGGCCAGGGTCAAACAACATAATAATACAGACCGTTAAGGTCACTTACACATAAACACACAGACCGATGAGGTCACACTACTCCATTAACAGAATTGACTAAACAACATTACCCACACAGAGGTCGAAACACAATACAGCGGAAGACTGAATCAACTCTAACAATACAACCAAACTCTACCAACTCTCGACTCTTGATTAGTATCGTAGCTCGTCATCCCCTTGTGTCAATCCTGTGACTGCTCCCCTGAACCTGCATGTACCTGGACGCAGAACAGATATCCACCCCCCGATTACTCGGGGGTTAGTAAAACTCCACTGTTTTACTAGTGCAAGTATAAAGCGATACGAAATGCAACAAGTAAATAGCAACTATGAATTTAATACGGAAATCAATTATCAAAATGTTCCCGAGAAGTTTTAGAATTTCGAACTCAAGTAAGAGATATTTGAAAAGGAACACATCATCTCGGGGATTTTTAAAGCAGAAATTCTTTTGGACCTCGAGTCCCAATTTACAAAACATTTTCGTAAACATTAGGGCCTTAGCCCGATTCTCGTTTCAAAGCACACTAAATAATATATCATTATGAGTCCGATATCCATATTTAAAATGTTACCCAAACAATCACTGCTACACGATCATTGTTCGTACACATCATGTACCGAACTCCGGAGGCCTCGACGGACCTTACCCGGACCACACACACTGTTCGTACACATCATGTACCGAACTCCGGAGGCCTCAACGGACCCTACCCGGCCACACACACTGTTCGTACACATCATGTACCGAACTCCGGAGGCCTCAACGGACCCTACCCGGCCACACACATCGTTCGTACATATCATGTACCGAACTCCAGAGGTCTCGTCAGACCCTACCTGGATCACACACCTTGTTTGTACACATCATGTACCAAACTCCAGAGGTCTCGTCAGACCCTACCTGGATCACACACCTTATTCGTACACATCATGTACCGAACTCCAGAGGCCTCGTCAGACCCTACCTGGAACACACGCACACACATCGACACGACACAACTCATAATCATCAAATGTCAAGCCATTCCACATTACACCGAAATGTACAATCAAGTATGTAAACCAAAACAACACAAATATCATGATCATCACAACGACTCAACAATGACCAACCACGCCCGGCACAAACTTAGATGATTTGCACATCCAACACAATTCCACGATGTTAACTAAGTGAAGGTATTATCGTTACCATCAATTGTTCGTAATAATCAATTCATACGAAGCATATACACGAAAATAAACCAATGCATCACAACCATAATACGATGTCCCTATTCACAAGACACAATTCGTATAGTAAAATACTTGCCTTAATAACCGCTACCGAATACTCCGAAGAATACGGTTCGACCGGGAAGCTCGGACCCCGAAGAAGACAACGAACGGAAGGGTTCCGACTCGAGTTCTTCACAAGAATTTCGTCCCTAAGTCATACCAATGATAAATCAACAATCGTACGATGGATAATAATCATACAACGCCCAATCCCCCCTCTAAGACCTTTTGTCGTACACCTTCAAGGCGTTGACTAAGAACTCGACCAAAATAACGAATCGAAACGATCCAACCATGGAATAACAAGGGAAATGATAGAATACATCTAAATAATCATCAATACATCACAAATCTAAGTTATTACGGTTAAATCGGACAAAACGAACAAAAACCCCCAATTCACCCAAAAGTAGGGTTTCAAGAATTTACCTTGGATTAATGATGAAGAACAATTGTTGGAGTTGTTAATCCACACCAAAAACTTGAAGAATATGAAGTTCTCTGGGATTGATGATGCAAAACGCCCAAAAATCGCCCACAAGATCGCCAAGAGGAGGAGGAATGAAGGAAGAGATGAAATGAGCATTCATCTCACAAAATCCGCAGAAATAGGCTAACTGATCAGTGTGCCGCGTCCCACCTAAGTGTGCCGCGGCACAGGTACTGTGCTGCTCGCCAAAATCGGAAAATGAGTGTCCGAGCTATTTCGACCATAACTCTCTCGTCCGACTCGATTGACTCACTGTTTGAACCATTGGAAAGCTAACTTGATGCTCTATAATATTGAAAAGATTCAAAGTCTTTGGAGTTTTCAAGAATTTATGGTGATTTTACAAAGTCGACTCATATTTGGGAAAAGTCGTTTAATAACACTGAACTCAAGAAAACGACACCGAAACCCGAACCTGAATACGAATCGAAGATACGGTCACGAAGTACTCGCAAAGACGAATCTAATAGATAAGAGAACACACGATTCCGACCACCCGAAGGCTTGAAATTCGACAACGGAAGGTAATTACCCCAAACTTTGGGAAATTACGAAAATGGCCCAAAACGTCCGAAAATCACGATACATGATCGAATAACCAAACCGAAGTTCACAACACGTCTAACAAAGTTAAACGGACTTACAGGAAACTCGAAACAGTAATTTCGGACGAGATTCACAAGAATCGAACTCGAGTGCGGAAAAGTTGTTAAGAAACACGGAACTCAACAAAACAATACCAAAACGAACTCGGATGACAAAAAGTGCAGAATTAATCATTCTCAGAATGATGAGACGGTCCCAAGCGAGTCGTCGAAACGGACCTCCGCCGAAAAAAATAAAATTACCAGAAATCCGAAATTGCGGATATTACATTCTACCCTCCTTAAAAGAAGTTTCGTCCCGAAACTTAAATCAAGTAGGGAGAAGCAATATCCCGCCAGGAAAACTCAACGGGATACACAAGAACCGAAAAAAAATCGCGCCCAACGGTGAAACGTTACAAGCAACGCGAAAGAACATACAGCGTGAAAACACGCCCCACGACGACCATAACAACGCCACCGACAATGATTCAAAACAATAACGAGTAATTAACAACACATCACATGCACACATTTAATCAAAGAAACGCACGCGACAACAAGTCTCACCCGACCACAACGACTATGCGGTAGAAACAAATATAGTATTATGATAGAATTCACTCCGATTCTCGTCAACAAGAAAATGTCCGACGTCAAGACACAAAGAATTCAAGATAACAGAAAACGAGAATACCGGACATTACATTCTATCCTATTAAAAATAAGTTTCGTCCCGAAACTTAAAATAAAACATCATGGTAGAATACAAACAAAACCAAAAAGTTCACGCAACAAATAACAATTTCTACACGAATTACAGCACGAAGTACGATACACAACTACATCACGGGACACCACTGTGCACTCCCCGAGTAGGAACGAAAACCCAATTCCCGAACATCTTGGCAACGGTCTCACAATGCACCGATCGGTGACCCACTTGGCCACACTCGAAACAGTTGACTAACGGTGAACGACAATTCTTCGCAGTACGAGATCAGGCAACAACAGTCAGACAACCCCGTTCGAACAACAACGATCGAACAACAATGATCGAACAACAATGATCAAATAACAATGATCGAACAACAACGATCAAATAACAATGATCGGACAACAATGATCAAATAACAATGATCGAACAACAACGATCAAATAACAATGATCGAACAACAATGATCAAATAACGATGATCGAACAACAACGATCAAATAACAATGATCGAACAATAATGATCAAATAACAATGATCGAATTACAACAGTCGAACAATGACTCCGAAGTCCCCACTTCAACTCCAGGCATTAAAAGAACTCGTAGAAAGTGAAAGATATTACTTCCAAACAAGGCTCACAAGAATCGAACCGAACTCGGGAAGGTCACGATGATAAACAGGTCGATCTGAAACAAGGTCACAACCAGTTCGAACGATGACAACTGAGACATCAAACAAGTTCAAAAAGTATCGACGAACACGTGCAAGTCGATAGAATTTAGAAGGAGAAACTGCAGAAGTCA
This sequence comes from Orobanche coerulescens, assembly GCA_033398695.1. Taxonomy (NCBI): domain Eukaryota; kingdom Viridiplantae; phylum Streptophyta; class Magnoliopsida; order Lamiales; family Orobanchaceae; genus Orobanche; species Orobanche coerulescens. Next base: position 13,220,698 of record CM065815.1, on the reverse strand, counting down.
AATATAGTACGGGTATTACATCCGACCTCTTATAAAAAAAATGTCGTCCCCGCAACTCACAACAACGGAAACAAGGTCACAACACAAAAAGCATCCGACAGGAAAATCTCCCATGGGTCTCTCAGAGTCGATCCTGATATACGTCTTTGAAGCGCGAACTCCGAAAGTCTCAAAGAGCCAATTCGCAAATCGAATTCGGTGTCCTCGAAATGCGTTACTGACGAGAAGGACAATTTACACGTGCATGCCCCGGCACATCACGGTTGAAACACCTCGGCTCGGCATACCAAAAATACAAATGCTAGATACAATGGGGTATAACGTCGCAAAACAATATAGCGGAGATGCCAACTCAGCACAACAAAGAATCATAACACATATCATATACAACGATTACCATCGTAAAGTAATACACACACAAACACTACAACAACGACGGTATCGTTCGGCGACCTCAACGGCCCGAACGATAACCAAAGACATAATTACAAACATTATGAAACAATCACACATGTACACAAACGTACAAACCCAAGATTCAACAGCTCACACTCGTGCGACAACACGCAAATCACCACGAGGCGATAAACAGTAAACACCAATTCACACCTCTCACAGAGGGCTAGTACAACAAATGCGTGGCAACGCCTCGACGTTCATGCCACCAATTCGATCATACTCGGGAGCAAACATCATAACGACAACGCGAACATCACACATACATACCCAGCCCTCAAACGGGAATAGATAGGTTTTAAAAACGAAAACCTCCTTTTGAAAACAATTTTGGAAACACCGATTGATCTTGAGTATCACCCTTCAAAAAAAAAAAAAGTACAATCGTGAAACATCGTTATCGAGACTTTGGAAAACTATTTCGCATTCGATAAAAATGAGGACACTTTCTTTTCGTGAAAAACTTTCAGAAATATTCGACCCTCGGGTCTAAGTAAAAGTGTTTCTAAAATATTGGAAATATCTCAAAACATTTTGGTCCTCGAGGTAGAAGAATCTTGAAACATATTGTGGCACCTTGGATGTACCACGAGAAAATAATTTATTTTAAAAGTACGTCTCGAAATTTATTTTCTAAGGTACTCAAAGTTTTCAAAGATAATTCAATGGGCTAGAATGCCCAAAAATTTTAGATAATTACACGGAACATTATAGTGCCGTGGGTCCCACGCCGGAACCCACCAGGATAAAAACCATTTACAAAATGCCAAAAAGGTCGATGACGGTAATATTTCAAAAACTCACAAAAGCCATTTACAAAATACTAAATACCGTCATAAGAATTTCACCAAAACGATCAAGGCCATAATGCCAAAAACTCGGTTAAGGGAATCGGTTTTCGAAATAAAACTTAGCCGGTAAAATACCGAAAGCCATTACAAAAGAACTCACGCAGCGGAAAAAGGAATACCGTCCAACATGCACAATCCAATTGAATACATCTCACAAAGATCTAGTTTAAACATACAACAAAACCATTCCTCGGAGTTTCTCACGAACTCAATCGTCGATACCTTATTCGAAACCCAACAAGGTTCTCAATTTTCACACCATACCACACCTCACAGTGGTTCAAAGGTAAAACAACAATAGGCCCAGTTTTATACGTATATTATATGTATGTATTAACTACAACTATATTCATAACACCGTGCAAATAAAATTATGCACCGCAATTAACTCATTTAGATAAAATCATGATACACAGGTACTTCACATAAAAGAGGAGACTTACGTCCACAGGCCGCACGGAGATGACGGTCGCCCACGATACTAATCTCATCCGACAACATATCCGACACGTTGTGACTACGCACAACTCAACTTGTCACCTGACGACTCGAACGACAAGACAACACATTACTCGACAAACCACGACTCGACTCGACCCGACAGCCTAGGTTTCCGCAACCTATGCTCCGATACCATAAATGTAACACCCCCAAAAACGTATGGGAATGTTACACGCCGTAGACCCTTTCCGCAAGGATCTACCAGGCTAAACATCCATAAACAACCAAATGCTTGCCCGGCCAGGGTCAAACAACATAATAATACAGACCGTTAAGGTCACTTACACATAAACACACAGACCGATGAGGTCACACTACTCCATTAACAGAACTGACTAAACAACATTACCCACACAGGGGTCGAAACACAATACAGCGGAAGACTGAATCAACTCTAACAATACAACCAAACTCTACCAACTCTCGACTCTTGATTAGTATCGCAGCTCGTCATCCCCTTGTGTCAATCCTGTGACTGCTCCCGAACTCGCATATACCGGACGCAGCAGGACATCCACCCCCGATTACTCGGGGTTAGTAAACTCCACTGTTTTACTAGTGCAAGTATAAAGCGATACGAAATGCAACAAGTAAATAGCAACTACGAATTTAATACGGAAATCAATTATCAAAATGTTCCTGAGAAGTTTTAGAATTTCGAACTCAAGTAAGAGATATTTGAAAAGGAACACATCATCTCGGGGATTTTTAAAGCAGAAATTCTTTTGGACCTCGAGTCCCAATTTACAAAACCTTTTCGTAAACATTAGGGCCTTAGCCCGATTCTCGTTTCAAAGCACACTAAATAATATATCATTATGAGTCCGATATCCATATTTAAAATGTTACCCAAACAATCACTGCTACACGATCATTGTTCGTACACATCATGTACCGAACTCCGGAGGCCTCGACGGACCTTACCCGGACCACACACACTGTTCGTACACATCATGTACCGAACTCCGGAGGCCTCAACGGACCCTACCCGGCCACACACTGTTCGTACACATCATGTACCGAACTCCGGAGGCCTCAACGGACCCTACCCGGCCACACACATCGTTCGTACACATCATGTACCGAACTCCAGAGGTCTCGCAGACCCTACCTGGATCACACACCTTGTTTGTACACATCATGTACCAAACTCCGCAGGTCTCGCGGACCCTACCTGGATCACACACCTTGTTTGTACACATCATGTACCGAACTCCAGAGGCCTCGTCAGACCCTACCTGGAACACACGCACACACATCGACACGACACAACTCATAATCATCAAATGTCAAGCCATTCCACATTACACCGAAATGTACAATCAAGTATGTAAACCAAAACAACACAAATATCATGATCATCACAACGACTCAACAATGACCAACCACGCCCGGCACAAACTTAGATGATTTGCACATCCAACACAATTCCACGATGTTAACTAAGTGAAGGTATTATCGTTACCATCAATTGTTCGTAATAATCAATTCATACGAAGCATATACACGAAAATAAACCAATGCATCACAACCATAATACGACGTCCCTATTCACAAGACACAATTCGTATAGTAAAATACTTGCCTTAATAACCGCTACCGAATACTCCGAAGAATACGGTTCAACCGGGAAGCTCGGACCCCGAAGAAGACAACGAACGGAAGGGTTCCGACTCGAGTTCTTCACAAGAATTTCGTCCCTAAGTCATACCAATGATAAATCAACAATCGTACGATGGATAATAATCATACAACGCCCAATCCCCCCTCTAAGACCTTTTGTCGGACAACTTCAAGGCGTTGACTAAGAACTCGACCAAAATAACGAATCGAAACGATTCAACCATGGAATAACAAGGGAAATGATATAATACATCTAAATAATCATCAATACATCACAAATCTAAGTTATTACGGTTAAATCGGACAAAACGAACAAAAACCCCCAATTCACCCAAAAGTAGGGTTTCAAGAATTTACCTTGGATTAATGATGAAGAACAATTGTTGGAGTTGTTAATCCACACCAAAAACTTGAAGAATATGAAGTTCTCTGGGATTGATGATGCAAAACGCCCAAAAATCGCCCACAAGATCGCCCAAGAGGAGGAGGAATGAAGGAAGAGATGAAATGAGCATTCATCTCACAAAATCCGCAGAAATAGGCTAATCTGGACTGTGTGCCGCGTCCCAGCCTAAGTGTGCCGCGGCACAGGGTACAGGCTGCTCGGCCAAAACTGGAAAATGAGTGTCTGAGCTATTTCGACCATAACTCTCTCGTCCGGACTTCGATTGACTCACTGTTTGAACCATTGGAAAGCTAACTTGATGCTCTATAATATTGAAAAGATTCAAAGTCTTTGGAGTTTTCAAGAATTTATGGTGATTTTACAAAGTCGACTCATATTTGGGAAAAGTCGTTTAATAACAGTGAACTCAAGAAAACGACACCGAAACCCGAACCTGAATACGAATCGAAGATACGGTCACGAAGTACTCGCAAAGACGAATCTAAGAGATAAGAGAACACACGATTCTGACCACCCGAAGGCTTGAAATTCGACAACGGAAGGTAATTACCCCAAAACTTTGGGAAATTACGAAAATGGCCCAAAACGTCCGAAAATCACGATACATGATCGAATAACCAAACCGAAGTTCACAACACGTCTAACAAAGTTAAACGGACTTACAGGAAACTCGAAACAGTAATTTCGGACGAGATTCACAAGAATCGAACTCGAGTGCGGAAAAGTTGTTAAGAAACACGGAACTCAACAAAACAATACCGAAACAAACTCGGATGACAAAAAGTGCAGAATTAATCATTCTCATAATGATGAGACGGTCCCAAGCGAGTCGTCGAAACGGACCTCCGCCGAAAAAAATAAAATTACCAGAAATCCGAAATTGCGGATATTACATGAAAATGCCTGAAAGGGATGAGATTGAAACTTTTGATCAGTGGTTCAGGATTGGGTTCAATTCTCGAAAGAGGTTTGTTTAACTTTTTTGCCACTAACAATTATTATATAATTTATTGTTGGGAAAAATGATTTTATCTATTTTAATTGTAGGGTTTATAAATTTCCTGGGAGCAGTGATATTATTGAACCTCCACTCAGTTTTGGGTTTACCTGTGTTAGTAGTAAATTGTGGTTTTATATTTTGTTGACTCCAAACAAATGGCTTGATCATGATGTAAGTTTATTCACAAATATGTCATTCCATTATTTAATGTTGTATTACCTAGTAAATGTTAAGTTGGGTTATTTTTTTATCCTGGCAGCATATCAACATTTGCTTTTACTACTTGAGGAAGTTGTCGCGATATTCTCCTCATGTTTTGATTAAGGTTACAACAGTTGATTCATGGTTCCATGTCAAGTTGACTAGCTTGTACAATGAGTACTGTGAGAAGCTTGGAGATACTAATGTGTTGGCCCGAGATAATGATATATGTGACTATATTCTTGGTTATTCGATGTGCGTTAACACACCTTGGGGACTACATTTTATTTCCTATTAATATGGATGGTCCTGCTCATTGGTTTTTACTGGTATTTGATGTGCATCGTCGGCGCGTTGTTGTGTACAACACATTTCAGCCAAATTGTATCACTATGCAGACCAAGATCATGGATGTTTGTGAACCTTATATTATTGGGCTTCCTATAATTTTGTCTCACTGTGGTTTTTGGAAAGGAAGAAATGATGTTGATTTCACTACGCCCTGGTACTGTGATAAAGGTTTTGAAGATGCAATTGAACTGGAATTTGCAAAGTCTGTCCCAGAGCAGGTTCAATGGTGAGTTTATTAAGTTGGTATGAAATTCTCTTTTTTAGTGATTGTGAGGATCTGTATGATGTTTTTACGATAGCTTACTTTTATCTTTTGTAGTGATTGCGGTGTTTTTACCATTGGTTTTGCGGAGTATTTTATCTGGCGAAGGATGGATGACTTGTGCCGAAGATTTGAAGTGAAGGAGTATCGCAGTAAATTATGTGTCTACCTTTTTCTGCATGGGAGAAGTAAGGAAATGAGTGGTTATGAGTCGGACACTGAATTTCCTGGTAGAAGATCTCTTAAAAAGTGCAGTGCGGATGTTTAGTGAAATATTGTGTGAAGTTTTTAATTGTAGTTTTATTTGGGTTATTTTGAATGTTGATGAGATTGAGTACTTACTATTATGTGATTTTTTTTTTGTAGTTGGCATGTTTAGTTTATGTTGATGAGAATGGTTTTATTTCGGTTATTATGTTATATCGTTGAAGTTATTTTGGTTACCAGATTTGTAAGAAGTTTATTTTGGTTTGACTATATGTTTTATTAAACAATGTTATATGAACTGTATATATGTGTTGTATGTAGAATCTAGATACATAATATGTTTTATTTGTAGATACCAAACAAAACGTTAGGGAATACTTTTTTTATTAGTATTATATTATAGATAACTTAATATTTATTTTGTATGCAAGATGTAATTATGTACACTATTCACATAATAATTATTTATTTATTAATATATTTTTGCGATTGTATGTATCAATAAACAATGCTATAGATAATATGAAATATATATGTAAGGTGTATGGAAGATACAGAATTACCTAAACTATTGTCTAGGTATGGATACTGGAAAAAGAAAAAATGGATACTTAAATTTAGAGAATTTGTGAAAGTTTCATTTCACATAAGAATTATTTATTATTACTATTTTTTGCACGATGTATCATTATAATATTTCATTATTCAAGTTTTCATTATGTAAACTATTTTCTATTTGTGGATATTGGGCAAAGCATAAATGGATACTTAAATTTAGACTAGTTTTGAAACTATATTTCATGCAACAGTTATTTTTTGAATGTATGTATCATTTAACAATCCTATAGATAATGTAATATATATAAATATATATGTATGGTGTCTGCAAGATTCAATTATGTAAAATATTGTCCATGTATGGATACTGAAAAAAGCATAATTGGATACTTAAACTTATTATGATGTATATAATTGGGAAAAGTATTCAATTATGATGTATAATTGGATACTTAAACTTATATATTCTTGATTCTAGTTTTTTAGTTAGTGATTAAAAATATAATAGAATACCAAAAAAAAAACATTTATATAAAAGAATAGTTAATTATTCAAACTACGAGGATAAATAATGTTTTACACAACAGGTGGGTTTTTGCAAGTTTTTCTATTATGGCCTTTGAGTTTGCAATTGGTGCATCTGATTTGGCTTTGTTGCTCCATTGAGTTTTTGTATCTTCCTGCCTTTGGTCTACCTGGAGGTCTTCTTGTGATCGGTGGGTACACCTTTAGACACCTAATATTTTCTGGTACCTCCTAATTTTCTGGATCTCCGACTGGCATGATAGCTGATGAATAAGTCGCTACCAAAGCATCTTTGCTGTACATTTTTGAACAAAAATCATAGCAGCTGAAATTTCTCTTTCTAATGACTGCTGCGGCATGTGTGCACGGCATCTCATGATATTGAAATTCTTCGCATGTACAAGTTCTTTCTGATATATTCACAATATATTGTTTGTTGACATCATATACTGTGAATATAACCAAGTTTGAGCTTACAACCTGTACAAAGAGACATACATAAGGTATATTATACATTGTAATAATGGTATGCTATACATTAGTTTAGGCTAGTGCAGTATTAAATTATAAAGAATTGTTCAGAGTATACTACCTACTAATTTATTTTGTCAGTCAAAATTTATATTAGTTAAAATGTACTTGTCTTTTTAAATTCTTAATATTAATTATGTGAAATTATTAGTAAGTAATGATTTTTTTATACATGTAAGATTATTCAAATTTATATTTAATCTTGCAAGTGATACTAACCTTGAGTTTTTTGGAGTCATTGATGATTGTTGCAAGTTTCTTCTCGGCATATGTTGAGAGAGTAGTGAAGGTAGACAACGCAACTTGCTTGTTTGCAAAGTACCATTGTTGAGTTAAACAACGGAGACACTCAATCATTGTGGAAGTTGGCAACTCTCTTATTGACTTGATGGCACTATTCAAGGATTCAACAATGTTTGAAGTCATTGTTGCATATCTACTTGTTGGTCCATGTAGTCTTGTGCATTTACTCAATGTAACCTCATTTTCCAGAAATGGTCTTATTCGTTTATCAATGGAATCTAAATCTGCCATATGTTTATCAAATTCCTGTAAATTGTATGCTCTGCATACACCATTATAGGCATTTTTCACATCCAATCCTCCTTTCTTGAATCATTTTTTAATATTTTTTAGAACATGATAAGTGCATGCACCGTGCATAACATCTGGAAATATGGTGTCCAATCCTTTTGCAATGGCATGATGTCGGTCGGATCTGATACATACATCCGATTCGCACTGTAAATGATTTCCTCAGATTAGAAAAAAACCATGTCCATGAATCTTCGTTCTCACTATCAACGACTGCGAATGCAAGCGGAACAATAGATCTATTTGCATTTTGGGCACAAGCTGTGAGTAAGGTTCCCATATACGTAGAACAAAGAAATGTGCCGTCAATTACTATAATGGGGAAACAATTATCCCATGCAACTATCGATGGGCCAAGGGCAAAATACAAGTACTTGAAACTGCCATTGGTATCCAGTGACAAGTTTGTGATAGTTCCTGTTAAATTGACAATAATATATTTCAGATTAATTATTTCAATTCATATACTCAAAACTAGTTACACTAGATCTGAGCTTGGTACTGTGTCATATTTTTTGTGTATTTCAATAATCAGGGACATGAATTATAAATTAATACTGCTAATATAAAAATCACCAGACCTGTATAATTGGGTAACCAAATCTTCAAATATTGGTAGTCACAAGTGATACAACATATATTGTACATTTAACTACGTACCTGGATTTGCAATTGTTGTCATGTGCAACCATGAAGGTATCAATGAGTAGTCGTGAGGATTTCCACGTACTTTTGTCAATGCCTTTTCTCTTGATCGCCATGCCTTTTGGTAGGAGATAGAGACATTATACTCCTCCATCATGTCACCTACGATGTCTTTTGGAGTGTATACTCTCTTGAGATTTGTAAACTTGTTTTTTATGCATTCACTGACAAGTTCACTTGTTGCTTGCCTATGAGAACTCATCAAGATATCAGATGAACATGTATGTATGTTGTTGAATTCTCTTATCTTAAACAAGCTTGTGTGGCCCACTCTAGATGCCCTGACCTTCCACCCACATTTTTGGTTGTCTATGCAAATCAGCACATAGTCTCTCGAAGAAGATCGTTGTACCTTATGTTGTCGATTATTTAGCATTGACTGCAATCTCAAAGTTTTGGACAAAATATCCTTGTTTGCATATACTTGATTTTTCCTGACTACAATATTTCCTGCTGTTGTAATGACTTGGTTTTCTTTTTCCTCATTGCATTCGCCCAGTGCCTGGCTTGTATTTCCTATTCCAATGATATATTGTGCCACTCTTTCTGCATGTAGTCTGTTCCCCAAATCTTCAGTTAATAAAGGGATCATAGCAGAGCTTTGGTTCTCTGAGTTCACTGCATTGTTTGTATATACATCTTCTACACAACATATGGCTAGTTGTCTGATGTCTTCTTCTTCAACTATAATTGGATACTTTCCGTAGTCTGGGCTTTTTCGAGAAATTTCTATAAAGAAACTCAATGTTGCATCATCTGAAATTTCAATAGGTGGAATGTGATTCCGGATTTTAAATTTCATTGTTATTGTCGCTGAATTGAGCATCTTTAGTGACTGGCGCACTAGATTTTCCATGGCACAGAAGGAAATTGTTGGCGAAACTAATATCCCTGTCACCTTGAAGTCTTTGTATTCATTTTTTTCGTACCATTTTCCATTGAAATACAAAAACAGTGGTATCACTTCCATTACCTGATAAGAAACAATTTAATTAAACATCAATGAACAAATTGTAAAGGTAGCCAATGACTTTGTATTTGGTAATTAGAATATAAAACAGAGGTCACTAATTCAATAATAAGTTTTATTCCATAATTTTTTTATGGAAATAAAAGTACAATTTCAACAGTATACAAACAATAAATTAGTGTTTATCAAAAGACATTTACTGTTACAAGTAATCATATAATCAGCAATGTTTCCCAAATATAAAAATGTTTTCACTTAGTGTTGTAATAATCAATTGTATTATCAAAGGAGAAATAATTACAACTGATTCAAATTAACGTACAGATAAACATTAGAAGCATCTTTATCTTTCTTATGTTTCACTTGTCCTAACATACAAACAAGGACAAATTCAGTTATGATTATACACTACCATACATGGAGTAACCAAGTCCCATCACAAAGTAACCAACAGTAAAACATTCAATGCCATCATTTGTAAATGAGTTACTATACAAGGAAAGATTAGTTCTGAGTATTCAGCTTATCACTAGTTGGTATGCACTCTTATTTATATATACTCTTTATTGTTGAAAAAATCAAATCTTTGTAAATTAACTCAGTGTTATAAGAAACTGAGGGATGTTATAAAAATGTGAATACGATTTTACAAATAAGGACAAATTTAGTCAGCATTATATATCATCATACATGTAGTAACCAAGTACCTACACAGAGTAACCAACATAGAGTAACAAAGACTAAATTCAGTTATGATTATATATTGCCATACATTGAGTAACCAAGTACCAACACGGAGTAACCAACAGTAAAATGTACAATCTCATCATTTATTAATGAATTACTATACAAGCAAAGATTAGTTCTGACTATTCAGCTTATGACTGGATGGTATCCACTCTTATTTATATATACTTTATATTGTTTGAAAAATCAAATCTAGGAAATTAACTCAGTTATGAGAAACTGAGGGATGTCATAATGATGTGAATACGATTTTACAAATAAGTACAAATTTAGTCACAATTATAAACACCATACCTGGAGTAACCAAGTACCAACACAAAGTATCATCATAGAGTAACAAGGACTAAATTCATTTATGATTATATATTACCATACATGGAGTAACCAAGTACCAACATGGAGTAACCAACAGTAAAACGTTCAATATGACTATACTAGGTGGTATCCATTATTATTAATATATAATAAATTGTTTATATATCACCATACATAGAGTATCCAAATTCCACGACATGGTAACCAACAATAAAATCACTTCATATGTTCAACTTCACGTGTAGTTGTTGAAACATATAGGCAACGATTGTGCCGACTCCATTACAAGACAGTGTAAACAACAATAAAACGACTCAATATGCTCATCTATACCTGTAGTTGCGGAAATATATAATCAAAGATTATGCTGACTCAATTACAGAAAGGGTAACCAACAGTAAAATTTCTCAATTTGCTTAGCTATACACGAATCACTAAAACATATAATATTTTAATAGATGAATAAGAATTTCCGAAGTCATACCTCTATTCTGAATCAACTTCGCAGTATTCCGAAATTTGCACTGTAATTCTTCTTGTGTTCTTGCCTGTTGGTTGATCTGGGGTTTTTTCTTCGTGTTTGGTATCGGTTTTCTATATGGAAAGAGGTCGATTTTTTCGGAAGAGATATCTCTCTCCATTTTCAGAAGAATCCCCCTGTAAAAGCGGCCACTTTCTCTGGTAACGGTTGCCTTTTATTATTTACATATTAATTGTGTTTTTTGTTATGAATGTAATTATTTTGTTTGGTGTCTTATTTTTATAAATAAAATGTATATATATTGTATATACATGTAAACTCCCCTTTATTTAGCAGATCTCGTAATGACATATAGCCCACCTTGATCAAAATCTGAAACAAGTTTAAAATTCAGGCCCAGATTCACCATTTGATGTTGAACCCAAACCAATAAAGTACGGGCCTGACATGTTGTTTCGGCAACGTGGACTACTTTGAAGCCCACCTGAGAACCAGAAGAAACCCTTCCAATATGTACATTCAGTAATTTCACATATAATTCGAGAGAGAGAGAGAGAGAGAGAGAGACCGAGAGATTGGAATAACAAAATGATACACAGAAAATGGAGTTTGCTCACCGGCCCAACTGCCATTCTTGCCGGAATAATTGGGACTGTCGTCGTCGCCGACCTCCTCTTCGTTGAAAACGTTAGATTTCTGTTCATTTTTACATGTTAATTTTGGTTATTTTCTTGTTGATTTTTTATAGTTTTATAATGGTTACATCATTCTGTTCTGTCTTGGAATCTGCTCCTTAGACTGAAATTTGTTTCTGTTATGTTGGATTTACTATTAAATCTATTTTATTTTTGTTGATTTCCTATGATTATTTTTGGATCGGAAGAACAAATTAAAGGGTAAGTAGATTTTTTTTCTTAGACTATAAATTATTAGATATGAATTCTGCAAAAAATAATCTTCAGGATGCAAATTTTCTATTCCTTGGATTTGACTTTTGATGCAATTTTGGGAATACTTGTTTCTTGAAGTGCAATTATATGCTTGATATGGAGAAAAAAAAAAAAAAGATGAAACCATAATCTTCAGTGTGCTTTCAATTGACAAATTTCTTGGGTATTTACACAGTATGTTGTGTATTTACCAATTGATTTTAGAAAAAAAAATATTATATTAATATTAAGTTCGAAAAAAACGAGATACAATCTGAAACTGTTTGATTGCTATTATTCGGGAAAGCTCAAACGCTGTTCCGAATTAAGTTGACAAATGATTCTAAACATCGTAAATGAGCAGTAAGTGAAGTGTAACAAGTTTGTGGTTCGTACTTTCTAAGTATGTTATTGGGATTCTACTACACAAATATTGCTTTTCTGTTTTCTTTCTTCTAGTTTTACTGGTGTCGGTTTTCACTGTGCAAGTAATGTCTAAACTAGTAACTGGAGGTAGATGGTGTAATTGTTTGAGGCGGCAAATTTTCTTAAATTTGGTAGTGCAAACTATCTAATGCTGATGATGGTTCTGGGTCTCTGACTGGATATTATTTGACTTTAATCGAATGTGCATTGAGTTAGAGAGCAATGTTTTAAAAGGTGTTTTGAGGCGTCGCCTCAAAGTGCTCCTCGTGTCGAGGCACCGGAAAATAGCCTTGAGGTGGTGATATTTGTTCCAGTTAAAGGCGGACGCCTCACGGTCCAAAGGCGTACGAGAGCACACCTCGTGGGGTGGTTTGAGGCGCAAAGCTTCTTTTTTTCTTTTGTTTCCTTTCATATAAATTAAGATTCCTCCACTTCTTTTTATTCGAATTAACACCCTGATTTTCTGTCCAAGTTTACGGTTCACACATTTATAGAATTTACATTTTACTTTTAATATAGAAGTTGAATTTAGATTGAACTGGCTGAGTTTTAATCTTAAAATTCCTCATTTATTTCCTTATAATATTATTCTAATATAGAATTCGATTCCTCTTTGTTTCTTTTTATAAATTTACATTTAAAGAAATTGAATTTAGATTTAACTCGTTATCCTAAACCAGTTATATAGAGTCCTTCGATCTAATTTTAATTTTTACATTTAACTTTTATTTAACATTATATTGAATTAGCTGATCATTATAATTTACATTGAATACATTGTATTGTTTTCATAATCCAATTTAGTAATATATTTTAAGCATAATGTACATTACATTGAAACCATTGAAATTGGTTAAAATTGAACATGTAAAAATATGAATGATATCTTTTTACTATATTTTAGTTTTACTTTTCAAGAAGATTGAGGCTTACGCCTCGCCTCAATCGGACGAAGCGCCTCAAACCTACCTCACTCATTTTAAAGCATTGATTGAGAGAATCTTGTATTAGAAACACATGATTTCCAAAAGGGTCATAATCCATAATCCTACACCATAATACCAACTATATTGGGGTCGGTGGCATGAAGATTATAGTGTCAATTAATTGTATAAAATTAGTTTAACACTACAATTCATGCAAAAAAAATAAAGTGGCAAAGTTTTACGCCGGATGCCTTCCTGTCGCAACCTTCATATGAAGGAGAAGTGAGATGAAATTCCAAAACCATCAACATCGTAGGTTTTTCCCGTTACATGAAAAATATCATGAGACGGCGATGAGTCGAGATAATTGCTATAGTCATGTCATTGTAATCATTACGGACATTATGGAACATGACTCATGATTTCCAAAAGGGTATTTTTGGAAAATTTATCTCATTCTATCATTTGTTTGTTTAGATGGTTTGGTGTAAATCCAATTTCGATGGTGGTTGGTGTTTGCGCGCGCGTGTTTTTTTCTTATTTAAAAGGTTCTTGTGTATGAATATGATGATAGGAGAGTTATTTCCTTGGTATTGTGTTGCTAGTTTTCTGAAAACAAAGGCCTTGTGTGGTTATGTTTCCATGATTATTTTCCAATTTCTAGTGTTGGAAAATGTTTTTTTTACAGAATCTACTGCTTCTATGTGAAAATTGCCGTTATGTTTGGATAAGTAGTTATGAAGTTGTTTTTTTATGTATATCATAATTTGAGAGTTGTTAGCGATTGGTCCACTTTCATTATTTATATTTGAGTTTATAATATAATAGTACTAAAATGATAGATGGTTGATTCTTTTAGGTCATAAATATAATCTAAAAATAGTACTTCCTCCTTTCCAAAATGGTTAACATGTTTTGACTTTACTTAAAATTTAAGGATCTTTGGCTTGTTTCTTTATTTGACAAAACTGTTGGAAAATATGACATAATTTTTGGAATTTTAAACAAACAAAGGGAGTTCATTTTTACCAATAGTTGGAAAATGGAAATTGGAAATAAAACCATCGACGCCCAGAGATGCTTAAGATTCGATTTAGAGTGATCACGCCATCTTGAATAATAGAGTCGACACACTATTTTGAGTTTTATATGGTTCGTTAGTTGCGGTCGTTCATCTTCTCACTATGGAGTACTTTCTAGCCTTGCGTTATCTTCCAAAGTTGGGGAGTCGTCATGTCATGGATGAATTTGTTGGTTCGAAAGTCTATTGAAAACATAATAGCTACTTTCATGCCATTTTTTTAACCGGTTACTTAAACAATGTCGGAATGCTGTCTTTCGTTTTGTCTTCCGACTAGATTCTTGTTTCTGCCGACCCTTATTTATTGGGATACGATAAATGCGTGTGCAGACAATCTAATATTGGTTCCTTGTCTCTGATAATGCAGGATTGGTTACGCAAGACGGATCAAAAGAAGCAAGAGGCAGCAGCAACTTCAACAAAGTAGAAGCGGGACGAACACGCGCGGTTCGTAACTGTTTTTTATATCTTAAGCTTGGCTGAGACTGAAGACTCGTGTCTGCTGCAAAATGTGTAGAGTCAAATAAAATAGACTTGGAAAAGCCATTCGAGTTTCCTGCATTTCTGCACACTATGTGATATGTTGCATTGTGTTTGTGGTTAAAGCATATTTTCCTATCTAATAGAGTACTACTTTTTGTCTATTATGGATATGAAGTTGGATTGTGTTTGAATACAAAGATTTGGATCTAAGGTTGTGTATGCAAACAACAAGGTAAAAGCTCTCCTATTAACATCTATCTTTGATGTCTAATGCAAACACCAATGCAAACAGTCATTCTGAATCTTTGCATTCTCATCTTCCCGTCACAAGTAGTAGTGACTGCCTGTAAGCTCCCGCATGCCCGTCCGGTCCCAAGACGGAAGCAAAGTTGTATCAAACAATTCCATTCTCGTCCAGTACGCAGATGCCTTGTCAAATTCTTCAAGCTCAACATCTCGTGTGGTCCCATCTGTATCATCCATATCAATTTCGCTAACCATTCTCCATTCTCGGAGCGATTTTGAGTCGTGGTTTTAACAAACATGTATGCTTGTGGTTCGACCGGGGATATTTTAGGGTTGTGTATTGGCCTTTCTGATATGCGTGCATAAATCCTAGCTTGTTTATGTTGTTAAATTGCTGATTTGAGGAACCATTTTCCTCCACGTATTAGTATAGAATCGAGATTCCGGTATTGGTTTTTCCAAATTGAGTCTAGCTCGTCGAGACGAAGTTGGACTATACCCATCCATACCCTATGAAATGCCGTTGTCATCCTCGAGAGTGAAGGCTTTCGTGAGGAAAGGAGCCCAAGCGACCGGTATGGTGAAGTTATGGAATGGAAAGTCCATCTTCGATTTTTGTAGGGTTTGTCGTGGTAGACTTCGACGGATTGTTCGACCTGCAAAATAACTATGAAAATTATCCTAAAAAAAATAGCTTAATAGTAACAAGCAAAAAATACAATTTTATTTTTTAAATTATTCAGTGCTCACTATAATTGCTAGTGAAGATATGGAAAAACAAGTATTAAACTTTTAACCTACCTTAAAAATTGTAGGATGTTAAGCAAGGGTAAACATATAGTCCACGGCCCCTTTGCGGGCTCCGTAACAAGAATCCTAACAATAATGCTACACATACACGCGGTTTTACACAAATTTTACATACTAACTAACGGAGGTTAAACTAACGGGAACCAACATTAAGTTTGAGCGGTGGCTTAAACTAAAGTGTGTTTGGTTTATATTAAAAAAAAAGGAAACCGAGAAGGCAGCTTGAAAAAAAAGGGCTGCCATGTTCATCCTGTTTGTTACGTCTCTTCTGATAAACTAACGCGAATCAGGAATTAGCATCTACCGTAAAAAACTTCTGCGGTACATCTTCTCTCTTTCAATTAATTTTGATGTACATCTTCTCTCTTTCAATTAATTTTGCTGTTGTTCTTTGTATATTTTTTTTCCTGTTAGAGAAACCCTTTTTTTTATTAATTTTGTTGTACATCTTATCTCTTTCAAATAATTTTGCTGTTGTTTTTTGTATTTTTTTTTAGTTAAACCCTATTTTTTTATTAGGGATTAGGGAATGGAGGTGGAATGTGTTCCAGAAAGTGTCGCTCTTGATTGTAACCCAAAAAGTGTCGATTTTGATGAAACATGTGAAACTGGAGGAAGATATAATCGGGATGGAATTGAGGTGCCTATTGTTGGGATGAAATTTAACTATGAAGATGAAGCATGTAATTTTTATAAATAGTATATGCTCGGAGGATTGGATTTGGGATTTGTAAGCGTTCAAGTACTAAAGGAAACGATGGTGAGGTTAAATCTGTTATATACGCATGTGTTCGACAGGGAAAGTCAGTTAGTAGAACTATCAATCCACTTCAACCACGTCCTACTGCAAAGACGGGATGTAAAGCAAGGATCATAGTATTTCGAGGTAACAATGGGCGTTATAGAGTGACACAAGTTGAATGGGACCACAATCATGATTTGAGTCCTACAAAGTCCCGATTCCATAAGTGTAATCGAGCGCTCACCACTGCAACCAAGAGACGACTAGAGGTTGATGAGAGGGCTGGAATACGAATGCACAAAACCTTTACTGCGATTAGCGTTGAAAGTGGGGGTTATGATAAGTTACCATTTTTGGAGAAGGACCGTCGTAATTTTAAGGATAAAACACGACGATTACGTCTCTTGGAGGGAGATGCCGATGCAATGCACAAGTATTTTCTGAATATGCAAGCCGATAATTCTGATTTTTTTTATCTGATGGATCTGGATGAAAAGGGTCATTTGAAAAATGTATTTTGGGTTGATGCAAGGAGTCGTGCTGCTTTTAGGGAGTTTGGGGATGTGGTGACATTTGACACAACTTATCTTACAAATAAGTACGATATGCCATCCGCTCCATTCGTTGAGGTTAACCACCATGGTTTGTCTATTTTGTTGGGTTGCGCATTAGTTTCGAAAGACGACACAGACACGTTTATTTGGTTATTCAGGGCTTGGCTTGTTTGTATGGGTGGGTCTCCTCCTAATGCAATTATTACAGATCAAGATAGGGCAATGAAAAATGCAATTGAGTTTGTTTTTCCAAATGCACGCCATAGGTTGTGTTTATGCCATATTATGAAAAAGTTACCAGAAAAATTGAAAAGCTACAACGAATATGAATCCATGAAGTCTTCGTTACAGAATGTTGTGTATGACGCATTGGGGCAGGAGGAGTTTGAAGAGAACTGGAGAAGCTTTATTTCCAAATATCAGCTTGATGGAAATGATTGGCTAAAGGGGCTACACGAGGAGAGACATCATTGGGTGCCTGCGTTCGTGAAAGATACCTTCTGGGCTGGAATGTCAACCACGCAACGAAGTGAGAGTATGAATGCTTTTTTTGATGGGTTTGTGCATGCAAGGACCACATTAAAGGAATTCGTGGAACAATATGAGACTGCCTCAAGGAGAAAAGCAAATTGAAATCAATGTGTGAAAAAATAACAACTAGTGCCAAAAAAAGAGGGAAGGAAAAGGATGCCCCGAGAAAGAGCACATTGCAGACGAACTCGGGTTAAGTAACTGATGTTGATTAAATTTGAGATTAAGGTGGGGTGAAAGATTTTGTTGGTTGTACTGTTATGGAAACCTTTAATGGTGCACTTGTATTATGGAATATTTTAAGATTCTATTATGGTTTATTTGCTTCTATTATGGTTTCTGTGAGGCCATAACCAAAAACAATAAAATGATTATTTGAGACCATAACTCAAAACAATAAAATGATTATTTGAGACCATAACTCAAAAAAAAAAAAAAAAAAAAAAAAAACCTTTCACTTGCTATCACTCTTGAGTTTTATAGTTTATATAACTAACAAAATCATTATAACCCCCCAAAAAAAGGTGTTCTAGGTATTGAACAATGCATATTCATCAGCATTTGCTCAAAAAAGAAATACAAAGAACAATCATTACACATACATTCAAAATCAGGAAGAGTAAAATTAATTGTAGCCTCATATTGATAGTCCTAATACTATCCTTCAACATTTGAATCTCTTTCTTCGACGCTCTATTTTCATAATGCATCATTGTTGATTTGTCCTCATCATTTCGGGTAGTGCACGTCTTCAATTCTTCGATATATTGATCAATAAATTGCACAAAGCTTTTGCAATAGGGAGTCTGTAAAATCCATCAATGTAAACTGGTAGTTCATCAAATCAATCACAAACTTAATTCCTACAAATTAAAAATACAAAGTCTATACCAATTACACTTGTTGTAGAATTCTACTTATATTACATGTCGAGGCGTAATAGAGCCTTCCGCGATTTTTGGTGTTTGTATGGACTCTTTTCACTTTGCATTGCTTTGGGATTTCGCAATAACAAACCTTAATCGGTATATTGTCACTCTCACTTGAAGAGGACCGCGAACTCATGGTAAAAATAACCAAGAGCTATAGGAACACACCGGAAAAAAACAATAGAATATCAACATAAACCTTCCAAATTGAATCAAAGGTTCAGCCTTTAAGGTATATTTCACATAAATTCATATGCAGACCGCAAAAAACAGGAAAAATAGGATAAAAATTGCCCTGCGAAAAACATGAAAAACGGGATGAAAATCGCCCTGCAAAAAACAGGAAAAACATGATATAATCGCCAAAACACTATTTTCGTCAAATAAGTCATGTAAAAACGGAAAAAATGGGGAAAATGGCCAAAACATAAAACTCAAATTAAATACAGGAAAACAAATTCCCCCAGGAGAAAAAAATCAGAACACCATAGCAAAATATAGGAAATTTGAGTTTTCAAAAAACAGGACAAAAAAATCAGAATATAATCGCCCAAACAGAAATTCCCCCAAGAGAAAAAACAGGACAAAAAAATCAGAATATAATTGCAAAAAAAAAAACAGGGAAAAAAGAAAAGCAAAATCTCCCAGGAGAAAAAACGGGAAAAAAACTCAGAATATAATTTCCAAGGTACATACCAGAAATCGAAGGAAGGTATAATTTCTAAGGTATAATTTCTAGATTTTACTCATATGAAAAAACTTGAGAGAAATCGAAGGTACATACCAGAAAATCTGACTTCAAATGGATCTGAATTGAAATGGAGCTTTAGAATTCTTACCGATCTTGATTATGTTGAGCGATTCATTTGGGGCTGATGAATTGAGTTTTCCTTACACACCTGGAGAAAAGAGAGAATCTTCTCAAATTCTGCAGCGCAAGAGAGAGACTTCTCTCTGTCCTATTTAATTGTTGGTTCCCGTTAGTTTAACGGGCCACCTAACTTATCTATTAATGTGTAAAAGAGTGTGTATATTCACGTGTACGTGTAGCACCGCCAATTAATTAATTATATTTAATCTTTGGGATCTCTCTTTTTTATTACCAAATCATAAAATTAATAAGTTATATATCATCATTCATAAAACTATAAGTTTTTTATACCAAAATGTGTTAAAAGACTTTATTACCCTTAAAATCTACCACTAAAAGATAAAAAAACATAAAAAAATAGAAGATTATTAAAAGCAAACAACAATAAAAAATAGAAAATTATTAAAAGCAAACAACAATAATCTAAACGGTCCCACAACTCAATATTTTCCTCTGCAAAAAAACTCTCCGTATCTCTCTGCAAAAAAACTCTCCCGTCATGAAACCCTTTCGCCGGCCAGAAAATGTCGAACTCCGACTACCACAGAGAATCTGAAGACGCCAGAAGTTCCTCACACCCTAGTGACACTCCATCTGAAGAGAAATTCGTCAATGAGCCGCCGGTTAGTGTATTTTCATTCACACACGATCGTGCCACGACGGTTGTTCATCGTCCCACGATGGTGCTGAAGAAGATGACACCATCGTGTACACGATGGTCTTTCGTGGGCACGATGGTTTACACACGACGGTCGTCGATCGTGTGTGCCGTCATGTGCTAGAAGATCAAAGGCTCCTGCCCTGCACACGATGGCATGCACACGATCGACGCCCGTCGTGTGAGCCGTCGTGTGGCACGCGATGGTCTTCACACAACGGGCATCGATCATGTGCCTGCCATCGTGTGCAAGGCAGAATTTTTTTTTCGTTCTCTTAAGCATTATATCATATTCTTATGAGTTGTATGTCTATATTGCAGACTGGTTGCGTATGGAAGAGACCTACATTGCGCTTTGTTACACGTCAAATGAATCTTTACATACGGGAGGCGGTATTTAAAGAGATCATTGAGACACTAAGAAGTATGGGCCGCAATTCCGCAGTTGCTGATCGAGCTATCGAGAGCTTGACCAGGGGTCTGGGCGCTTGATTAAAGTTAGGAAAAATGGGAGTTCAAATACTGCCCTACATCACTTGATTGCCCGTCAATTGGAGGGTGATCAAATCCCCCCAGATGAGTCGTGGTTCCAGGTTTGCGGGAGGACCATTCGTTTTACGGCCCGTAATTTTGCCATGATCACTGAACTGTATTTTGGAAACTCTACCTTCCATCCACAGGACGACCATCTCCTTCGGTCTGACGGTATTTTCCACAGAATACTCCATGGAAAAAATATTAAGGTTAGTGTTCTACGGAAGAGGTTCAATGCTTGAGATTTTGGTAGAGACATAAGAGATTATGTGAAGGTTGCCAATTTGCTTATATACTACTACTTTATCCTATACCGTGACGACATGATTGTCGAGACATGGGCATGGGCATTAGTTGAGGATTTCGAGCAGTGGGATATGTTTCCTTGGGGTTCTTATGCCTTTGGGGTTTTATCTTACTACATAGGCAACGTTGCCATGAAGGAGGGACAAGAGCACAAGGACTATCACTTCTATGGTCCTGTTTGGGCTTTACAGATATGGTCGTATGAGATGATTCCTTCATTGGGAGCATTGTGTGGTATTCGAGATAAATCTGTTCAAGTCCCCCGGTGTTTGATGTGGACTACGAGGAAGATGTTCTGTGATTTCACTCATTTCTTCGACGATAAGGTACATAAATTTGTAAACGTATTTTCTCCTGACTTCATCTCTTCAACGTTATGTGATTGCCCATCTAATGGTATGCTTTAATGACTAATTTTGCAGCACAGAGTACTTCCCTCTTTACCACATCTGGAGGAGGATGAGGCTGAGTACTACTACCTGAGCTTTGAGAATGGCTCGCCATATGACGTTAAGTTCATTAAGCCTGTAAGAATAGCTGTGAAGAACAAGGAGGATGAGCCTGAGCCGATCCCGAGAAATAAAGTTATGGATAGGTTGAAGAAGGCTGCTGGGAAATTGATTACATATGAGTCGGCACATAAAGTGTCGAAGCGACGCCGTCAGAGTACCCCACCAGTAGATGGTCCAGAGACATCGGACTGGGAGAGGCAGCCAGAGAGGGTGTGTTGTGTCCACGGACTTCCTTGTCTGGACCACATCCAGGACACTAGCAGGGATGAGTACTTCGATCGCCGTTTGAAGGTGATCTTGTACGACGAGTCTGAGACAGGATTTATTGCTCGAGTTTCTCGCCGGGTGATTTCTGGGATCGTGGATTTCTTCGGACCTACGCATAGACATTATAGGAGCCCGGTGCACTACTCAGATGGGAGCCATGATAGGTTTCCCGATAGGCCTCGTCATTCTGCATCTGTTAGCAGCGCCCAGCGGAGGATTCCTGACCCTCCACGTCACTCAGTCTCTGGTGCAGCCCACAGTCACCATTCTCAGCGTCAGCCTAGTCATCATTCTCAGCGTCAGCCTAGTCACCATTCTCAGCGTCCGCCTACCCACCATTCTGAGGTCCAGCACAGTCACCATTCTGAGATCCAGCACAGTCATCATTCTCAGATTCATCATTCTTTTGAGCAGACTCAGCAGCCCCTTGATTACGAGCATCAGTATGAGTCATTTGACGCGCCGTTTCAGCAGTATGGGACGATGTTCGACTGGTTTCAGGACGAGCATCATTATAGTGCGATGTTTCGATGTGAAGGTAGTTAGTTATGGCCAACGAGTTTGCAAGACTCCATCCGGATGATCCACTTGGTATCAAGGTGACAGGGAAGCCGGTTTACAGGGATTGGAAAATTCCTAAATGCATCGAGGACTACATGATAGGTCTTGATACACCACATGCGGTTCCATGGTTAAATTGCAACGAAGTAAATTTGAAATTTATATTTATAAATGATTCGCTATGTTTGATGTGATGATCTTATATGATTACATATTTTATTTCAACAGATCATTGCCATTTGTTGCCTCGACCAGAGCCACTGGGTGACTATCAAGATTGACATCATAACATGGACCGTGGAGTTGTACGATTCCTTGTCACACCACCACGAAGATGGTCGATATCGATTCAACCAACTGCGACCGATTATGCGTCTGATGCCTCGTGTGCTAGATCAATTCGGGTATTGGCTGAACAACCAATCAAAGAAGAAGTATGACACGGAGATGAGCTTCAAAATTATGCCACGAGAGCTACAGTTCATACAAAACAACAATCACAGTTGTGGCCCCTTCGCGTGCATGTACTTGGATCGACTCGTCTCTGCAAACCCAGGAGCAAGGCACCAAATCAAGGAACTTAATGAGAAATATTTTAAGAAATATCGATATGGTTTAGTTGTTAAAATCTTTATGTTGTCTTTAGACATGTAAAATGGTTTATGGTGTGTTGTGTTGTGGCAAGATTAATGTGTCGTGTTGTTAAATGTTTATGTTGTTGTTAGACAGTTTTGGCAATATTAATTAGTTGTGTTGTTAAATCTTTATATTTTGGCTCTGTGTTACACACGATGGATGCACACGATCGTGGCCATCGTGGGTCACGATCGTGTGCAACCTGCCCACGGTCATGGGTTGCTGCTGTCGTGTGCCCACGATGGCTGCCATGACCGTGTGTCCCATTGTGGGCACGGCCGTGTGCACCATCATGTGCACATGACCGTGGGTCCCATCGTGGGCACGGCCGTATACACGACCGTGTGTCCCATCATGGGCACGACCGTGTGTCCCATCATGTGCATATAAACTTTTGGTATTTTTGCCAATTTGATTTATTGTGTTATCTATAAGGATGTTTTGTGATTCAAAAATTGCTTGTTCAAACATTAATTACTATATAGCTTCTTATACAAACTCGTATTTGTCATTTCGTTGTAATTAATTAGTATATGAGATATTTCATCCAGATGATGAACTTATCTGTACGAACTAATACACTGAGAACATATAGACTACACATGATATGCAATATATTATGTTAATTCAATCAATAACTTTTTAAATAAGTGTATCGTTAACAAATACTTGTTAATATATAAGTAACAACACCTAAATTGACGAGTAATTTGAGAAATTGGTAAAAATTTTGATGTTCTTGTGCACACGACCGTGTGTCCCATCGTGGGCACGGCCGTGTGTCCCATCGTCTGCATATAAACTTTTGGTATTTTTGCCAATTTGATTTATTGTGTTATCTAGAAGGATGTTTTGTGATTCAAAAATTGCTTGTTCAAACATTAATTACTATATAGCTTCTTATACAAACTCGTATTTGTCATTTTGTTGTAATTCATTAGTATATGAGATAGTTCATCCAGATGATGAACTTATCCGTACGAACTAATACACTGAGAACATATAGACTACATATGATATGCAATATATTATGTTAATTCAATCAATAACTTTTTAAATAAGTGTATCGTTAACAAATACTTGTTAATATATAAGTAACAACACCTAAATTGACGAGTAATTTGAGAAATTGGTGAAAATTGTTGATGTTCTTGTGCACACGACAGTGTATCCCATCGTGGGCACGACCGTGTGTCCCATCGTGGGCATATAAAATTTTGGTATTTTTGCCTTTGATTTATTGTGTTATCTAGAAGGATGTTTTGTGATTCAAAAATTGCTTGTTCAAACATTAATTACTTTATAGCTTCTTATACAAACTCGTATTTGTCATTTTCATTAGTATATGAGATATTTCATCCAGATGATGAACTTATCTGTACGAACTAATACACTGAGAACATATAGACTACACATGATATGCAATATATTATGTTACTTCAATCAATAACTTTTTAAATAAGTGTATCGTTAACAAATACTTGTTAATATATAAGTAACAACACCTAAATTGACGAGTAATTTGAGAAATTGGTGAAAATTGTTGATGTTCTTGTGCACACGACCGTGTGTCCCATCGTGGGCACGACCATGTGTCCCATCGTGTGCATATAAACTTTTGGTATTTTTGCCAATGATTTATTGTGTTATCTAGATAGATGTTTTGTGATTCAAAAATTGCTTGTTCAAACATTAATTACTATATAGCTTCTTATACAAACTCGTATTTGTCATTTTATTGTAATTCATTAGTATATGAGATATTTCATCCAGATGATGAACTTATCCGTACGAACTAATACACTGAGAACATATAGACTACACATGATATGCAATATATTATGTTAATTCAATCAATAACTTTTTAAATAAGTGTATCGTTAACAAATACTTGTTAATATATAAGTAACAACACCTAAATTGACGAGTAATTTGAGAAATTGGTGAAAATTGTTGATGTTCTTGTGCACACAACCGTGTGTCCCGTCGTGGGCACGACCGTGTGTCCCATCGTGTGCATATAAACTTTTGGTATTTTTGCCAATTTGATTTAGTGTGTTATCTAGAAGGATGTTTTGTGATTCAAAAATTGCTTGTTCAAACATTAATTACTATATAGCTTCTTATACAAACTCGTATTTGTCATTTTGTTGTAATTCATTAGTATATGAGATATTTCATCGAGATGATGAACTTATCCGTACGAACTAATACACTGAGAACATATAGACTACACATGATATGCAATATATTATGTTAATTCAATCAATAACTTTTTAAATAAGTGTACCGTTAACAAATACTTGTTAATATATAAGTAACAACACCTAAATTGAC
This sequence comes from Orobanche coerulescens, assembly GCA_033398695.1. NCBI lineage: Eukaryota > Viridiplantae > Streptophyta > Magnoliopsida > Lamiales > Orobanchaceae > Orobanche > Orobanche coerulescens. The sequence continues at coordinate 13,195,075 of CM065815.1, read as the reverse complement.
GAGTAATTTAAGAAACTGGTGAAAATTGTTGATGTTCTTGTGCACACGACCGTGTGTCCCATCGTGGGCACGGCCGTGTGCACCATCGTGTGCACACGTGGATACAGTGCTAATTTGACACCATAGACACTGTGACACCTGGTTGCCAACGTGTCACACGATCGGAGCACACGATCGTGCCCATCGTGTGCACCATCGTGTGTACTGCAAAGGGCAACATCAAATTATTTTATTATAAAATCCCATCGTGGGTCCCCCCCTTTTTCAATATAAGCCCATCTTCCTTGACTGAGAGTGAAATACATGAACCGTAGCCCCCATTTTCACTACAAACCCTAATCAATTAAAATCAGTTAAAATCCATTAAAATCAAATATGCGAAATGAGCGACCGATTATGAGAAATCGATTTAGTAGGGATCGAAGCACCTCCACCAAAAAGAAGAAGGAGGATACCTCCTCCCAACCCACCATACAGAACTAGGCCGAGAGGAAGATACTCAATGCTCAGAGTAAGTTTTTTGATTTTGTTGTATGTGTAGTGTGTACTGCGAATTAATGTGTTTCATGAAACATGGCCTATTTAAAAACACTGCGAGCACTCCAGTCATACTAGATGGTGATGATGATGATGATTTAGAGATTTCTGAGAAGACAAGTAAAGAAGTTATTTTAGAAGAAGAAGTTCATGAAGATGGTGATACAAGACTAAAGATACAGCAACAGATGGGGAAAAGGGATCCAAGTGATTGTGGTTTTTAAGTTATTATTAGATATTTTGGTGTGATGGTGATGAACTTTTGTTTTGTAAAGTTATATGCTTTGGATATGCTTTTGCTGTAAACAATTGCTCTTTAAAGTGAGCTACTTTGTTATGGTTAATGTTTGCCTCCATAATCACCTTTATTTGCTTTGCATCACTAAACACTTAAATTTCAATTCAAAGATAAAGAAAATAGACACAAAATTATGCATTTCAACTAATAATCAGAATACTGAATCAATACATGGTCCACCGAGGATCAAAATATCAGCACATGATTGTTGCTAGTAAGTCACAAAATATAAAAATACATAAGCAATTTAAGTTTCATGGTATGGACATCCCCTTATGTCATGGTCATCATTACGACAAATGCTACACCTCTTCTTCTGCCGGCGCCTTTGCCTCGTTTGTTCATTCATTCCTTGAGTTTCTTCAGGGATATTCAAATCCACACCACCTATGGGAATGAATGCTTTGCAAAATTTTCTATTGTGGCCGGTTCCTTTACACCTACCGCACACCTGAGGCCGTCCACCTGCGGGCAAATTTTCAACAGCGGACCGTGCGCGACTCATCATTGGTCGGCCGGCTTGTCGTACCCCCTCTGGAGGTATGAAAACGATGGATGAGATCTCCGGTGGGACATTCCACTCATCATGATGTGGAATAGGACTAATATGCTCCTTATAAGTCTCTCTAAGGCCTTGTTGCTTGAAATAACGACTAACAAAATCATACACGGACAAACCATTGCCGGCGCGCCTATTACAATAAGCAATTATGTCAAGGATGTTGTATAGGATAATGTATTTTTGATATTTATGAGGTGTAAGATAAATCCAGACCAGTCCTGTGTTGCACACGATGGCAGAACACGATCGTGCTCATCGTGGGTTACGATCATGCCGATCGTGGGTTACGATCGTTTCGATCATGGGTTACGATCGTGCCGATCGTGGGTTACAATCGTGCCGATCGTGGGTTACGATCGTGTGCATTCTGCCATGACCGTGGGCACGACCGTGAGCGTCCGACAGCACCCGCATGCCCACGGCCATGACCGTGTGCACACGACAGCATAGACAAAAACATTGAATGGCCATGACCATGTGCACACGACAGCATAGACAATTACCTTATAGCGGCAACGGCATGACGACATGGAATCTGATCCAAATCAAACTCAAGACAACAACATGTCCAGCTTCGAAGGTCAACCTCATAAGAAACTTTGTTTTCTTCGACTTTATAAACAAGTGGGGTGGTAGCTCGAACGGTAAGAGTCAGACTGGCTTGCACAGAGTTAGAAAGCTTTTCAAAAGTGTGCATTGTCAACTCATGGTCTCTTGATGTAGCTTCTCCCCGCTTCTCATCAAACCAATTCTCTAAAATTAGGCGAAATATCTCAAGTAACGAGCAAACAGGTAAACGCCTCGCCCACAAGATACGATTATTAAAGCATTCAACAACACTGGATGTCAAGAAGTTATAGCATAGTACCGGACACTTCGACCTAGCCCACCTCTCTGGCTCAATTTCAGAAAGGCGCATGTGAGCCCCATTAGGGCTTTCGATATGTAGTTTCGAAAAGTAGTTTTCAAAAACTTCTTCACAATGCGTGTAGGCAGCAGTTCTAAAGAGTCCTATAGCATGCGCACCGTAGGAGGTCAAGTTTTTTTCAAGATGGTGATAGCACAACCCGTGGAATGCATTCAGATAGACGGCTCGAACAGCATTCTGAATGCTCTTATGTTGGTCACTCACAATCAGTAAATCTTCCATCGGATTGTAGCATCTGTGCAGGTTATACAGAAAATAAGTCCATGACTCGTCGTTCTCTATCGGACCGAGACCAACTGCAAGAGGAAATACTTGCTCGTTCCCGTCAAATGTGACGGCCGCAAATAGAGCTCCTTTATTCCTTCCCTTCAGGTGGGTCCCATCAACTATAATCACCGGTCGAAGGCACGTATCAAATGCCCTAATACTCTGTCCAAGTGCAATGAACATGTGGCAAAACACTCCCTCACGAGTCGTCTGCAAATCATAAAGTGTCCCTGGATTACGCTGTTTTAACAAATACAGATAAGATGGGAGCCTCTGATACGACTCATCAAAACCGCCATATGTATTCTCTATCGCTATATTCCTCGTCCGGAGAGCAAAACTGTATAGCATGTCAATGTCGTACTCCCTACACATCTCTGCAATCATCTCCTTTGGCCTCAAAGTGACCCCCTCACCGGTCAATCTTTTAGCAAAATAATGGGCGGCAACCTCAGAAGTGACCGATCGTGCGGCAGCACGGTTCAAATCAGGGTGACAGCTGTGCTCCAATGTCAACTTAGTAATTCTCCAAATAGTTGCACCCTTAATAGCACACAACCTAAACTGACAATTTTTTCGCCCACTCTTACAGACAAACACTATACGTTTATCGGCGGAACGATCAGTGATACACTGTAGCATGTTTTCCAAATGATACATTCCTACAGTTATCCTCAACTCTGTCTTGGAACGAAAGGTGGACCCCACCTTTAGCTGACCGGTAACCGGTGGAGGCTGCTCAACCCAACCCAAAGTCCCGGCACTACCGGGGTCCGGAAATGGAATGATCCAGTTACGCATTGATTGTAGATGCTCATGCTCGCTCGCAGATTGATGGTCGGATGAGAAGTTCCGACGACTCATAATCATATCCATTTGGGCCGGTTGACCCAAGCAAGAAATTCCGCAGATAGTGACTCAAGCAAGTCTTCACAACAATATTCATCTTTAGATATATGCACCTCCTCATCTTCCTCGTCTTCCTCATCTTCCTCGTATTGATAATCTTTGGAAGGCATGTCATAATTTATGTTGCCGGGCTCTACTCTCGAGCTGCTACATCCCATATTAACCTCGAGAGTGGAGGAGCTGATGTTCTCAGCATAGACCTCAGGATCCTCCTTGTATTCTACTAGTAATCGAAGTATCTCGGTATCGCCCCGTAATAGGACTTTTACTTTGTTTCCCTTGGCCATGTGTGTCAAGTACCATAATTTGTAATCGGACTAATTTGGACCACCCGAACCCTCTCTGATAACCCCCACGAGGTTTGCACGACTAACTTTGCTCGTGTCGATATAGACAAAAAAAGAGTCCCCGTCTACATATGTCGATCGCTCCCAATGACCACCGTGATGTATCAAAATACGCTACCACGACATCTGATTACAAAAAGATGAATAACTATTCAGAAAACTGAGCGAACAATATTATAAAACGGTCTGCCTTGGACACGACCGATGCACACGGTTGTATACTACCGTGTGCAGTGATCGTGTGCAAGTTTCTGGCCATGAACACGATCGCTGCACACGATTGTAGACGATCATGTTAAACGATCGTGAACACGTTAGTTGTGCGCACGATGTCAAGGTCGTTGGACACGACCGTTGCACACGATCGTTGCACACGGTGGCTTCCCATCCTGTGCAGCAATCGTGTCCGTAAGAACTGGTCGGGAAATTTTTTTTCCCAGCGGTCAAATACTGATGCATACCTTCTTTATGAACCCAGAAGCACGACAAATGAAGTCATATTTGAACGTCAACTTTTCTTTTCGAATAATCTTGTGATTTTTATAAGATTTTTGAGAGACCCTTTGTCAAAAATAGTTGTGTTGTTTTGATGTATATGTTTGTAGTTACATTTTGATTGTTGGACATTAATATCGATTGGAGCAGATGAGGAAAGTAAAAAAGAAAAAAGAGAAGGAAAGTAGTTTAAATTAAATAAAATAAAAAATGAGAAATCAACATTACAACAAAAGAGAGGACGTTTTAGTCTTTTTAATCAAAATGGTACTAAAAACTTATAGTTTTATGAATGGGGATATAAAACTTATCAATTTTATGATTTGATATTAAAAAATTAATTCCCACTTAATCTTTTAAAAGTTATTGGCAATTTGAGGGGGGAAAAGGTTATTTAGTATTGTAACTATATTACTGTCCAGTCTTTATTCTATTGATTTTATTTTTATATTCCGGTCCCGCAATTTATTCGTTTGTCCAATTTTAATTCCGCTTAGGTAAGTCCCATGTGGATCAAGCCATGGGCTCAGGTATGGTCTCGATCTTTTTCGAATCATATGTTTTCCTTTGTATTTATCACACAAGATTCTGCTGTGCACTAAGTCGGGTCTTCACGAAACTTCTCCCTACCGTAATAAGTAGGGGCATGTACTGCGTCACAGACATCTTACCCCTGCACTCGCCTCTATCTTGACGGGATAAGTTTGGTTTGGTTTGGTTTGGTTTTCCAATTTTAATTTCATAACTATAACTCAAGTTGGGATCAGAGAAAATTATTATTTTAAGGAATAATTAATTTATAGTGTTAAATTATAGAAATATTAATTTGCTGTAATTTCCTATTTCTTTTTTATTTTTTTGGAGGGGGTAAGAAAGTAATATAATCTTGTAATGATCATTGGTATTTGGTTCATAATCTGGTATAGATTTGAATTAGCAATGAAACCATAGTTGTAGAGGGTTAAACTGATGCATAATATCATGTGTTTGGTCCGTGTAGGAATGAACATAATTTTCTTACATATTGGTTGGCTGAATTTTTTGGTGGAAAAAAACCCCTATTATGCATCACATCGATAATTTTAATAATAAAATCATGAAAAAAAAGAAATTAGGTTGCCAAAAAAAATCAGAAAAATATATGTATATACATAAAGTTCTACTATTCATATAAATTACTATTGTCAAGCCATTATTTAGAATTATACATTTTAGAGTTTTAGTTATTATATAATATTATATTCATTTTCATTTTATAATTTTTTACTGTCTTTTATATTTCAAATAACTATTTAGAATTACAATATTTTAAATTTATGAAATGATTAAATACTTTTTCATTTTTATCTCATATTACCGTAATAATATTTTTTTTATGTTTTTATGTGTTCTTTATTTTTCCAATAACTATTTAGATTTACAAATTTTTGTAAGTCATTAATTATTCTAATATTTTTTCAGTTTATGTTCTATAATTTCATATACTATTTAAATTTCTCTCTCCTCTCTTCTTAATGTAATACTTGAATGTATGGTATAAGCCAAACCGACCTCTCATAGGTTTCTGTTATTATTTTGGCCCAAACCGGCCCAGAAATATCATCTCCTTCTTTTTCTTGACCCATACTATTTAATGTGCTGGCCCAGCCCATTTGGCAGCCCTTTTGAATGGGAGCCGTCCGATCCAGATTTAATACCTACACCTAATCTGGACCGTCCGATCTCCCTTATAAATATCCTACCCTAACCCTATCTCCCTCATTCTTCACTCCGCCTCCACTCTCACCCCGTCTTCCTCTTTTCTTTCTTCTCTCCCGTGAGTTCACCTACCCTTCGGTCAACTCCCCCTATGCGATTTTGCTCCCGATTCTCCCTACCTCCTCTCCCCCGTGAGCTTTTGAATATATCTATGGAATCCTGTGACCGATTCCATCCTTGTGGGTATAAAAGACTTCACTGGGGATGGGAGTTGACACACCGAGAAGAAGAGAATCGATTTGTGCCTTGAGAATCCGAGTGAAACGAGAGTGATATCTGTGTTGTGATATCTTTGAGGGAGATCGGGATTGTGTCCTGAGTTTTTATGAGGTTTTCTGGGTTAGAAAAGGTGCTACCGGGCTGTTGTGCCGGCCGGCGGTGGTTCGGCGTTCGTCCTCTGTGGAAACGAACTTTCTTGGTGTCAAATTGTAAAGAGTTCGGAAGATCTGAGCCTAAAGATCTCTTTCACAAAGGGGATTTCTTGACCTTTATTTTTCCTCCGTTTTGTATCGCTTTTTCTTGGTGTTTTTGTGCAATATATTATACACACACACACACACACATACATATATATATATGTATAATATATTATATATATTTATTATATATATAAATATATATCTGCTGTATACCATATAATATATATATATATTGATAGGACGCCGAATGTACGCTCCCTGAAAACCCGGTTTAAAATATGGACCAATAAAAGTCCGACCTAGGTTCTTAGATAAGGGGATGCCAACCCCAAGGTCCTTTAGAAGGTCGCCGACCTCGGAGGCCCCGCTTACCTGTGACATCTGTTAGAAGGGCGCCAACCTCGGAGGCCCCGCTTAGTTGTGACATTTGTTAGAAGGGCGCCGACCTCGGAGGCCCCGCTGACCTGTGATATCTGATAAAAGGTTGCCGACCTCAAAGGTCTCTCGACCTACGGATTTGAATAGGAATGACCCGACCTAAGTAATCTTTTATAATATGAGCCGACCTAAAACCTCCGAGCTCAAGAAGGTCGAACTCTCGGGAAAGAAGATTCTGACTCACCTGACAGAATCCCTGAGATCCAGGGATTGAGAGCCCATACCTTGCAATCCCGAAAATCCAGGGATGAAAAATCGCAGCCTGAATCCCTGGATATCCAGGATTTTCTCTGTAAATCAGGGAAAATCTTAGGCAATAAGGCACCTCCCTCCTATAAAAGGGAGAGAGGGGGTTTCTCATGAGGCATTGAGATTCTGAGATCACAGCATACTTTAGAGAGAGAAAGAAAGAAAATACTTCATATATTTTGGGTTTTCCTAGCTAAACTACTAAGATTAACCCGGTTCTTGGTGACCGATCAGATCGGTTACATCAAGTGGCGCCGTCTGTGGGAAGCGTGACATCGAGTCACTTTGAGCTGAGACGTGAGGTTAGTAATGGCGGAAGAAATGAACCAGAAGAAAATAGGGGAGTTGATACCCCGAAATTTAGAAGAGGAATTAGCAGCTGCGGGTGGAGAACCTACTCTGGAAAAAACACCCGTCACCCCCGTAGAAGAAGTCGCACCAAGCACAATCACACTGACGAAGGAAGCCTTAGCCGACATAATCGCCAGCGCGATCCAGAAGAGTCGGGAGGTCGAAAAGCAAAGAGTACCACGAAAAGTAATACCCATCCTTTCGGATGGGCCGGAGGAAATCGATCAGCAGGAAGAACATGGAGAGAGTTATCCAAGAATATGGGAGCGATCTAGACAGGAAAAAACGCAGGATCCCTTGATATCCAGTATGCAAGACGAGCTGGAGGAGTTGCGACAGAGGGTTGCGGGGAAGGACATGGAGAGTCATCCAGGCCATCCCTTCTCAGAAGGCATACTGCAGGCCGAGCTCCCATATGGGTTTAGGGCTGTCACCTTCACCTACGATGGACTCTCAGATCCTACCAGAAATTTATACCGATTCGAGAACATGGCAGTACTACATCGATATTCGGATGCCGTGAGTTGTAGAGCATTCCTGGCTACGCTAACAGAGTCGGCTCAGGATTGGTTCCACCAGATACCCCCTGGGTCAATCACCAGCTTCAAAACTTTCAGCTCCGCGTTCTTGACTCACTTTGCCAGTGCCAGGGCGCACCAAAAGACCTTCATGTCCTTGTTCAGTATCAAGCAGTACTCCGGAGAAGCACTGAGAGCTTATGTGACACGATTTACAAAGGCATGTCTAGAGGTCCCATCATCGTCAGAAGAAGTAAAAAGCAGTGCCTTGACGCAGGGACTAAGGCCTGGGTTGCTACGCACCTCATTAGCTAAAAAACCAGCCAGAACATATGACGAGGTCCTAGCCCGATGTTCGAAATACATTAATGTTGAGAAAACCGAGAAGGCCATGGAGGAATTGCAAGAAAATCCCGAAGATGGGGAAAGGGGGGCTAGCAGATTGATACGGCGCGAGGAGTACACCTTTCAAGGAAGTTTGCCTCGGGAAGAAATACCGCGGGGAAAAATAGACCGAAAGAAGAGCGATACCGTTCTAAGGCGACCAAGATTTGACCAATACAACCCACTAACAATGAGGAGAGCTCAGGTTTTGGAAGCAGTTGAAGGTAAGATGAACAGGGTTATCGAGTGGCCTGCATCCCGTCCTAATAGGCCCACCCAGCCGAAATCAGAGCTTTATTGTCGATTCCACAATGATTACGGGCATAAAATAGATGAATGCAAGTACCTTAAAGATGAGATCGAAAGGCTGGTCCGAGCAGGACATCTAATGGAGTTCACATATCAGCACAGAAATGGAGGTCGGAGACAACCACCCATGCCCCAAGGAGGTGCGGGGGTGAAAAGAGAAGCTCCTCGGGGACCCGCTGCTCCCCCGGCTAAGAAAGGAGTAATCCACATGATATCAGTAGGACCAACCGACGGAAGTTCTAATCAGGCTAGGAAAGCCCACGCACGAAAGGCTAGGTCTCATCAGCTCAAGGAAGTCGCCTCTGTAGGCAGCGGGCCTATCATTCAGTTCAGCCCCATAGATTATAACAGGATACATACGCCCCACAATGACGTGCTGGTCATCACCGCGGAGATCGCCAGTTACGATGTGCAAAGGGTATTTATCGATACGGGAAGCTCGGTAGACATCCTATTCTATGACTGTTTCAAACAGATGAACCTGGAGGTGGAATTGAGGAAGGTAGATACCGCGCTCTATGGGTTCTGCATGACCGAGGTATAACCAGTTGGAGAAGTGGTGCTTCCGGTAGCACTAGGTCGGATGCCCCATCGGAAGGTCAAGACGCTCAGATTTTTAGTGGTGGACACCAAATCGGCCTATAACGCCATTCTAGGACGACCGGGGCTCAACAAGTTCGAAGCAGTGGCCTCTACCGCACACATGAAAGTAAAATTCCCCGTAGGAGGTGAGGTAGGGGAAGTAGCCGGGGATCAGTTTGTAGCCCGATCTTGTTATCAGACAACGGTAAAACAGGGAGTGCAGCGCGGAAAGAGGACATCCAAGCTAGAGGGTCCGGATCCGGAGTCTAAGAGGAATAAACAATCAAAGACGCCCGAGGAAGCTGAGGAAGAAGGCGTCAAGCCCAATGAGGAGTTGCTAGAAATAGAATTGGTTCCAGGAAAGCCGGAAACAAAAACTCGCATGGGAAGTCGATTGGACGATGGAATAAAAGAAAGCCTCATCAGCCTGCTAAGGAGATTTGTGGACATTTTCGCGTTCGCAGCTGAGGATCTGGTGGGAATCAGCCCAATAGTTGCCGAGCACAGGTTGAACATCGACCCAACCATAAGACCAGTAAAGCAGAAGATGAGGCATTTCGGGCCGGAGATGGATGGGGTCATTGGGGAAGAGGTCGATAAGCTCCTTCGAGCTGGACACATAATGGAGATCCAGTTTCCGGAGTGGCTATCCAACGCTGTGATGGTGGGGAAAGGCCAGGGGAAGTGGAGGATGTGCATGGACTTCCGGGACCTAAATAAAGCATGTCCAAAGGATCACTACCCATTACCCCGCATAGATCAGTTAGTCGATTCGACCTTGGGGTGCGAGTTACTCAGTATGATGGATGCTTCTCAGGGATATCATCAGATTCCTCTCGCACCCGAGGACAGAAAGAGGGTTATTTTTGTGGTTTCAAAAGGAACTTTTTGTTATGTACGCATGCCTTTTGGGTTAAAAAATGCAGGGGCTACATATCAAAGGATGGTCGACAGAATCTTTAGATCCCAAATCGGCAGAAACATGGAAGTATACGTGGATGACATGCTAGTGAAAAGTGTGAAGGCAGGAGAGCATATCAGAGACCTAGAAGAGACGTTCGAAAACCTGCGCACGTACGGAATGAAGCTCAACCCATCAAAATGTTCTTTTGGAGTCAAATCGGGAAAATTCCTGGGATATGTGGTCACAGAACAAGGAATCGAGGTCAACCCGGAGAAGGTTAGGGCAGTGCTGCAAATGAATCCTCCAAAAAATATCAAGGATATCCAGGTACTAACAGGAAGAATAGCAGGGCTGAGCCGTTTCATATCGCGCTCGGCCGAGAAGGGATTCCCATTTTTTAAACTCTTAATAAAAGGGAACAAGTTCGAATGGACCCCAGAAGCGCAAACTGCATTCGGAAAATTAAAAGAGTATTTGGACGAGCTGCCTCTGCTCACCAAACCAGTACCAGGAGAGGATCTCGTACTCTACTTATCCGTGGGAGAGGGAGCGGTTAGCTCGGTCTTGCTAAGAGAATAAATGAGTAAGCAAAAGCCCATTTATTATACAAGCCGAATTTTGCAAGGAGCAGAACGGAATTACTCCGAGCTAGAAAAAGGGGCGTTAGCGTTAGTAGTTACAGCCAGGCGATTGAGGCCCTATTTCCTAGCCTACCAGATAAAACTGCGAACCAACTTGCCCTTAAGAGAAATATTAGGGCGACCTAATGCGTCAGGTCGTCTGGTGAAGTGGACGGTAGAAATGGGAGAGTACGACATGGAGTATGAGCCGAGAACGACGATTAAAGCTCAGGCCCTAGCAGACTTCATCCAAGAGGGGGCCATGCCATCGCCACCAAAGGGACAGTGGCTGTTACATGTGGATGGATCGGCAACAACCAGTGGTTCTGGGGCAGGGATAGTCCTTACTACCCCGGAGGGTGAATAATTAGAGTATGCCATAAAATTCGATTTCAGGGCATCTAACAACGAGGCCGAATATGAAGCCCTGGTTAAGGGAATGCAGCTGGGGATAGACTTGGGTGCGCGACGACTCATTGCTTACTCTGATTCCCAACTGGTCACACAACAGGTAGAAGGAAAATTTGAGATAAATGAGGATCGGATGAAGAAGTATGTTGAGGAAGTGAGAGAGGCCGCCAAAAAACTAGGGGAATGGAAGTTAATCCATATCCCCAGGGCGGAAAATGCAAAAGCTGATTACCTAGCCAAAATGGGAAGCTCCTTAGTAGATTGCCGCTCGTGAATAGTAACGATTTTGGGAGCAGCCCGGAGTAGCATCATGAAATAGGTGATGGTGGTGGACTAAGTGGCAGATTGGCGAACTCCTTTACTGGCATACCTAAGAAGGGTAGAACTACCCAAGGAAAGGCAAGAAAGAATGAAGATTGTGCGAAGAGCAGCAAGGTTCTTTTGCATTAACGATGAGCTATACAAGAGATCCTACCTCGGTCCATACCTACAGTGCGTTTCGGAAGAAGAAGGGCAGGGTATATTGGAAGAAATCCATGAAGGGTGCTGTGGAGATCATACCAAAGGAAGAGCGTTAATTAGCAAAACGCTAAGGGCTGGTTTTTTCTGGCCAACCATGAGCAAGAAAGCAGTGGAAATGGTTAAGCGATGCCAAAAATGTCAAGTGCACGCACCCTTAATTCACATCCCAGCAGAAGATATGATTACCATGGGAGCGCCCTGTCCCTTCGCTAAATGGGGAATTGATATCATGGGGCAGTTTACACCTGGCTCGGGAGAAAGAAAGTTCTTAGTAGTAGCCATAGACTACTTCAGCAAGTGGGTAGAGGCCGAGCCCGTGGCCACCATAACCGAGCAAAGAATCATAAGTTTTCTGTTTAACAACATTTGCTGCAGGTACGGAGCGCCCCAGATACTCATCTCAGATAACGGAACCCAATTCAATGGGAAGAGAACCCAGTCCTGGTGCGAGGGTATGCATATCAGGCAAAGGTTCGCTGCGGTTGCTCACCCGCAGGCTAATGGACAAGTGGAGGTAACTAACAGAACAATCTTACAGGGGATCAAAACCCGCTTAGACAAAGTTGAGGGAGGATGGGTGGATGAGATCAGCTCGGTACTATGGTCATACAGGACCACACCTAGATCGTCAACAGGAGAAACACCCTTCAGTATGGTATACGGGTCCGAAGCCGTCATCCCAGCAGAAGTCGGAGAAATGTCTCATCGGGTTCGATGGTTCAACGAGGTGGAAAACAAGGAAATAATGAAGGAGGCGTTAGATACTATAGAAGAAACAGGGGAAGCAGCCGCAGCACGAACTGAAAGATACAAAAGCCTGACAAAAGCGGCTCATGACAAAAGAGTCAGGAAGAGACAGTTCCAGGTCGGTGATTTGGTGCTTAGGCGAGCTGATGCTCTCAGAAAAACAGGAAAGCTGTGATGGGTATGGGATCGGATATTGCGCCGTGTTGCGGAAGCGTAAAATAAAATGCGGAAATAAACGACACAAGGATTTATAGAGGTTCGGCTATAAACGAGCCTACGTCCTCTCTTTATCTTTTTCAATAGGTTAAAGATAGCAACCTCTACGCCTCTCTTCTATCGGTCGAGGTATAACCGTTTAAAATCACGTCTTCTATTGGTCCGTGATAAACCACTCGTACTTGTCTTTGCATCGGTCCAAGTTAAACCGTTTTCCTTTTCTATCGGGCAAGGAATCAACCGCTCTAGCTTTCTATGGGTACTAGATAAACCTCACGAAGATAGCGATTGCGATTCTAACAATGCCGGATCCTTGATCCAAATAACACCGAATCCAATCGTATCTTTTCTTTACCACTCGTGTATGATTTTGTGTATAACACTCAATCACTCAATGTAAGCTCAATATTACAACAACAATACAATGATTATCAATCTCAGATGAATGTGTAGTATGCTTGAAGTTGTTGTACTCAATCAATACCATAGACATGGTATTTATAGGCTTCATGATCAAACTAGCCGTTAGCTGCCAGACTGCTCATTACGTGCGCTATATGCTCTCCATTACGTACGTAAGGTCCTTTACGTACGTTAACCCTGCCTGGTTACGTACGTTACCATCTTCACAAAATAAACCAGTGAGTTTCGTCATTTGAGTTACGTACGTTAGCCTTTCTTTTGTTACATACGTTAACATTACGTCACTGCTGACGTCATATATCCGTTGGATGCTTTTCTGACTTTGACTCCTCCAACGTTCATCTGGTTTGAACTTGTTTACGTACGTTAACTTCATACTATTACGTACGTTAATTGTCATATATTACGTACGTTAACCTTTCCTTGTTACGTACGTTAGCTTTGTGATTTTCCAGCATTTTGCACTTCGTTTCCTTCGATGCTTGGCTTCGTCTCTTTGTTGTTTTGTTTTGCTCATCAACATTAATCATCAAAACACTTTAAATTTATGTATGGAACAAAATGTTCCAACAATCTCCCCCTTTTTGATGATTACAAAACAACACTTCGTCAATGAGATTTACCTGCAAAATATAAATATATGTATATGTGTAGAGACCAAAGTTTTCGACTTTGTCCGTTTCGTTAGTTCTTCTCCCATTTATTTTTCGACTCCTTCTTTCTTTTCCCCTTTTCAATTTTTCATCGCCTTTTCGACGTCTCCTCATTTTTGTTCAATTCCTTCGTTTTTCCAATTCTTTTTGTATGCTATCGATTTTCTTCGATTTTTCTCCCCCTTTCATGGTTAATCACATTTTCGACTTATTTCTCCATTCTCTATATCTCCCCCTTTTTGTATTCATCAAAAAGTGGATTAAATAACAATTGAAATAAATAATACCAATATAAAATATGCATGATACAATTTATGAATATTTGCATAAAGGGTAAAAACTCCCCCTGAGTAAAATTCAAAAATCAATTTTTGGGGATCCAACCTATAGTTGGTTTTTGTTTCGAGACATAAACAATATTTGAAATATTTGTTCCTTTAGGAACCCAAATTTTCTTAATTTTTATCGTCCGTCTCGGGCTATTACAACTTAAAATATGATGCCCGATTTTCAAACACTTTTCGCAATGGGGTACTTTAAAATTAACGGAATCGTTTTTCAAACGAGTTTTGAATCCTAAACCCTCTTTATTTAAAGTAAACTTTTGAACACCAAGCATTTGTTCAAATTTCTCGTTTCCGCACGAGAATTTCTTTGTTAAAGATTTAAGCTCGGTTTGGATTTTAGCGAGATCATTCTTCAAAAAAATTTCATTTTCAATACACTTTGAATGATCGATTTCAACAAATTTTCCCTTCTCGATAATTTTGGAATTTTCAATTTTCAAAGATTTAATTTTCGACTTAAGGGATTTGATTTCCGATAATGCATTTTGAAAATCCGTATGAAGTAATTCAAATGCATCAAAAAGTTCATTACGGGAGGATGTACTTACTTGGCTTTCGACGTCGCTGTCGTCGAACGAACTCCGGGCCATGAGAGCGAGATTATTTTGATTGATGAAATCATCGTCTTCGTCTTCATCGCTCCAAGTAGCCACGAGAACCTCCTTCTTGGGTTTAGCTCGGCAATGCTTAGCGAAGTGGCCTGGTTTTCCACATAGTCGACAAGAGTTGTCGATTTTTTTCGTTTCGCTCGAGATATCCTTCTTCCTCCGGTTTAATAAAGTTTGGAATTTATTAATATTCTTGGCATAATATGCCGCTTCTTCGTCTCTTTCCTCCACCGGGGTTTCTTCTTTCTTTCTCGATATCTTAGCCTTCATGGCTAATGATCGTTCCTTCGGCTTTGGCTTGACACTTCGTGATTTTAATACAATCTCATAATTGATTAGTGAACCAACAAGGGCACTAAAATCGAGCGTGTTGAGATCTTTGGATTCCATAATCGCGGTCACGGTGCCGTCCCATTCGCTAGGTAGTGATCGTAAAATTTTCTTAACTTTTTCACTACTAGATAATGGTTTTCCGAACGAAGCAAGTCCATTAGTGATGACTGAGAATCGGTCGAGCATACTGTTGATGGACTCGTCACCTTTCATCATAAATAACTCGTAGTCATGGAGAAGCATATTGATTTTCGCCTCCTTGACTTGAGTCGTCCCTTCGTGTGTGCTTTCTAGAATTTTCCATATTTCTTTCGCACTCTCACACGATGAGATTCGATTGACCTCTTCCAGATTTAAGGCACAAAATAAGATTTGAGTAGCCTTACAATTTAGATGGTCATTTTTCCAATCGGCATCGTCGTATTCTTCGAAAGATTTCAGCGTACCGTCGGATTTGAGAGAAATTTTCGGGCCAAGGCAAATAATCTTCCAAATCTCTATATCGTAGGCACGAATAAAGATCGACATCTTTTTATTCCTTGTCAAATAATTTGAGCCATCAAAGAATGGTGGTCGGTTGAGAGCAAGGCCTTCGACTGAAGAGAATTGAAACGCCATTTTTGGATCTTTTCTCCTCGGATGTTAAGCCGCGTATTGGAGTACCGCTCCGATACCAATTGATGGGTATGGGATCGGATATTGCGCCGTGTTGCGGAAGCGTAAAATAAAATGCAGAAATAAACGACACAAGGATTTATAGAGGTTCGGCTATAAACGAGCCTACGTCCTCTCTTTATCTTTTTCAATAGGTTAAAGATAGCAACCTCTACGCCTCTCTTCTATCGGTCGAGGTATAACCGTTTACAATCACGTCTTCTATTGGTCCGTGATAAACCACTCGTACTTGTCTTTGCGTCGGTCCAAGTTAAACCGTTTTCCTTTTCTATCGGGCAAGGAATCAACCGCTCTAGCTTTCTATGGGTACTAGATAAACCTCACGAAGATAGCGATTGCGATTCTAACAATGCCGGATCCTTGATCCTAATAACACTGAATCCAATCGTATCTTTTCTTTTACCACTCGTGTATGATTTTGTGTATAACATTCAATCACTCAATGTAAGCTCAATATTACAACAACAATACAATGATTATCAATCTCAGATGAATGTGTAGTATGCTTGAAGTTGTTGTACTCAATCAATACCATAGACATGGTATTTATAGGCTTCATGATCAAACTAGCCGTTAGCTGCCAGACTGCTCATTACGTACGCTATATGCTCTCCATTACGTACGTAAGGTCCTTTACGTACGTTAACCCTGCCTGGTTACGTACGTTACCATCTTCACAAAATAAACCAGTGAGTTTCGTCATTTGAGTTACGTACGTTAGCCTTTCTTTTGTTACGTACGTTAACATTACGTCACTGCTGACGTCATATATCCGTTGGATGCTTTTCTGACTTTGACTCCTCCAACGTTCATCTGGTTTGAACTTGTTTACGTACGTTAACTTCATACTATTACGTACGTTAATTGTCATATATTACGTACGTTAACCTTTCCTTGTTACGTACGTTAGCTTTGTGATTTTCCAGCATTTTGCACTTCGTTTCCTTCGATGCTTGGCTTCGTCTCTTTGTTGTTTTGTTTTGCTCATCAACATTAATCATCAAAACAATTTAAATTTATGTATGGAACAAAATGTTCCAACAAGCTGGAGCCAAACTGGGAAGGCCCTTACAAGGTAATCCGAATTTATGCAGGGGGAGCTTATGAGCTCGAGGATAAGGAAGGACACCCCATCAAAATACCTTGGAACATATGTCACTTGAAAAAATATTTTGTATGAAGAGGTGTGGAAAAAAGCTTGCGTCGTTTTAATAAAAGTATATTACAAAAAAATATCTCTCTGAATGTGTTGATCAAGTAAAACTAGAAATGACATCTGATCAGGCGAAACCCTTCAGATCCGAGTAAGGGTGAACCGCCCTCTGACATCTGATCAGGCGAAACGCCTTCAGATCCGAGTAAGGGTGAACCGCCCTCTGACATCTGATCAGGCGAAACGCCTTCAGATCCGAGTAAGGGTGAACCGCCCTCTGACATCTGATCAGGCGAAACGCCTTCAGATCCGAATAAGGGTGTACCGCCCTCTGACATCTGATCAAGCGAAACGCCTTCAGATCCGAGTAAGGGTGAACCGCCCTCTGACATCTGATCAGGCGAAACGCCTTCAGATCCGAGTAAGGGTGAACCGACCTCTGACATCTGATCAGGCGAAACGCCTTCAGATCCGAGTAAGGGTGAACCGCCCTCTGACATCTGATCAGGCGAAACGCCTTCAGATCCGAGTAAGGGTGAACCGCCCTCTGACATCTGATCAGGCGAAACGCCTTCAGATCCGAGTAAGGGTGAACCGCCCTGTGAAGCTATGACTAAGGGAAATACCCAACCTATACTAAAGATCGGTGAAAAAGTTAGGTCAAAGTGGTCGGGTTACATTTAAGATATTTCGAAATTTAAAATAGTCGGGACTATACTAAGAAAAAGGCCGGGCCATGTTGGGAAGTAATCGTATCAATTCAAACAGGCACAGATACATCGAGGTTACAATCAACACCGAACTATATTAACTTGTCATTATAGCCCTGATACAAAGCACATCACTATCATACAAATCCCAAGTGTATTCAACTCAAAAACTTGTCATTCAAAATAGCTGTGCCAGTACAATAAAAAAAAAGGGAAGAAGAAGCAGAAGAAAATATATATACATGTCTACACTAAACTACAGGCTCGGAAGATGGAGGGGGCAACGAAGGAGAAGCATCACGGTCGGTCCCGATCACCTCGGGATTAGGAGTGCTGGCCTTAACAGGTGAGCTAGGAGGAGTAGAAGGCAGCTCCAAATCCAGGCCAGATTTTTTTATGGACTCCTCAAGGGCGTCCTTCCACCAGGCCGCCTCCAGAGATTCTTGCACGTCCCCGGACCAACCCGAAGGAACGAGAGCCCCGTCCAATGCAGTACCCCGGTCCAGCTCGCTCGTAAAACCCAAAGAAGCTAGTTGCTCACGAGCACGAGTTAGAGCAAAATCGAAATATTGTGTCGCGTCAGGGGCTAGCTTAACCAGGAAAGCGGTAGAATTGTGATACCGGGCCAGAAGGGCGGAACGGTAGGCCCCCAGGAAAGAGTGACCAACGTCACTGGTCAGAAATCGACGTCGGCCATCCACCACCCCGCGCTCATAAGATGATCCCTCGGATCTAGTCTCGGCTAGTTGAGCTTCCAGCTGGGTAACCTTTTCTGATTCTGCTCTAGCCTGAGCTTCGAGTTGGGTGACCTTCTCCAACTCAGCCTTAGCCCGGGCCTCAAGTTGAGCTATCCTCTCGGATTCGGCCCTAGCTTCCGACAACTGAGCCTCGAGCTGGCCCACCTTCTCCGTTTCAGCTGTAGACAGGGCCTTCCAAAATTTCAGCTCTTGGTTCAGCTGAACATTGGCCATCTGAGCCCATTCCAAAACCGCCTCCCGCTCAGAACTTTTCTTAAGGGCAGCATCTAAGCGATACTCCCTCTCCTGAAGCTGAGCCTAGAGATCGGAATTGGCCGACAGGGCGGCCTCCAGGTCGGCTGACATCTGGGTGAGCTGGGAGGAAGACGTAGCGCCGATCTTATGGTCCTCTGCGAAGGTCACAAAGGTGGCGAAGAACTGCACAAGAAAGCAAGTTACATCAGGTCGGCAGAGGGGTAATAATAAATGTGAAAATAGTCAAAAAGGGGAGGAAGGCGAAAAGGGTTAATACCTTTCCAAAGTACATCATCATGGAATCAAAGCGAGGGTCCTCCGCGGCATCTCGTAATCCCAGCTTATCCTTAGCCGGGACCATGGAGCTGAAATAGGGAAGAAATCTCTCAAACTCCTTGCAACGGAGAAGAGTCTCCATAGCCGGACCTGAGGGACCCGCGGTCTTCGGCCGTTTGGAAGCGGGGGAGCTAGGAGAAGGGGCCTTCTGAGTGACCTGAAGCTGCCGAGACGAGCTCGCAGGGCTTCGTCCGGTGGTCAAGGTAGGAGCCAGGTCGGAGGGGAGAGTTACCCCAGACTTGGGGCGAGAAGGGAGCTTCCGTTTAATTTTGGATTAGCCCTCTGCCCTCTCCTTAGGGGTATTCGTCGACTTAGGGACCTTCTCTTTCGTTGGTTCAGCCAGATTGGAGGCATCCGACTGGCAGGTCCGCATGAACCGATCTACAAAAAACAATACAAACGGTCAGGGAAATAGCTAAAAAACAAAATAACAAATATCATACTATGGAAAAAACAGATAAAGCCTACCGATGTCAGGGATAGCTGGGTAAGGATTCGAGCTCAGCCCACAATGGAACAGAAGATCATGGAATTGCGTCAGCTGGAAAGCATTATAGGGAATGGCATTCCATTCCCGAACTTTCTCGACCCACGCAGCCCGGATGGAATTGCACCTACGAATAGGATCCTGGATCGGAGTAGCCTGCGTCCATTCCGTAGGAAAGCCCCAAGAATCAGCTGTAGGGAGCCGGAGGAAAAAGAAGCGGGACCTCCAGTCCTTCACATTGGAGGGGAGGTAGGTGAAGAAATGGGCGTTGTTTCGAGAAGTCAAGTAAAAGGAGCCTTTAAAACTCTTTAGCCCAAAACAAAAATAGAAAAAGCCCAGGTCGGGTTCCTCATGTCTGTAATGACACAGCACGAGAAAACCAACCATGTAACGAAAAGAGTTAGGAGAAAACTGGTTGAGGGGAAGATTGTATTTAACGGAGAGAGAGACAAGGAAGGGATGGGGTGGAAAGCGAAGACCACTGCTCACCTGATCCACGAACCAGGTAATATGCCCCGGGGGAGGATGATCAGGGGTGTCACTAGCCTGAGGCGTGACAAATTCCCACCCCGGGGGAAGTCTAAGAAATTTTATAAAACTAGCCGGCGGTGAGGCTAGTCTCGATAGAGGATGAGGAGGGAGAACTCGAGTCGCTCCTACGACCGTCTGATATGGATCGGCTAAGAGGCCGGTCACAGTTACTTCGTCCATGGGAGGAGGGGAAGGAGGATCTACAATGATTAGGGGGATGCCAGAGGGAGGGATGTCACCTAGCTCGGACCAGTCTACATCACCTAAGGGCTCATCCCTAAGACAGAGGGAGGAACCAGTAGCTCGCCCCGACCTACCCCCTGAGTCCCCATCAGAAGAGGAAAGACCTTCTAAAAAAGAGTTCACGACCGATTCGCCAGAAATATTTTGAGAATCCGAAGCAGACGACATAATAAAAGGAAGAAAAGGGAGGAAGAAGAAAAGGAAAATATCTATAAAACAAATCAAAAACTAAAGAGGTGTTTAGATGAACATACCCATGGGATTGGGTGGAAGATCGTCGGAGAAAGGTAGAGGAAGTACCACCGAAAGCAAGAAATCAAGGTCGCAGGTGTCGCCGGAGTTACCCTCACACTAGTATGTCGCAAGAAGAAAAGTGGAAATGGCCGAAGGGGGTAGAGGATTCATACTTATAGAGGAGGGGGGCGAAGATCGAGAAGAGAACGGGCGATCTGGAGCGTCCGATGCCTCCTACAAAAGAACGGCTGGGATCTGGCACCGCCTTATCCGACCTATAGCAGGTCGACACCTGGCTTTGACTATCGACGCGACGTTTGGGAGGCGGGGAAAGGAAAAGACAGGTTATTATAGCGCACGAAGTCCGAAGAACCTCGTTATCTGGGAACGGGAGTCCCAAGGATTATTGTGTCAAGGTCGTCCGATTATAAACGAATCTTACTCTACTCGGTCTTACAGCTCGACTAGAGTAGGGGGGACTGGTTGATAGGACTCCGAATGTACGCTCCCTGAAAACCCGGTTTAAAATATGGACCAATAAAAGTCCGACCTAGGTTCTTAGATAAGGGGATGCCAACCCCAAGGTCCTTTAGAAGGTCGCCGACCTCGGAGGCCCCGCTTACCTGTGACATCTGTTAGAAGGGCGCCAACCTCGGAGGCCCCGCTTAGTTGTGACATTTGTTAGAAGGGCGCCGACCTCGGAGGCCCCGCTGACCTGTGATATCTGATAAAAGGTTGCCGACCTCAAAGGTCTCTCGACCTACGGATTTGAATAGGAATGACCCGACCTAAGTAATCTTTTATAATATGAGCCGACCTAAAACCTCCGAGCTCAGGAAGGTCGAACTCTCGGGAAAGAAGATTCTGACTCACCTGACAGAATCCCTGAGATCCAGGGATTGAGAGCCCATACCTTGCAATCCTGGAAATCCAGGGATGGAAAATCGCAGCCTGAATCCCTGGATATCCGGGATTTTCTCTGGAAATCAGGGAAAATCTTAGACAATAAGGCACCTCCCTCCTATAAAAGGGAGAGAGGGGGTTTCTCATGAGGCATTGAGATTTTGAGATCACAGCATACTTTATAGAGAGAAAGAAAGAGAATACTTCATATATTTTGGGTTTTCCTAGCTAAACTACTAAGATTAACCCAGTTCTTGGTGACCGATCAGCTCGGTTACATCATATATATATATATATTTGTTATATCTATATATATATATTGCATTCTTGCTGCCTTAATTGCTTGGTATATTTCGATAGTTATTATCGTTATCTCGGCTAACTTCGAATCTTTGTGATTACAGATTGGTTCTGGACTATCGAATTCCCCTTTTGGGGTCAGCTTGTTCTTGGGGTTTATTTCAATAATTATTGGATAATTATAGGTTCATTTTGGCCTGTAATCCTTAATCCCTATCCCGTTGAATATAATTGTAATAGTTATATTCGCTTAATCTGCTTGTATTATCGATCCTGTCTTTAGCCATTGTATGACCTGATACCCAACAGTGGTATCGGAGCCCGTTTTGTCGGGTGTCGAGTTCTTTGGCTTCGTGGTGATACGGAATAACCCATCCGGGTTTCCGCTCAGGTATATCGGCTTGAACCTCTCTTTTATTATTGTTGCTAGTTTCGGTTCTATTGTCAAATTAGCTGTCTTTAAACTGTTTGTTACTTGCCGTTTCGCTTGCCGTGGACTATTTATGTGTTAACTGGTTGGATTCATTTTTCGGGTGACTCTTGTTTCCTTATTAATTAAAACTCAAACAAATTAAAACCTTAAAATCCAAAACAACACTAATCTTGCGCTGCGAGGACCGAAAGTGTCCCTCGGATCTTTGTCAAGAGCTTGAGGATCCCGGTTTTAATTTAAACGGGTTTTAATCTCAAAAATCAAATCGAGTCCCTGAATTTTGATTCTCATCTGCTGTGTGCTTCATTTTCTTTGTGATTTTCGGTTGTCTTTGTGAATAACTTATATTGTGTGTTAAAATGGGTTCTTTCTCAGTTTTTAATATTGCACCTTTTGATGGTAAAGAAGATTTCCAAATTTGGCAACAAAAGATGAAGGGCATTTTGATACAACAAAAAGTTTTTAAAGCTATTGATCAATACTTTTCTGACAATACTGCTGCCGATAAAAAGGCCGAGGCGGATGAGTTTGCGTATTCATCAATTACCCTAAATCTGTCCGATTCTGTAATTCGGAAAATCGGTAAACATGATACAGCTCAGGCTCTATGGGAAAAATTGGAAGAGACTTATACTGAAACTTCCGTGCCTAACAAACTGTTTTTACTTGAAAAAATTTTCCGGTACAAACTTGATATTTCAAAGGATATAAATGATAACCTGGACACTTTTACAAAATTAATCCAGGATATCAAACAAATCGGTGATAAAAATATTGATGAATACACCCCTATTGTTCTTTTAAATGCCATCCCTGATTCTTACAGTGATGTTAAATCTGCTATTAAGTACGACAGAGATAAAGTAACTCTTGATACTGTTATAAACGGTTTGAAAAGTAAAGAATTGGATTTGAAAAACAATA
This sequence comes from Orobanche coerulescens, assembly GCA_033398695.1. Taxonomy (NCBI): domain Eukaryota; kingdom Viridiplantae; phylum Streptophyta; class Magnoliopsida; order Lamiales; family Orobanchaceae; genus Orobanche; species Orobanche coerulescens. The sequence continues at coordinate 13,172,019 of CM065815.1, read as the reverse complement.
AGGGGAATAAATCTCTAGGTGAGGTTAATTTTGTGAGGGGAAGGCCTCAAAACCGCTTTCGAAAACTGAAACCTTCATCAAGTCAAAACCTACAGAGTAATTTTTCTGAAAAGAGGAAGGGCAAATGGAAGAGTAGGTCAAAGTCTCGACCTAAGAACCGTAAGTGCTATAATTGTGGTGAATCTGGTCATTACATTCATGAGTGCATTAAACCTAAGAAAAATTATCAAAATGATAATGCCAACCTTGTGGCAGAAAATGGCCGTGAAGATGAAGTTTTCATGGTTTCTGAAATTTGTGAACAAGCTAATACTGTGCATACTCTCACTTTGTGTGAAAATGAGTGGCTTGTTGATTCCGCTTGTACGTTTCATATGTCTCCTTTCAAAAGGCTATTTTCTGAATATAGAGAAGTGACAAATTGGTCTATCTCTATGGCTAATGAGAAAAAGTGTCAAGTTCGTTAGGAGATATTAAGATAAGATGTGACTCTGGTTATTTGTTAACTTTAAAGAACGTGAGGCATGTTCCTGATTTGTGTCACAATCTTGTTTCTTATGATGCCCTTGATGATGAGGGGTATGAAGGTAAGTGGGGTAATGGGATTATGAAAATCTTTAAAGGAAACTTGTGTGTTTTCAAAGCAATAAAACGGAATAACCTCTATGTGAAAACTGCAAAATATGATTCTTTTGTGAATGCTGTCCAAGGTGACTCAACAGATCTTTGGCATAAACGTCTATGCCACATTAGTGATAAGGGTCTAAAAATTTTGCAAAAACAAGGGGTGTTTGGGAAAGATAAATTGTCCTCTGTGCCGTTTTGCGATTCCTGTGTGGTAGGTAAACAACATCGTGTTAAGTTTCCAAATCCCCATCCCCTTAGAACTCATACTACTTATGACACTTTGCATTATTTGCATGCTGATGTGTGGGGGCCATCTAGTGAACCCACACACGGTGGAAATAGATATTTTCTATCTGTGATTGATGATTATTCCCGTAAGGTCTTTGTGTTCCTTCTGAAAAACAAATATGATGTCTTTGAGAAATTCAAAAATTGGAAAACGTTGATTGAAAATCAAACTGGGAAGAAAATCTTAAGGACCGACAATGGCCTTGAGTTTTGCAATCAAATGTTTGATGATCTTTGTGCTCAATCTGGTATTCAGAGACATAAGTATGTCCCTTATTCACCCCAACAGAATGGGGTGGCTGGACGCATGAATAGAACCTTGATAGAAAGGGTCAGAAGCATGTTGGCTATGTCTGAGCTCTCGAAAAAGTTCTGGGGTGAGGCTTTACTTACTGCTGCTTATTTGATAAATAGATCTCCCTCTGTGCCGTTGAATGGTAATTATCCTGAATGTGTTTGGTCTGGTCGATCTATTGATTTTTAAAATCTTCGTATATTTGGCTGCTCTGCTTATGTGCATCAGAAAAATGATAAGCTTGAGCCTCGTTTTGTAAGATGTGTGTTCTTAGGGTACCCGGAAGGAGTAAAAGGCTATAGGGTTTGGTTGAAAGGCCAACCTGGATTCAAAACCATTATTAGTCGAGATATTGTTTTCAACGAAAATGAATTTCCTTGCCTTTTACCTGATCCGGAAAACCCCCCTGCTCCAAATGAGGTGGAGTGACACGCTTTTAGTGTAACTATCGCAAGTGCACGATATCGTATCAAGTAGTAAAGTGGACTTTTTGAGTCCGGTTTATCGATCCCACAAGGAAGTTTTGTTATAATTTGAATTCTACACTATTAGTCTATTTTTATAGATACTAAGATGAGTGAAACACACAATTTAAAGAGTTTGGTTTAATTGTTGCAAAGTAAATGCAATAATAGTTCTAATATTTTAAAGAAATAAAAATATTGTAATAATAATAGATTGATTAAATGATAAAATGAAATAGTTGGGATTACAAACTTAGTTCGTCATTAGTTATAAAATATGTATTGGAGATCATAAGATGAATTTACTTATTATGTTGTGTAGATTCGATTTTCCTTAAAAAGACAGTTTCTCTTTCGAACTATAAAACGTCCCTTACATATTGAATCAATCCACTATATTTCTATGTTGATTGGCTTCAATACATAGCATTAGGATTTATGAATATAACTCAAAGAATCATCTAAGGACTAGGGGTATATTTCTATCCCCTAGAACAACTTAGAGTGAAGATCATTTGATCTAATCAAACATATTTTCTTTCGAAACATATGAAGACCATAAATATCGTCATTTATTGGCCAAATAAATAAAGATTGTTAAAACAATGAAAATCACACATAATAATAAGTAATTCACAATAGATCTTTATACAAACATAAATAACATGACTAACCTTGTTTATAATCCCAACTAAAGATTACTTAGCCCATGAAGGGTTTATTACACATATTACAAGCTTGTGTGGTCATTATTAGTTGAATCAAGAGAAAGAATTGATCCTAACTCCCTTAGTAGATAAAGGAGATAGAAACAATAAACTCTCTGAACAACATATACTATACCACACTTACAAAGATCACTCAAGAACAAAAGTGTGTTCTTCACACAAAAAGAAAAGTTTACAAAAAATGGAAAATTATAAGATGAATGATGAATGATGAAGGATCTAAGGGGTCTATTTATACACCTAAAGTCATCTAATAGCTCCAAAACTCCAGCATTATTACATTAGATCGGATCAATGCCAGCCATCTCCTCAATAATACACAAAAAGTATAAAAAATTAGACAAATCATAGTAATTTGTCAAGAGTTACGGCCGTAACATTCAGGAGTTACGGCCGTAACAAGGGTGACTTACGGCCGTAACTGCTGAATGTTACGTCCGTAACGTGGCTTCGTAAATTTGCTCATTTAAAGCTTTGATAGTTACGTTTTCAGCCCAGAATTTCTCAAACTTTGCGTTTTTGCCCCAGATCTTCTTCGGATGATAACTTTTGATATATAACTCTGATTTTGAATCCGGAAAGACTGCCGAATTCATATCGGAAAGCCCTACAACATGAATATATCAAAATTCAATAAAGAGAATATTTATTAAACATGTTTTTTTTTGAGTAATTCAGTTATTTAATCCGATCATCATCCGATAAAAATAAAATTATTAAAACTAATAAATTAAAAGCAAAAAACGAGTAGACTAGCTCAATTATGGGTGAATTTTATCGATACAAACCATGGATAAGTGTACAAAACTGACACTTATCACACCCCCAAACTTGAATTCTCGCTAGTCCCGAGCAAGACTCTTTATTATTCACACTCCAAAAATAAAATAAAAAATAAAACAAAAATAAGAAAATTAATACACACATAAATTAAAATATAAAAAGAGAAAAGGAGATCAAAATGCCATTAATAAACAACAACCAGCTTTATACAGTAGATAGAAATGAATCAAGATTCAAAATAAATCTACTAATGTTTTTGAAGTTAAAACACGGTTTTTATTTTGTAATTCCAAAATGTAAGGTTTCCCCCCAATAGGTTGATTATTTCTTTCCCACTCGTGATACACATGACTCCCTTTAATGGTTGCTCTCGATCACTCGTTTATTTTTCGACTCAATATGAAGAAGAATTTCATTGGCGTCATCAAATATTGTGATTTTCACAAAATTGAGTGTATTGAAATTCAGCTGCTAATTAATTCAAATCTGCTCATAAACTACATCCCTTTTAGTGATAGCTTTCACACCGTTATTTGTTAACGTGTAGCTCTTTTCACTAACACAATTTCTATCTCATTATTTTTCTTTTCGTAAAAAGGTGATAGCTTTCACACCGTTATTTGCTAACGTGTAGCTCTTTTCACCAATTTTTCTGAGACGACTACGCACCAACAATGGTTAGTCCTTTATTTTTCGCAAAATTTAAGACTTCCAAAATTAGGCGGTATTCTTTGCTCAACACTTCTCCTTTTCGTCATTTATTTTTTTAGGTGATAGCTTTCACACCGTTATTTGCTAATGTGTAGCTCTTTTCACCAATGACTCTTTTTTTTTTAGGGAATAGAATTTTTGCAGAAAATCATTTTTTAGTTAAGCATGAAAAATCAAAAACTCCACAAATTAAGTAAATTTCAGTTTTATTTTTCATCAACCAACTGATTCTTCTTTTCTCAAGATAACGAATGACTCGATTTTATATGATAACTACAAGGCTTGGAAAGAGAGATTAAGGCTCAAAAATTTTTTTTTGGAATATACAAATTTTTTTTTTACCGGTTAAAACGATTTAAGAAGCTTGTATATAGCTAATTATTGGTGTTTATGGCCAGATCTAGAAATCTCATATATATATATATATATATCAAGAAATATATATTCACTAAACCTAATCAATGCCAAATAATAAAAACACACCACACAATACACTAATCAAAACATACCACAATCAAAATCCAAATAAACATCATAGTTCAAAAACCACAAAATAAACACACAAGTACGAAAACACCCCCAAACTTATAAGTAAAAGCGTCAGAGTTTTAAAAAAATAATAGCAAGCGAGAAAACAGAAAACTCCCTGAAATTTTAGCTTTGTGATCCTCCAGGTGTGTCGTCAGGGATGTTTAGAAAACGGAAAAGCTTTTCAAAGCACTTCTCCGTTTCTAATTGTCGCTCGATTATTTCATTCTGATTTCTCATAATTTCAGCTTGGGATGTTTCTAATCCCTGAACTCTTTCAAGCAAATTTTCCTCAAAAGGCGTCAACTCATAACCGCCATCCTCCTCGGCCTCATATTCCTCCTCCTCGCTACTATCCTCTTCCGGTTCCAAACGTGCCCGTTTGCTTCTCAACTGAGTACTTCGAAAAATACTACTCCGGCCGTTCAGTCGATCCCCATGTGTTAAAATATCACCCCCTGCCGAAATTTTGACTCTCTGGCTCCTGCAAATACCGGTGATAAGGCAGGGGTATGGCATCTTCTGCCTTGTCGGGACCATGCACGCATAGTGACAAATAGTAGTGTAAATGTGAGTACCCAAATCCATTTTTACCCCTCGGCGGATAGCAAATAAACCTCGCAGGTGGCCAATGGAAACCGTCGTCAGAGTCGAAGTCGGGTAAATACTCCCAGCTGCCCACATCCATAAATACCAAGCATCATCCATTAGGTCCGCCTGGTTGTATCGGGGTTTGATCATCCCAATACTGTCATGCAACTCACTCACTAACGCCCAGCGTAAAACTCTATCATCCGGCACCTCTTCATTAGGTAAGATAGAAATATCAACCGCGCTAGTACAATTAACCCCCAAAAACTTGTTAATGACATCCGGTGAAAAATTAATCGATTTCCCATTCACAGTAGTCTGATGATAAGTAGGTGACCCTACCTGCCCAATGGACTTGTTGAAAGAATTGTAAAAGTTTAGGGTCAAGGTCGGGTTACCATTTGGGAGATCGGAAACGAACTTTTCCCAGCCGTTGTCTAAGAATTTTTGGATGAAAGGGGTAGTGATTGTGTCTCTATCCGCATCGCCAATGAAATCTTCAAGATTGAACAATCTTTCCTTAATGCACTTTGTGTTTTGATTTCTTTGTGGCGGTGCCGGACCTTGAGGTGACGAACCTGCCTTTTCTTTTCCTTTTGTTGATTTCTTCGGTGCCATCCCTGAAATTTAACAAAATCAACTTCTTTTCATCACACGACTATAATCATCAAGCAAAACCAAAAAAAACATAAAAAAAATTCAAAGATTTTCGTTGTGGCATTTCGTCGGACACCTTGAGTTCATAGTTTTTTAACAAGTTTTTCTTATTCAAACTCAAATCCATAAAGCCACCATAAATCAATGAATCAAATAACCACACAAATATCAACAATACTCACAAATGAACAAGATTTAATCAACGAATCATACGGAAATAAGAATCGAAAAACAAATATGAAGTGAAAAACTAAGAACTTAAAACTCAAAAATATATAAATTGAAACAAAGATTGAAAGAGAACCTGATGATTATGTGTTAATGTTGATAAGATAATGAATTGTATTGAGGAATTTGAGTTTTTAAAAAGTAGGGATTGATAGGGGGAAAAAAATCGCCCTTCCTGCCGCTTGGTGTGTCGTCTGTTTTGTAAATATGTTGCAAAGTCCGTTTTTTTTAATACAGACGAGTAGTTACGGCCGTAACATATCCAAGTTACGGCCGTAAGTTGCTTTTTTTTTTCAAACAGGTTTTTATGTTACGGCCGTATCTTTCCAGACTTACGGCCGTATGATGGTTTCGTTTTTTTTTTCTGGAACCTGTTTTAAGATACGACCGTAACATGTAGGAGTTACGGCCGTATAAACCATTCGTTAAAAATCATGATACTACTTACGGTCGTATTATTTAGGATACGGCCGTATATATATATATATATATATATATATATATATATATATATATTTATATTTTTTTTATTTTTTTTTATTAACAAAATTATAATTATTATATGTGTGAGAATAATGAAAGAAAGACTCCCTGGATTATATGAATGATCTGATCCTTGCTCTTGTTGTTGAATCCTTCCGTGTTACCCCCAAACTTATTTGCGAAATAATAGAGATTGGGTTGCCTCCCAATAAGCGCTTTGTTTAACGTCCTTAGCTTGACTTCTCGTCAGATTAATTAGGTATTTCCAGCATTATGATTGACTTTGCTGTCAAGAATTCTCCTCCCAGATATGGCTTTAACCGTTGACCGTTTACTTTGAAAGTCCCATCGGTTGTATTATAAATCTCCACAGCTCCATGAGAAAACACCTCTTTGATCGTGTAAGGGCCTGTCCATCGTGATCATGACTTACCAGGAAGCAGACGCGATCGTGCATTAAAGCGAGAACTTGGTCTCTGTTTTAAAATCTCTTCTTAGAATTACATTTGTCATGCCATCTTTTTGTTTTTCTTTGTAGATTTTGGCATTTTCATATGAGTCGAGTCGGATTTCATCCACTCATTTAAGCTGACAACTTTTTCTTTCCACATTTGTTCGTCAAAGTTTAATTTTTTATAGCCCAAAAAGCTCGATGTTCAAGTTCTCTTTGGCGGTGTGAGCTTTTCCAAAAACCAGACGAAATGGAGACATGCCTATCGGTGTCTTATAGGCTGTTCTGTAAGCCCAGAGCGCATCATCCAGCTTTTTCGACCAATCTTTCCGAGATGAGTCGACTGTCATCTCAAGTATACGTTTCAGTTCACGATTGGAAACTTCGACTTGTCCACTGGTTTGTGGGTGATAAGAGGTAGAGACACGGTGTTTTACTCCGAATTTGGTCAATAGAGCCTTAACCTGGTGATTGCAGAAATGCGATCCGCCATCACTGATAATAACTCTCGGAGTTCCGAAGCGAGTGAATATATTTTTCTTTAGAAAATTTACCACGACCTTATCTTCATTTGTTGGTAATGCAACAGCCTCCACCCATTTGGATACGTAGTCTACAGCTACAAGGATGTATTCATTAGAGAATGATGATGGAAAGGGTCCCATGAAATCAATTCCCCAAACGTCGAAGATTTCAACTTCAAGGATGAAATTCATTGGCATTTCATTTCTTTTTGACATGTTACCATGTCTTTGGCACCGGTCACACTTCGAGACAAGTGTATGTGCATCTTTGAACAGAGTGGGCCAATAGAATCCTGCTTCAAGAATTTTCTTCTTTGTTTTGAACCCCCAAAATGTCCTCCATAGTGAGAGGAATGACATCTTTCTAATACCTTCTCCATTTCTTCTTCCGGTATGCATCTCGGATGATTTGATCAGGTCCTCGTCGAACAACGGAGGATCTTCCCGGTAATAGTATTTCAACTCGGAGAAGAATTTTTCTTTTGATGATGGGAAAGATTTGGGTGAATTATTCCACTAACAAGGAAATTAACGATGTCGGCATACCATGGTGCATTTTGTTTTTCTGGATATTAGAGATTTGGAGCAGGTTGTTCATCCGGAAATACTTCATTTATTTCCTTCTCTTGAGCATTGTTTTGGTCGAGTCTAGAGAGATGATCCGCCACTTGGTTTTGTTCCCTTTACGTCTCGATTTCTATGTCGAATTCTTGCATAAGTAGAACCCATCGGATTAGCCTTGACTTTGCATCTTGCTTTGTCATTAAATATTTCAAAGCTGAATGATCGTGTAGACTATGACCTTTGATCCCGATAAGTAGGATCGAAATTTGTCAAAGGCATAAACCACGCAAGCATCTCTTTTCGGTTGTTGTGTAGTTCATTGAGCATCATTCATAGTCTGCTAGCATAATGGATCACTTGCATCATTTTGTCCTTCTTCCGGCCCAAGACGGCCCCTACGGCATAATCACTTGCATCGCACATTAAAATGAAAGGAATAGTCCAATCTGAAGAAATGATGATTGGAGCTGATGTAAGCTTATCCTTCAAAGTTGCAAAGGCCACGTGGCATTCATTTGTGAAAAGGAATGGTGTATCTTTCTCAAGCAAAGAACAGAGAGGTTTTGCTATTTTTGAGAAATCTTTTATAAACCTCCGATAGAATCCTGCATGTCCGAGAAAACTCCTTACTCCTTTCACCGAAATTGGTGGAGGAAGTTTTGCAATTACTTGGATCTTTGCCTTATCGACTTCAATTCCATGTTGTGAGATTCTATGGCCAAGTATGATTCCTTCCTGGACCATGAAGTGATATTTCTCCCAATTGAGAACTAGATTTGTGTCTTCACATCTTTCCAAGACCATGCCTAAGTGAATTAGGCATTTATCAAATGAATCTCCGAAAATCGAGAAATCGTCCATGAAAACTTCAATGAATTTTTCAACCATGTCTGAGAATATTGACATCATGCATCTTTGAAATGTGGCTGGAGCATTGCACAATCCGAATGGGATTCTTCTATAGGCAAATGTTCCATAAGGGCATGTGAATGTTGTTTTCTATTGGTCTTCTGGGGCTATTACGATTTGGTTGTACCCTGAATAGCCGTCGAGAAAACAGTAGTAAGAATGTCCCGCCAATCTATCTAGCATCTGATCAATAAATGGGAGTGGAAAATGATCTTTTCTTGTCGTCTTGTTTAGTTTCCTGTAATCAATGCACATTCTCCATCCTGTGATCGGTCGTGTTGGTATAAGTTCATTGTGCTCGTTCTCTATGATTGTGATTCCACTCTTTTTTGACACCATATGTGTGGGCTCACCCATGGACTATCCGAGATTGGATAAATGATTCCTGCGTCAAGTAATTTAAGAATCTCTGCCTTCACAATTTCCTTCATGTTTGGATTCAAACGTCGTTGATGCTCAATTGAAGGTTTGCAGTCATCTTCCATCAAGATTTTGTGAGTGCATATAGAGGGGCTTATTCCTCTAATGTCTGCAATAGTCCATCCAATTGCTCTTTTGTGATTCCTCAATACCCTTAGTAATTTCCCTTCTTCAAGTTTGGTCAATATGTTAGATATGATGACCAGAAGTGTTGAGGAAACGCCCAAGTAAGCGTATCTCAAATGTGTGGGTAGAGGTTTGAGATCAAGTGTTGGAGCTTCTTGTAAAGAAGGGAGGGGTGTAGCGGAGTTTGTCCCCAATTCTTCAAAATGTGAATGCTTTCTTAAGGTTGGTAGTGCTTCTAGATAGTTAACTGTTTCGGCCAAGTGATATTCTTCTTCCATGCTGGTTAGAGAATTTGCTATACATGTCTCAAGAGGATCTTTAGATAGAATTTTCTCTAAAGACTTGTTTACCATGGCTTCAATTGTGTCTATTTTTAGACAATACTCATCTGTGGAGGGTTGATTCAAAGTTTTTAAGACATCGAAGATGACATGTTCGTCTTCCACTCTGAGAATTAGCTTTCCTTCATAGACGTCAATAAGAGCACGTCCGGTTGCGAGAAATGGTCGTCCCAAAATAATGGGAATATCCTGATCTTCTTCCATGTCGAGGATGATAAAATCTGCTGGAAATATGAATTTATCAACTTTGACGAGCACATCTTCAACTATCCCACGTGGATATTTGATTGACCGATCGGCTAATTGTAGTGAAACTGTTGTTGCTTTTGCTTCTCCCAAGTTCAATTTGTTGAAAATTGACAGGGGCATCAAGTTGATACTTGCCCCTAAATCACAAAGAGCTTTGCCAAAATTCACTTCACCAATTGTACACGGGATTGTGAAAGTTCCCGGATCTTTTAGCTTGGGTGGCAACTTCTTTTGTAGTATTGCGCTACATTCCTCTGTTAGCATGACAGTTTCGTATTCTTCAAGCCTTCGTTTGTTGGAAAGAATATCTTTCATAAATTTGGCATAGCTTGGCATTTGTGCTAGAGCATCGGCAAAAGGAATGTTGATGTGTAGCTTTTTGAAGATTTCCAAGAATTTCCCGAATTGAGCATAGAGCTTGTGATTCTTCAACCGTTGAGGAAATGGGATAGGTGGAACATAAGATTTTGTAGCAATTGGACCTTTTTGAGATGAAGGTCTGTATCGATTCTTTTACGATTCTTGATTTTGTTTATTTTTGTTTTCCAGATGGTTTTCCATAGAAATTTCGAACATGCACTCCACTTCTTGTTGTGATAGCTTGTACATTTTCCCTTGGATTTACCTCGGTATTGCTAGGTAACATGCCATGAGATCTTTACGAAAGTATTTTGGCCATTTGGCCAACTTGTGTCTCAGATTTTTAATTGAAGCATCATTTCGTTGTTGATACTTGATTGTTGTTCAACTAGCTTTGTGATTGCTTCTTCCCATCCGGCTTCTTTTCTTGATGCGTTGGATTCAACACATTGTTGTTGTTTGCATAAGAAAATTTTGGATGATTTTTGTACCTGGATTGTATGTTGGCCCGTAAGGATTGTATGCTTGCCTTTGGAAATTCGAGCATACGCCACTTGTTCAGTGGTGGTGTTGGCTTGCTCTTGTTGCACTAAGGGACAGATAGTGTTGTTGTGAGTTGCTCCACAAATTTCACATGAAAAAGCTGAAATTTGTGGAGTTTGCACCGTCTTCACAGATTGAGGAGTTGAAAAAGACATTTCCTCGACTTTCTTTGATAGAGCTTCAATTTTTGCCAACATAAGTGAATAAGAATCCACTTCAAAAACACCATTTGGTTTCTTTTGGATATTTCTGTCTGGCCATCTTGCACTTTGTTCACTTATAACCTCAAAAAGATTATAAGCCTCTTTCATAGTTTTGTTTCCCAGTGAGCCATTTGATGATGAATCGACATTGGCTCGGCATGAAGGTAAAATTCCAGAATAGAAGTAATTTGTAACACCCCAGATATATTCAGGAATATTACAGCGCCGTAAATCCTTTACATAAGGATTTACAAGGCTGAAGAATTGAACAGGCATAAAAAGGTACTAACGAACGGAAATAATGAAATTACGGTACAACAGTTCTGACCCAATACAGAAATAGTACATTTGTTCAACAGAACTCAATAATACATCACCAAATTCAAATCATCACAAATGACTTCGTACTCGAGTACTTATTGAAATAATGAGTAAACAACACATAAATAAACCCGGTCGGGACATCACTCTGCACCCTCGTCGTCATACAGTTCCAGTGGTTGTTTCCCCGCTTTCCTGGATCCTGAACACAAACAAAATGTTCACCCCCGAAGGGGTTAGCACAACGATGCTAGTACAAGTACCACAACATATTATTCATATCTCACGAAGAATAATAACGTAACGACAAAGTACCAACGAGTCTTCTCCTATGAGAAACTCAAACATAACATACACAACTGATAATCACAACATGATATCATAACATATACATGGTAATTTCATCGATCCAGCGTTCACTGCCTAGAACCCACGATGATCCCGCAGACCAACCCGTGGTGGAAAAACCCGTCCGATGATCCAGCGCACGCTAGCATAGATCCCCCGATGATCTCGTCGGACCAACACGAGGTGGACATACAACAACGACATACATGCACGACAATATGTATAACAACAATACATAAAACAAATAAAGTACTTGCCTCGATTTGAAGACAATATCAACACTTCCACGAAAATGAACACTCGAAGATCGTCCTCCTCAATCAATCACGTAACGAGACCAAACCTTAACAAAAGAAATGATATAGGATTTATCTCACGTCGTATGAATGTTTAACAATTCGATTCACGGCCAAAAGTTCATAAAATGCCATCTGCCAATCGCTTAGCGCCGCGCTAAGTACTGCGTAGCGTCGTTAAGTCGCCCGATAGCGCACGCAAACAACAAAGACTAGCGTACGCTAACTATGCATGGTCGATTACTTCGACCCGGCCAGTGACTTCGTCGATGGTCTAGCGTACGTTACGTACCAAACGTAGCGCACGCTAACTCGTGCTCGATAGCGCACGTTAAATTGCATAGCATAGCGTGCGCTATCTATGCATGGCGGTTTACTGCTGAGCAGTAAACTGTTCTTGCCATGATCGAAACAACGAAATCTTGCGATGATAATTCATGTTACTTCCATGAATACCATGTTCATACCCTTATGAATGATTTACGGATAAAGACAACTTCGGATTCAAGGATATGCATACCAATATAAAACCATATTCCATTCCTACTACAAATCTTCATACGACAATTCGAAAAGCTTAACGGTTGATATCAACACCTTATATTAATCAATATTATCATGCTGAAGTTGTTTAAACGTCCCATCTATACTAGATAAATCTTTCCATGATCAATCCTTTAGATTTATCCAACAATAATGATTGTTAAAGTCAAGTCCATGATTATTATGAAGTCATCTACTAGATTCGAATTACCAATGATAGAAGCTTCTCTTCACATACTCAGTGTAATAAGATTCCAATCATGATGATTATAATCAAGGTATTTAAGGCTTATTCATCTCACTATTCCAAACATGATATACTTGGATAATTCATCTATGAAAATCCATATCTTGTTAACATGATCATCCAATTCGTTAGAATCCAACTCTAAGTCTTGAGATAGATTGAACATACCTTAATATGATGAAAATCACTAAACCGTAAGGTAGAATCCAACTCCGGTTGGTTGTATGCCACTCCAAGGTGCTATTCCTCCTCAATGATTACTCCCAAGTGATAACCAATGTATAAACACCAACAATATAAGTTCTAAGTATGTAGGAGAATATCTCAGCTCTCTGGCCTCTCAAGTATGCAGAAGGAACGAGTAAAATGTAAGCCAAAACGAGTTGTTGTCCCATTTATAATATTCTGCATTTTAACAAGTTAGCGCACGCTACTAAGCATTCCTTAGCGTGCGCTAATAATGGTTGACTTCAGAATTGTCCGGGTGCGTCCGCGGGAATCTTATCCGGACCCATGTCATTTGGCGCATGTCTTCATTGTCAGCTCAATAATTGAGTCCTTAGCGCACGTTACTCCTATCTGCATAGCGTGCGCTAATAATTGCCCGATAGCGCGCGTTAAGATACATTCTTAGCGTGCGCTATCACGAGGTTGCATGAGCAATTTTGCATGTTTCTATACTTATGTACAATGATATTAATGCACGAAATATCATACTCCAATAATCAAAACCACCAATCCGAATAATACAGGGTTTGAATACAGATGAAATACACCGTAATAAATCTGGATATTACATACTCTCCTACTAAAAAGGAGTTTCGTCCCGAAACTCAAGACGAAAATAACTCGGGATATCTAGACTTCATATCAGCTTCCGTTTCCCAGGTGGCTTCTTCCATTCCGTAGCGTGACCCTGAACTTTGACCAAAGCGATTGGTTTGTTCCTCCGCTTAACTCGACTCTCGAGTATCTTGACCGGTCTTTCTTCAAACGTCCCATCTGCGCGACTTCGATCTCGCGAAATCAATGATATGGTGGGATCTGTATATACCTCATGGCCCAGGATATGTGGAACACGTTATGAACATGACACAATGACGGCGGCAATGCCAATCTGTATGCCAACTCCCCAACTCTCTCGAGAATCTCAAATGGTCCGATATATCTCGGACTCAGCTTTCCTTTCCTTCCAAAACGAAAAATTCCCCGAGTAGGAGAAACCTTCAAAAGTACATGGTCTCCAGTATTGAACTCCAATGGGCGACGGCGTACGTCCGCATAGGATTTCTGGCGACTCTGGGCAGTCATCAACCTTTCACGAATTAAGGCTATCTTCTCTCGAGTCTGCTCAATCAACTCTGGTTCTGTTCCGATCAAGTCCGATGAATCGTCCCAGCATAGGGGCGATCTGCATCTCCTTCCGTATAATGCCTCAAACGGTGCCATCTTAATGGAAGCATGCCAACTATTGTTGTAGGTAAATTCAATCAACGGTAGATGAACTTCCCAATCGTTTGACTAATCTAAGGCACAGGCCCTTAGCATGTCTTCCACCGTTTGTATAGTTCTTTCAGATTGTCCGTCAGTCTGCGGGTGATAAGGCATCTTGAAGTTCAATTCGGTCCCCAAGGCCTTATGAACTGCTTTCCAAAAGTGAGACACAAAACGGCCGTCTCGATCAGAAACAATGGTCTTCGGCGTACCATGCAATCGAACTATCTCCGAAATAAATACTCGTGCCAACCTCTCTGGTCCCCACGTATCCTTAATGCTTAGAAAATGAGCCGATTTGGTTAAACGATCAACTATCACCCAAATCATGTTCATTCCTGTCCTGGTTTTCGGCATATTAGTGATAAAGTCCATCGATATGTCCTCCCACTTCCATTCAGGAATCAGGAGCGGCTTCAACATTCCAGCAGGCCGTTGATGTTCGATCTTAACCTGCTGACAAGTCAAGCATTTCGAAACATAGTCCGCTACGTCTTTCTTCATGTTGCCCCACCAGAAATTCTACTTCAAGTCCTTATACATTTTACTGGTGCCCGGGTGGATAGAATAGGGCGAACTATGAGCTTCCTTCATAATCGTCTGTTTCAGAACATCAACATCGGGAACGCAGAGTCGGTTCTGAAATCTCAAAACTCCATCGTCATGAATTATGAATCCGGGGGCCTTCCCTTTGATCACACCGAATCATCAGAGGATCATCTGCCTGTCTAGATTTGATTTCTTCGGTTAAAGATGAAGTTATCTCCATCACGCACAGTTGTCCTTGGACTCTTTGTAACCATACATCAATTCCTTCACGAATCATCTCTCGCTGAAGGCTAAGTTGGGAGGTCAGCGTCTCCAGCATCTGAATAGAGACAGGCTTGCGGCTAAGTGCATCGGCCACTACATTCGCTTTGCCTGGATGATATAAAATCTCCAAGTCATAGTCCTTAATCAGTTCCAACCATCTTCTTTGCCGCATGTTTAATTCTTTCTGACTGAATATGTACTTGAGACTCTTGTGATCCGTAAAGATCGGCGGTGAGTCCGTCTGAGATAATGCCTCCGGATCTTCAAAGCAAAAACTCTGCTGCAAGCTCCAAATCATGTGTTGGGTAATTCACTTCATAAGGTTTCAGCTGTCGTGACGCATAAGCGATCACCTTATCATTCTGCATCAATACGCACCCAAGTCCTTGGTTCGAAGCATCACTGTAAACTATAAATCCTCCAGTTCCCTGTAGGAGTGATAGAATCGGTGCCGTCGTCAATCTCTTCTTTAACTCATCAAAACTAGTCTGACACGACTCGTTCCACTCAAACTTTTGAGTTTTCTGCAGAAGTCGAGTAAGTGGGCGGGAAATTTTAGAAAACCCTTCCACGAATCGACGATAATATCCAGCAAGTCCTAAGAAGCTTCGGACTTCTTTCACGTTCTTTGGAGGCTCCCAATCCATAATTGCTTCGATCTTCTGAGGATCTACTCGGACTCCTTCAGCTGACACTACATGGCCGAGGAACATTACTTCCTTTAGCCAGAATTCACACTTAGAAAGTTTGGCGTACAATTGTTCGTTTCTCAAAAGTTCCAATACAATCCACAAATGCTGTGCATGTTCTTCCGGGCTCTTAGAATACACCAGAATGTCATCAATAAATACGACCACAAATTTATCCAAAAATTCAATGAATACACGGTTCATCAATTGCATAAATACAGCAGGTGCGTTAGTGAGACCAAACGGCATCACTACAAACTCATAATGCCCGTAGCGAGTTACGAGCTGATTTGAACATCAGATTCCTTAATCCTCAGCTGATGGTATCCTGATCTCAGATCGATTTTAGAAAATACCGTTGCCCCTTGCAGCTGGTCAAATAGATCATCAATCCGTGGTAACGGATATTTGTTCTTAATCGTCATCTTGTTCAGCTCTCGATAGTCAATACACAGTCGGAGCGATCCATCCTTCTTTCGGACAAAAAGAACTGGCGCTCCCCAAGGTGAAACGCTTGGCTGAATATAGCCCTTATCCAGTAACTCCTCTAGCTGTTTCTTCAGTTCGTACATCTCAGTAGGTGCCATACGATACGGCGCCTTGGAAATTGGTGTAGCTCCGGGTTCCAGCTCAATGGTAAATTCTACATCCCTTCGTGGAGGTAGTCCCGGTAACTCGTCAGGAAATACATCTGGAAATTCGTTCACAACAGGAATGGATAAAAGTTCCATAATTTCGTCTTCTTTCTTCATTGCGTAACACCAGTACCCGGTACAGCCCTGTTTCAACAATTTGATAGCTTTCATCGCCTTGATCAATTTCCCTGAGCTTCCTGGTTTCCACCCCTCGAACAATATATCGGAACCATCGTCAGCGATCAGCGAGATATTCCTCTTTCGGTAGTTTACAATTTCTCCATACCGATTAAGCCAATCGTCTCCGAGTATCAGGTCGTCTCCTTGCATTTCTATCACGATCAGATTTGAGAGCCACTCTCTGCCTCCAAATGATACAGGGAAATTTCTAGTTTCTAAATTTCCGACAATCCTCTCTCCACTCGGTAAACCAACAACATAAGGTTCACAAGCATGAAAACCGGAAATATTCAAACGATTTACACAAGACAAAGATATGAAAGAATGTGTAGCTCCTGTATCGAATAAAACGCTAATTTGGCCGGGAAAGGATGCGGGACGACACGATGCGGCAATGACATCTTGATCGTCTGTCCTCCTCATCTCAAATGCAGGGCGTGGGGAGCAGATCCGCACTCGATGTCCCCTTTCGGTCCCATTGTCTTACGCCTCGCCCGCGGCCAAAGTCGAGGCATCTCGAACACTTTCTTTGCGTGCTGGAATCTTGGCCTCCTTACGGGTATTGTGGTGTACGGGCTCTAAAAGACTTTGCATCCTCTTCACAAAACACCGCCCGATGTCCCTCTCATCCACAATCAAAACAAGTCACGGCGGGAAGGGGGCAATTAAGTCGATAGTGCCCGTCTGGCGCAGTTAAAGCATTTTCAGTAACATCGGTAATAGTTGATGTCGCTCAGAAGTTCTTTCCGCTCCTAGCTGGGTGCGGAGGTTTCTTGAAAGAGTGAAAGGATGACTTGGGCCTTACGGGGCCCATTTGTTCTTGTGCTCTGTAAAAGTACCGAGACTTTGTTTCTTGGATTAGAAAATTTCTCCATGGCGGCTTCCTTGATCTCGTGCGCCAACGCCTTATCTTGGTATTGACGGAGTGTGGTACATTCAAATCCGGACATGTACCTCTGGATTTCTGGTTTCATCCTCATATCGAAATGGATCATCATTTACGCATGCATTACGACCGGATGTCGAACAAATGCCATTTGGTTAAACGTCTTAATCGCACAGGATGCGACACATCGGAAGGTGAGCGGAGAAAAACTCCCGAACTTTGGCTTCCCTCACGGGGCGAGGGCAATCGAGCTTCCATCATCAATCTAAACTCTATCCAATCGGCATCATGGTCTACAGTAGGATGGCTTCCCACCATTCGGACGCTTCCCTATCGAGAAAATATTGAGCGATAGAGGCTCTCGGTCGTCACAGGCGGTTGATTAGGCAAAGATTTTCTCCAGTTCTTTCAACCAATGATCCCGGTGGGAGTCTCGAAATACCGTCGAATTTGGGTGGTTGCATCTTCGCCACCTCTTGCGACCACCGGTCACCTCGATTTCCCATGTCCTGGGATCCCTTTGTCTCTCTCTCCTGCTGTAGTCCCACCGCCACTTGCATTCGGTCTACGACACAGGCGAACCGAGTCATCTGGTTCACCACTTGACGAAGGATCTCTGCAATGCAGGATCTAGTTCATTATTAATAGATTGTTGCGGCTACTTTGAGCTATGATTGGCACAGTTAGAAGCGGCGCTTCCCTTTCGGCATTTCTCCGTCCGCGTCCACGACCGCGACCACGTCCACGTCCGCCTCTCAACATACTGTAAGCATAAATACTCAATATACAGGAAACAACATCGTTCTAATATTCGAGTATAAATAGACACAACATGTAAAGAACAAGATAGAGTTTAGGAACTTACAACCACTGTTCGCATGAAGACGTAGGCAGTGCAGTGATGTCATTCACGGCCGGTTACCCCAAAAGACATAAATGACCCCTATTTTAACCCAACGGCCATGATATCCATAATCTTAGCTCTGATACCATATTCTGTAACACCCCCGATATATTCAGGAATATTACAGCGCCGTAAATCCTTTACATAAGGATTTACAAGGCTGAAGAATTAAACAGGCATAAAAAGGTACTAACGAATGGAAATAACGAAATTACGGTACAACAGTTCTGACCCAATACAGAAATAGTACATTTGTTCAACAGAACTCAATAATACATCACCAAATTCAAATCATCACAAATGACTTCGTACTCGAGTACTTATTGAAATAACGAGTAAACAACAGATAAATAAACCCGGTCGGGACATCACTCTGCACCCTCGTCGTCATACAGTTCCAGTGGTTGTTTCCCCGCTCTCCTGGATCCTGAACACAAACAAAATGTTCACCCCCGAAGGGGTTAGCACAACAATGCTAGTACAAGTACCACAACATATTATTCATATCTCACGAAGAATAATAACGTAACGACAAAGTACCAACGAGTCTTCTCCTATGAGAAACTCAAACATAACATACACAACTGATAATCACAACATGATATCATAACATACATATGGTAATTCCATGGATCCAGCGTTCACTGCCTAGAACCCACGATGATCCCGTCAGACCAACCCGTGGTGGAAAAACCCGTCCGATGATCCAGCGCACGCTAGCATAGATCCCCCGATGATCCCGTCGGACCAACACGAGGTGGACATACAACAACGACATACATGCACGACAATATGTATAACAACAATACATAAAACAAATAAAGTACTTGCCTCGATTTGAAGACAATATCAACACTTCCACGAATATGAACACTCGAAGATCGTCCTCCTCAATCAATCACGTAACGAGACCAAACCTTAACAAAAGAAATGATATAGGATTTATCTCACGTCGTATGAATGTTTAACAATTCGATTCACGGCCAAAAGTTCATAAAATGCCATCTGCCCGAACTGCTTAGCGCACGCTAAGTACTCTGTGTAGCGTGCGTTAAGTCTGCCCCATAGCGCACGCAAACAACAAAGACTAGCGTACGCTAACTATGCATGGTCAGTACTTCACTGACCAGCCAACTGACTCGTCTGATGGTCTAGCGTACGTTACGTACCAAACGTAGCGCACGCTAACTCGTGCTCGATAGCGCACGTTAAACTGCATAGCATAGCGTGCGCTATCTATTCATGGCGGTTTCTTCGCGAGCGAAACTGTTCTTGCCATGATCGAAACAACGAAATCTTGCGATGATAATTCATGTTACTTCCATGAATACCATGTTCATACCCTTATGAATGATTTACGGATAAAGACAACTTCGGATTCAAGGATATGCATACCAATATAAAACCATATTCCATTCCTACTTCAAATCTTCATACGACAATTCGAAAAGCTTAACGGTTGATATCAACACCTTATATCCATCAATATTATCATGCTGAAGTTGTTTAAACGTCCCATCTATACTAGATAAATCTTTCCATGATCAATCCTTTAGATTTATCCAACAATAATGATTGTTAAAGTCAAGTCCATGATTATTATGAAGTCATCTACTAGATTCGAATTACCAATGATAGAAGCTTCTCTTCACATACTCAGTGTAATAAGATTCGAATCATGATGATTATAATCAAGGTATTTAAGGCTTATTCATCTCACTATTCCAAACATGATATACTTGGATAATTCATCTATGAAAATCCATATCTTGTTAACATGATCATCCAATTCGTTAGAATCCAACTCTAAGTCTTGAGATAGATTGAACATACCTTAATATGATGAAAATCACTAAACCGTAAGGTAGAATCCAACTCCGGTTGGTTGTATGCCACTCCAAGGTGCTATTCCTCCTCAATGATTACTCCCAAGTGATAACCAATGTATAAACACCAACAATATAAGTTCTAAGTATGTAGGAGAGTATCTCAGCTCTCTGGCCTCTCAAGTATGCAGAAGGAACGAGTAAAATGTAAGCCAAAACGAGTTGTTGTCCCATTTAAAATATTCTGCATTTTAACAAGTTAGCGCATGCTACTAAGCATTCCTTAGCGTTCGCTAATAATGGTTGACTTCAGAATTGTCCGGGTGCGTCCGCGGGAATCTTATCTGGACCCATGTCCCGGCTGGCGTATGTGCTAGCTGTCCCGCTCAATAATTGAGTCCTTAGCGCACGTTACTCCTATCTGCATAGCGTGCGCTAATAATTGTCCGATAGCGCGCGTTAAGATACATTCTTAGCGTGCGCTATCACGAGGTTGCATGAGCAATTTTGCATGTTTCTATACTTATGTACAATGATATTAATGCAAGAAATATCATACTCCAATAATCAAAACCACCAATCCGAATAATACAGGGTTTGAATACAGATGAAATACACCGTAATAAATCCGGATATTACATAATTGACTTGTGCTCCCAAATTGAAACCATGGTTAGGACATTTTCGTAGCATATCTTTGTATCTCTCCCATGCTTTGTGGAATGATTCTGAATCTTGTTGACGAAATGTAGAGATTTCGTATTTGAGTTTCGCCACTTTTATTGGTGGAAAGTATTTAGTGGTGAATTTCTGGACAAATTCGGGCCAATTTGTTATGCTTCGTGGTGGCAAAGTATCTAGCCACTCTCTTGCTCTGTCCTTCAAAGTGTGCACGAAAAGTATCATTTTGATCGCCTCGTCATTTACATTTGGATATTTGAAATTTCCACATATTTCCACAAAACGGTTAATATGGAGATATGGATTTTCGTCGGTTCTTCCATAGAATGAGTTGTTGTTGGAGAAGAGATTGATGACATCTGGGCGAATTTGAAAATTGTCCACTCCAAATGGTGGATAGATTACACTTGATTGAACGCTCAAAGATGGGGGTGCATGAATTCCCCAAAGAGCATGTTGTCTTCATCTATTTCCGGCACAATAGGATATTGTTGATGTTCAATGTTTTGAACATTAGGTATTCCCCCCACCGGAGGAATTCTTTCATTATCATTTCCTTGGGGGAGACGTGGATTTAGTTCGTCCGCCATTGATGGTGAAGAAATAATGTTTTTCTTTTGTTCTCTTCGCCTTCTTCTGAATGTGGCTTCGATCTCAGGATCTAGTGAAACTAAATCGCGATTGTATGTCCTTCGCATAGACAAGAGAATCTACAACAAAGAAAAAGTTGTATTTATAACAATAGTTAATAATGTAATTTTTCAAATATAACTTATATTTCCCCGGCAACGGCGCCAAAAACTTGACACGCTTTTAGTGTAACTATCGCAAGTGCACGATATCGTATCAAGTAGTAAAGTGGACTTTTTGAGTCCGGTTTATCGATCCCACAAGGAAGTTTTGTTATAATTTGAATTCTACACTATTAGTCTATTTTTATAGATACTAAGATGAGTGAAACACACAATTTAAAGAGTTTGGTTTAATTGTTGCAAAGTAAATGCAATAATAGTTCTAATATTTTAAAGAAATAAAAATATTGTAATAATAATAGATTGATTAAATGATAAAATGAAATAGTTGGGATTACAAACTTAGTTCGTCATTAGTTATAAAAGATGTATTGGAGATCATAAGATGAATTTACTTATTATGTTGTGTAGATTCGATTTTCCTTAAAAAGACGGTTTCTCTTTCGAACTATAAAACGTCCCTTACATATTGAATCAATCCACTATATTTCTATGTTTATTGGCTTCAATACATAGCATTAGGATTTATGAAAATAACTCAAAGAATCATCTAAGGACTAGGGGTATATTTCTATCCCCTAGAACAACTTAGAGTGAAGATCATTTGATCTAATCAAACATATTTTCTTTCGAAACATATGAAGACCATAAATATCGTCATTTATTGGCCAAATAAATAAAGATTGTTAAAACAATGAAAATCACACATAATAATAAGTAATTCACAATAGAGTTTTATACAAACATAAATAACATGACTAACCTTGTTTATAATCCCAACTAAAGATTACTTAGCCCATGAAGGGTTTATTACACATATTACAAGCTTGTGTGGTCATTATTAGTTGAATCAAGAGAAAGAATTGATCCTAACTCCCTTAGTAGATAAAGGAGATAGAAACAATAAACTCTCTGAACAACATATACTATACCACACTTACAAAGATCACTCAAGAACACAATTGTGTTCTTCACACAAAAAGAAAAGTTTACAAAAAATGGAAAATTATAAGATGAATGATGAATGATGAAGGATCTAAGGGGTCTATTTATACACCTAAAGTCATCTAATAGCTCCAAAACTCCAGCATTATTACATTAGATCGAATCAATGCCAGCCATCCCCTCAATAATACACAAAAAGTATAAAAAATTAGACAAATCATAGTAATTGTCAAAGAGTTACTAGTAACATTCAGGAGTTACGGCCGTAACAAGGGTGACTTACGGCCGTAACTCCTGAATGTTACGGCCATAACGTGGCTTCGTAAATTTGCTCATTTGAAGCTTTGATAGTTACGTTTTCAGCCCAGAATTTCTCAGACTTTGCGTTTTTGCCCCAGATCTTCTTCGGATGATAACTTTTGATATATAACTCTGATTTTGAATCCGGAAAGACTGCCGAATTCGTCTCGGAAAGCCCTACAACATGAATATATCAAAATTCAATAAAGAGAATATTTATTAAACATGTTGTTTCTTGAGTAATTCAGTTATTTAATCCGATCATCATCCGATAAAAATAAAATTATTAAAACTAATAAATTAAAAGCAAAAAACGGGTAGACTAGCTCAATTATGGGTGAATTTTATCGATACAAACCATGGATAAGTGTACAAAACTGACACTTATCATGGAGCTTCACATTTCTTTAGATAATATGGATAATGTGCAAACAGAAACTATTCTTGATAATCTTGATAATGCTGATTTGCATGATGAAACAGAAGAAGTACCTGAAGAGAACTTACATGATTATCAACTTGCTCGAGATAGGCATATGAGAGAAATTAGAAGACCTTCTCACTTGAATGATTATCATATGGCATCATATGCATTCAATATGTTTGAATCTATTGATAATTGTGAACCCAAAACATATGATGAAGCTTTGAAATCTGAACACTCAGAACAGTGGCTTAATGCAATGAATGAAGAAATGACTTCATTGCATTCCAATGAAACATGGGCTCTTGTGCCCCGACCGCCCAACTGTTCGGTGGTTGACTGTAAATGGCTTTTCAAAGTTAAGGAAGAAAATGAGTCGGTCAGATTCAAAGCTAGACTCGTTGATAAGGGTTTCACCCAGAAAGAAGCCGTCAAATGGCTCTTAAGGTACTTGAAGGGCTCAACCAGGTATGGTCTTAAATTTTCTCGACACCCGCAAGGTGTAAAATTGGTTGGATACGTGTATTCTAATTACGCTACTAATCGTAATAACTGTAAGTCTACTACTTCATATGTGTTTACTTTGTGTGGCACACCGATCAGTTGGAAGTCTCAACTACAACCTATAGTTGCTTTATCTACTACAGAATCTGAGTATGTTGCTATAACTGTAATACCCGTAATTTCGATTTCCGGTAATTTCTTTTTTTCGGTGAAAGTCCGTTTTGACGACTCGCTCATGACCGTTTCATCATGCTGAGAATATTTAATTCTGCACTTTTCGACGTCCGAGTTCGTTTCAGTGTCGTTTTGTTGAGTTCCGTGCTTTTTAGCGGCTTTTCCGCACTTGAGTTCGATTCTTGCGAATCTCGTTCGAAACTGTTGTTTCGAGTTTCTCGTAAGTTCATTTAATGTTATTATTCATGTTGCGAGTTTTGTTTTGGTGTTTCGATCACGTATCGTGTATTTCGGACGTTTTGGGCCATTTTCGTAATTTCCCAAAGTTTGGGGTAATTACTTTCCATTGTCGAATTCCGACACTTCGAGTGGTCGGAATCGTGTGTTCTCTTAGCTCTTAGATTCGTCTTTGCGAGTACTTCGTAACCGTATCTTCGGTTTTTACTCAGATTCGGGTTTCGGGGTCGTCCGGGCCGTCGGAGTGGCCACGGCCGAGTCACGGCCGGAGCAGGGCCTGGCCTGGCCGAGTTACCGCCGTAAGGGGCCGAGAGTTACGGCCGTATGGCGCCTGGCAGCTTCCTGACGAAGGCCGGTTACGGCGGTAATGTGTGCCAGTTACGGCCGTAAGTGTCCGACAAGTGCTAGGCTGATTTTTTGACGAACGCCGGTTACGGCCGTAAGGCCTGCCGAGTACGGCCGTATGGGCTGAGTTACGGCCGTAAGGCACTGCCGGTTACGGCCGTAAGTATCCGGCAGTGACCGGCTATATAAGGCCTGGCAGCCCGTTTTCGTTCATTTTTTCACTTTTCTTGCGGCTATCGGACGGGTGCGACGGGAAATCGAGTTCTTGGCCGATTCTAATCAATTCCAAGACGTTTCGGAAGATTCTTGTTGATTATATCATCATCCAATCCGTGTATTTCGTCGAATCAAGGTATATTTCTTGATTTTCCTTCAAGTTGACTTTTCGGAGAAATTATTCTTGATTTCGATTCTAGTCCGATTTTGATACATCGGTTGGTGTAGTATGATGTTATTAATCGTGTTCTATGGGTTGTATATCCATATTTCGAGTTTGTTCAAATCGATTAGTGATTCGAGTGTTCTTGGGAGTTATCGAACATTGAGTGTTTGATTAAATGTCCCAATGAGTTTCCCTTCGATAGTTGTTGGAATTTCCGTTGTTTTTGGCCTTGATTCTCATTGTAATCATGTTTTATTGTTCCTTCCGGAGGATTATAGGTGCTCGAGGATTTCCGAGTTGAATCTCATTGGTGTTTGATGATTCGTGTGGTGTTATTCCGTCGTAATTTCGGTGCTATCGCGTTCTAGATAGTGTTCGGGAATTTGAGGGCTACCCGGCCATATCCGTTCATTTTTCCATTGCTCGTGATATCGAGGCAAGTACCTTGTCCATACTATTCTTGTTTTGTGAATATGATAATTGGTGATCGTCTTTATGTGTTTGTTTGATTGTTTGAAATGAGTTTTCAAAAGATTCGGTTTAGCCTTGTTAAAGGCTTGCTTTCAAAACGCGTGTGTTTTGTGAATGGTGTGGTTTGTGAATAACTATGTGAATTCTATGGATATGCTTGGTGTTGATGTTGCACTTGGTATTGCGTGTGGACGTATATTATTTCATTTCGGTGCGTTGTGGATTGACGTGGTGTTTTGCTAAGTGTTTGATGCCTCTGGGCGAATTGTTTGAATATCCTTGATGTGATATGTTATTTGTGTGAATGTGTGGATATGGTTGAAGGTCTACGGTGACACATGGCACGTGATCATGTGGTCAGGATGCAACAAGTGATTGATCCAACCGTGAGAGCCTGAGATAATCTACGGTGGCACATGGCATGCGATCATGTGGCCAGGATGCAACAAGCGATTGATCCAACCGTGAGATGTGTGTGATTTGTTTCGCTAGCCAGCTCGGGAGGGTCCTTCGAGGCCTCGGGTGGGATGTCTGTGGTGGCGTCCCGGTCCTAGGCGATGCGCGTGCGTGATTATGTTTCGTTGATTTTATGTCCGTTGAGGACACGTGATGCTGGGCTCTGACCCTGTAAATTGTTGGAGGTTTCCTATTTGCGAAAACAAAACCTTTGGGCTGTGACCCCTGTTGATTTTTGGAAAGAGAAGGATTCGGAAATCCTAAATTGTTTTCTATTAAAACTCTCGATGGCATTTTAAACTGTTTTATAAATTGTTTCCCTTGATTTGTGATCTTTCGGTTTTGGAATGTTTTACCAAACTCATGCCTCGGGAAGTGCCTTTCGTTACGTTTGGATCTTTGAGGATTCCTGGTTATTGTTATTCGTAGAATGTGAATTGTATGGCTCGTATTTTGCACTTTGTTCTTGCACTAGCAAAACAGTGGAGTTTTACTAACCCCCGAGTATTCGGGGGGTGGATGTCTGTTTTTGCATTCAGGTTTGGGAGCATAACACAGGGTCAGCACGAAGGATGATGAAAGATGAATGATACTAATCACACGAGGATCCGTATGATGTCTTTGGTTTAGTTATAGTTTATTTTTCCGCTGCAGTATTCTTTCCCGTTGTATGGGAGTGTGTTGTATTCGACCCCTGCGTGGGCATGTATTGTAATTGAGTTGTAGGTATTTATTAAAAGACCAAATTGGTCTACTGAGTCATTTTAGCCTTAAAGGCGTTGTTGAGTTGTTCGGTTTTGTTACCAGCCTGGTAGAATCTTGAGGAAAGGTTCTACGGCGTGTAATATCCCTGAGCGGATTTGGGGTGTTACACAAATGGTATCAGAGCTTAGGTTGTTGAAACCTAGGCTGTCGGGTCAGTGGTGTTTGTTGAGTTTTGTCTCGTCGGATTTTGTCCGATCGAGTGTCGCGACGCGTCGTCTGAGTTTGTTGGTCGTGATTAGTATCGTGGGCGATCATCATCTTCGTGCGACCTGTGGATGTAAGTCTCCCTTCTTTATGTTGTGCCTCGTGTGACACGAGCTATTTTTATGATTATTTGTTAAGTGATGGAATCCTCTTATGGATTTTGATTTCTTGATATATGGTTATTTGACCCTCATATTTCGTTCATATGAGGAGTAGTGTTGCTGGATTGTGCATGTTTGACTTTATTTATTTCGTACAAACCGAGTTTTTGGCATTATGGCCTTGATCGTTTTGGCGAAATTCTTATGACGGTATTTAGCATTTTGTAAATGGCTTCTGTGAGTTTTTGAAATATTACCGTCATCGGCCTTTTTGGCATTTTTGTAAATGGTTTTTAGCTTTGGTGGGTTCGTGGCGGGACCCAGCGCTATAATGTTCCGTGTGATTACGAAATTTTTGGGCATTCTAGCCTTTTTGGCATCGTCCTTTTGGCATTGAATAATTTTCGAAAACTTTAGTATCTTATAAATAAAATACGAGACGAAAGATTAAAATGAATTGTTTTCTCGCGGTACTTCCAAGGTGCCACAATATGTTTCAAAATTCTTCTACCTCGAGGACCAAAATGTTTTGAGATATTTTCAATGTTTTATAAACACTTTTACTTAGACCCGAGGGTCGAATATTCTGAAAGCTTTTCACTAAAAGAAAGTGTCCTCATTTTTATCAAATGCGAAATGGTTTTCCAAAGTCTCGATAACGATGTTTCACGTTTTTACTTTTTTTGAAAGGTGATACTCAAGATCGACCGGTGTTTTTCTAAATTATTTTCCAAAGGAGGTTTTCGTTTTTAAAACCTATCCATTCCCGTTTCAGGGCTGGGTATGTATGTATGATGTTGGCTTTGTCGCTATGATGTTAACTCCCGAATATGATCGAGTTGGTGGCATGAACGTTGAGGCGTTGCCACGTATTTGTTGTACTAGCCCTCTGTGAGAGGTGTGAACTGGTATTTAATGGTTGTCGCCTCGTGGTGGATTGCGTGTGCCACACGAGTGTGAGATGTTGAAGCTTGGGTTTGTACGTTGGTGTACATATGTGATTGTTTCATGATGTTTGTATTACATTCTGGTTATCGTTCGGGCCATTGAGGTCGCCAAACGATACCGTCGTGGTTGTAGTGTTTGTGTGTGCATTACTTTACGATGGTAATCGTTGTATATGATATGTGTTATGATTCATTGTTGTGCTGAGTTGGCATCTCCGGTATGTTGTTTTGCGGTGTTATGTTCCATTGTATCTAGCATTTGTATTTTTGGTATGCCGAGCCGAGGCATTTCAACCGTGATGTGCCGGGAGAATGTACGTGCAATTTGTCCTTCTCGTCAGTAACACATTTCGAGTGTGGACTCGAGGGACACCGAATTCAGTTTTGCGAATTGGCTACCGAGACTTTCGGAGTTCGCGCTTCAGCACAGATATCAGGATTGACTCTGAGAGGCCCATGGGAGATTTCTCTGTCGGTTGCTTTTTGTGTTGTTACCTTGTTTCCGTTATTGTGAGTTGCGGGGACGACTTTATTTTATAAGAGGTCGAATGTAATGCCCGTATCATTTTTGACTTCTGCATTTTCTCTCTATCAAGTCTATCGATTCGCTCGTGTTCGTTGATACTGTCTGAACTTGTTTTGTATTTCGGTTTCATCGTTCGAACGAGCTGTGATCTTGTTTTGGGTCGATCTGGTTATCGCTGTGACTTTTCCGAGTTCGGTTCGATTCTTGTGAACCTTGTTCGGAAGTAACATCTTTTGGTTCTACTAGTTCTTTTATTCGAAGTGGATCGGATTTGGAACTTCAGTATTTTCGACTCTGTCGACTCATTTATGTTCGTTAACATTTTCTGAGCTTGCCCTATCCCTTATTTTTGTTAATCGAACGAGGGTGGTATTGTTTCTAATTAATCGTTCGTCGTTGTGACTTTTCAATTGTTATTCCCTTTCTGTGGATCTTATGTGAGCGCGCATCTTGTTGTTTTCACCGGATCATGTTTTGTCTCGAGTCGAGATGTGAACTTCGGAGTTGTCGGTTGAACCTTATTGTTCTTCGTGATCCGAACATGATTATTCGATTTTTGTTGTCTCGATCGTTATGGTTCGATCGTTTGATTGTTTGATTTTTGTTGATCTCGTTTCGTGATCGTTGAACATTCAGACTCCTTCGTAATTCCCTTAAGTTCGGGAAATTAGTCTCGTTTTCGATCTTCCAACCCTTGGGCGGTGGAATTCCGTATTTGTTCAGCGTTTGGCTCGTGTTTTGATTGATGTACCGTTGGGTTGGTCAATCGTATTGATTTTCGTTGGTTATGTTTTGTGATTGTTCGGATAATCGACTTGATTGTATTATCTGTTTGATGACACTTGTCACTTGTTGATTTTATTATGTCTCTACCGGTGGCATTGTGTTGGTCGTCGTGGAGCGTGTTTTCACGCCGTATATTCCTTTGCGTTGCTTGTAACGTTTCGCCGATGGGCGTACGTTACGCATTTCTTGTATATCTCGTTGAGTTTTCCTGGCGGGGATATTGCTTCTCCCTACTTGTTTTAAGTTTCGGGACGAAACTTCTGTTAAGGAGGGTAGAATGTAATACCCGTAATTTCAATTTTCGGTAATTTCTTTTTTTCGATGAAAATCCATTTTGACGACTCGCTCATGACCGTTTCGTCATGCTGAGAATATTTAATTCTGCACATTTCGACGTCCGAGTTCGTTTCGGTGTCGTTTTGTTGAGTTCCGTGCTTTTTAACGGCTTTTCCGCACTTGAGTTCGATTCTTGCGAATCTCGTTCGAAACTGTTGTTTCGAGTTTCTCGTAAGTTCATTTAATGTTATTATTCATGTTGCGAGTTTTGGTTTGGTGTTTCGATCACGTATCGTGTATTTCGGACGTTTTGGGCCATTTTCGTAATTTCCCAAAGTTTGGGGTAATTACTTTCCGTTGTCGAATTCCGACACTTCGGGTGGTCGGAATCGTGTGTTCCCTTAGCTCTTAGATTCATCTTTGTGAGTACTTCGTAACCGTATCTTCGATTTTTACTCAGGTTCGGGTTTCGGGGTCGTCCGGGCCGTCGGAGTGGCCACGGCCGAGTCACGGCCGGAGCAGGGCCTGGCCTGGCCGAGTTACGGCCGTAAGGGGCCGAGATTTACGGCCGTATGGCACCTGGCAGCTTCTTGACGAAGGCCGGTTACGGCCGTAATGTGTGCCGATTACTAGTAAGTGTCCGGCAGTCTTTGGGCCGATTTTTGACGAACGCCGGTTACGGCCGTAAGGCCTGCCGAATACGGCCGTATGGGCCGAGTTACGGCCGTAAGGCATTGCCGGTTACGGCCGTAAGTGTCTGGCAGTGACCGGCTATATAAGGCCTGGCAGCCCGTTTTTGTTCATTTTTTCACTTTTCTTGCGGCTATACGGGAAATCGAGTTCTTAGCCGATTCTAATCAATTCCAAGATGTTTTGGAAGATTCTTGTTGATTATATCATCATCGATCCGTATTTCGTCGAATCAAGGTATATTTCTTGATTTTCCTTCAAGTTGACTTTTCGGAGAAATTATTCTTGATTTCGATTCTAGTCCGATTTTGATACATCGGTTGGTGTAGTATGATGTTATTAATCGTGTTCTATGGGTTGTGTATCCATATTTCGAGTTTGTTCAACTCGATTAGTGATTCGAGTGTTCTTGGGAGTTATCGAACATTGAGTGTTTGATTAAATGTCCCAATGAGTTTCCCTTCGATATTTGTTGGGATTTCCGTTGTTTTTTGCCTCGATTCTCGTTGTAATCATGTTTTATTGTTCCTTCCGGAGGATTATAGGTGCTCGAGGATTTCCGAGTTGAATCTCGTTGGTGTTTGATGATTCGTGTGGTGTTATTCCGTCAGAATTTCGGTCTATCGCGTCTAGATAGTGTTCGGGAATTTGAGGGCTACCCTGCCGTATCCGATCAATTTTCCATTGCTCGTGATATCGAGGCAAGTACCTTGTCCATACTATTCTTGTTTTGTGAATATGATAATTGGTGATCGTCTTTATGTGTTTGTTTGATTGTTTGAAATGAGTTTTCAAAAGATTCGGTTTAGCCTTGTTAAAGGCTTGCTTTCAAAACGCGTGTGTTTTGTGAATGGTGTGGTTTGTGAATAACTATGTGAATTCTATGGATATGCTTGGTGATGATGTTGCACTTGGTATTGCGTGTGGACGTATATTATTTCATTTCGGTGCGTTGTGGATTGACGTGGTGTTTTGCTAAGTGTTTGATGCCTCTGGGCGAATTGTTTGAATATCCTTGATGTGATATGTTATTTGTGTGAATGTGTGGATATGGTTTAAGGTCTACGGTGACACATGGCACGTGATCATGTGGTCAGGATGCAACAAGTGATTGATCCAACCGTGAGAGCCTGAGATAATCTACGGTGGCACATGGCATGCGATCATGTGGCCAGGATGCAACAAGCGATTGATCCAACCGTGAGATGTGTGTGATTTGTTTCGCTAGCCAGCTCGGGAGGGTCCTTCGAGGCCTCGGGTGGGATGTCTGTGGTGGCGTCCCGGTCCTAGGCGATGCGCTTGCGTGATTATGTTTCGTTGATTTTATGTCCGTTGAGGACACGTGATCTTGGGCTCGACCTGTAAATTGTTGGAGGTTTCCTATTTGCGAAAACAAAACCTTTGGGCTGTGACCTGTTGATTTTGGAAAGAGAAGGATTCGGAAATCCTAAATTGTTTTCTATTAAAACTCTCGATGGCATTTTAAACTGTTTTATAAATTGTTTCCCTTGATTTGTGATCTTTCGGTTTTGGAATGTTTTACCAAACTCATGCCTCGGGAAGTGCCTTTCGTTACGTTTGGATCTTTGAGGATTCCTGGTTATTGTTATTCGTAGAATGTGAATTGTATGGCTCGTATTTTGCACTTTGTTCTTGCACTAGCAAAACAGTGGAGTTTACTAACCCCGAGTATTCGGGGGGTGGATGTCTGTTTTTGCATTCAGGTTTGGGAGCATAACACAGGGTCAGCACGAAGGATGATGAAAGATGAATGATACTAATCACACGAGGATCCGTATGATGTCTTTGGTTTAGTTATAGTTTATTTTTCCGCTGCAGTATTCTTTCCCGTTGTATGGGAGTGTGTTGTATTCGACCCCTGCGTGGGCATGTATTGTAATTGAGTTGTAGGTATTTATTAAAAGACCAAATCGGTCTACTGAGTCATTTTAGCCTTAAAGGCGTTGTTGAGTTGTTCGGTTTTGTTACCAGCCTGGTAGAATCTTGAGGAAAGGTTCTACGGCGTGTAATATCCCTGAGCGGATTTGGGGTGTTACATAAATGGTATCAGAGCTTAGGTTGTTGAAACCTAGGCTGTCGGGTCAGTGGTGTTTGTTGAGTTTTGTCTCGTCGGATTTTGTCTGACTGAGTCGTGTCGCGACGCGTCGTCTGAGTTTGTTGGTCGTGATTAGTATCGTGGGCGATCATCATCTTCGTGCGACCTGTGGATGTAAGTCTCCCTTCTTTATGTTGTGCCTCGTGTGACACGAGCTATTTTTATGATTATTTGTTAAGTGATGGAATCCTCTTATGGATTTTGATTTCTTGATATATGGTTATTTGACCCTCATATTTCGTTCATATGAGGAGTAGTGTTGCTGGATTGTGCATGTTTGACTTTATTTATTTCGTACAAATCGAGTTTTTGGCATTATGGCCTTGATCGTTTTGGCGAAATTCTTATGACGGTATTTAGCATTTTGTAAATGGCTTCTGTGAGTTTTTGAAATATTACCGTCATCGGCCTTTTTGGCATTTTTGTAAATGGTTTTTAGCCTGGTGGGTTCCGGCGCGGGACCCACAGCGCTATAATGTTCCGTGTGATTACCTGAAATTTTTGGGCATTCTAGCCTTTTTGGCATCGTCCTTTTTGGCATTGAATTATTTTCGAAAACTTGAGTATCTTAGAAATAAATTTCGAGACGTACGTTTAAAATGAATTGTTTTCTAGCGGTACTTCCAAGGTGCCACAATATGTTTCAAAATTCTTCTACCTCGAGGACCAAAATGTTTTGAGATATTTTCAATGTTTTATAAACACTTTTACTTAGACCCGAGGGTCGAATATTCTGAAAGCTTTTCACTAAAAGAAAGTGTCCTCATTTTTATCAAATGCGAAATGGTTTTCCAAAGTCTCGATAACGATGTTTCACGTTTTTACTCTTTTGAAAGGTGATACTCAAGATCGACCGGTGTTTTTCTAAATTATTTTCCAAAGGAGGTTTTCGTTTTTAAAACCTACCCATTCCCGTTTCAGAATTGGGTATGTATGTATGATGTTGGCTTTGTCGCTATGATGTTAACTCCCGAATATGATCGAGTTGGTGGCATGAACGTTGAGGCGTTGCCACGTATTTGTTGTACTAGCCCTCTGTGAGAGGTGTGAACTGGTATTTAATGGTTGTCGCCTCGTGGTGGATTGCGTGTGCCACACGAGTGTGAGATGTTGAAGCTTGGGTTTGTATGCTGGTGTACATATGTGATTGTTTCATGATGTTTGTATTACATTAAGGTTATCGTTCGGGCCATTGAGGTCGCCAAACGATACCGTGGTTGGAGTGTTTGGGTGTGCAATAATTTACGATGGTAATCGGTGAATATGATATGTGTTATGATTCATTGTTGTGCTGAGTTGGCATCTCCGGTATGTTGTTTTGCGGTGTTATGTTCCATTGTATCTAGCATTTGTATTTTTGGTATGCCGAGCCGAGGCATTTCAACCGTGATGTGCCGGGAGAATGTACGTGCAATTTGTCCTTCTCGTCAGTAACACATTTCGAGTGTGGACTCGAGGGACACCGAATTCAGTTTTGCGAATTGGCTACCGAGACTTTCGGAGTTCGCGCTTCAGCACAGATATCAGGATTGACTCTGAGAGGCCCATGGGAGATTTCTCTGTCGGTTGCTTTTTGTATTGTTACCTTGTTTCCGTTATTGTGAGTTGCGGGGACGACTTTATTTTATAAGAGGTCGAATGTAATGCCCGTATCATTTTTGACTTCTGCATTTTCTCTCTAT